>CM026390.1:83202739-83635608 GCA_014843695.1 Archivesica marissinica | reverse complement strand
CCTCCCCTCTCCCTCTCTCGCTCTCTCTCCCGCTCTCTCTCCCTCCCTCTCTCTCCCTCTCCCTCTCTCTCTCTCTCTACCTGTTGGATTATAGCTCTAGATCATTCTTAGTTTTATCATATTTTATTGCATTTATCACAATACATAAAATGGTTCTACATGCAAATTAATTAAACAATAGGTAAGGAATTTGCGCTCGTTGAATCTAAAGATGAGCACCGTCTGCTGGTGCTGTACAGTCCGATACGTGACCTGCAGTGGCGGTTGCAGCCTTCGCACGTGAAGACAGAGTCACTGGAAGGCGATGCAGTTGGTGGCGGCTCACACTGTTTGGCTTTCCTCTTCCTGTGTTTGTCGTCAGAGGCTGCTTGCAGAGCAGGTTCTCCCCTCTTTAAGCCGTTGACAGCTGTTGTCTCCACGCTATTCTGTTTGCTGCGAGGGATTCCCAGTTGGGCTTTGTATATGTGCCCTGCGGCCAGTTCACCATACAACCGATATTTTGGAATGCGACCGCCGTTCATCCGGCGTACGTGTCCGAGCCAGCGTAGTCGGCGTTGGCGGAGTAATGTGTACATAGATGGGATGCTGGATCTGCTGGTGACCTCGTTGTTGGTGACCTTGTCCTGCCAGGATATGCCTAGGATGCGTCGCAGACAGCGGAGATGGAACACTTGCAGTTTTCGCTCTTGAATGGCGTATGTTGTCCATGACTCGCTTCCATACAGGAGTGTGCTGACGACGCAAGCATTGTACACCGCTATCTATTGTTGGTTGCCAGCTGTCTGTTTTCCCACACCTTCTTGCTGAGCCTGGAGTCTGTTTTGCCAATACGTTTGTCCAGCTCCACATCGAGCGAGAGGTTGTTCGTGGCTGTGGAACCCAGGTATGTAAATTGGCTGACGACCTCAAGCTGATACTCTCCTATGACAATGTACATGTAACATAATAAACGGTAATCATTCAATAGTGGCAAGGCGGCGCTGCACCATGCCATAAACTGTGACTAGTTGTGGGAGACAACTCTGTCAAGCTTGTTATTTTGATATCACTGTTGATTAGATATGTCACCCAAACCAGTGTGCACACTGTTGTATTCAGCACGTCGTGTTTAGGACGGATCACTGTTGACTAGATATGTATCACTTTCCCCAATGCTACTGTGTTGGTCATCTTTTACAAATGTAAAATAATTGATAACCTACACTTATGTTTCAATTTTGTACTGATCATGTTGTTATTTGCTTGTAACCTGATTGAAATAAAATGTCTGTCTGTCTGTCTGTCTGTCTGTCTGTCTGTCTGTCTGTCTGTCTGTCTGTCTGTCTGTCTGTCTGTCTGTCTGTCTGTCTGTCTGTCTGTCTGTCTGTCTGTCTGTCTGTCTGTCTGTCTGTCTGTCTGTCTGTCTGTCTGTCTGTCTGTCTGTCTGTCTGTCTGTCTGTCTGTCTGTCTGTCTGTCTGTCTGTCTGTCTGTCTGTCTGTCTGTCTGTCTGTCTGTCTGTCTGTCTGTCTGTCTGTCTGTCTGTCTGTCTGTCTGTCTGTCTGTCTGTCTGTCTGTCTGTCTGTCTGTCTGTCTGTCTGTCTGTCTGTCTGTCTGTCTGTCTGTTGTCTGTCTGTCTGTCTGTCTGTCTGTCTGTCTGTCTGTCTGTCTGTCTGTCTGTCTGTCTGTCTGTCTGTCTGTCTGTCTGTCTGTCTGTCTGTCTGTCTGTCTGTCTGTCTGTCTGTCTGTCTGTCTGTCTGTCTGTCTGTCTGTCTGTCTGTCTGTCTGTCTGTCTGTCTGTCTGTCTGTCTGTCTGTCTGTCTGTCTGTCTGTCTGTGGTTTATTTCATTTGTATAGGGACCACTACGGGGCATCATAACGTACTGACGTGCACCCTGATAGAACCACCGCACTTGGTTAGAACAAATGACTCTCCGCTGGAATATATCGTTTGGATACCATTAAGCACAGACATAGCTGAGAAAAGTAGCCATTGGAGTAGAGTATCGGGCCTGCTTAATCCTTATTAAATTTGTAACATTATTCTGCTCTGTGTTTGTACTCGTAGTGGGAGACAACTCTACCAAGCTTGTTTATCAGGAATGCGAACTGGTTTTGTCCCGTACAATGGTAATGAAAGCATTGGTGACATTCATGATAGTGCAGTGGTAGCGAAAGGTCCGAGGTTCGCCCCAAACAGTAGCCGTTGCGAATGTGCTCTTTTTATGTTTCCACTTTTAAAAGTCATGTGTGTACAATGTATATGCCCATATGTATTCGTGAAAATTAGGGTCTATGACCTTGGTCATTCATATATTTCAATGTCCATATCATTATTAAATATTATAAGCTATTAAGACCACCGCCGAAATACATTATACTATTTATACTATTATGATATGTTGATCAAGGGTTATATTTTAATTTGTGTCAAATGTTATATCGTGGGGTCTCCTGGAACACTGGCCCAGAATGGTAACCTATAATAATAATAATAATAATAATAATAATAATAATATAATAATAATATAATAATAATAATAAAATAATAATAAAATAATAATAAAATAATAAATATAATAATAAAGATTTTATTTAACGAGAGAACTCATTTGAACAATTAAGTCAGTGTACGAGGAGTCCGACAAGAAATTAAAATAGCACAAAGACTTTCATGGGAAATAAGATATAAGCTGCAAGAAGTCGTGATAGCGCAGTGGGTGCGCGTTCGCTGGAGCCGTTACGATTGTGCCCTTAGGCAAGGCATTTAAATTCCACGTTGCCTCTTCTCTCTCCCTCGTGGCGATGTATTCCATCAGGAATGAGGTCTCGAGAGTGATTAATATAAGTTGAAAGAACTTGTTTCGCAATCGAGCTAAAATAAATTTGTATTAACTAAGCTGCAAGAACTAATACGTATATACATGTATAATTATAATGTATCAGTTTATTTAATTTAGATTAGCGGTCTGTTGTTTACACCACCTGATACATAAAGCTTTCAAGTGTGAAACAGAATTGCTAACAGATGGATCTGTAGTCCAGTGGTAACACGCTGGACTGGTAATCCAGGGATCGCAGGTTCGACCCCCCGTTTGACCCTAATAAAATTAACAGTCTTTCAGATGGGATGTTAAACCGAGGTCTCGTGTCGGTGCTTTACACAGTGCACGTAAAAGATCCAGAGGAGACTCTGGAATGGGTCTCTGTCTGTATCATTGCATTATCCTCCAACAATCTAAAATGACTAATCTCTTCAGGAGGCGTCGCTCATATGGGCAACCGGTAGCGACGATAAATAGACGTAAAAAAACACAAACAGAATTGCACTATCCTCCAAAAATCTAAAATGACTAATCTCTTCAGGAGGCGTCGCTCATATGGGCAACCGGTAGCGACAATAAATAAACGTAAAACACACACAGAATAGAATTAGCTGTTTTGATGTGATGAGGGAGGCAAGTCCACAAGTGTGACCCTGTATATAAGAACTATTTCCAAAACGTCAACTATTTGGCTTAGGATGGTAAAGTTGGAGATTAGAGGATGATCTCAAGTTTTGAATTCGAACGTCGGAAGTAAATTTGAATGACTCTTGGAGATAGAGAGGTGCTAGGCCATTGTTTGTTTTAAATAGTAAGACTGTCCTTTGAAAGATAACCCTTTCTGGAAAAGTAATCCAGGTGAGTGTTGAGAAATGGTAGGAAGAAGAAGTGTATAGATCTTTGTGTCAAGAATTAGTCTTGCAGCTCGTTTTGGGAAGCTAGCAATTGTATCTTCTAAATATGCATTACAATTCCACCAAATGACAATACACATGTACTGTTCCAAATGTTGCTTCGATGGGGCACGACATTTATCTAGTGTGTGTACTTTAAAGCAGCATTATATCGTAATAAAGGATGTTTTGGGTAAAATATAAATACCAATGTGTGTGTTGTTTACAAAAATCGAAATAGTCGCCCAGAAACGATAAAATTCCAATAAATTTAAACCGTCGTATACGCGAATTTGTTTATCAACACACGAAATACTTAACACGCACAATGCGCATGCGTGAAACAACAGAGGATGTAGAAAACAACGTATATATTTTGAACATGAAAGACTATCTATCTATCTTCATCTAATGTCGAACCCGTCACGGGGATGTAGAAATGTTCCTAAAGACTTAGCTAACAGAGCTATGAATCAACATATCAAGTAATTTAATTAAAAAAGATAACGCGGGACAAATGGGGACGATGCATTCTGAATGCAAACAAGTTCCGGTTGTAAACAAGTGCGTGACCGATCGACTCGGAAAGTCCTACTTTCCGTTTCAAGTTTGTTTTATCGCAAAAAACACTGTTTACCAAATGAACATAAGCATACAAAGTATAATGTTAGAATGTGTAGCAGCATTGCTACCCATACGTAAATTTTTTTTCAAATATCTTTTATTTCATACGATGTAATGCTGCTTTAAGTGAGCGGAAATGCACACGCTGATGTTAGGCTAATATTAAAATATACACTCAAAATTGCTAATCGGTCACCTGGTGTTTTACAGTATTTGGAGCAAATTAATAACTAAACAATATCAATATTCATATCATCTTATTGGTTATATTTTATTACAGATCGCTATGCAATGATTTTGTGTAACATAATTTCGGATAAAATGCATTCAATGATAATTAGAAAATATTTATATTGTATGATTATTGATTGGCTCCAAATATTATAATATAGTAGGTGACCGAATAGCAATGTTGTTGAGTGTAGTGAAGCTTGCAAGTAGTTGTACATTTACAGGAGGCGTCACGTACACCTGTGGATAATAACATGTATATTTACAGGAGGCGTCACGTACACATGTGGATAATAACATGTATATTTACAGGAGGCGTCACGTACACATGTGGATAATAATATGTATATTTGCTATTGATAAGTTATCTATTTCTATGTTAGAAATGACATTCGTTTTTTAAAAGTTTGTTTAACGCCGCTACCGATTGCCCATTTAATCGACAGGCAGTTTACCTAACAACACCTTTCCTGGGCAGGCTCCAGCGATTAACCAGTACTTGGCGCACCGATCTCCGTAATAAACTGCCAACCTATTCGTATAAAGATACGCTATCTGAGCGGGGCTGGAACCCGTGACCATCGATGATTATAGGTTACAGTGGTATACAACCACTGGACCACGGCTGTGGACATTCGTTGTTATTATGGTGTTCATACTTGCTCTCCCTTGCGAGATGACACGGTGTGCGTATGTATGTACATTTAATGAATGCAACGAGGGTTAATCGTTTACATCCGGGTATGAACTACATTAGGCGTGAAGTGTGTGGAGGCCGACTGCATCCACGGTAACTTTAAACACGCCCAATATAGTTCATACCCCTATGGAAACTATTAACCCATGATTCATTCCTTATATTTACATAAATTATTCTTTTCAATGTGACAAGTAAAAATATATCATACTTTCCAATTAAATGGTATTTAGTCCAATTTGGGACTTACCGTGTGCGGAGACCTTGTAATTAGATCATCCTTGGAACAGCGTAATATGTAAGACACGCCTTTTCACGCGACGAACGTTGCCTAACACTGTGAATGCGCATGCCCGTGATGTCGAGTACGCATGTCAGCTGCATATCATTAGTTGGAAACCCTCATACGAAATAGTATACAATCAGGGTACATACGTTTATCGAAGGAAATAACAAAATAGTCATGCGATCTCGCCATCTTTGCCATGCTGCGTTATTTATATTATGTGTTTTAATGTTGCTTGTATATGCCCCATTTTTGGGTTTATATGCAAATGAAATTTCTATTTCTTTCATAGTGTGTGTTTGTATCAGGTTATTCTGATGAATTAAAATCGTCTTCTTCTGCTGAAAAAAATAATTGTCCGCCTCCGTTGTCGAGTGGTTAAGGTCGCTGACTTGTATAGCACTGTTGCATATCATCACTGACGGTTACGTGTTCGAGCCCCGCCCAGACCGTGTCTCTTTACTATGATATGAAAACGAGACAGTTTCTTAAGGATGTTGGTGCACCAAGTACTGGTTAACCGCTGGAGCCGGCCCAGGAAAGGTGTTGTTAGGTAAACTGCCCGTCGCTCAAATGGGCAACCGGTAGCGACGTTAAATAAACTTAAATAAAAAAGGAATGGAAACTGCATGTATTGGTATTGTATATAACACAAATATAGCATAGTCTTCTGCATTTCCAATTATGTTCATATCTTTAGATTGGAATTCTTTTTCTGTTCGATGTCTTACTTTCTAGTATATTTCCCTCAATGGTACTAATAATACTTTTATTGTACATTATGCAATATATAACATAATCTTGACCTTCTCTGTGTTAGAAATAAAGTACTGTATTGCTTTAATTATAAAACACATATCAGATAAATATTACATGTATTTACACATAGAAATAAATATACATGGCTATGATTGTGGGAGCTCACATTGATCTGTATATAATGAATGCATTATGTTTGCACTGTTCGCTAACTGTATATAATATGTATGTATGTATGTCCTCATGGGCTTGATAGCTTACTGGAATTGAATAAACTATGTATATAATGTATGCATTATGTTTGCACTGTTCGCTAACTGTATATACTATGTATGTATGTCCTCAGGGACTTGAAAGCCTAATGGAATTTAATAAACTATGTCTATGCAATTCTGAACACCATCTCAGATATAAATTAATCCGCATTTAGCCGGCGTTTCTTCTTATTATATACGGAGATATATGATATAAATTAATCCGCATTTAGCCAGCGTTTCTTCTTATTATATACGGAGATATATGATATAAATTAATCCGCATTTAGCCGGCGTTTCTTCTTATTATATACGGATATATGTGATATAAATTAATCCGCATTTAGCCGGTGTTTCTTCTTCTCATATACTGAGATATATGATATAAATTAATCCGCATTTAGTCGGTATTTCTTCTTATTATATACGGAGATATATGATATAAATTAATGTTTCTGAAACAACTGAGGCCTTACCAGGTTCAATAGAACACTTACCATCAGCGAACATATTAATGTCAAGCTCGTGACGTTTGATTACTTAGCATCAAACGTTTCTGGTTGCAAATAGTTGTTAGCGATTAGGTAATCGTTATGACACATGAACTGTCCAATTCGTCAGTACTAAGCCTATTTTTTAAAACAAAGTTCGCCTTCCAGTTGAAAGCGAGCAACGTACACATTTCACAATTAAAATTGATCAAATATTCAATTCTATAGTCATTGTTTCGGTTTATTATCATTATGCAATTTGACAGCTTGAAAAGGAATGGCCCATACTAACACGTTATCTGTATGAATAACCCGTCAAACTGTGGTTATTTTGTTATGATTTATTGCTATGAGTGGCTGGTCAAATATACTGCGTGATGACAATCGAGCCTTTAACAGCGTTAATCATCGGTAGTCCATCATCAAGTCACGTCAAGCACAGGTGAACTATAGGTTTCATCTAGGAAAAACACACACAAAGAATTTGCATTATTACTGATTGTTCTGTTTTGCTGTGCTTGATATTAAAGTTACTCTAGGATATGTTAAGCAGCCTCTTCTATGGATTACAATACGCTTCTGTGAATTAAACAAGGTTGGTTATACAATATTTAGCAGCAACATGCTATTGTTGACACGCACATTGGACTGTGATGACATGTGTGATGCATTGTATTTGTTATGAAATAACATCACCTTGTTGCTTGTCAGCTACGCATACAGTAGCATTGACATTCCAAAGGGAACTAATTGTCTGCCATAACTGTCGGATATAGATGAGCTTAATATTGATATTGTTTATGGATATCCATAATTCCAAGTTATTTATGGATATCCAAAAATCGAATTATGGATATCCAATAATCAAAAAGGACTATGGCTATCCATAAATGCTGAATAAAAAGCAAAAAGGCGCACCTGGAATTATGGACATCCATAAATCTAATTATGGATATCCATAAATAACGAATAAATAGCAAAAAGGCGCCCCATTATTGTTAAGTGTATTAAGAGCATTTAGATTTCATAGCTTGATGTTGTTATCTGTGTTGGATGGTCATGTATCCAAGTGCATGTCGACTTAAAACAAGAGTATGACTTCGATGAAAACACAAACATTTGATTGTGATAAACCTTGTTTTAGGAGTTACACATCAATACTGTAAAATACTATTATTTCACGAACACTTTATTTCGCGAACACTTCATTTCGCGATTTTGAATATTTTCAATTAATTCACGGAGTTTTGAATTCGCATTTCCATGATGTATCGCGAAAAATGTAAAAAAGGTAATTATTTTAAATATATTTTATTTATCAATATATACATCATGTTGTAACATTAATATACAGGACAGGTTTGTATATACATCATGTTGTAACATTAATATACAGGACAGGTTTGTATATACATCATGTTGTAACATTAATATACAGGACAGGTTTGTATATACATCATGTTGTAACATTAATATACAGGACAGATTTGTATATACATCATGTTGTAACATTAATATACAGGACAGGTTTGTATATACATCATGTTGTAACATTAATATACAGGACAGATTTGTATATACATCATGTTGTAACATTAATATACAGGACAGATTTGTATATACATCATGTTGTAACATTAATATACAGGACATATTTGTATATACATCATGTTGTAACATTAATATACAGGACAGATTTGTATATACATCATGTTGTAACATTAATATACAGGACAGATATTAAGAACAGATGGATTAAATCAGAAGTTAATAGCTTATTTTGATTTTCTCTATGACAAACATAATTTGGCAGAGTGTATATACATTTATGAACGTGACAAGTTTTTATTCAACTGTAATAATATACATGTAAATAAAAATAATATGGAGATGATGATGAAGTAATCAATCAGACTGGCTTACCAGTCAGATTACGTACAGTCAATTTAAGAAATGGTGAGGCGAGAAGGGGATGGGGAGAGGGAGAGATAGAGGGAGAACGAGGTAGGAAACGTTTAGACGCAGCTGGAAGAGGACTATACACAAATTACAGTATCCATTATTAAATATTAGGGATGGCAACGAATGGTGATTGTGATATTCGAATATTCGGATGATCTTCCGAACGAATATTCGCAAATTTCTCCAACTTTCGATTTCCACTACAGTTAGTACCTGTAAAACAAATGCTTCTCAGTTTGTGTCCCGTCAAATAGACTGCATTAATCAATTAGTGACCCCTGTAAGGTGTGAACAACATGTCATCACCCTCCTTTGTTATTTGGAGCCAAATCACGATGACATTTCGCACCTTCGGGCACGTATTGGGTCATTCTTTGTTTTCGAAACTTAATTGATTGAAATTTAAACAAACATATATATCCTTTTAAGTTATGATTTAACTGCAATTGATTAAAATTTGATTTGAATTTTTTTTTAATATTCGAATATGGTTTTAATATTCGGACGTTCGTTGCCATCCCTATTAAATATCCTTGCTGCTGTAATAAACTGGTGCATCAACTATCGCCTTGTTTATCTTTTCATTTAGATTAGCATCACCATACAAACGAAATGTCTGTCAACTGGCTTATGGTGTTGATAAGGGTTATTCTGGTGTCTGAATAATGAGGACATTGGAATAAGTAGCGGTGACTGCATTCAGTAGCTCCGCATCTGCAGAGTGGAGAGTTAATAATATTTCTCGAAAATAAATGTTTATTTAGAACACTGCAATCATTTCGAATACGGGTATGGAGGACTTGGGCTCGGCGGACAACACGATAGTGACTAGGGATTCCCAGTCCGCCTCCGTGGTCGAGTGGTTAAGGTCGCTGACTTGTATACCACTGTAACCTATCATCACTGATGGTCACGGGTTCGAGCCCCGCTCAGGCCGTGTCTCATTTATATGAAAAAGTTGGCAGTTTCTTACGGAGGTTGGTGCACCCAAGTACTGGTTAACCGCTGGAGCCTGCCCAGGAAAGGTGTTGTTAGGTAAACTGCCCGTCGGCGATATAGCCCAAAATGGTGCTGATGCAGGCGTAAAACCCGAATCATAACATATAATATAAAAAAAATAAGGGATTCCCATCCACATTCAATATAAAGTTGACGGATTTACACAAGTTTTGTACAGCCGGAAACGATACGAGCATCCTCGTTCTGAATTTTGTCCAATTCATCTTTTTCGTATTGGGTGCAGATGTCCCAGAGATTACATTAGCATACTCCATAAGATGCGTGACAAAAGCCACATAGATTACTTCAAGCGATGTCATGTCAAGTATATCTTTGAGACGTCTCATTATGTTTACTATTGGTCAGCCACCGTGGTCGAGTGGTTAAGGTCGCTGACTTGTATACCACTGTAACCTATCATCACTGATGGTCACGGGTTCGAGCCCAGCTCAGGCCGTGTCTCATTTATATGAAACAGTTGGCAGTTTCATACGGAGGTTGGTGCACCCAAGTACTGGTTAACCGCTGGAGCCTGCCCAGGAAAGGTGTTGTTAGGTAAGCTGCCTGCCGGCGATATAGCCCAAAATGGTGCTGATGCAGGCGTAAAACCCGAAATATAACATAACATAATGTTTACTCTTGTCCATGCTTTGGTTTTCATATTATTTATCTAATGGTGCTAATTACAGTCAGAGATCAGTATACCTAGGTGTTTATGGAAATCAACAGAAAGAATAATGGAATTAGACATGTGAAGAGCTTGATGCACTGGTTTTAGCCTTTTCCGCAAATGATGAAATGTTGTCAATATCCGATTGGAGTCGAACAAATGCTACAGTAGGTGTGTCAACAATAATGAACAACCGGTATCATCAGCAAAGAAACTTATGTTTGACCCAATATCGGTAATAATATCATTTATATAGATTCAAAACAGCAATGGACCAAGTATTGACCCTTGGGGAACGCGTGCATGTATTTCAGAAAAAGTTGAGGATGCTCCAACTACTCGCTGACATCTATTTGAAAGATAGTTTGAGAACCAGGATAGTAAGCTGCCACGAATACCGGCTTGTTTGAGCTTGTGTAGGAGACTACGATGCCACACATTATGGAAAGCTTCGCTAATGTCAAAGAAAATAACCCTTACCTCTAGCCCATTATCAAGAGCACGACAGACGTATTGTACAACTATGTAAGCTGATTCACAGTTGAATCGCCTGGCATAAATCCAGAATGATAGCAGGCAAAGAAAATAGTATAACGCAAGAAATTATACTCATGCTTGAATAATATCCTCTCGAAAACTTTCTCCATAGTGTTCAACAGCGAAATAGGACGGTAGTTCGACGGGAGAGATGGGTCTCCCTTCTTAAAGATAGCGGACACATTTGCAGACTTCCATGCCAAAGGCATTTCGCAGGAACGAAGAGAAGAATTAAAGAGGTCAAAGAGTATTGTAGAAAGTTGAGGTGTAGTTTCGATTAGTACACGATTACTTATTCCATCTGGTCCAGGAGCTTTCCCAACAACTAGACATTTAATAGCATCAGAGATATCTGAAGGAAGAATTATTATTGACTCGATTGTTGGCTTTCCGTCACCAACACGTACAGGCGGTAACCTATGGGTTGAATCATCAATGACAGTTTGCTGCACAATGAAATCATTCATAATATTAGCCGTAGATACATCACCAGAAACTAGTTCGCCTGTTGATGAATCGAGGATAGATGGGATTGCTGATGAGATAGATGGTGTAATGAACGAGTCTTTCGATAACAAGGTATTATATTCCAATTTAAAAAAGCAAGATTGTCATAATATACATAATATACAGTTTTGTGCAGACGGATAAGCGCGACACTGCGCAGTTGATGACATATAGTCAAGTGGGACATACGATTTGACGACTTTGCTTTCCTATATGACCTATTTCGTTGTCTAATAAAAAAGGTAATTGCTTATAATTGTATTGACTTTCAAAATGTTGATAAAATGTACACATTTACGGATATAACTCTACATTCGGGCACATTATTATTCACGAGAATCATGAATTCGCGATCAAGTTAGATCGCGAAAATTAGCGAAATAGAATTCTCGCGAATAAATAGCGTTCTACAGTATACTGAGCTACCGATTCTGATGACGAATGATAATATAATACACTTATGGTAGCGGTCAACCTTCTGCAATAATTCACTTGTTATTCATTCATATACTTATTTTCAAGATACCCCTAGAGTCATACTGCACACTGGTAATGTCTTATTATATATACTATGTCTTTGTGAGTATGCAATTGCGCTTAGAATACAATTTCGTTTTATTTGAGCACATGCAATTGAACTAATATTAACTAATTATACGTAAATATCTTCCAATGAATACACTGAGTTTGTTGGCAGTGTTATCTTAATATGACTTTTACAATAATGTCTGTGTAGTTTTTCAATATTATCATTCAGTGTTCATGAAGCCCCATTATTCGCAACTGTAGCTTAGGATTACGTACGTATCGAATGACATTAATTGTCTCATTCCCCCTTTTCTACTCTACTAGCCAATTGCATATATCATCATATTCCATAATATAATGTATTATATATAGTTTCCCTACTTTTCAGCTTTAACATTACTATATAATTCCAATGTGCAGTTTTCACTTATAATCCTATCTTTTGATTGCATTTGATTTGTATATATGTTGAGGTCCTCATGGTAGATTACCGTTTGGTAAAAGAGTTCTCTCGTAAACTGAGGTCTTTATTATTATTAATTTATTATTAATCATATAATATAGCCGGTCATTAATTGAAATAAGGTACTAAATGCTGATATTGGAAGACCTAATGCAGACTTGGTGATAGAGCCAAATACTAACACAATTCGTTTCTTGATGAGATAAGTACACACAACTATCGCCTCATTGCAAATTCATTGAATACTGGATTAATATAATAGTAGTATGTAGCGGCAGCGGTTCTTCTTTGCGCTTATGTTAGTCGTACAAAGACTGGATCAATGGAAGTGCTTTGCTATAACCCGATAGTTGGTGCTGAATGACAGGTCGTACCCTCTGTGTGTTTTACGTTCATTTATCGTCGCTATCGGTTACTCACATGAGCGACGCCAGCGTTATCATTTAATATTTTTGGATTAGTGCAATGATACAGACAGAGACCCAATCCAGAGCATCCTCTGGTTCTTTTACGTGCACGCGTTTAAAGCACCGTCATGAGACCTCGGTTTAAAGTCTCATCTGAAAGACTGTTAATTGTATTGGTGTCAATCGGGGATCGAACATGCGATGCCTGGATTACCAATTCAGCGTTTTAACCACTGGACTACAGATTCATCTGTAAATAGTTATATATTTTATATGACCTAGTATTTGGTGCTGACTGGATTAGCTTCCCGGCTCATTAATTAGTGTATCATTTTAATTGACCTAGGATCGGGTGTTGAATAGCTTAGCTCACCAGCTCTTTAATTAGTGTATTATTTTATATGACCTAGTATTTGGTGCTGACTGGTTTAGCTTGCCGGCTCATTAATTAGTGTGTCATTTTAATTGACCTAGGATCGGGTGTTGAATAGCTTAGCTCAACAGCACTTTAATTAGTGTATTAATTTATATATGACCTAGTATTTGGTGGTGCTGAATGGTTTAGCTTACTAGCTCTTGAATTAGTGTATTATTTTATATGACCTAGTTAATATTTGGTGTTGAATGGTTTAGCTTACCGGCTAGTGTATTATTTTATACATGTATATGAACCAGTATTTGGTGGTGCTGAATGGTTTAACATACCAGCTCTTTTAAATAATTAGTGTATTGTGTTATATGACCTAGCTACTATTTGGTGCTGAATGGTTTAGTTTACAGCTCTTGAATTAGTGTATTATTTTATATGACCTACTTAGTATTTGGTGCTGAATGGCTTAGCTTACAGGCTCTTGAATTAGTGCATTATTTCATATGACCTAGTTAGTATTTGGTGCTGAATGGCTTAGCTTACCGGCTCTTGAATTAATGTATTATTTTATATGACCTAGTTAGTAATTTGTGCTGAATGGTTTAGCTTACCGGCTCTTGAATTAGTGTATTATTTTATATATGAACCAGTATTTGGTGCTGAATGGTTTAACATACCAGCTCTTTAATTAGTGTATTGTGTTATATGACCTAGTTAATATTTGGTGTTGAATGGCTTAGCTTACCAGCTCTTTAATTAGTGTATTGTGTTATATGACCTAGTTACTATTTGGTGCTGAATGGTTTAGTTTACCGGCTCTTGAATTAGTGTATTATTTTATATGACCTAGTATTTGGTGCTGAATGGCTTAGCTTATCGGCTCTTTAATTAGTGTATTATTTCATATGACCTAGTTAGTAATTTGTGCTGAATGGCTTAGCTTACCGGCTCTTGAATTAGTGCATTATTTTATATGACCTAGTATTTGGTGCTGAATGGCTTAGCTTATCATTATAATTAGTATATTATTCTATATCTGACCTGCTATTCGGTGCTAAATTGTTTGCGGAGTTCCTCTGATTAGCTCGGAGGATGCTAAATTGTGAGTGTTTGGGGGTGCCTCTGATTACCTCGGAGGATGCTAAATTGTGAGTGTTTGGGAGTGCCTCTGATTAGCTCGGAGGATGCTAAATTGTGAGTGTTTGCGGGATGCCACTGATTAGCTCGGAGGATGCTAAATTGTGAGTGTTTGCAGGATGCCACTGATTAGCTCGGAGGATGCTAAATTGTGAGTGTTTGGGGGTGCCTCTGATTACCTCGGAGGATGCTAAATTGTGAGTGTTTGGGAGTGCCTCTGATTAGCTCGGAGGATGCTAAATTGTGAGTGTTTGCGGGATGCCACTGATTAGCTCGGAGGATGCTAAATTGTGAGTGTTTGCAGGATGCCACTGATTAGCTCGGAGGATGGTAAATTGTGAGTGTTTGCGGGATGCCTCTGATTAGCTCGGAGGATGCTAAATTGTTAGTGTTTGCAGGATGCCACTGATTAGCTCGGAGGATGCTAAATTGTGAGTGTTTGCGGGATGCCACTGATTAGCTCGGATGATGCTAAATTGTGAGTGTTTGCGGGATGCAACTGATTAGCTCGGAGGATGCTAAATTGTGAGTGTTTGCGGGATGCCACTGATTAGCTCGGAGGATGCTAAATTGTGAGTGTTTGCGGGATGCCTCTGATTAGCTCGGAGGATGCTAACTTGTGAGTGTTTGCGGGATGCCACTGATTAGCTCGGATGATGCTAAATTGTGAGTGTTTGCGCGATGCCTCTGATTAGCTCGGAGGATGCTAAATTGTGAGTGTTTGCGCGATGCCTCTGATTAGCTCGTAGGATGCTAAATTGTGAGTGTTTGCGGGATGCCTCTGATTAGCTCGTAGGATGCTAAATTGTGAGTGTTTGCGGGATGCCTCTGATTAGCTCGGAGGATGCTAAATTGTGAGTGTTTGCGGGATGCCACTGATTAGCTCGGAGGATGCTAAATTGTGAGTGTTTGCGGGATGCCACTGATTAGCTCGGAGGATGCTAAATTGTGAGTGTTTGCGGGATGCCACTGATTAGCTCGGAGTATGCTAAATTGTGAGTGTTTGCGGGATGCCACTGATTAGCTCGGAGGATGAATTATTATTGTTGTAAGTTATTATGCATGCCATTGTGTTCAGACACACACAGAGATCGGTTCTAAATAGGGATGGCAACGAATGGTGATTGTGATATTCGAATATTCGAATATTCGCAAATTTCTCCAACTTTCGATTTCCACTACAGTTAGTACCTGTAAAACAAATGCTTCTCAGTTTGTGTCCCGTCAAATAGACTGCATTAATCAATTAGTGACCCCTGTAAGGTGTGAACAACATGTCATCACCCTCCTTTGTTATTTGGAGCCAAATCGCGATGACATTTCGCACCTTCGGGCACGCATTGGGTCATTCTTTGTTTTCGAAACTTAATTGATTGAAATTTAAACAAACATATATATCCTTTTAAGTTATGATTTAACTGTAATTGATTAAAATTTGATTTGAATTTTTTTTTTAATATTCGAATATGGTTTTAATATTCGAATATTCGGACGTTCGAACGAATATTCGAATATTCGAACATTCGTTGCCATCCCTAGTTCTAAATGATGCAGTACATATACAGCATGCATACCATCATAATGTATTCTATGTCTTGCCAAACATGCTCCAATATGTAAACTTCAGAACTGACACAAGCATTATACCAATAGGCTTTGCATGAAAACTACAATCCATATCTTGTGTTGCGTTTACTGCAATTAGTCAGGGTGATATATTACATGGTTACATGGTCCGTTAATTCATTGCATAATTTTATATACTCAACACAATTCCTAATCGGTTTTTAGTTTAATCATATTTCATTTTGCTCTATTATGACACCGAATCTACATACACTATATGTAAAGAAAGCAAAAACGGGTCGAGCCACAAGTTCTTACAACATTCGAGACGGCTCTTCCTAATCGGTCATTTGGCGTTTTATAATATTAGGAGCCCAACTAATAATCGTACACTATCCTTAAACTATTTTCATTTAATGTATTTTATTTCGTGTGATCATATATACAGCAATTCATTGCATACACCTCTGTAATAAAATGTATCTAATAAGGCGATACATGAATGCATGCATATTAATAGTATATGTTTTTGTTTGTTCGTTTGCTCCAAATACTGTAAAACAGCAGGAATGCTGTTGAGTGTATACAGTCAAACCTGTGTTAGTGGTCATCTCTATTAAGCAATCAACCTGTATTAAGCAGCCAGTTTCAATATCAACAAAGATAAAGAAAATTGAACGTACTGAGACGATATTGCACATTTTGTTAAATAAAGTTTGATTATTGGGAAGGGCCGTTTTCTAATGTTGGTTATAACTTGTGGCCCGACCCTTTTGCTTTGTTACACAAATGTATATATGTGCCTTATAATCTGTTAACTTATTTCACATCTGATTCATGCTCGTATGTATTATTGTATTGTCGAATGTATTACACATGCAATAAAATATGGTTAAATCCATCAGCCAGTTTCCAGATTCCCAATATGCTGTTTTTATTATACATTTGATCTCTATTAAGCAGCCACCTGTGCTAAGCAGCCATTATCTATGAATCCCTTGATTTGCTGCTTAAGACAGGGTTGACTGTAAACATATATACATAGCACAACATGGACTCCCAAATCCTGAGTAATAAATGCCATTGACTTCAAAATCACGTGCCATTCACCGCTGTAAGTAGTTCGGATTCAATGAATGTGTCGAAATATTTGATGTTGGGAATATCTCCAGTTCAAACGTGCAACGATATTCACATACACAATGCAAATAAATCAAACAGACACAAGTCTGTTTTACAAGCTGGGTAACAAGGCAAACAGCTATATATAAAATCCATTCAAATCAATCAATATGACAGTCCATGTAGATTAATTAATATAAATATAAGCATGTAAATAAAGCCTGTCATTGGGTGAGGACTAATTATGCATAGTGTGCATGCATTGTCCAGTCATCACATTATTAATTGTTATACAGTATGTGCTGTCGTATCTAATATTATCATTATTTGTTTTGTTTTCAACAGAACAGAACTTTAATTGTGAAAAGACACAGTTATTGCGGGCGTAGATAATATACCGCCTCGTAACATTATAGATTTCACAACTAACTTTTATGGAGAACTGTTCGTTGATTTCTTGATAAACACAACTATGTGTATGCTTAATGGTAGAGGTTCTTCGAATAATTTTACCTCCGTGTCTGTTAAGGGGTCGTCTGTTGTTGATTACTGTATTGCTACTCATGATAATTTATGTAACATGATTGATTTTGAGGTTGTTTTAACATCACAACTAATAAATACATCTGGTGATATCCGGGTCTTAGCACCAACTTGTATACCAGATCATTCATTGCTGTCGTGGAATATTGTTAGTGATACCAGTTCATATTATACGAAAGATTTTTCAAATGAGGGTACGTCTTATGATAGATTTGATCTTAGTAATGTAAATAATTATTTCATGAATAGTCATTCTGCTGTGTTACAGATAAATAACGTCATTCAAAAACTAGAACAAGGTTTTCGTTCGCAGAATGATATTGATCTCGTATATGAGGACTGGTGTAATGTAGTGAAACAAAACATGTATAAAGATATTCCTTTCAAAACTATAAAGAGTGGGTGCAGGAATAAAAAGCGTAAACCTGGTAAATCTTGGTGGAGTGAAAATTTAACTAACTTATGGTCTAATCTATGCATTTTGGAAGGTAAATGGTTAAATTGTTCCCATCGTAATGCTAAATTAAAATTCAAAACTGAATATGTTCAAGCACGTACATTTTTTGATCGGGAAGTACAAAAGGCTAAACGATTTTATTGGTATTCCATGCAAAACGAACTTCTAACAGACTGTAATGTGGACCAGACTAAGTTCTGGAAGTCGATTGGGAAAATTGGCGTAGGTAATTGTAAGAGTAAGCAAATACCGATGAAAGTTACATTAGAAGATGGGTCTACTTCTACTTGTGTCGATGATGTTCTATTTAAGTGGAAGAATGATTTCAGTTCTTTATTTAACAAAGACAGTGTAAGTGAGCCCGTGGCTACTGAAAATAGTAATACTATTGATGGTGTACCATTTAATGAACATATTTCTTTGTTAGAGGTCAAGAAGGCCGTAGATAAGGTCAAACGTGGTAAAGCTTGTGGAGTAGACGAACTTCCATCGGAAGTATTAAAAAATGATACCACTATATTGTTTCTGCATGCCTTATATAATATATGCTTTGAGAATGGTATTACTCCATCATTATGGAATAGATGTATTATTAATCCAATTCCAAAGTCTACAACAGCTGATCCTACAGACCCCATGTCTTATAGAGGCATTTCTCTAGCTTGTACAACATACAAGATATACTGTAATATATTGAATGATAGATTGAGTTCTTGGGTTGAAGACAATGGCATTTTGGCAGATGAACAGAATGGTTTCCGTAAGAAGAGAAGCACTTCCGATCAAATTTCGTCTTTAGTTAATTTAGTTGAAACACGAAAGAAACTTAAGCAATGTACTTATGCAGCT
Source organism: Archivesica marissinica (assembly GCA_014843695.1). Classification (NCBI taxonomy): domain Eukaryota; kingdom Metazoa; phylum Mollusca; class Bivalvia; order Venerida; family Vesicomyidae; genus Archivesica; species Archivesica marissinica. The sequence continues at coordinate 83,616,454 of CM026390.1, read as the reverse complement.
TTCATAGACTTCCGTAAAGCTTACGATTTCATTAATCGTTCTAAATTATGGACACGATTAAATGATATAGGTATTTCTGGTAAAATGGTTCTAGCCATAAAGTCACTCTATTCATCTGTTGCCTCTTGTGTTAGAATTAACTCATTTAAAACAGACTGGTTTAATGTTCATTGTGGATTGAGACAAGGCTGTGTGTTATCACCTTTGTTGTTTAATTTATATATCAATGACCTAGCTGTATATCTTAAGTCCTTTGATATTGGTATTAATATAAATAATGAAAAGGTTTGCATACTCCTATATGCTGATGACATTGTTTTACTAGCTAAAGATGAATATGACTTACAAATTTTGCTAAATGCTCTGAACGATTGGTGTTGTCTTAAGGACATGTCAATTAATGCCGATAAGAGTAAGATAGTGCATTTCCGTCCAGATAGCCGGGCGAGGTGTGAGCATATATTTAAATGTGGAAATGAACAGTTATCCGTTGTTGACAGATATACATACCTCGGTGTTGTTCTTCAGGAACACCTAGATTTTAATGTTACAGCTAAGATGGTTGCTCAGAGTGCAAGTCGTGCGTTAGGATTATTGATAGCTAAATGTAAAATTTCGGGAGGGGTACCGTATAATGTATTCACCAAGCTATACGACACTGTTGCTTGGCCTGTAATTGCTTATGGTGCCTCAATATGGGGGTATAAATCCTTTCCTTGTATAAATGCTGTCCAAAACCGTGCTATGCGGTTTTATCTTGGTGTCGGCAAGTATACACCCAATGCAGCCGTTTCCGGTGAAATGGGTTGGCAACCTCCCATTGTCCGTCAATGGAAAACAGTTTCTACGTTTTGGGTACGAATTTCCAATACAAATAACTCGAGATTGAACAAACGAATTGCACTTTGGGCAAACGAGAAATCTGCTTCCTGTAAAAACTGGTTCTATTTTGTTAAGAAACATTTTACGGATATTGATTTTGCAGAATTTTGTAACTTATATGCTCCAATTTCTAAGCCTCATTGTGTCGAATGTGTGGGAAAATGTGGTATGAACAAATATATAACAGATTGGTATGCCTCTATAAATAGCATTCATGGTACTACTGGACGAGGTCGTAACAAATTAAGAACGTATTGTAAGTTTAAGCATGTATTTGAACCTGAGGAATATTGTAAAATGATTTTACCTACACGACACAGGTCGGCATTTAGTAAATTTAGATGCGGTGTTGCACCAATCCGTATAGAAACCGGAAGGTATGAGAATTTAAGATTAGACGATCGTAAATGTCCCTTTTGTAATGTGATAGAAGATGAACATCACGTTTTATTGGAATGTGCCATATATAATGATCTAAGAACTTTACTATTGCAGAAGGCAATATTAGCTGACCATAATTTCTGTAATATGACAAAACGTGATCAATTTCTGTTTCTATTCAGTAATCAATCAGTGATAAGACTTTGTGCCAAAACCTGTTTTAATATACTACAGCGTCGTTACTTTTACCTTTGTAAATAATGCCCTTTTTTGTGTTAATTACTATATATCTATGATTTTTACAGACTACAAGAAGCAACTGCTAATTAGGTCATTCTCGATCTGATCCTGGGTGATAACTGATTTTGTAAAATATTTTTTAAAAGCGCACTAGTGCTTGTTTTTCGATTTAGTGTTTTATACCATTTTGTTTTATTTCGTATTTAAATATAAATTAGCAACTGTTTCTTGGCTTTAGAATGTAAATAAGCATTAACTAATAGTAGTGTGGGATTTTATAATGTGATATGTTTTGTTGCAATATCCCGGTGTTACTGGTTTTCGACGACGTAGTACATAACAGACTCCTATAGGTTTAGAATGTGCATACACTGCAAACAATTTTATGTCATCGAATAAACAATATTTTACCTTTCATTCACAAAAATCTCAAAGAAAACCGATTGTTTACATTATGAGAAAAGGTGACAAAATGGCGGCACCTCATTTTCAGAAATCCGGAATGACGTCACTGGTTTTCGCCTAACTGTGTAAATTGTCTACAGCGCCACCATTAGTATGTAAGCAACAGTTCTTTTTTAACAAAACAATAAACTAAGGAAGACTTACTTTAATAAGAGGCTTAATTTATCATTTTCACTCAAAATTCATTTGTTGGACAGCATTTTGTCTAAAACACTAACATTTAATTTAACTAGGTCAAACACACGGGGCATAAGAAGTCGTCATCCCTCCTAATTACTCTGACTAAATGCAGAACCGTAAATGGACCCATCCATCGAACACATCACACGGTGCCCAACAAAGAAAAACTAGGTTTACACAACCATATATATCAGTTGGAGAACCTCTGTGACAACCCGTGGTCCTGAAGGTGAAAATCGAAATTATGAATAAGGACCCATTGTGTGTAATAACGGACATAACTCATAAACACGGAGCAGTGAGACTATAATGACATTTTTATTCGTAAATATATTGGCGTGGCAGACGATGCATATGTCATTTTGGAGAAAAAATTGCCAATTTCTTTCAAAAATGATATTTATATGGTGACATAAAACGGATATAGTGAAATTAGTGAAAACTGTGGTAGGTTTAAAGTTTTCACCGCTACTTTACCTTGTCTGATATATTATGATCAGTTAGAAATAGATTGGAGGTGCACAAGGTATGTTTATTTATAATTCCGGTAACTGGAGCGTGAAATATTGCGTGATCTCTCACGACTTGCTATTTCCACAGTTGGGCGAAAACCTGTTCTGGGCGAAAACTCTTCACGCCGGGATATGTCTCTTATAATTCTATTCAGAATGGCTATGTACTTTTAATCTGATTATTTATATTTGTGTTTGTATTACATGTATGTACATAGATGAGACTTTAATAAAGATTAAAACCAGCTAATATAATATAACAATCCATAAAACATTATTCAGGACACGTTATTGGTCAGGTAGTAATTAGACATCATGGACAGGGAAGGAATGTACAAGGCAATTCGGACAATGCATACACATTATAATATTTAATACATATCTCTTTAGATAATGGCTTCGACATTAATATTGCGCAATGTGAAATCATCGAACTATCCTTGAATAGGTTTTGCCAAATATGGTATCTATGCCCATGCGATTTTAATACGGCTTACATAACAGAATCCCTAGTATTGTAATGTTATTTTCTTCAATTAAAACTCCATTTGTTATCTTTGTTTGCTAACCATTCCTGTCTTAATTGACAAATGTATTCGACATACTTCATTCCCTACATATGGTAATGACTAAACTGTGTTAATGAAGCTTTCAAAAAAGACTGGTTTCCTATAATGTATTTGTGATGTTGACTGTGATTATATTAATTTTTTAAAAAAAAACTTTATTTATTTTACAACGATTACGAAGCAAATTTTAACAACTTATATTAATCACTCTCGTTGGCTCGAATGAAAGCGTAAATGTGGTCATTTATATGGGAGCAAACCGGAGTACTCGGAGAAAACCCACCTGTCCAATGTGGCGACCATCGTACCAACTCACATACTTCCAGGTCCGAGGATCGAACCCGGGTCGCATTAATGTTGTTGTACTTCCCATAGTTCATATTGTATTTGTTAATGAACCTTTTTGCTGATAATGCCAATAAACTATTTTTTTAAACATTTATTCAACATTTGTCTTAGTAATAAAATTTAAATAAATATGAATATTATTAATTATCAGTGATTCTACTTTTACAGCTGTTGTACACATGTTATCGTTATACTGTATGTTATATAGTCTGTCCAAAAGCTCACTCAGAGCTTGTGTTATACTGTATGTTATATAGTCGGTCCAAAAGCTCACTCAGATCTTGTGTTATACTGTATGTTATATAGTCTGTCCAAAAGCTCACTCAGAGCTTACAGCTGTTGTACATATGTTATCGTTATACTGTATGTTATATAGTCGGTCCAAAAGCTCACTCAGAGCTTGTGTTATACTGTATGTTATATAGTCGGTCCAAAAGCTCACTCAGAGATTGTGTTATACTGTATGTTAAATAGTCTGTCCAAAAGCTCACTCAGAGCTTGTGTTATACTGTATGTTATATAGTCTGTCCAAAAGCTCACTCAGAGCTTGTGTTATACTGTATGTTTATAAAAGCTCACTCAGAGCTTGTGTTATACTGTATATTATATAGTATGTCCAAAAGCTCACTCAGAGCTTGTGTTATACTGTATGTTATATAGTCTGTCCAAAAGCTCACTCAGAGCTTGTGTTATACTGTATGTTATATAGTCGGTCCAAAAGCTCACTCAGAGCATGTGTTATACTGTATGTTATATAGTCGGTCCAAAAGCTCACTCAGATCTTGTGTTATACTGTATGTTATATAGTCTGTCCAAAAGCTCACTCAGAGCTTACAGCTGTTGTACATATGTTATCGTTATACTGTATGTTATATAGTCGTTCCAAAAGCTCACTCAGAGCTTGTGTTATACTGTATGTTATATAGTCGGTCCAAAAGCTCACTCAGATCTTGTGTTATACTGTATGTTATATAGTCTGTCCAAAAGCTCACTCAGAGCTTACAGCTGTTGTACATATGTTTTCGTTATACTGTATGTTATATAGTCGGTCCAAAAGCTCACTCAGAGCTTGTGTTATACTGTATGTTATATAGTCGGTCCAAAAGCTCACTCAGAGATTGTGTTATACTGTATGTTAAATAGTCTGTCCAAAAGCTCACTCAGAGCTTGTGTTATACTGTATGTTATATAGTCTGTCCAAAAGCTCACTCAGAGCTTGTGTTATACTGTATGTTTATAAAAGCTCACTCAGAGCTTGTGTTATACTGTATATTATATAGTATGTCCAAAAGCTCACTCAGAGCTTGTGTTATACTGTATGTTATATAGTCTGTCCAAAAGCTCACTCAGAGCTTGTGTTATACTGTATGTTATATAGTCGTTCCAAAAGCTCACTCAGAGCATGTGTTATACTGTATGTTATATAGTCGGTCCAAAAGCTCACTCAGATCTTGTGTTATACTGTATGTTATATAGTCTGTCCAAAAGCTCACTCAGAGCTTACAGCTGTTGTACATATGTTATCGTTATACTGTATGTTATATAGTCGTTCCAAAAGCTCACTCAGAGCTTGTGTTATACTGTATGTTATATAGTCGGTCCAAAAGCTCACTCAGATCTTGTGTTATACTGTATGTTATATAGTCTGTCCAAAAGCTCACTCAGAGCTTACAGCTGTTGTACATATGTTTTCGTTATACTGTATGTTATATAGTCGGTCCAAAAGCTCACTCAGAGCTTGTGTTATACTGTATGTTATATAGTCGGTCCAAAAGCTCACTCAGAGATTGTGTTATACTGTATGTTAAATAGTCTGTCCAAAAGCTCACTCAGAGCTTGTGTTATACTGTATGTTATATAGTCTGTCCAAAAGCTCACTCAGAGCTTGTGTTATACTGTATGTTTATAAAAGCTCACTCAGAGCTTGTGTTATACTGTATATTATATAGTATGTCCAAAAGCTCACTCAGAGCTTGTGTTATACTGTATGTTATATAGTCTGTCCAAAAGCTCACTCAGAGCTTGTGTTATACTGTATGTTATATAGTCGGTCCAAAAGCTCACTCAGAGCATGTGTTATACTGTATGTTATATAGTCGGTCCAAAAGCTCACTCAGATCTTGTGCTATACTGTATGTTATATAGTCTGTCCAAAAGCTCACTCAGAGCTTACAGCTGTTGTACATATGTTATCGTTATACTGTATGTTATATAGTCGTTCCAAAAGCTCACTCAGAGCTTGTGTTATACTGTATGTTATATAGTCGGTCCAAAAGCTCACTCATATATTGTGTTATACTGTATGTTATATAGTCTGTCCAAAAGCTCACTCAGAGCTTGTGTTATACTGTATGTTATATAGTCTGTCCAAAAGCTCACTCAGAGCTTGTGTTATACTGTATATTTATAAAAGCTCACTCAGAGCTTGTGTTATGCTGTATATTATATAGTCTGTCCAAAAGCTCACTCAGAGCTTGTGTTATACTGTATGTTACATAGTCGGTCCAAAAGCTCACTCAGAGCTTGTGTTATACTGTATGTTATATAGTCGGTCCAAAAGCTCACTCAGAGCTTGTGTTATACTGTATGTTATATAGTCGGTCCAAAAGCTCACTCAGAGCATGTGTTATACTGTATGTTATATAGTCGGTCCAAAAGCTCACTCAGAGATTGTGTTATATTGTATGTTATATAGTCGGTCCAAAAGCTCACTCAGAGCATGTGTTATACTGTATGTTATATAGTCGGTCCAAATGCTCACTCAGAGCATGTGTTATACTGTATGTTATATAGTCGGTCCAAAAGCTCACTCAGAGCTTGTGTTATACTGTATGTTATATAGTCGGTCCAAAAGCTCACTCAGAGCATGTGTTATACTGTATGTTATATAGTCGGTCCAAAAGCTCACTCAGAGCATGTGTTATACTGTATGTTATATAGTCGGTCCAAAAGCTCACTCAGAGCATGTGTTATACTGTATGTTATATAGTCGGTCCAAAAGCTCACACAGAGCTTACAGTTGTTGTACACATGCTCATCACTCAGAGCTTGTGTTATACTATATGTTATATAGTCGGTCCAAAAGCTCACCCAGACCTTACAGCTGTTGTACACATGCTCATTACTCAGAGCATGTGTTATACTGTATGTTATATAGTCGGTCCAAAAGCTCACTCAGAGCATGTGTTATACTGTATGTTATATAGTCGGTCCAAAAGCTCACACAGAGCTTACAGCTGTTGTACACATGCTCATCACTCAGAGCTTGTGTTATACTGTATGTTATATAGTCGGTCCAAAAAGCTCACTCAGAGCTTGTGTTATACTGTTGCTAGCTTGCTGACTCAAAATAAAATTTATCTGATCTTATCTTAACTTGAAGCTGAAACTAGGAGAGGCCAACCAGAGGCTAATTAGCTTTCTGTCCAATCATATCATTGTAAATTATCACGTGCTGATTCGAAAAATAACAAGAAAAACTAATACATATAAATATGTAAGAGAAGGACGATTGAAAACCCACTGCTTAATACACACTCGGATTGTGTAAATAGATTAAAACGTGCATACTTTAGTAGTTAAATGCAAACATGTTGATCATAACAAGAAGCACTGACCAACATAATAGTATATACCACATGCCTGGACATCCGCGAATCGTATGGGAACTACATACATGCATGCCTTATATAATATATGCTTTGAGAATGGTATTACTCCATCATTATGGAATAGATGTATTATTAATCCAATTCCAAAGTCTACAACAGCTGATCCTACAGACCCAATGTCTTATAGAGGCATTTCACTAGCTTGTACAACATACAAGATATACTGTAATATATTGAATGATAGATTGAGTTCTTGGGTTGAAGACAATGGCATTTTGGCAGATGAACAGAATGGTTTCCGTAAGAAGAGAAGCACTTCCGATCAAATTTCGTCTTTAGTTAATTTAGTTGAAACACGAAAGAAACTTAAGCAATGTACTTATGCAGCTTTCATAGACTTCCGTAAAGCTTACGATTTCATTAATCGTTCTAAATTATGGACACGATTAAATGATATAGGTATTTCTGGTAAAATGGTTCTAGCCATAAAGTCACTCTATTCATCTGTCGCCTCTTGTGTTAGAATTAACTCATTTAAAACAGACTGGTTTAATGTTCATTGTGGATTGAGACAAGGCTGTGTGTTATCACCTTTGTTGTTTAATTTATATATCAATGACCTAGCTGTATATCTTAAGTCCTTTGATATTGGTATTAATATAGATAATGAAAAGGTTTGCATACTCCTATATGCTGATGACATTGTTTTACTAGCTAAAGATGAATATGACTTACAAATTTTGCTAAATGCTCTGAACGATTGGCGTTGTCTTAAGGACATGTCAATTAATGCCGATAAGAGTAAGATAGTGCATTTCCGTCCAGATAGCCGGGCGAGGTGTGAGCATATATTTAAATGTGGAAATGAACAGTTATCCGTTGTTGACAGATATACATACCTCGGTGTTGTTCTTCAGGAACACCTAGATTTTAATGTTACAGCTAAGATGGTTGCTCAGAGTGCAAGTCGTGCGTTAGGATTATTGATAGCTAAATGTAAAATTTCGGGAGGGGTACCGTATAATGTATTCACCAAGCTATACGACACTGTTGTTTGGCCTGTAATTGCTTATGGTGCCTCAATATGGGGGTATAAATCCTTTCCTTGTATAAATGCTGTCCAAAACCGTGCTATGCGGTTTTATCTTGGTGTCGGCAAGTATACACCCAATGCAGCCGTTTCCGGTGAAATGGGTTGGCAACCTCCCATTGTCCGTCAATGGAAAACAGTTTCTACGTTTTGGGTACGAATTTCCAATACAAATAACTCGAGATTGAACAAACGAATTGCACTTTGGGCAAACGAGAAATCTGCTTCCTGTAAAAACTGGTTCTATTTTGTTAAGAAACATTTTACGGATATTGATTTTGCAGAATTTTGTAACTTATATGCTCCAATTTCTAAGCCTCATTGTGTCGAATGTGTGGGAAAATTTGGTATGAACAAATATATAACAGATTGGTATGCCTCTATAAATAGCATTCATGGTACTACTGGACGAGGTCGTAACAAATTAAGAACGTATTGTAAGTTTAAGCATGTATTTGAACCTGAGGAATATTGTAAAATGATTTTACCTACACGACACAGGTCGGCATTTAGTAAATTTAGATGCGGTGTTGCACCAATCCGTATAGAAACCGGAAGGTATGAAAATTTAAGATTAGACGATCGTAAATGTCCCTTTTGTAATGTGATAGAAGATGAACATCACGTTTTATTGGAATGTGCCATATATAATGATCTAAGAACTTTACTATTGCAGAAGGCAATATTAGCTGACCATAATTTCTGTAATATGACAAAACGTGATCAATTTCTATTTCTATTCAGTAATCAATCAGTGATAAGACTTTGTGCCAAAACCTGTTTTAATATACTACAGCGTCGTTACTTTTACCTTTGTAAATAATGCCCTTTTTTGTGTTAATTACTATATATCTATGATTTTTACAGACTACAAGAAGCAACTGCTAATTAGGTCATTCTCGATCTGATCCTGGGTGATAACTGATTTTGTAAAATATTTCTTAAAAGCGCACTAGTGCTTGTTTTTCGATTTAGTGTTTTATACCATTTTGTTTTATTTCGTATTTTAAATATAAATTAGCAACTGTTTCTTGGCTTTAGAATGTAAATAAGCATTAACTAATAGTAGTGTGGGATTTTATAATGTGATATGTTTTGTTGCAATATGTCTCTTATAATTCTATTCAGAATGGCTATGTACTTTTAATCTGATTATGTATATTTGTGTTTGTAGTACATGTATGTACATAGATGAGACTTTAATAAAGATTAAAACCTACATAGATTGACCTGGCCATTTCTGGATTCCAGCTCAAGTCTGTATTTCTATGGGCACACCAGTGAAAGCTTGGAACTAGTTCCCTGAATACAATTGGATACATGTAATACCTAGTATAGGAATACATAGCAGTAATTCTTATCACATGAATTCCCATTCGTCCAGAAAATATATATACGCCTTGTTAAACTTGTTTCCATCTTATTTCACTTTCATCTATGTACATAACAGCAAATATAAACACATATCAAATTAACAACGTACATAGCCATTCAATAAATAGAATTACAAGAGACTGTTATCATAGTTACCGATATCATTGCATGCAATCAAAGCATTATATACATGGTAAAACTGAGTTAATTGAAAACTAAAAATGAATTACAATACACAATTCTAAGAAACTGAAGGAAATATGAGCACTAATGCGCAGTTAAGAAATTGTTCAGATTGAGGGTGACATAATTAGCAGCTTAGTTTAGTTTAATCATATTGTATTGCATTCATTCTATATATACAATGTACAGAACAAAACAAATGCACAAACATGTATAATTAATTAATTATGCATAGTATATACGATTTATGTCATTGTTGTGCACAAGCATTGTCAATAAATGTTGAAGCAAATTGTTGGGCCACAATCTTTAACAACATTAGTTACGGCCTTCCCCAAAATACTAGATTGTAACAAACAAAGTGACTGAATATACGAGTTGTGCAATTACTAAAATTGATCAATACTAAAAAAAAATGAAAACGAAGAAGCTGCTTCTCAGAATAAATAAAACATGGACATGATATAAGAAAAATATTAGCACAAACTATTTACATCATACAACTATGTAAGAAAATACAACCAGTGGCTCAGAGGTTATAAAACTTTTCTCCAATCTCAAACTCCGTCTCAAGCTTCTGATTGGTTCAGCCGACAGTAAAACTCAGAATCAACAAATCAAATAACTTGAGCTTGAGTTTGAGATTGGAGAAACCTAGGGTATGGTGTCGGTCTATGGTAGAGTTCCAAAAGTAGGCAGCAAGAAACGAAATGTTTGAATAATACTGTACTTGTCTTAATGTTATTTTCACATACATGTATGTACATGGTTTCTACAAGATACATGTTATTACGATGTATGGTACACCAGTTTTCTATCTGCTGATTACGTTTGTGGCTTGAAACCGCTACTAACTTTGTATATTACAATGTCACGTGGGAATAATGTAAGATTAGTTTAAACATATTTTATTTCCCAATATAATACATATTGAACAATCACACATAATCAGAATACAGAAACAGGATTAGAATGGAAGACATAGTCTTATAGAATTCTTCTCCTCAAACCTCTTATATAATTCTTCTCCTCAATCATCTTATATAATTCTTCTCCTCAATCATCTTATATAATTCTTCTCCTCAAACCTCCTTAATGTAAGATTGAAACAAATATACCCAACTTATAAACTGTATTACTTGTATTTGTCTATTATTTACAGGTTGATTTGTACATCTATAAATTAGAGTGACATGACATAAAATAAGGTAAGAAACCATGCACATTCTTCAGATATGAAGCTACGTATGTACTTGACTTAGAGAGTGTGTGCTTTACGTTTATTTATCGTCGCTACCGGTCGCCCATATGAGCGATGCCTCCTGAAGAGATTAGTCATTTTAGATTTGAGCAGGATAGTGCAATGATACAGACAGAGACTCGTCTAGTTCGTTTACGTGCTCGGTGTAAAGCACCAACACCAAACGATGGTTTAAAGTCCCATCTGAAAGACTGTTGGTTTTTATTAGGATCAGACGGGGGATCAAACGTGCGATCCCTGGATCGAACCTGCGATCCTTGAATTACCAGTTCAAGTTGTTAACCACTGTATCCGTCTGTCTTGACTTATAGGTAAAATTTATATCCGTTTAGAAACAAATATAGGCACATTGACTCATTTAGTATCAGCATATGCGAGATATTGGGTATACTAGTGCAATGTGTGAAGGATTAATTTCTTCACTCATGATAGTAAAATCCATAATTCTAAAATTTGTAACGAAAAACTAACGCTCAATATAAAAGTGCCCATTGTTTTGGATGTCAGTATACAAGTGGTACAAATTTCAACTATAAATTCTTATTGTGCTGTAATACATTGTGTACAGACGGATCTGTAGTCCAGTGGTAACATGCTGGACTGGTAATCCAGGGATCGCAGGTTCGATTCCCGTCTGACCCTAATAAAATTCAGTCTTTCAGATGCGACTTTAAACGATGTCTCGTGTCGGTGCTGTACACCGTGCACTTAAAAGAACCAGAGGAGACTCTGTATCATTGCACTATCCTCCAAACAATTAAAATGACTCTTCATGAGGCGTCGCTCATATGGACAACCGGTAGTGACGATAAATAAACGTACAACATACACTAATACAGTGTAATTATTAATACGTAGCAACTAATGTGCTCCTAATCGTAGGAGGAAAAGCCATTAGCAGCGATTTGTAAAGTATTATGTTTTATTATTAAGATTGGATTGACACTATTTTTGTGCACATACATAACCAAGTCTCCTTCTTAGCCAAGTACGGTCATTTATTTATCATCGTGCTGACGTGTAGCTTTATTTAATGCGCTCCCGCCGAGGCATGTGGGCGACTTGTTTCTCAAAGTAGATTATTCTTCCTACGTCGCTTGTTGGTCTGGTAGACATCCTGAGGCGTATTTCTCTTTATCTGGTCCAGAGTGACAAGTCATGCTTCCTTCTGTATACGGTCCTTTTTAGGGACACATCCTCAACCATCCGCTAAGAAACGGAAGGAAATAATGGGTACTAATACGCAATTAAGAATTGGTTTTAGAAACACAATTATCATTCTCAATCACATTGAGTGTGACCTAATTAGCAGCTGCTTCTCAGAGTAAATAAATCATGGACATGGTACAAGAAAATCCTAACACAAACTATTTACACACCTTCGTAAAATATTAAAACATGTTTTGGCACAAATACGTCAAAGATGGGTGCGTAAATAGAAATACTAATTTAGCATTATGTGACATGTTTATGATGTTTGTTTCTACGTTACAAGCTATCTCAAACAGATCATGTCTAACGTATTCATACAAGTGACAGTCTAAAATAGAATGGCATTCATCTTCAAGTACATTACAAAAGGGACATAAACGATCGTCTAATCTTAAGTTCTCATAACGACCAGTTTATATTCTTATTTAAGCGACACCGCATCGGAACTTACTAAAGGCAGATCGATGACGCAATGGTGTATGTCTTACGTTTATTTATCGTCGCTACCGGTTCCTGAAGAGATCAGCTATTTTCGATTTTTGGAAGATAGTACAATAATACAGACATATACCCATTCCAGAGTTTCCTCTGAATCTTTTATGTGCACGGTGTAAAGCACCGATAAGAGACCTCGGCTTAAAGTCCCATCTGAAAGACTGCTAATTATATTAGGGTCAGACGAGGGATCGAACATTCGATCCCTGGATTACCAGTCCAACGTGTTAACCACTGGACTACAGATCCGTCTGTGTGGCAAGCTCAGTTTAGAATTTGTGTCTGCATAATTATAATATATGATGACATCGCAATATAACGGTAGTATGAACTCTGTATGCTGTCCACTTGGGTGTTTGGAACACACTCATTCATCTTGCAACAACTACACTTCGGAAACTACCCACCGTTTCATTAATTAGTTTATACAAATTTATATTAGCTCGATTGCTAAACAAGTTCTTATAACTTACACTAATCACTCTCGAGACCTCATTCCTGATGGAATCCATCGCCACGAGGGAGAGAGAAGAGGCATGTGGACTTTTAATGCCTTGTCTAAGGGCACAATCGTAACGGCTCAAACTGGGATCGAACTCCGGACCTTTCGCACGTGAAGCCACATCAATGGCCGTATGTACACCATTTGCTATGTTAAGCATGAAACCATTACAACTCTTTTTATTGTCTCATATACAATATTTCTTACATGTATTTAGTATTCCCATAAACAAGACATAGAAATACATAGTTTTACATGCAAACTCATGCAAATTGCAAACTTGCTAAACACACATGTATCGTTGTGACTACCGTGCCGCCGGCTACCAGCAACATAAATCTGACCAGTCAAGTCCACCGACGGCAGGCAGCACCACACCAACCCCCACGTGGCTCGCGCAAATAACACTGATAATGCAACCGTCGTTGCTTCACAAACATGATGTGTTTATTACGATAGCTACTCTTACTTACTTTTTACAAATGTTTATTTTTAGAAATACACATGTCTTAGAAACCTAACCTGACACATGAGACTACAGGTCTTAATTGAATTTAATGGACAATTACACAATGTTTTGCAACAGGTGATTGCTTAATAAAAAATATTCTGTCGTTGTAATCAGTCAAAATTGACACATAAACAATGTCATCAGTATTAATATTTCTAGATTCGGTTATGTGTGTGTGTTTTACGTTTATTTATCGTCGCTACCGGTTTTACATATGAGCGACGCCTCCTGTAGAGATTAGTCATTTTAGATTTTTGGAGGATAGTGCAATGAAACAGACTCTTAGATAGTTTACCAACTGTCGGCAAATGCATTGTCTTAGATAGTTTACCAACTGTCGAACAATCCATTGTCTTAGATAGTTTACCAACTGTCGGCAAATGCATTGTCTTAGATAGTTTACCAACTGTCGAACAATCCATTGTCTTAGATAGTTTACCAACTGTCGGCAAATGCATTGTCTTAGATAGTTTACCAACTGTCGACAAATGTATTGTCTTAGATAGTTTACCAACTGTCGAACAATCCATTGTCTTAGATAGTTTACCAACTGTCGACAAATGCATTGTCTTAGATAGTTTACCAACTGTCGGCAAATGCATTGTCTTAGATAGTTTACCAACTGTCGACAAATGCATTGTCTTAGATAGTTTACCAACTGTCGACAAATGCATTGTCTTAGATAGTTTACCAACTGTCGACAAATGCATTGTCTTAGATAGTTTACCAACTGTCGACAAATGCATTGTCTTAGATAGTTTACCAACTGTCGACAAATGCATTGTCTTAGATAGTTTACCAACTGTCGACAAATGCATTGTCTTAGATAGTTTACCAACTGTCGACAAATGCATTGTCTTAGATAGTTTACCAACTGTCGACAAATGCATTGTCTTAGATAGTTTACCAACTGTCGACAAATGCATTGTCTTAGATAGTTTACCAACTGTCGACAAATGCATTGTCTTAGATAGTTTACCAACTGTCGACAAATGCATTGTCTTAGATAGTTTACCAACTGTCGACAAATGCATTGTCTTAGATAGTTTACCAACTGTCGACAAATGCATTGTCTTAGATAGTTTACCAACTGTCGAACAATCCATTGTCTTAGATAGTTTACCAACTGTCGGCAAATGCATTGTCTTAGATAGTTTACCAACTGTCGGTAAATGCATTGTCTTAAATAGTTTACCAACTGTCGAACAATCCATTGTCTTAGATAGTTTACCAACTGTCGGTAAATGCATTGTCTTAAATAGTTTACCAACTGTCGAACAATCCATTGTCTTAGATAGTTTACCAACTGTCGAACAATCCATTGTCTTAGATAGTTTACCAACTGTCGACAAATGCATTGTCTTAGATAGTTTACCAACTGTCGACAAATGCATTGTCTTAGATAGTTTACCAACTGTCGGCAAATGCATTGTCTTAGATAGTTTACCAACTGTCGGTAAATGCATTGTCTTAAATAGTTTACCAACTGTCGAACAATCCATTGTCTTAGATAGTTTACCAACTGTCGGTAAATGCATTGTCTTAAATAGTTTACCAACTGTCGAACAATCCATTGTCTTAGATAGTTTACCAACTGTCGAACAATCCATTGTCTTAGATAGTTTACCAACTGTCGACAAATGCATTGTCTTAGATAGTTTACCAACTGTCGACAAATGCATTGTCTTAGATAGTTTACCAACTGTCGGCAAATGCATTGTCTTAGATAGTTTACCAACTGTCGGTAAATGCATTGTCTTAAATAGTTTACCAACTGTCGAACAATCCATTGTCTTAGATAGTTTACCAACTGTCGGTAAATGCATTGTCTTAGATAGTTTACCAACTGTCGACAAATGCATTGTCTTAGATAGTTTACCAACTGTCGACAAATGCATTGTCTTAGATAGTTTACCAACTGTCGGCAAATGCATTGTCTTAGATAGTTTACCAACTGTCGGCAAATGCATTGTTTTAGATAGTTTTATTTTGAATTTCAGAACATACACTACCATGAAAACGACATTCTCAATTTTATTTACGGTCATATTCTACAGGGAAGGTGAGTTGTGGTTTAGTTAGTTATACATAATGTTAAAATTGACACAAATAAATAACTCACAGTTATGGTACGCAGCTTAGAAATAAATAACTCACAGTTATTGTACGCAGTCTAGAAATAAATAACTCACAGTTATTGTACGCAGCTTAGAAATAAATAACTCACAGTTATTGTACGCAGTCTAGAAATAAATAACTCACAGTTTATTGTACGCAGCTTAGAAAACTATAACTCACAGTTTTACGCTAAAAGTTATGGATTTTCATGACATTTGGTGGAAGGGTGGGCCTCGAGCAATGATAAATCCATTATATTTTGGAGATAGTCCGGATGTGGATGTGGTTTAAAAAGGTTCTTCTCATTGTGATATAAAGGCAAACATGGACATTTAGAAGCGTGACGGAGGTTGCTATCTCGGATTGCTCGGACATTTATTAGCGTGAAGGAGGCTTGCTACCTCGAATTGTTCGGACATTTAGAAGCGTGACGGAGGTTGCTATCTCGGATTGCTCGGACATTTATTAGCGTGAAGGAGGCTTGCTACCTCGGATTGCTCGGACGTTTAGAAGCGTGACGGATGTGTACTTCTCGTATTGCTCGGACATTCAAGCGTGATGGAGGTTTGCTATCTCGGATTGCTCGGACATTTATTAGCGTGAAGGAGCCTTGCTACCTCGGATTGTTCGGACATTTAGAAGCGTGATGGAGGTTTGCTATCTCGGATTGCTCGGACATTTATTAGCGTGAAGGAGGCTTGCTACCTCGGATTGCTCGGACGTTTAGAAGCGTGACGCAGGTTTACTATCTCGTATTGCTCGGACATTCAAGCGTGATGGAGGTTTGCTATCTCGGATTGCTCGGACATTTATTAGCGTGAAAGAGGCTTGCTACCTCGGATTGCTCGGACGTTTAGAAGCGTGACGCCGGCTTACTATCTCGTATTGCTCGGACATTCAAGCGTGATGGAGGTTTGCTATCTCGGATTGTTCGGACATTTAGAAGCGTGACGGATGTTGCTATCTCGGATTGTTTTTGTTTTTCATGTAAAAAATACCAAAGAGGACCTCGATTTCATGTCATATACCCGGAATACTTGATATTAGCTGGTCTATATTGGTATTGCGTGGATTGAACCTGTTAACGTGTTAGCCATTTATTCGTTACAAAAACTGTTTTTATTATTTTATCTGCTGTTAAAACACTGTGGTGATGTCATACCTTGCAGTCCATTATTAATAATATTGGACTGCTGTCAAAAGACAAAACTTTCATCTCGCCCATATGGTTTACCGGGGGCGAGGGCAAATAAACGTATATCATCAGACAAAACTATTATATTAAATCCTACGAGTACATGTACGCAATTAACAATTTTAATTAGTAGGATCTTGTGTAAGAAGTAAGCCTCAAGCGGACCCATATCACTCAGTCCAATATTTTATATATTGGATCGTTTTCGGCTTATACCCTATACGTAATTATTGATATATTACACATTTAGTGTGCTGCTACCTGCGGGTATGTTACTACACCAATTGGTCTCAGTACCGTCCAAATGGGGGCAAGTTCACTCCAGATAACATCGACCCCAAGTTATGCTCCCACATCGTGTACGCATTCGGCAAACTGGATGGGAATGCAATGGTCCCATTCGAATGGAATGACGATTCAACGGAATGGAGTATGGGAATGTAAGTAATGGCATGATTTACATATTAGGTAGTTCGAATACCGCATGTACTAATTTAATAATAAGGTTGTCTTACCAAGCGTTTGTTGGATATGTAATCTAGACTCATACACATGTTTGCTTCCGATCGGAAACACATACTTGTGTGTGCATCTTAGAAACATTTTTCGTGTGTGTGTTTTACGTTGATTTATCGTCGCTACCGGTTGCGATTAGTCATTTTAGATTGTTCGGGGATAGTGCAATGATACAGACAGAGATCCAATTCCAGCGTCTCCTCTGGTTACCTCGGTTTAAAGTCCAATCTGAAAGAATGTTAATTTTATTAGGGTCAGACCGGGGATCGAACCTGCGATTCCTGGTTTACCAGTCCAGTGTGTTACATCTGGACTACAGATCCGTCTTTCAATACAACATTATTATTTTATACAGCTTGGTCAGCCATTTGTTAATCGGTTGGTTACCAAAGCGTGTCCGTACTGTGTCTGAATAGGTCAACAGTGCATCGTTCATAGCCAGCTGGCTAGCCTGACACCATTGACCTCAACTCGTAATTTAATCATATTTTATTGCAACTTAATAGTAAATATTTCTATAATTAAACCTGTCTTAAGCAGCCAACCAAGGGGACAACAGCATGTGGCTTGTTAGCACAGGTGGCTGCTTAATAGATGTCAAATGTTAAAACAACATATTGGGAACCTGGAAACTGGCTGCTTAATGCAGGTTGGCTGCTTAATGGAGGTTGGCTGCTTAATGCAGGTTGGCTGCTTAATGGAGGTGACGACAAACACAAGTTTCACTGTAGCATGAAAATGCAAATGGTTTGGGTCACACGTTTTTAGCAACATTAGACAACGGCCCGCATCAGATCTCAACTCCATATTCCATATTAGTAATGCTTATATATCGCAATGTTATCGATGCTGGTTAATGCTGTCCATCAATGCTTATATATCGCAATGTTATCGATGCTGGTTAATGCTGTCCATCAATGCTTATATATCGCAATGTTATCGATGCTGGTTAATGCTGTCCATCAATGCTTATATATCGCAAAGTTATCGATGCTGGTTAATGCTGTCCATCAATGCTTATATATCGCAAAGTTATCGATGCTGGTTAATGCTGTCCATCAATGCTTATATATCGCAAAGTTATCGATGCTGGTTAATGCTGTCCATCAATGCTTATATATCGCAAAGTTATCGATGCTGGTTAATGTTGTCCATCAATGCTTATATATCGCAAAGTTATCGATGCTGGTTAATGCTGTCCATCAATGCTTATATATCGCAAAGTTATCGATGCTGGTTAATGCTGTCCATCAATGCTTATATATCGCAAAGTTATCGATGCTGGTTAATGTTGTCCATCAATGCTTATATATCGCAATGTTATCGATGCTGGTTAATGCTGTCCATCAATGGTAATCTTACTGCATACATTAAACACTTAACTCAAAATTGAGGTAGTCGTGATAGCGCAGTGGTAGTGCGTTCGCTTCAGGTGCGAAATGCCCGGAGTTCGAGCTCCGCTGGAGCCGTAACGATTGTGTCTCTAGGCAAGGCATTTAAATTCCACATGCCTCTTCTATCTCTCTCTCCCTCGTGGTCTCGAGAGTGATTAATATAAGTTATAAGAACTTGTTTTGCAATCATGCTAAAATAAATTTGTATAAACTAAAATTAAATGCAATAATTAGCATTATTTTTCAATGCATTATTCTAGGTACGACAAAGTTAACAATTTAAAAGCTAAACAACCACATCTGAAGACACTCTTAGCAACAGGAGGATGGAATGCTGGAAGCCTTCCATTCAGTGATATGGTGGCTACAAGGTCCTCCCGGACACAGTTCATCAACTCCACCTTACCTTTCCTACGAAAGAGGAAGTTTGATGGACTAGATATGGACTGGGAATACCCTGCAATGCGGGGAGGTCGACCAGCGGACAAAGCAAATCTCGTCTTGTTGCTGGCTGTACGTTAACTTTAATATCACAGCAACTTCATTTAGATTTCACTTTATTAGTATTTTCTCACTTTTCATATAATATTGTGTTTTTGAAAACCACACAGTTTACATCGAAAAAACAGTATAAACCGTCCACCTTGTACCAGGTACATAATTAATCATTTTCACATAATCCCATAATAACTGATCAAATAAAGTGCAATACTTATAGTCGTATGCACATTTTAACTTACAACGACAGTTGTGTGTGTATGTTTTACGTTTATTTATCGTCGCTACCAGTTGCCCATATGAGCGACGCTTCCTGAAGAGATTAGTCATTTTAGATTTTGGAGGATAGTGCATGATACAGACAGAGACCCATTCAAGAATCTCATCTGATTCTCTTACGAGATATCAGTTTAACGTCCCATCTGAAGCACTGTTAATTTTATTATGGTCAGACGGGGAATCGAACCTGCGATCCCTGGATTACCAGTCCAACGTGTTAACCACTGGACTACAGATATGCGCTAACTATATATAGTATTAGTAATGTAATATGTGGATAATTTTTATTGGCCGGTATGTGGATTGAATTTGTTAAGTTTTAAAAATAAATTTGAAATAGCCTGTACTCACACTTCGTAGAAGTCGTGATAGCGCAGTGCTATTGTTCGCTTCAGTTGCGAAAGGCCCGGAGTTCGAGCCCCGCTTGAGCCGTTACGATTGTGCCATTAGATACGGCATTTAAATTCTACATTGCCTCTTCCCTCTAACTATTCTCTCTCGTGGCGATGGATTCCATCAGGAATGAGGTCTCGAGAGTGATTAATATAAGTTGTAAGAACTTGTTTCGCAATCGAGCTAAAATAAATTTGCGTAAACTACCACTTACCCACACGCTATCCATTTGTGGAAGAACACGTTGTGGGCATTGCAATTGTAGTGTTTGTGGTTTAGAAATGTTGATCTTTGTTCGTGTTATTTCCCAGGAGTTGAAGCAGGCATTTGAACAAGAATCGTACCATACTGGACTACCTAGGTTGCTTCTCACAGCAGCCGTTCCAGCAGGAAAATCCAATATTGACGCCGGATATGATATACCAAGTGTTGCTAGGTAATCTAATATTGACGCAGGATGTGATATACCAAGTGTTGCTATGTAATATAATATTGACGCAGGATTTGATATACCAAGTGTTGCTAGGTAATCTAATATTGACGCAGGATTTGATATACCAACACTTGCTAGGTAATCTAATATTGACGCAGGATTTGATATACCAAGTGTTGCTAGGTAATCTAATATTGACGCAGGATTTGATATACCAAGTGTTGCTAGGTAATCTAATATTGACGCAGGATGTGACATACCAAGTGTTGCTAGGTAATATAATATTGACGCAGGATATGATAAACAAAGTGTTGCTAGGTAATCTAATATTGACGCAGGATATGATATACCAAATATTGCCAGAAAGAGGTCATTTCAGTTTGCATATGAACTTACAAAATGAGATGAGAAAACATTAATCGAAATTAACAACATTTTTGTGTGGGTTTTATAAATGGAAAATTTATTTTTATCACATGAATAAGGTTTTAAAAGCTGTTCCCATGGACACGTTAGATACATAGGAAGTGTATTGTTTATTGTTTGTTTAATCTATTATGACACATAATTTACATACAATATACTAGTATTCAAACAAAGCAAAAAAGGGTCGAGTCACACGTTCTTATAACATTAGAGAGGGCTCTTTGCAGATGATGTGGTAAGGTTCGAGGAATGTATGTCTATTGTGAAGCAGCAGTATATGCTATGCCAACTGTTGCTAGGTTCTTGGATATGACATATAACTATTTATCAGGAGTATGTCTGGTATCCGGTATTGTTGCAGAATATGGAGGAGTATGTCTGGTATCCGGTATTGTTGCAGAATGTGGAGGAGTATGTCTGGTATCCGGTATTGTTGCAGAATGTGGAGGAGTATGTCTGGTATCCGGTATTGTTGCAGAATGTGGAGGAGTATGTCTGGTATCCGGTATTGTTGCAGAATGTGGAGGAGTATGTCTGGTATCCGGTATTGTTGCAGAATACGGAGGAGTATGTCTGATATCCGGTATTGTTGCAGAATATGGAGGAGTATGTCTGGTATCCGGTATTGTTGCAGAATGTGGAGGAGTATGTCTGGTATCCGGTATTGTTGCAGAATGTGGAGGAGTATGTCTGGTATCCGGTATTGTTGCAGAATATGGAGGAGTATGTCTGGTATCCGGTATTGTTGCAGAATATGGAGGAGTATGTCTGGTATCCCGTATTGTTGCAGAATAAGGATGAGTATGTCTGGTATCCGGTATTGTTGCAGACTATGGGTGACCAATGTGCTCTTTGTGTTATTGGAGACATGTTCGATTTCAGATCGATTTTGTGTATCTTGCAGAAGCCTCGATTTCATAAACATAATGACGTATGATCTGCACGGGTCATGGGAGTCAAAGACGGGACATAATAGCCCCTTGTTTGGCAGAGCATCGGAAGGTATTGATGACTCTCTCCTCAATATGGTAAGGTCAAGAAAAGTCAAGAACAGTCTTTTTTCTTTTTCCAAGTCTGCTCTGTTTTTATAATATGGGGGATAACTCTTGGCTAAACTCGTGTGATCACTTTTAATTTAAATACAGGTGTGTTCACTAACATTCATCTGGTTTATAATAATAATAATAATAATAATAATAATAATAATAATAAAGACTTTATTTAACGAGATAACTCATTTGAACAATTAAGTCAATCTACCACGAGGCCCTCAACAAATTAAATAGCATAATGAAACATGTAAACAGTAACCATAGGAAATCAGATATAAGCTGTGTGGAACAGAATGTGCAGCTTTGATGTGATAAGGTGAGGGAATTTCACACATGTGAACAAGAATATAAGACAGATTTCCTAAAAACGTTGGCTTAGGAGGGTAAAGTTGGAGATTGGCAGATGATCGCAAGGTTTGAGTTCGAACATCGGAAGTAAATCTGAATGACTATTGCAGATAGACCGGTGTTAGGCCATTGCGTGTTTTAAACATTAAGACCCAGTTTTGAAAGCTAACCTTTTCTGGGAAAGTCATCCAATTGAGAGTTGAGAAAAGTTCTGAAGAAGGAGTGTAAAATCTTTGTCAAGAATTAGTCTTGCAGCTCGTTTTTGGATTCTAACTGGTTCTGGTTTCAAGGTTTTGATTTATGAATCGTATTGGTCAATAGTTTATATATAATAACTTTTCCTTCTACTTTTTTCTTTGGTGTTATTGTCAATATAGCTATTAAGAAAGAAGGCGAATACCAGATTATTATTCATGTATCGCAATATTATTACTTTACTCAGTATCATTACTCGTAATGTCTCTTATATCATCATTCTGCAGATGTTTGTTCGAGTGCTATGGTCTAACTACAGTATTCGAACATAAGCTACATAATATAGTAAAATAAGTCAATGCATTTATGTTTGACCTGTATTCAAAAACCTGTATAGGAACAGAACAGTTTCAAGTGGTTACCACAAGGGCTGTCCGATTAGCGCAGCGGTTAGCGCGCTCGCTTCTCACCAATGCAACCTGGGTTCGATTCTCGGACCGGGTAGTATGTGAGATGGTACGGTGGTCGCCAGATCGGACGGGTTGGTTTTCTCTGGGTCCGGGTACTCCGGTTTCCTCCCACACGAATGACCACATTTACGCTTTCATCCGCGACAACGAGAGTGATTAATATCTATAAGTTGTTAAAACTATGTTAGTATAAACATTTCCTTAAATTTTAAAGACATCTGTTTCGGGTATGAAAACAATAACACAGTTAGTTTTATTATAATATTGTGCAAATACTTCATCTCCAGAATGAAATATAACAAAATCCTACCAAAGTTTGAATCATTCAAACATTATTTGCATCAAAGGATCGAAATAGAAAAGGATATTGCAATGTATTCAGGAAAAATAGATAGACACAATTTGAAATGGTCAAAGTTCTTTCCGGCAAGCTAAGTAAATATACATGAATACCAAGTATTTTTGTACAAATACGGCACAAACGATAAATTCAACTGATATTAAAAAGAACCCCGTAGCCCAAAATTCCCAGGTAAATAATTAACAAACTCTTATCCTATAAAAAAGATAGCAAGTAGAAACGATCCATCACTCATTACACCTATCTCCATACCTTAAACATTCAGCTGATATACCCAGATTCACACATTTATTCAAATAAACTTAGCTAATAATTATGTTATGCATTCATCATCAAGGGACACAACACTCTAAACAAAAAACTATATTTCTTTATACATATAGATAACTGTATACAATTCGATTCAAGAAACGTTTTTCCATAATATGTGAATGTACATGTATAAAGAAATAAATGGGGTTACCCGGATAGGGGCCTCAAAATGAAAAAAAAAAGGTTGTTAAAACTTGCTTCACAATTGTTGTAAAATAAATAAAGTTTAAACTAAGAGCTAGTTGAAACAATTGTCACATATTATAGGTTGTACACTCGTTGTTCCATATCCATATACATGCACTTTCCACATGTATGAGCTCTCTGGTACATCGACTACAGGAATCTACACATATCCAGGGCATACTGATCTCAATTGTCCTTTCCGTTGTTAGTATTTATAAATTGGAAAATAGTAGATCTATTCACTTACATATAGTATTTTGTATGAGTGGTGATTTCATACCTTCTAGCATTACAAATTCGTAGCCAGTATTGTGCCATGCTTGGCAACTTTTACATTAGATGGGCAGACCTGGCGAGCACCCTGAGTCCGAAATTTGAAAAGGTAGTGTTGCTGCACCTCATTGTATTAGAGACTGTCTCGTCATATAGACCGCGAGTTCGCGCCCAGTTTTAGCCGTTACTATTGTACCCCTGGGCAAGGCATTTGAATTCCACAATGCCACGTCTCTCTCCATCTTGGCTATGGATTCCATCAGGAATGAGGTCTCGAGAGACATTAATCTAACGTTGTAAAAACTTGTTTCGCAATAGAGCTACAATACATTTGTATAAACTAAGCTATCCCATTGTTGCATCAGATGGACAATATTGGCCACAGACAATCACATTTCTGACAGAGTAGCGTATATTACATGCAGTTGGATTTAGTACGGACACTAATGGACACAGCTATAAACTGGTTGTCATAGATCACTGACAACTAAACAAGAACAATACAACTGTATATATATACTCGATTATATATATATTATATATTATTATTATTTACAGGAATGGGCGGTAAAATATTGGAATGAAAGAGGTGCACCAAAGCATAAACTAATTGTGGGCCTTGGACTGTACGGTCGTAGTTTCAAACTTCGTTCACCTACCGACAACGGCTTGGGAGCGCCGACGTCGGGTGCGGGAGTGGCTGGAAAGTACACTAGAGAGGCAGGATTCATGTCTTATTATGAGGTACGGACAAACCGTTAATAACACACACCAAAGGTAGTTAAGTCGGTTTACTCTTTTTTGTTTTCAATGAGAAACATTAGTCAGTTACTGCCCCTGAATATTCCTAAAAGTATATTGGTCCTCTTAATTGGTTTCCTCTGTTTTTATCGTTGTTTCCTTTGCACCACATGTTTCCCATTTTATCAGTATGCTCATCTTGTAATTATGAAATTATTAAATCTTGACAGATATCCTTTAGCATGTCCAATGGATACCTTATTGTAAAAATTAGTTCAATTAAGTAACATGATTTTGATAAAATTACATTTATCCAAACGCAACATCTGATTAGACGACAACGGTAAAAACAAAGGATTCCAACTAAAAGGCCAATATACATTTCGGGATAAATCTGACTTTATCTATCAAGGGGGGTAATAGAAAAACCAGTAATGTCTCTCATTGAGTGTACACTATCTTGAAATAAACACGTGTTTACGTTGCAACATTATCTGCCTTACCCTTCAAACAGCGTATTATACTAATGTATGTGTCGAACGAATGTAAATGTAAACTTTATTTATTGCACAACGATCGCGAAACAAGCTTCAACAACTTATATTAATCACTCTCGTTTTCCTGGATGAAAGCATAACTGTGGTAAATGGTGTTGGAAATCGGAGTACACGGAGAAAACTCACCTGTCCGATCTGGTGACCATCGTACCATCTCACATACTTCCCGATCCGAGGATCGAACCTGGGTTGCATTTGGGAGAAGCGAGTGTGCACAACTAAAGTAGTGACACTTATAAGCTTGCGAAATGCAGTAGCATGCACACATTGAAGTAACAAGGAATGGAAATGGGTCATCAATGATCAATGTAAAGTTTAATTGTATGTGGTTCCAGGGATTCCAGATGATTTAGAATTTGGACCACTGCATATATGACACGGGACTAGGAAGGCCCATTTGGTTGCCTAATTCTCCCTTTTCCAGAGTGACAGTATCTCGTCATGCGCTGTAGTGTAATACCAACATGATAATAGTACATGTATAAATAATGATGCCTCAATAAGTGTGTGTGTTTTACGTTTATTTATCGTCGCTACCGGTTGCCCATATGAGCGACGCCTCCTGAAGAGATTAGTCATTTTAGATGTTTTGGAGGATAGCAATGATACAGACAGAGACCCATTCCAGAGTATCCTCTGCTTCATTTACGTGCACGGTGTAAAGCACCGACACGAGACATCGGTTTAACGTCCCATCTGAAAGACTGTTCATTTTATTAGGATCAGACGGGGGGTTTAACCTGAGATCCCTGGATTACCAGTCCAACGTGTTAACCACTGGACTACAGATCCGTATGTCATGCTTCAATACATCACACCTTTATACGAAACTATTAGCCACGCTATCACCTAAAGGGAAAAAACACACTGACATTGGTCAATTGAATCGTAAATTGTGACTATTACCACATTAAAGTAATATATATAGGCTATAGAACTTGTGTCCCAACCCGTTTGCTTTCATGTGTGTGTCACTCTTTGTATTGTTGTATATGTGTATATATAATGCAATAACATATTATTACACTAATATATATCAATATGTCACCATGCATTTAGGTGTGCGACGAACTGAAGAAAGGAGCAACACGAGTTTGGCAGGCAGAACACAGGGCTCCATACATGCACAACGGTAACCTATGGGTTGGCTACGATGATGAAGAAAGTATCGTCGCAAAGGTTAGCTTTTCTTTTAGGAACTACATAGCTTGCTGGTATAGCTATGCACTTACCTTGTTGAAGTCGGGATATCGCAGTGGTAGTGTGTTCACTTCGGGGGTGAAGGGTCCGAAGTTCGCATCCAGCTGTAGTCGTTTGATTGTGCACTTAAATTCCACATTGTCTATTCTCTCTCCTTTCCTCACCTCATGACGATAGATTCCATGAGGTCTCGAAAGCTATTAAACTAATGTTGTAAGAACTTGTTTCGAAATCGAGCTAACATAAATTTGCATAAACTAAATGCTAGTTTTCGCACAGACGCCACAATAAGTGAAGTGATTTGAAAACTGGTTTGCTTAATCTTCTAATAGTATAGTAAGCCATGAAGGAGGTGGGTGTATAATAATATAATTATTTTATAATTTTATAGCATAATTTGCGCTGCAGTCGGTAAAATTCGAACACTGCCGTGAAGCTATGTCATTATGAGAACAGCGAACGCTACCATTCATGTGTTGTTCACGTCACTCCTATTACCCATTGACCCACAATGCACTTGCGCGTGAACTTCTTATATCCCTTTAAATCGTGTTATGTATTATTTCCTTTAATTATAAGGGTTACGTTATAGATTATCTGAATCTTTACACGTGTTCGGTGTAAAGGTTTAGCATTAAGGAAATTAAACAGTTAAACTTTACATGTTTACTTTTAAGTGAAAATTAACATCATTCTGAGTACATTGTCACATTCC
This sequence comes from Archivesica marissinica, assembly GCA_014843695.1. Taxonomy (NCBI): domain Eukaryota; kingdom Metazoa; phylum Mollusca; class Bivalvia; order Venerida; family Vesicomyidae; genus Archivesica; species Archivesica marissinica. Next base: position 83,588,976 of record CM026390.1, on the reverse strand, counting down.
AATGATCTCATCATTTTGTAGTAAATTCATACGCCATTGTTGCCCGTACACATTGGCTGGCATAATTTGCAAAGCGTATCAACACCACCATAAGAAAGGTGAACAAATAAATCTACCACATCCATAGAGTTTCAGACAAGGAAATCCCACCCACGTGTTAAAGATCCGTACACAGAACTCGGCAGAGCATCGAACCTCGTTCCTTGCACACATCTTCAGCCCTCAGCTGGGATTTCCTTATCTGCAACTCTTCGAGCTGCTAGGTTCACTCTATATATATATTGAGTATCTATGAATATTAAAAGAAATATAATTATAATGTATGCCAATGATTTCAGGTGCGATGGATGAAACAAAATGGATTTGGTGGTATTATGGTATGGTCACTGGCACTGGATGATTTTTCTGGACAATTCTGCAACAAGGGTCCATATCCTCTCTTGACTGCAATAAACAGGGAGCTGGGACATACTGTCTCAAATACTAAGCAGAAGTCTCCACCTAGAAGAAAATCGCAAATTAACATTTCCCCAATGGATCCACATGTAGGCCTACCCTCAGCTCAAAATGCTCCATTAAATGGAATCCCTTTATTGATACCTGACGTTGCAAAAGTACAGACAGTTGATAGAATACCACCTCAAAAGTCTGGCAAAGTAGAAGGAACTAGAATCTTGATGGAACCAGTGTGGGTAGACATTCCACCACCCCCGCCTCTCTTTCAATCTAACTCCGGCACACATGCTGCAGCTCAAGCAATTGGTGAATTTTTGCTGCAGGGAAAAACCAAACTGTTGCCACCGAGACAACCTGTTCAACCGAACTCCATACGAGCCATCAAACATGCAACTGGAAATAAAGCGATACCACCGCACACTGTTCTACATTCACTGTCTAATGATATCAAGTTGATGCAACCACCTCCCCCAATATTTGATTCTGCCATTCCGACTCATACTGGTAATTTCGCAAATAAACCTGTGTCACCAGTTATGAGTTCGAACAATTTTGCCTTGTTAACTAGACCAAAACCCGGTTCGAACACTGTGGCATTATCAGACTTAGCATCAACTATGGTTTTGGATAACACAATGTTATCAAATATCATCCCTAATAAGGCTTCGAACAACGCTATGTTGTTGCCAGATATCATACCCAATATGAGTTCGAAGAACCCTGCATTATCAAATATTCACACTGTTGATTCCAACAGACATGTGGTATCAGACACTGTATCAAATGTGGGCTTGAACACCCCTACTATGAATATATTAACACCAGTTTCACCATTTACTGTTAACAATGAGCATCCCCCGGCTGTATTTCCTGCCGAAATAATAAGTTCTCTGTTAGCTAATCTGACACGAACTCATCCGCAAGGTACTTATCCTTTAGAAGTTGCACGTGGACATAGTCATAGCTTGCCACTAGCCACAGATCCATTACTCACAAATAATCTCTTATCAATTCCATATGAACCTGTCATTATTCCTGCACCAAGCATTGCGATCGAACCTCTCCAATCGCCTAGAGTTGTCGATCCTTTTCATGTGTCAGACAGCGAACCGTCATTATTGACTCATACACTAGGGCAAGGTCCACTCACTGCTGCAATCCAACCGGCGATACCGTTCGGATTACCAACGGATAGACACCTGTCTAGTCTTACTGGAGCATCGATCAATCCTCAAAATTACCCCTTGGTTATAGGAGATTTACCTGTTGTTGAACCAAATATAGCTGGTGTCATAGCAGAACCGGACACCTTTATGGGAACACATCCTTTATTTGGTCATCCTAGCAGTGTTATTCCAGTGCAACACTCAGTTGCAAATATTGCTATACCAGTAGCTGCTTCATCAACGTCAAATATAAATCTTAGTGCTGTTCGACCAGCTCCGCCATCTAGACCAAGACACAACTTTTCATTTTCCACCAGCTCCAATAGTAGTAGTAGTTCGTCTTCCTCTTCCTCTTCATCAAATTCATCACAAAGCAGCACCATTAATATTGGACCTGATTCATTCACTTCTTCCTTATCACCAATCGTACGGGACCTACTCCGTCGGGGACCGATTGATATACACCCACTGCCAGTTGTTGGGAATATATTGTCTGTTGTTGATCAAAATGGCGGCATTGTACCTGGAGGAACTGTCGAAGCTGTAATACCAATTGAAAACATTGATAGTTTAGCACAAGTTCTTGCTAATCTTCGGGAAAATATACCAACATCAGGAACTGTCCTTATCCCGGAGCCTAAAAATGTACTACAACCTGAAATCTTACTGAGGGAGCTTGATATTCGAAATATTATCGGTTCTAACACTGCTACTCCAACGCAAGTGACACGACTACCAACACGACAAATGGAGCAACATATACATAGATTGTCTGGTGGAAGTAGAGGGCCACAAATAATTCCGCGAAGGCAAGTGCAAAATAGACAGATTCATAACAGACAGCTGCAAAACAGGGATAGACTTTCAAGATTAATTCCACCTCTAAACAGACAAAGAGTGAATACATTTGTATCTCCTCGGCAGTCACCAATTACATCAAGATCACGAACATTTCCAGTATCCCAAACTCAGGTACGTCGATTAGTGAGAGTTTTAGGCATAGGTACTGTTCGAAGACTTTTACAAAATGGTCGCATACGGCTACAATCTAATATGCACAGGAGACAGATTATCCGTAGACCTACTATTAGAACACATACTCCAAACGTAAGAAATAACATGATTAGACGCATATTCCCAACGAGAATACGATCCAATAGAAACAATCATTCGTTGTCAAGGTTTCGTCAACCGCGACGATTTGACACTCGTATAGGTTTTAGAAACAATAATGTACGTACGTTTCCATCAAGGACTACTTTAAGACGACGTGTCAATTCAAACAGAGATATATTGACAATGCTTGGGTTGTAGTTAAGACATTGCTGTTTTATAATTGTGTTAATTTGTTCGTAATGGTTTGGTTGAAATAAAAAAAAAGGAATTAGTTGATCTTGAGATATGCACACATTTAATACAATATAAATATAGGGAAACATGGTGCATCCCAGATGCTGATATTTGACTGTGAAGCACTTTATCAGGGACAGTGTTTATACATGCATGCACATCATTATACACTTCTTTCATGACTACGATGCCAATTCGTTGAGCATATATGTTAAATTAGGCGTTGCACTGCTGAATTGTAGTGGATATTACAGAGACATTTGGTACTGGGGTAAACATAGTTCAAATGACACTGGGTTCGGGACTGTGATATTAAATAATTCAGGTTCCCAGTAGACGTTCGGTTGCTATATATGTATAGTCACTCAACGTGTATTTTGTGGCTGATCTTTACACTTTTCTACTTTGTAGGTGAGGGAATATTGCTCGAAGTGCCCTTTGACTGAGCAATACTTGCGCTAGAGATGGACATATGACTTTGTCTGAGCAATACTTGCGCTAGAGATGGACATATGACTTTGACTGAGCAATACTTGCGCTAGAGATGGACATATGACTTTGTCTGAGCAATACTTGCGCTAGAGATGGACATATGACTTTGACTGAGCAATACTTGCGCTAGAGATGGACATATGACTTTGACTGAGCAATACTTGCGCTAGAGATGGACATATGACTTTGTCTGAGCAATACTTGCGCTAGAGATGGACATATGACTTTGTCTGAGCAATACTTGCGCTAGAGATGGACATATGACTTTGTCTGAGCAATACTTGCGCTAGAGATGGACATATGACACAAACCCAAAACTATGACTTTGTCTGAGCAATACTTGCGCTAGAGATGGACATATGACTTTGTCTGAGCAATACTTGCGCTAGAGATGGACATATGACTTTGTCTGAGCAATACTTGCGCTAGAGATGGACATATGACTTTGTCTGAGCAATACTTGCGCTAGAGATGGACATATGACTTTGTCTGAGCAATACTTGCGCTAGAGATGGACATATGACTTTGTCTGAGCAATACTTGCGCTAGAGATGGACATATGACTTTGTCTGAGCAATACTTGCGCTAGAGATGGACATATGACTTTGTCTGAGCAATACTTGCGCTAGAGATGGACATATGACTTTGTCTGAGCAATACTTGCGCTAGAGATGGACATATGACTTTGATTTCTTGTTTTTTATTTAAATGTTCTTTTTCATGAATCGGTGAGAGTACATGACTTCAGAGGAGATATGTTGATATGAGACAAGGTGTGTAAATCATTACAATAGTACTACAACATGACATAACGTTTGTTTTTGTACACTATTATGGAACGTGTATGGGGAAATGAATTGTGTTCTCATTATATAGAGTTACTCCTAACACCTAATAACATTATATTCGTACACACATATTTTAGCTCGATTGCGGAAAACGTTCTTACAACTTATATTAATCACTCTCGAGACCTCATTCCTGGTAGATTCCATTGCCAAGCGGAAGAGAGAAGAGACAACGTGGAATTAAATGCCTTGCCTAAGGACACACTCGTAACGGCTCCAGCTGGGCTCGAGCTCCGGACCGTTCGCATCTGAAGCGAACGCGCTACCACTAATATATATCAGTAACCGGTGCAGTGATATATATATAGGATATTATGACACATTGACTACTTACACACGAATATTAATTAAGAGGCTCACAGGTAATGTGTCTAATTAACAGCCATCAATACAACTATTGTTCGTGGAAGTCGCTTCGAGTGTGAAAGGCCGGGAGTTCACGACCAGCTGTAGCCGTCACGATTGTCCTTAGGCAAGGCACTTAATTCCCACATTGCCTCGTCGCTCTCCCGCATGGCGATGGATTCCAGCAGGAATGGTGTCTCGAAAGCGATTAAACTAATGCGTAAGGAACTTATTTGGCAATCACGCTAAAATAAATTTGAATAAACTAAATTTGTGTAAACTACAACTACGTGTTTGGATCGACTGACTGACCTGTTCAGCGCGCGTATCTTCAATTCATTGTGACGCCATAAGTAACGCTAGCGCCCGAGTGGTAGAATTCGGATTTGAAATCATAGGGTATATTGATCGATATTCGATCACAACTGAGAAAAATACCTTTCACGCATTGATTAGTGCTGATTAGTATTGTAATCGCATTGGTATTGGAAACCAATAAGTTTAACCAGGACACTAAACGTGGCCACGATCCCGTTATGACCGGCTAGTAGTTTCGGGTCACACTCATTGCTGACATGTCGGCCATGCGGAGGAGTCGTCTATAAAACTGGCGTTAGCATTATTGTTTTTGTTATGATTACATTTGTATGTCATATTCTGTGATCAAGTTTTGTCAATTCTTTACTAATGGATTGCCATACTGTTACCACATATTAAGGATACCATCGGTGTATATATTCTTAGATGTTTCCATAAGTAGCACACCTGCGTCTATTACATTTTAAAACTAGACATAGTAAGGAATCATCATATGGATATATGTACAATGATCTGTTAGAGCAACATATGCGATGTAGTTAATTTTCTTGCCATTTGTTTAACTATATTTAACGTTTTCAAGAAACTGCATTTTAGATTTTTGGAGGATAGTGCATGATACAGACAGAGACCCATTCCAGAGTCTCCTCTGGTTCTTTTACGTGCACGGTGTAAAGCACCGACACGAGACCTCGGTTTAACGTCCCATCTGAAAGAATGTTAATATTATTAGGGTCAGACGGGGGATCGAACTTGCGATCCCTGGATTACTAGTATCTAATAAATCAAGGCCTGGAGGTTATAAAACTTTTCTCCAATCTCAAACACAGTCTCAAGCGTCTGAATGGTTCAGCTGACAGTAACACCCAGAACTAACTAATCAGATCATTTGAGCTTGAATTTGAGATCTGAGAGAACATTTATAACCTCGGGTCATGGCGTATGATCGAACGAAATAATTGAGCATGCTTCAAGTACACATGTTCAACCTAACGGCTGATTCTGGAGATGACTATGATTCTAAAAGTTCTTGTCGTGTTAGTCAATAAGTCTATTGTGTCAATCCAGGAGAGGTTGTTTTTTCCGTCTAGTTGACTGCGACCTGATATGTCTGATTCTATGAATCACCGACAAATGCTAGAGTTTGTTAGGTGGAAGTAGATCCTAAAGACGAATGCTAGTTTTTGTCCTGTATTTATCAATTTAGGGTGTAATTGATGACAAGCTCAGCATTGCTTCTGTGCTGTCTGATCAAAGACGTATGGGGTGACCTTGAATTATTTTGGTAACTAAATATTGGAACTTACTAATTAGTTTAAGCATATTTGTATTCAGTTCATTCAATATATATACAGTATACAATACACAGGATATTTGAAATGGATTGGAAAACAAGCTGAGAGCTTATGTAAATTCCTTTCCATGAGGATGTTACACTATAAGGTTGTTAGCATTGGGAGCGGTTAGTGAGACATGGCGGTCATTGCCTTAAGTTCTTTTAGCTCCGAATGTTCCTGGGTATTTGCATGCGTACTTGTGATATGTGGGGTAATTTATAACATGTGTTTTGTCACCATGTGTGCACTTATTGGGGGGGGGGGGGGTGAACTGAATTGGAAGATATGGAAAATTAGTAATAATTAGTAAATGGGATGAAATGAACTGGGTTGCTGTGACACGCAGGATAGGAAGAATTTACCTGGAAACTTACTAATTAAATCCTATGAAATGTTTCTCCATGTTCCTGCATGTTCCTGCATGTTCCTGCATGTTCCTGCATGTTTCTCCATGTTCCTCCATGTTCCTGCATGTCTGTATATAATGTGCTTACTATCGGATTGAACCCATATTTGTTGATGTTTATTGGGGCGTAGAACGCATTCATTACAGGGGGGGGGGGGTGTAGTAAATATGTGCGTTATTAGGCATCGTTTACACTCCAAGAAACAAAACAAAACATGAATTGAATCCCTATAGCTCCAAGTCAACTTATAATTCCAACAATTTGCAATTAACAAATTGAATGCCTTGAAAGTTTTATTGTTGTTACTTTTTTCAACTGTGTATTCCTACGCCGTTTGTAGAGTGTGGATGATTTTTGTGGCCATCCTGAAAAAAAAGCATAATCAAATCCTACATTCTACAGAATACAGTCAATCGGTAGTCCAATATGAGCTGTCAAAGCATAATTATAGTCTACAATCGGTAGTCCAATATGAGCTGTCAAAAGCATAATTATAGTCTACAATCGGTAGTCCAATATGAGCTGTCAAAAGCATAATTATAGTCTACAATCGGTAGTCCAATATGAGCTGTCAAAAGCATAATTATAGTCTACAATCGGTAGTCCAATATGAGCTGTCAAAAGCATAATTATAGTCTACAATCGGTAGTTCAATATGAGCTGTCAAAAGCATAATTATAGTCTACAATCGGTAGTTCAATATGAGCTGTCAAAAGCATAATTATAGTCTACAATCGGTAGTCCAATATGAGCTGTCAAAAGCATAATTATAGTCTACAATCGGTAGTCCAATATGAATGATGGTACTTTTGTCATAAGCATAATTATCACATATGAGGAGATATTCAATACATGGAATGTAAAAGTTTCGTCTCGACCAATCATATCGCGTAAATCAAATTGCATGTGACATCTAATATATCAGATTACGCTAAAAAGCTAAGCATGTTCAAACGCAAAAGAAAATGTGCATAGAGGTTTTTCTTAATATTCCTTATATCCATAATAGAAATTGTATGACGTTTGGTACCACTGTTTAGCTTATTCAATTGCCTACAAACCCAAATAATATTTTTAAAAATAGCGGTTACCATAGATGCACATAATTCGGTTACATGTGTTTAGGGTCAAAATGAAAAATACACAAACTGTGATATTGGTGTTATTGTGAGTATAATCACGTTTTGCAGCTCTCCTAATGGTTTTGTTGTGATTATTTGATTAATACCAGGTATGACCGCCAGTTTGTCGGATAATCGGTACAATACGGCGTCTCATGGAATTGACGTAACGTTGTACGACGTGTGCAGGTATGTTGTTCCATTCCATCTGCAGAAATTTCTGTAGGTCCGGCAAATTGTTGACGACATGTCTTGACCTAACTCTACGACCAAGAACATCCCAAATATGCTCAATAGGGTTGAGGTCAGGAGAAACGGCAGGCCAAGGCTAGGCGTTAACGCCATTTGAAATTAGGTATTGCTGCGTTAGCTGTGCCGTATGCGGACGTGCATTGTCGTGCATCAATGTGGCGGGTGCATGCTGATTAACGAATGGAACAGCTACTGGTCTTAACACCTGGTTAATGTACTCGGCTGCATTAAGATTGCCATTAGCACTAACCAGATCAGTTTTCCTGTTTCCCATGATCCAGTCCCAAACCATAACACTGCCCCCGCCAAACCTGAATCTCTCTACAACACAGGCGTCAGCAAATCGCTCCCCTCTCCTCCTAACTACCCTCACCCTCCCATCATGATGACTCAGGTTAAACCTAGAATCATCGGAAAAGACAAATTCTATCCCACTGACGTCTTTGCCAACGGAGATGAAGCCGTGCCCAGTTCAAACGAGCAACGCAATGACGTCGTTCGAGTACATTACCAACGTAAGCCCGTCTAGGTCCGATAGGCCGAACACAATAACACAGACGCCTCAGAACTGTGTCCCTGCTAATACCGTACTGCCTCGCTGTAGCGCCGCTAGCACATTGCAAATGACGCCAAGCCCCGAGATTATAAAACTTTTCTCAGATCTCAAACTCGAGCTCAAGTGATCTGATTGGTTGATTCTGAGTGTTAATGTCAGGTGAACCAATCAGATGATTGAGACTGAGTTTTGAGATTGGAGAACAGTTATATAACCTCCAGGCCTGGTGTGCGTCAGTTCAAAATGACGGTCTAATCTGACGCCAGTTACACTAGGCCTGTCTGTTCGAGGATGAACCGTAACTGTTCCTGTTTGCTGGAACCTGGCACTAAGTTTACTTACTGTGTTTCTGTGGCAATTAAATGTCCGTGAAACAGTATCGATGCTAAGCATCACCAAAGCTTCAATACGTTGACGCTGAGAGCGTCTGTGCATGGCGAGTTTTGAAAATATTCAAATTGCTGTGTGTTTTTCTTACTCCTAGATGTTGTAAGAAAGTAATGCGAGATTATTCGACAAATTTCACATTTGTCCAGACATTGCACGGGCAAATCGTGCAAAACGCTTATATAGGGACGTTACGTAAAAAATACGGACACAATACTGACCGATGTAGCTATTGTGGGCAATGTGAAAATATCCATCGAGAACACATATATTAACAGCACATGTTACTAATCATATTTCGAGGGGTTATAGTTCTCATATTACCCATTCAGAAATGAACTATTTATTTTACTATATCAGGTACGAGTATTTTAAATGAAAACTGATATAGTGTGTGTGTGTTATGAAGCAATTTGTATTATGTATATACACCATTCATAATGGTACAGTATATTATATGCTAAAGTTGATTTATTTGATACTTATTATATTGAAAATTAAATGGATATGCATGGTTTTGTTGCAATTATATGTAGTAACAGATTGGACTAGCCGAGTTGGGATGAATCAGGATGTTATCATTGGTGATAATACTAGTAGACAAACACAATAGCAGGTGTGAATCCAATACTAACCACATAGGACACAATACTCCGAAACACCAGCCCCGCATCACCTCAAACACCAGTGCCGCATCCCCAAACACAAGCGCCGCATCACCTCAAACACCAGTGCCGCATCCCCAAACACAAGCGCCGCATCACCTCAAACACCAGTGCCGCATCCCCAAACACAAGCGCCGCATCACCAAACAACAGTGCCGCATCCCCAAACACAAGCGCCGCAATCAGCTCAAACACCAGTGCCGCATCCCCTCAAACACAAGTGCCGCATCCCCTCAAACACAAGTGCCGCATCCTCTCAAATACCAGCGCCGCATCCCCTCAAACACCAGCGCCGCATCACCAAACAATAGTGCCGCATCCCCTCAAACACCAGCACCGCATCCCCTCAAACACCAGCACCGCACCCCCAAACACCAGCGCCGCATCCCCTCAAACACCAGCGCCGCATCCCCCAAACACCAGCGCTGCATCCACCAAACACCAGCGCCGCATCCCCCAAATACTAGCGCCGCATCCCCCAAACACCAGCGCCGCATCCCCCAAACACCAGCGCCGCATCGTCCCCCAAACACCAGCGCCGCATCCCCCAAACACCAGCGCCGCGTCCCCAAACACCAGCGCCGCATCCCCCAAACACAGCGCCGCCCCCAAACACCATCCCCCAAACACCAGCGCCGCATCCCCAAACACAAGCGCCGCATCACCTCAAACACCAGTGCCGCATCCCCTCAAACACAAGTGCCGCATCACCTCAAACACAAGTGCCGCATCCCCTCATATACCAGCGCCGCATCCCCTCAAACACCAGCGCCGCATCACCAAACAATAGTGCCGCATCCCCTCAAACACCAGCACCGCATCCCCTCAAACACCAGCGCCGCATCCCCCAAACACCAGCGCCGCATCCCCCAAACACCAGCACCGCATCCCCCAAACACCAGCGCCGCATCCCCCAAACACCAGCGCCGCATCTCCCAAACACCAGCGCCGCATCCCCTCAAACACCAGCGCCGCATCCCCCAAACACCAGCGCCGCATCCCCTCAACACCAGCGCCGCATCCCATCAAACACCAGCGCCGCATCTCCCAAACACCAGCGCCGCATCCCCCAAACACCAGCGCCGCATCCCCTCAACAACAGCGCCGCATCCCATCAAACACCAGCGCCGCATCCCCCAAACACCAGCGCCGCATCCCCCAAACACCAGCGTCGCATCCCCTCAACACCAGCGTCGCATCCCCTCAACCAGCGCCGCATCCCCTCAAACACCAGCGCCGCATCCCCCAAACACCAGCGCCGCATCCCCTCAAACACCAGCGTCGTATTCCCTCAAACATCAGCGCCGCATCCCCTCAAACACCAGCGCCACATTCCCTCAAACACCAGCACCGCATCCCCTCAAACATCAGCACCGCATCCCCAAACACCAGCAACGCATCCCTCAAACACCAGCACCGCATCCCCTCAAACACCAGTGCCGCATCCCCTCAAACACAAGTGCCGCATCACCTCAAACACAAGTGCCGCATCCCCTCATATACCAGCGCCGCATCCCCTCAAACACCAGCGCCGCATCACCAAACAATAGTGCCGCATCCCCTCAAACACCAGCACCGCATCCCCTCAAACACCAGCGCCGCATCCCCCAAACACCAGCGCCGCATCCCCCAAACACCAGCACCGCACCCCAAACACCAGCGCCGCATCCCCTAAACACCAGCGCCGCATCTCCCAAACACCAGCGCCGCATCCCCTCAAACACCAGCGCCGCATCCCCCAAACACCAGCGCCGCATCCCTCAACACCAGCGCCGCATCCCATCAAACACCAGCGCCGCATCTCCCAAACACCAGCGCCGCATCCCCCAAACACCAGCGCCGCATCCCCTCAACACCAGCGCCGCATCCCATCAAACACCAGCGCCGCATCCCCCAAACACCAGCGCCGCATCCCCCAAACACCAGCGCCGCATCCCCTCAAACACCAGCGTCGCATCCCCTCAAACACCAGCGCCGCATCCCCTCAAACACCAGCGCCGCATCCCCCAAACACCAGCGCCGCATCCCCTCAAACACCAGCGTCGTATTCCCTCAAACATCAGCGCCGCATCCCCTCAAACACCAGCGCCACATTCCCTCAAACACCAGCACCGCATCCCCTCAAACATCAGCACCGCATCCCCAAACACCAGCAACGCATCCCTCAAACACCAGCACCGCATCCCCTCAAACATCAGCATCCCCATAAAACCATTAATATTATATACAAAAGAAACGCTCCCTAAATACAGACCACGGTGTGACCCAGGTACACGACGTAAGCCGCACGCCACTCATCCACAGCCCCGATCCGGTGCTGCCACATTAGTAGTCATGGACATTTACACCCCACCAACACAAACGTCAATGCCAATATACAATATCCGTCGCCGCAATCAACATGTACACACACAATCATAGCCACAAGCGCAATCAACACTGCTCGCATCATAGTCACTATCAAACTCGAAGTAGGCCACCATAAACTACTCCCAAGACGAATCCGCCAATACACGATATCAACAACCCTGCCCAAGCACATCGCAAACACATCACACATACCATGGACATCGCAAACACATCACACACACCAAGCACATCGCAAACACATCACACACACCAAGCACATCGCAAACACATCACACACACACCAAGCACATCGCAAACACATCACACACACCAAGCACATTGCAAACACATCACACACCAAACACATCACACACCAAGCCAATGTGACCAATGTAATAAAGCATGGGCTTGCACCTTATGTTCAACTAGGTATAGGGAAACAATGTGGTCATATTGAAGTCAAAGTAGGGGCACACTCATTGACTAATATGCATAACAATTTCTGAGTCAAGATTTTTGATCCATGGACGTTTATTAAAACCCTTTCCCTCATAGAAGCACCTCTTGACGCCATTACCAATATGACATCAATTGACAATGTAGTAGCCAAACCAATGCTCATAATAAAGGCCAGAATCTCATGTAGTCCCAATAATATCTATGTAGGTGGGATAGATATGGCGACTACTTATCCACTGCATGATAGCTAAATGGCTGTCGTTTGTATGAGATATAATAGTATATTAATATAAATCTCTATGAATGAAAGGGTTAAGAGATGAGTGTGGTATAGGTACAATTAGATAGTCTAACTATTATCAAATTATATTCGTTATATTTTATATTTGAGCATGTTGTTTTGGACTAATATGGCACAACCGACACGATAATCTTAATCCGATATTGGTTGTCGGTATACAATCGGTTAGAATAGCGAATTATACATATATATTTACAGTTGCAAATGTACACGAATCGTCCGTTATTAGCAAAACATATTATTGTTATCAAATGTACATGAATCGTCCGTTATTGGCATATTGTTGTGAAATGTACATCAATCGTCCGTTATTGGCATAGTGTTGTCAAATGTACATGAATCGTCCGTTATTGGCATAGTGTTCTCAAATGTACATGAATCTCGTCCGTTATTGGCATAGTGTTGTGAAATGTACATCAATCGTTCGTTATTGGCATATTGTTGTCAAATGTACATGAATCGTCCGTTATTGGCATAGTATTCTCAAATGTACATGAATCTCGTCCGTTATTGGCATAGTGTTGTGAAATGTACATCAATCGTCCGTTATTGGCAAAGTGTTGTCAACTGTACATGAATCGTCCGTTATTGGCATAGTGTTCTCAAATGTACATCAATCATCCGTTATTGGCATAGTGTTGTCACATGTACATGAATCGTCCGTTATTGGCATAGTGTTCTCAAATGTACATGAATCTCGTCCGTTATTGGCATAGTGTTGTGACATGTACATCAATCGTCCGTTATTGGCATATTGTTGTCAAATGTACATGAATCGTCCGTTATTGGCATAGTATTCTCAAATGTACATGAATCTCGTCCGTTATTGGCATAGTGTTGTGAAATGTACATCAATCGTCCGTTATTGGCATAGTGTTGTCAAATGTACATGAATCGTCCGTTATTGGCATAGTGTTCTCAAATGTACATGAATCTCGTCCGTTATTGGCATAGTGTTGTGAAATGTACATCAATCGTCCGTTATTGGCATAGTGTTGTCAAATGTACATGAATCGTCCGTTATTGGCATAGTGTTCTCAAATGTACATGAATCTCGTCCGTTATTGGCATAGTGTTGTGAAATGTACATCAATCGTCCGTTATTGGCATAGTGTTGTCAAATGTACATGAATCGTCCGTTATTAGCATAGTGTTCTCAAATGTACATGAATCTCGTCCGTTATTGGCATAGTGTTCTCAAATGTACATCAATCGTCCGTTATTGGCATAGTGTTGTCAAATGTACATCAATCGTCCGTTATTGGCATAGTGTTGTCAAATGTACATGAATCGCCCGTTATTGGCATATTGTTGTCAAATGTACATCAATCGCCCGTTATTGGCATATTGTTGTCAAATGTACATGAATCGTCCGTTATTTGCATAGTGTTGTCAAATGTACATCAATCGTCCGTTATTGGCATATTGCTGTCAAATGTACATCACTCGTCCGTTATTGGCATAGTGTTGTCAAATGTACATCAATCGCCCGTTATTGGCATATTGTTGTCAAATGTACATGAATCGTCCGTTATTGGCATAGTGTTGTCAAATGTACATCAATCGCCCGTTATTGGCATATTGTTGTCAAATGTACATGAATCGTCCGTTATTGGCATAGTGTTGTCAAATGTACATCAATCGTTCGTTATTGGCATATTGTTGTCAAATGTACATGAATCGTCCGTTATTGGCATAGTGTTCTCAAATGTACATGAATCTCGTCCGTTATTGGCATAGTGTTGTGAAATGTACATCAATCGTCCGTTATTGGCATAGTGTTGTGAAATGTACATCAATCGTCCGTTATTGGCATAGTGTTCTCAAATGTACATGAATCTCGTCCGTTATTGGCATAGTGTTGTGAAATGTACATCAATCGTCCGTTATTGGCATAATGTTGTCAAATGTACATGAATCGTCCGTTATTTGCATAGTGTTCTCAAATGTACATGAATCATCAATGTACAAATCTCCGTTATTGGCATATGTTCAATGACATCAATCGTCCGTTATTGGCATAGTGTTGTCAAATGTACATGAATCGTCCGTTATTGGCATAGTGTTGTCAAATGTACATGAATCGTCCGTTATTGGCATAGTGTTCTCAAATGTACATGAATCTCGTCCGTTATTGGCATAGTGTTGTCAAATGTACATCAATCGTCCGTTATTGGCATAGTGTTGTCAAATGTACATGAATCGTCCGTTATTGGCATAGTGTTCTCAAATGTACATGAATCGTCCGTTATTGGCATAGTGTTGTCAAATGTACATCAATCGTCCGTTATTGGCATAGTGTTGTCAAATGTACATCAATCGTCCGTTATTGGCATAGTGTTGTCAAATGTACATCAATCGTCCGTTATTGGCATAGTGTTGTCAAATGTACATCAATCGCCCGTTATTGGCATATTGTTGTCAAATGTACATGAATCGTCCGTTATTGGCATAGTGTTGTCAAATGTACATGAATCGTCCGTTATTGGCATATTGTTGTCAAATGTACATCACTCGTCCGTTATTGGCATAGTGTTGTCAAATGTACATGAATCGTCCGTTATTGGCATATTGTTGTCAAATGTACATGAATCGTCCGTTATTGGCATATTGTTGTCAAATGTACATGAATCGTCCGTTATTGGCATAGTGTTGTCAAATGTACATCAATCGTCCGTTATTGGCATAGTGTTGTCAAATGTACATGAATCGTCCGTTATTGGCATAGTGTTCTCAAATGTACATGAATCTCGTCCGTTATTGGCATAGTGTTGTGAAATGTACATCAATCGTTCGTTATTGGCATATTGTTGTCAAATGTACATGAATCGTCCGTTATTGGCATAGTATTCTCAAATGTACATGAATCTCGTCCGTTATTGGCATAGTGTTGTGAAATGTACATCAATCGTCCGTTATTGGCAAAGTGTTGTCAACTGTACATGAATCGTCCGTTATTGGCATAGTGTTCTCAAATGTACATCAATCATCCGTTATTGGCATAGTGTTGTCACATGTACATGAATCGTCCGTTATTGGCATAGTGTTCTCAAATGTACATGAATCTCGTCCGTTATTGGCATAGTGTTGTGACATGTACATCAATCGTCCGTTATTGGCATATTGTTGTCAAATGTACATGAATCGTCCGTTATTGGCATAGTGTTCTCAAATGTACATGAATCTCGTCCGTTATTGGCATAGTGTTGTGAAATGTACATCAATCGTCCGTTATTGGCATAGTGTTGTCAAATGTACATGAATCGTCCGTTATTGGCATAGTGTTCTCAAATGTACATGAATCTCGTCCGTTATTGGCATAGTGTTGTGAAATGTACATCAATCGTCCGTTATTGGCATAGTGTTGTCAAATGTACATGAATCGTCCGTTATTAGCATAGTGTTCTCAAATGTACATGAATCTCGTCCGTTATTGGCATAGTGTTCTCAAATGTACATCAATCGTCCGTTATTGGCATAGTGTTGTCAAATGTACATCAATCGTCCGTTATTGGCATAGTGTTGTCAAATGTACATCAATCGCCCGTTATTGGCATATTGTTGTCAAATGTACATCAATCGCCCGTTATTGGCATATTGTTGTCAAATGTACATGAATCGTCCGTTATTTGCATAGTGTTGTCAAATGTACATCAATCGTCCGTTATTGGCATATTGCTGTCAAATGTACATCACTCGTCCGTTATTGGCATAGTGTTGTCAAATGTACATCAATCGCCCGTTATTGGCATATTGTTGTCAAATGTACATGAATCGTCCGTTATTGGCATAGTGTTGTCAAATGTACATCAATCGCCCGTTATTGGCATATTGTTGTCAAATGTACATGAATCGTCCGTTATTGGCATAGTGTTGTCAAATGTACATCAATCGTTCGTTATTGGCATATTGTTGTCAAATGTACATGAATCGTCCGTTATTGGCATAGTGTTCTCAAATGTACATGAATCTCGTCCGTTATTGGCATAGTGTTGTGAAATGTACATCAATCGTCCGTTATTGGCATAGTGTTGTCAAATGTACATCAATCGTCCGTTATTGGCATAGTGTTCTCAAATGTACATGAATCTCGTCCGTTATTGGCATAGTGTTGTGAAATGTACATCAATCGTCCGTTATTGGCATAATGTTGTCAAATGTACATGAATCGTCCGTTATTGGCATAGTGTTCTCAAATGTACATGAATCTCGTCCGTTATTGGCATAGTGTTGTGAAATGTACATCAATCGTCCGTTATTGGCATAGTGTTGTCAAATGTACATGAATCGTCCGTTATTAGCATAGTGTTCTCAAATGTACATGAATCTCGTCCGTTATTGGCATAGTGTTCTCAAATGTACATCAATCGTCCGTTATTGGCATAGTGTTGTCAAATGTACATCAATCGTCCGTTATTGGCATAGTGTTGTCAAATGTACATCAATCGCCCGTTATTGGCATATTGTTGTCAAATGTACATCAATCGCCCGTTATTGGCATATTGTTGTCAAATGTACATGAATCGTCCGTTATTTGCATAGTGTTGTCAAATGTACATCAATCGTCCGTTATTGGCATATTGCTGTCAAATGTACATCACTCGTCCGTTATTGGCATAGTGTTGTCAAATGTACATCAATCGCCCGTTATTGGCATATTGTTGTCAAATGTACATGAATCGTCCGTTATTGGCATAGTGTTGTCAAATGTACATCAATCGCCCGTTATTGGCATATTGTTGTCAAATGTACATGAATCGTCCGTTATTGGCATAGTGTTGTCAAATGTACATCAATCGTTCGTTATTGGCATATTGTTGTCAAATGTACATGAATCGTCCGTTATTGGCATAGTGTTCTCAAATGTACATGAATCTCGTCCGTTATTGGCATAGTGTTGTGAAATGTACATCAATCGTCCGTTATTGGCATAGTGTTGTGAAATGTACATCAATCGTCCGTTATTGGCATAGTGTTCTCAAATGTACATGAATCTCGTCCGTTATTGGCATAGTGTTGTGAAATGTACATCAATCGTCCGTTATTGGCATAATGTTGTCAAATGTACATGAATCGTCCGTTATTTGCATAGTGTTCTCAAATGTACATGAATCTCGTCCGTTATTGGCATAGTGTTGTCACATGTACATGAATCGTCCGTTATTGGCATAGTGTTCTCAAATGTACATGAATCTCGTCCGTTATTGGCATAGTGTTGTGAAATGTACATCAATCGTCCGTTATTGGCATAGTGTTGTCAAATGTACATGAATCGTCCGTTATTGGCATAGTGTTCTCAAATGTACATGCATCTCGTCCGTTATTGGCATAGTGTTGTGAAATGTACATCAATCGTCCGTTATTGGCATAGTGTTGTCAAATGTACATGAATCGTCCGTTATTGGCATAGTGTTCTCAAATGTACATGAATCTCGTCCGTTATTGGCATAGTGTTCTCAAATGTACATCAATCGTCCGTTATTGGCATAGTGTTGTCAAATGTACATCAATCGTCCGTTATTGGCATATTGCTGTCAGATGTACATCACTCGTCCGTTATTGGCATAGTGTTGTCAAATGTACATCAATCGCCCGTTATTGGCATATTGTTGTCAAATGTACATGAATCGTCCGTTATTGGCATAGTGTTGTCAAATGTACATCAATCGCCCGTTATTGGCATATTGTTGTCAAATGTACATGAATCGTCCGTTATTGGCATAGTGTTGTGAAATGTACATCAATCGTCCGTTATTGGCATAGTGTTGTCAAATGTACATGAATCGTCCGTTATTGGCATAGTGTTGTGAAATGTACATCAATCGTCCGTTATTGGCATAATGTTGTGAAATGTACATCAATCGTCCGTTATTGGCATAATGTTGTCAACTGTACATGAATCGTCCGTTATTGGCATAGTGTTCTCAAATGTACATGAATCTCGTCCGTTATTGGCATAGTGTTCTCAAATGTACATGAATCTCGTCCGTTATTGGCATAGTGTTCTCAAATGTATATCAATCGTCCGTTATTGGCATAGTGTTGTCAAATGTACATCAATCGCCCGTTATTGGCATATTGTTGTCAAATGTACATGAATCGTCCGTTATTGGCATAGTGTTGTCAAATGTACATCAATCGTCCGTTATTGGCATATTGCTGTCAAATGTACATCACTCGTCCGTTATTGGCATAGTGTTGTCAAATGTATATCAATCGTCCGTTATTGGCATAGTGTTGTCAAATGTACATCAATCGCCCGTTATTGGCATATTGTTGTCAAATGTACATGAATCGCCCGTTATTGGCATATTGTTGTCAAATGTACATGAATCGTCCGTTATTGGCATAGTGTTGTCAAATGTACATCAATCGCCCGTTATTGGCATATTGTTGTCAAATGTACATCAATCGCCCGTTATTGGCATATTGTTGTCAAATGTACATGAATCGTCCGTTATTGGCATACTGTTGTCAAATGTACATGAATCGTCCGTTATTGGCATATTGCTGTCAACTGTACATCACTCGTCCGTTATTGGCATAGTGTTGTCAAATGTACACAAATCATCCGTTATTGGCATATTGCTGTCAAATATATATGAATCGTCCGTTATTGGCATATTGCTGTCAAATGTACACGAATCGTCCGTTATTGGCATATTGCTGTCAAATATACATGAATCGTCCGTTATTGGCATAGTGTTGTCAAATGTACATGAATCGTCCGTTATTGGCATATTGCTGTCAAATGTACATCAACCGCCCGTTATTGGCATAGTGTTGTCAAATGTACATCAATCGTCCGTTATTGGCATATTGTTGTCAAATGTACATGCATCGTCCGTTATTGGCATAGTGTTGTCAAATGTACATGAATCGTCCGTTATTGGCATAGTGTTGTCAAATGTACATGAATCGTCCGTTATTGGCATATTGCTGTCAAATGTACATCAATCGTCCGTTATTGGCATATTGCTGTCAAATGTACATGAATCGTCAGTTATTGGCATATTGCTGTCAAATGTACATGAATCGTCCGTTATTGGCATATTGCTGTCAAATGTACATGAATCGTCCGTTATTGGCATAGTGTTGTCAAATGTACATGAATTGTCCGTTATTGGCATATTGTTGTCAAATGTACATGAATAGTCCGTTATTGGCATATTGTTGTCAAATGTACATCAATCGTATATTGATAGTGTTTTCAAAAGAAAGATACTTCATTATTGTGCTTTTTGTCTTTTTACGAATTCAGTTACTAGATCATGCCATAATAAGTGGAATGTGTTGTACGCTCACGCACTGCTTTGTAATTACCACATTTTAATCGTCTGCAGAATCATATTAATGTAGGCATAATCTTTTGAATAATTTACGGATAGTTTATGTGAAGTGCCAAACCAATTATTTTCAAAGTGTTATGCCTATAACAGTGAAAGTTCACACTTCAACAACAGACACATAATCAATCATACATAATTGTCTGATGCTGGTGTAAACACGGCAGAAAACAGCGAGTGTCTATATCAATCCTTGAACATCAACTTAGCAGGCCTAACAAGTTGTCCTTGCCATGTTTCCGGTAACCAATCTGTTATTCTGGTGGACTGCCATTCTGAAAGTTCTTGATCGATCCCGTACAAACTCATCACGTAATGCATTCTTTTTACTTCAGGCCATAGACAGCATACTCGGAATGGAGCTAGGATAAAATAAAGGAGAACATTTCCCCCATACCCCTAACCCACACCACCCAGAAAAGACCAGACCGCCCGGCCCAGATCTCGAAAGTTGTCATCAAAATTGTCTTACGCCAACATAAATGTGCACAATGTTTATAAATGCACATATGTGATAATATTATGTACTATATATATTACTGTAAACAGCACTATGTTACAGTTTACCTTAGTTTTTAAACCATTAAAGAACCTCTCTTACGATTAAAAACGGCGAAACTATTTCCATATTTGGTCTTACGACCCGATATGTTACTTAATTGATTGCATATACTAGTGGATAAGTCGACGCCCCGTTTATCGAGTTTTATACAGAATGCGCATCCGCAACTCCGATAGTGGAGCTCAATGTACAATACAAGTCATGTATATCTGTGCAGACCATACGCATGATGTAAATTGGGCGGAGCCAACTGTCAACAAGGAAAGGGATTCGAATAAGTTACTATGTAACTTTCCCCACAATTCTAACTGCTGTTTCAACTATTCCTATGTTATGTACCATTCTTGAATAAAATAGTGTTTAAACTAACTGCCAATAAACGAAGGTGTGTGCGTACATCTATCCGCACTGCGCATCAACCTCATTGACTACTGCTTAAACAAAAGTCCATTGTAATCACATGGGTTAGTATAAGCATAGTTTATTTCAAACAATACAACATATGCATATATACATTTTACACAAACTTTAGATACATGAATGAAAAGGATTAGAACCGAAAGTCATATATAGCTTATAGAGGTCTTCTCATATAGTAATTGCGATATGGCAGTGTTGTTACAGTAATAATTTTTTTTTAAAACTATTAATTTCAATTAAGAAATAATAAGTATCAACCGTGGTATATCGCAGAATAACCCGAGTTTGAAGTTCTTATGTGTAGAAATATATCACGAAGGCCGAAGGCGAAGGCCTGAGTGATATATTTCTACGCATAAGAACTTCAAACTCGGGTTATTCTGCGACATACCACGGTTGATACTTATTATTTCGATTCTAACACGACTTACTTCTAATAATTTTAGACTAGAATCAAAGGAGTATTTTCTTCAAACGCTGTGCTACACCGCTGCATTTGGCTTTCGAAATTTCCTCCCGCGTAAGGGGTGATGACGTTATTTTTTATGGAAAATATCAATCTAGTGCATAAATGAACAAAAGTTGTAACTGATCAATAATTTTATTTATTTTATCAAATAAAACTGTACAGAATAGTAACTGAAACGTTACTTAACAGAAAAACAAGACGGACAAGAGATTATCTGATTCTAAAAATAGCTCACTTCCGCGAATTCCCACGGTATTTTTTACAAACATCACGTGACATTCATTCATAAAACTTTACAAGCATTGTATAAATGGAATAGCCAAAACACGGTGCGCGTGCAGCATAGTTCAAGGTAGGTATATCGCAGAATAACCCGAGCTAGATTTACTCTACAAGTATGTATGTTATTAGCTGGGTCATGTTAGAAAAATTTGAAATAATGGGTAAGCCAGCGTTTCAATCATGGACTGTAAGTTAGAATATCAATAACATAAAGATATTATTAAGGTGAAACAAGTACACATACATGTAGTAATTAATTTATACGGTTGAAATTGAGATTGACTCAGAAGAAAGGAGAACTGATAGAAAGAGGAACATGGTAGATTCATTCGGATAGTTCAATGGTAGGGGCAAGCATGCAATATTTAGTGAACAGTTGGTCATGGAAATCGTCTGCTCTCCCGTATGTAGTTTTGAATTGCTTGAAATATGTTTGCGTTGCAATCATCGCTAAGATTCGGGTATCCGTGTACTCGAGTGCATAGCGTTATTGTACACTATTTAGAAGTATCTGCAAGGTGACTAATTCTGATGTCATTATAGTAAAGACATTCAAAGAACAAAATGATGATTACTCTCAGGAAAACAAGACAGCGGAGTGATGGAGACATGTTTTTTATCGAACAAATGTTGGTTTAATGAACTACAACTAGTACGGAGTCGAGCATGATAGACCTGTCATTTCCTGTCACTGGCCTAGACATATTTCGGGCATTGTGTGGCGTTACACTTTAGTTGAGATCTGAGTGAGGCCAGGGATCGTGAGTTTTGTAGTTTACTTGATAGTTCATACCCAGTCTCTCAGAGCCTATAGCAGAAAAGCATTGCTGCATAGAGATGTTATTGCGCGTATAGATTGGATATCATCGGCATTGCGCACAGCATAGTTAGAGGTTTCCCCAACAGTAGGTGGGACGAGTGAAGAAAGATAGTTAGGCCGTTCTTCATCTTGTAGAGAATAACTAGTTTATGATGATGTCTTCGACTCTCAATGGATTCCCATCGAACTTCTCTATGGAGTTCGTGAAGTGATACAAGTTTGGTAGCACCGGCAACAATACGTGCGACTTCATGTTGAATTGTGTCGAGTTCCGATTTCTTATCTATCTTCCTATTAGTCAAACCCCTGATGGGGACCTTAGACTTTGACGCGCGTCAACTGACAATAATGTTAGTAAGAAATGAAATAAAAGATGATAAAAGAATGATGTTAGGTTGGTTAAAAACAGGTTAAGAACAGGGCAGGTTTATTTAGGGAGAAACATGTTCAATCCGACTTACAGCCAGACTGAATTGTGGGCCAGACAAGGTGACAATATCTGGGGGCAAAGCATTCCAGTGGACAATGGTTCTTGGAAAGAAGGAATATTTATGGTAGTCAGTCACTGTTTGGATCTGTCGGAATGCTTGGGAATGGGATGTTCTGGAAGATCTTGTATTTGGGGTAAGGTAGTTTTCAGCTTATATTGCGTTTTGATGCAAGAAACGTCAGCATATTCAATAAGAGGTCTGATGAAAGATAAATATATGACCTCTAGAGATCTTCTATCTAGCTGGAACTTTAGCTTTCGCATACTATGCATTCTTTTCCACACCGGCTCTTTGATTGATTTGATATAATAATGCCAAGAGCAATCCTCAAAAAGGTGGACGCCAATATGCTTGTGACACGTTACTGAAGTGATAGGTTAGTTTGAATATATTTTATTTCCCAATATAATACATATTGAACAATGCATACACCACACATATCAATATACAGAAAAAGGATTAGAATGAAAGACAGAGTCTTATATAATTCTTCTCCTCTTAAGTGATAGGTTGATCGTGCATAAGTAGTAGTGGATGTAAGGGTTTAAGAGTTTTACGTGAAATGGTCATATTTTCTGATTTGGAAGGACTAAGCGTGACTAACCGCCCAATTTGATATATTATCAATGTCGGTTTTTGCAGTAGAAATAGGATGATCAACAATTGTATGTAAACTGGTATCGTCAGCAAAACGATGTACTTGAGAACCCATATGGTCGATGATGTCATTGCTAAACACCAAGAACAAGAATGGGCCAATACTAGATACTTGTAGTACTACTGCTGACCAATTTAAACTTTATTTATTTTACGAGTGCGGGGCAAGTTCTAACAACTTATATTAATCACTCTCGCTGGCGCGGATGAAAGCATATATGTGGTCATTCGTGTGGGAGGAAACCGGAGTATCCGGAGAAAACCCACCTGTCCGATCTGGCGACCACCGTAACATTTCACATACTTCCCGGTCCGAGGATCGAACCCGGGTTGCATTGGTGAGAAGCGAGCGCGCTGACCAATGCGCTAATCGGACAGCCTAACTAGTTGCCCAATTAGATTGGGTACCCGGCAGAACAACAGAGTGCCCTCTGTTAGAGAGATAGTCAGAAAACCAGATAAATAAACAACCATTCACTTCAGTATTTTTAACTTGAATTATAGAAGACCTTTATGTCATACTTTATCAAAAGCCTTACTAATATCAACGAATACAGTTCTTAGGTCCAGTCCATCATCGAGTGCCTTACATAAGGTATTGTACAAGATAGGCTGATTTACTGATGAGTCTCCCGGTCTGTAGAGAAGTGAGGAAGTTATTATCACGAAGAAAGTTGAAAAGAAACTTAAATATAATACCTTCTCTCTACAACAGAGCAAGGAAATCAGTCGCATATATGGGAAAACTATGTAAAACTACGTAAATAAACCAAACTTAATTGTTTCACCAACAAAAAGGAAATCAGTCGGTAGTTGTTTTGTAAAGACGCGTCACCTTTGTTAAAAATAGCACAGACATTAGCATCTTTCTAAGTATGAGGTACCTTACTATGTTGTAGGGAATGATTAAACAGAGCACACAGAGGACATTTAATCACAGGTGCAAATCCTGAAGCTTTCTTCATTTTTTTTAGATATCTCAAAGCATCTTCGACGTCTTGTATGATAATATAGCCAGACCCAACTTTATTAATCACATGGGTATGGCAAAGTACCCTGTCATAGGTCAATAAGGACTGACATTTATGACAACACGGTGCCAGCCTGACATATTTTTGATATTATATAATCTTTTATATTTATGGTGCTTAAAATTATAAACACGGTGCCAGACCGTCATATTATTTTTTAATATAAACATGGTGGCAGATCGTCACCTTTAATTACTAATGTGTAGGGTTGCTGAAAGTACACAAGGGTGTGAATTCAGCATATGACTGTGCTATCAAAATTGGAGGTAATCCGTAACTGTCAAAGTTATATGTGTGTATGTTTCGTTATAGAAACGTCTCAAATTATTTGTATGTGGCAACATTTTGTTTCATCTGTAAAGTAAATTACCATTTCATATTGCATTCACGAATTGCTATGTGATTGTCTGCATGGATGGTTGTTATGTCTACAGGAATGGTTGTTATGTCTACACGAATGGTAGTTATGTCTGCACGAATGGTTGCTATTACTGCATGAATGGTTGTTATGTCTGCACGGATGGTAGTTATGTCTACACGAATGGTTGCTATGTCTTATGAATGGATGTTATTTCTGCATGAATTGTTGCTATGTCTGCATGAATGGTTGCTATGTCTGCACGATTGGTTGTTATGTCTGAACGGATGGTAGTTATGTCTACACGAATGGTTGCTATGTCTGTATGAATGGTTGTTATGTCTGCATGAATGGTTGCTATGTATGCACGAGTAGTTGCTATGTCTGCATGAATGGTTGCTATGTCTGCATGAATGGATGTTAATTCTGCATGAATTGTTGCTATGTCTACTCGTACAATTAGCAATTATACTTTTTTAATAGTGCAGCCATATTTGTCAAAGTACACGAATTGTTGTTATGTATGCACGCACAATTACCCATTTTACTTTTTTAAATAATAGGGCAGCCATATTTGACAAAGTAGTTAGCATATTAAGTGTGCATTTAAACGAGACCATAAAGAGACACTTATTTCGTGGGGAAAGTAATTGATCTTTGAAAGGTTAATTGCGTATCAACACTACCGTATCTATTTCATGTATCATTTAAATAAATCCCATTCTATACTCATTAGAATTCTCGGTGTAATGCTAACGAGAAACAACGGTTACTGATTAAGGATAATTCCAGGTAATATCACATTTGTAACTACGCCATTCCGCCGCAGATAATGATTACAAAACTCAAAAGCTTGTCTAACTGGTAATTCACTACGAAATTCTCCTTTCTCATGTCACGACTGAACAAATGTTAATCATAAACATAAAACGGATTAGGATTATGTTGACGGTAATAATTATGTTTTTCATAGATGAGTACACACACGCCACTTTAACGACATTGGTCTCTGCATCATGACATTGCTGCTCTCTTGTTCAGGACTTTAAAGAGTCAATTGTGCTCCAATTATATGGTGATTGAACTGGCATACCTAACATTCATGGACTTTACCTGTTACTATGGTTACTTTGGCATACCCGCTCATACTTGATTGCTTTCTTAGCAAACATCAGGTCCAGTAGTGCTCCATCCACGACTTCCAGAGCATCCAATACCGCTATAACTGCGAAGTCGCATGCACACATTATCCTCCACAAATCTAAAATGACTAATCTCTTCAGGAGGCATCGCTCAAATGGGCAACCGGTAGCGACGTTAAATAAACTTAAATTTAAAAAAGATTAGCTGACCTAAGCATTTGATGGACATCCATATTAAGCCTTTTTTATTTTTAAGCTTTATTTATTTTACAACGACTGCGAAACAAGTTTTAACACTCTCATTGACGCGGATGAAAGCGTATATGTGGTAATTCGTGTGGGAGGAAACCGGGTACCCGGAGAAAACCCACCTGACCACCGTACCATCTCACATTCTTCCCGGTCCGCTGATCGAACCCGGGTTGCATTGGTGAGAAGCGAGTGCGGTAACCACTGCGCTAATCGGACAGCTAATAGTAAACCTTGAATGTATGTACATATATTGTGTTGAGCTACACACATAGGCCGCTGCTTGTGTATCAAACACACATAGAACTTCTGAAACAATGCATATAGTGCTTTTTAAAATACTGTAAATGTTGGTGCTTTCATTAATATCATTCACGTGTACCCCACCCTCTGAGACCCTCTTAAGCAGAGGCATATATAAAGAACAGATGAACGCTCGTGGTTCAGCAAACGGATCTGTAGTCCGGTGGTAACACGCTGGACTCGTAATCCAGGGATCGCAGGTTCGAGCCCCCGTCTGACCCTAATACAATTAACAGTCTTTCAGATGGGACGTTAAACCGAGGTCTCGTGTCGGTGCTTTACACCGTACACGTAAAAGAACCAGAAGAGATTCTGGAACGGGTCTCTGTCTGTATCATACTCTATCCTCCAAAAATCTAAAATGACTAATCTCTTCAGGAGGCATCGCTCATATGGGCAACCGGTAGCGACGATAAATAAACGTAAAACACACGCTCGTGGTTTACTGTTCAAAGTCACGTGCCAGTCATGTGAACATGCCGGAAAACATATTTCTGTTACATGAAATATGATTGGTGGATCGAAAACAGATGCGTTTTTGCATGTTGAATTCACATGTATGTGAGTGGAATTGTAGTTTTATTTTAAATGATGTTATGCAATCTGAGTTTAGACAAGCGCATTGAATGCAATACTGAATACCTTACATAGTGATATAATTCCATCTGCTATATAAGAGTCCGACCACAAGTTATTCACCGTTACAACACTGTCGTGACGTCATACCTTTGTACTTGCAGTCCATTATTATTATTATTATAATAAATCCTACGCGTAGATGTACAAAATTAACAATTTTAATTAGTTGGATCTTCTTATATAAGTGTGTTTTAAGTAAGATATAAGCATCAAGGGGATCCAATATGGCATCGGCCTATATCCTATTCTTAAACACCATTGTGACGTCATACCTTTGTACTTTCAGTAATTATCATTATCATATATATTTAAATGCCATGTATCACGTGCTGTATGTACTGTATGTATATTTAAATGCCATGTATCACGTGCTGTATGTACTGTATGTATATTTAAATGCCTAGTATCACGTCGATGTATGTACTGTATATATATTTAAATGTCATGTATCACGTCGATGTATGTACTGTATATATATTTAAATGCCATGTATCACGTCGATGTATGCACTGTATATATATATATATATGTAAATGCAGTGTATCACGTGCTGTATGTACTGTATATATATTTAAATGCCATGTATCACGTCGATGTATGCTATATATATATATATTAAATGCCATGTATCACGTGCTGTATGTACTGTATATATATTTAAATGCCATGTATCACGTCGATGTATGTACTGTATATATATTTAAATGCCGTGTATCACGTCGATGTATGTACTGTATATAATTATATTTGTTATGCTATGAATATCTCATGTTGTTGCAAATCTGCTTCCTGAGAATATGAAAATAAACTGAATAAAGATGAATGTTTTCGGCCTATATCCTATACAGAAACATTAGAGGACGGATAACCACATGATACATGCAGGAACTAATATAGTTGGCCTGTCTATGTTCGTATACGATGAGGTAATATGACATAAATAATGGTCATCACCATTGTGAAAGATAGATTAGTACCGCCTTGTACGCACCATTAAACTATTGGACCAATCCCAAATTAGTGCTCACCTGGGCGGAATATAGAGTATTGTATAATCATTGCACGCTTGTATGCACAGCGAA
This sequence comes from Archivesica marissinica, assembly GCA_014843695.1. Lineage (NCBI taxonomy): Eukaryota > Metazoa > Mollusca > Bivalvia > Venerida > Vesicomyidae > Archivesica > Archivesica marissinica. Next base: position 83,560,316 of record CM026390.1, on the reverse strand, counting down.
AATAACGACACTGTAATTATAACATCATAATTTTACAGTAGAAAGCACGACAAAATGTCGACGGCATATTGATCGGAATTGTTTTTATTTCGCTTACTTGTAGATAGTTTACACATTTATTTCAGCTCGATTGCGAAACAAGTTCTTATAACTTATATTAATCACCATCGAGACCACATTCCTGATGGAATCCATCGCCACGAGGGAGAGAGAAGGGGCATGCGGAATTTAAATACATTGCCCAAGGGCACAATCGTAACGTCTCCAGCGGGGCTCGAACTCCGTAACTACTTGTAGATATACAGCAAGTACTGTTATTTCATTTACAGTTGCAACTTACATAACAGCTAAGACAAAAACATCATAAAAATGAAACATAGATAGTATTGTGCAAACAGCTATGTTATATTAGCCTATGGCCTATTAGCCATAACAGGCGTCACTATATTTTGCCTTGTCAGTCAAATACATATACAGACTGGATCCCAGGCTTACTATATGTATATGTTATATCTCGGGGTTTACGCCTGCATCAACACCATTTTGGGCTATATCGCCGGTGGGCAGATTACCTAACAACACATTTCCTGGGAAGGCTCCAGCGGTTCATTGTGCATACATATGGTATTGTTTTGTCCTATTAAACTATTGTACCTTATCAAAAATTGATTTTCAGAAAGAATTCAACCGGGATTCACACGTTATCATCTAATAATTGGCAAGTGTATTTTCTATCGAATACGAAACAAGTTCGTACAACTGATATTAATCACACTCGAGACCTCATTCCTGGTGTAATCCATCGCCACGAGGGAGAGAGAAGAGGAAATGTAGAACTTAAAAGTACCATCAGTGATTGTTCATGCAGCAATTAATTTACAAAGATGATCACATTTCACTAGTACACTGCCATGTCTGGTTTTCAATTATCACATGAGTCAGAATAATTGTAATTTGAATGAGACAACGCCTCAAAGCAAGCTCAATCATACATGCCAATGCTCAATCATAGATCCATATCCTAGCTCAATCATAGATCCATAGCAGTGCTCAATCACAGACCCATGCCAATGCTCAATCATAGATCCATATCCTAGCTCAATCATAGATCCATAGCAGTGCTCAATCATAGATCCATATCAGTGCTCAATCATATATCCATATCCTAGCTCAATCATAGATCCTTATCTTAGCTCAATCATAGATCCATATCCTAGCTCAATCATAGATCCATAGCAGTGCTCAATCATAGATCCATAGCAGTGCTCAATCATAGATCCATAGCATTGCTCAATCATAGATCCATAGCATTGCTCAATCATAGACCCATGCCAATGCTCAATCATAGATCCATAGCAGTGCTCAATCATAGATCCATATCAGTGCTCAATCATAGATCCATAGCATTGCTCAATCATAGACCCATGCCAATGCTCAATCATAGATCCATAGCAGTGCTCAATCATAGATCCATAGCGGTGCTCAATCATAGATCCATAGCAGTGCTCAATAATAGATCCATATCAGTGCTCAATCATAGATCCATATCCTAGCTCAATCATAGATCCTTATCTTAGCTCAATCATAGATCCATATCCTAGCTCAATCATAGATCCATATCCTAGCTCAATCATAGATCCATATCAGTGCTCAATCATAGATCCATAGCATTGCTCAATCATAGACCCATGCCAATGCTCAATCATAGATCCATAGCAGTGCTCAATCATAGATCCATAGCAGTGCTCAATCATAGATCCATAGCATTGCTCAATCATAGATCCATATCCTAGCTCAATCATAGAACCATATCCTAGCTCAATCATAGATCCATATCCTAGCTCAATCATAGATCCATAGCAGTGCTCAATCATAGACCCATGCCAATGCTCAATCATAGATCCATAGCAGTGCTCAATCATAGATCCATAGCAGTGCTCAATCATAGATCCATAGCAGTGCTCAATCATAGATCCATAGCATTGCTCAATCATAGATCCATAGCAGTGCTCAATCATAGATCCATAGCATTGCTCAATCATACATCCATAGCAATGCTCAATCATAGATCCATAGCCTAGCTCAATCATAGATCCATTGCATTGCTCAATCATAGATCCATAGCAGTGCTCAATCATAGATCCATAGCAGTGCTCAATCATAGATCCATAGCATTGCTCAATCATAGATCCATAGCAATGCTCAATCATAGATCCATAGCCTAGCTCAATCATAGATCCATAGCATTGCTCAATCATAGATCCATAGCAATACTCAATCATAGATCCATAGCATTGCTCAATCATAGATCCATAGCAGTGCTCAATCATAGATCCATAGCATTGCTCAATCATAGATCCATACCAATGCTCAATCATAGATCCATAGCATTGCTCAATCATAGATCCATATCCTAGCTCAATCATAGATCCATAGCAGTGCTCAATCATAGATCCATAGCATTGCTCAATCATAGATCCATATCCTAGCTCAATCATATATCCATATCCTAGGTCAATCATATATTCATATCCTAGCTCAATCATAGATCCTTATTTTAGCTCAATCATATGTCCATATCTTAGCTCAATCATAGATCCTTATCTTAGCTCAATCATATGTCCATATCTTAGCTCAAGCATAGATCCTTATCTTAGCTCAATCATATGTCCATATCTTAGCTCAATCATAGATCCATATCCTAGCTCAATCATAGATCCATATCCTAGCTCAATCATAGATCCATAGCAGTGCTAAATCATAGATCCATAGCATTGCTCAATCATAGATCCATAGCAATGCTCAATCATAGATCCATAACATTGCTCAATCATAGATCCATAGCATTGCTCAATCATAGATCCATAGCATTGCTCAATCATAGATCAATAGCAGTGCTCAATCATAGATCCATAGCAATGCTCAATCATAGATCCATAGCAGTGCTTAATCATAGATCCATAGCCTAGCTCAATCATAGATCCATAGCCTAGCTCAATCATAGATCCATAGGCTAGCTCAATCATAGATCCATACCCAACAAACCAACATTGCTCAACCATAGATCCATAGCAATGCTCAATCATAGATCCATAGCATTGCTCAATCATAGATCCATAGCAGTGCTCAATCATAGATCCATAGCAGTGTTCAATCATAGATCCATAGCTTAAACACCAACAAACACCAAGCATGCTCAATCATAGATCCATAGCATGCTCAATCATAGATCCATAGCATTGCTCAATCATAGATCCATAGCTTGCTCAATCATAGATCCATAGCATGCTCAATCATAGATCCATAGCATTGCTCAATCATAGATCCATAGCATTGCTCAATCATAGATCCATAGCAGTGCTCAATCATAGATCCATAGCACCAACAAACCAACCCAACAACCACACCACCAACAAACCAACACCCAACAACCAACACCAACACCAACACCAACAAACCAACCTAGCTCAATCATAGATCCATACCAATGCCCAATCATAGATCCATAACATTGCTCAATCATAGATCCATAGCATTGCTCAATCATAGATCCATAGCATTGCTCAATCATAGATCCATAGCAGTGCTCAATCATAGATCCATAGCAATGCTCAATCATAGATCCATAGCAGTGCTCAATCATAGATCCATAGCATAGCTCAATCATAGATCCATAGCCTAGCTCAATCATAGATCCATAGCATAGCTCAATCATAGATCCATAGCATTGCTCAATCATAGATCCATAGCAGTGCTCAATCATAGATCCATAGCAGTGCTCAATCATAGATCCATAACATTGCTCAATCATAGATCCATAGCATTGCTCAATCATAGAACATATCCTAGCTCAATCATAGATCCATAGCAGTGCTCAATCATAGATCCATAGCATTGCTCAATCATAGATCCATATCCTAGCTCAATCATAGATCCATATCCTATCTCAATCATAGATCCATATCCTAGCTCAATCATAGATCCATATCCTAGTCAATAATAGATCCATATACTAGCTCAATCATAGATCCATACCAATGCCTACTCATAGATACATAGCATTGCTCAATCATAGATCCATAGCATTGCTCAATCATAGATCCATAGCAATGCTCACTCATAGATCCATAGCACTGCTCAATCATAGATCCATAGCATTGCTCAATCATAGATCCATAGCAGTGCTCAATCATAGATCCATATCAGTGCTCAATCATAGATCCATAGCAATGCTCAATCATAGATCCATACCGTTCAATCATAGATCCATATCCTAGCTCAATCATAACCTATCTAGCTCAATCATAGATCCATATCCTAGCTCAATCATAGATCCATATCCTAGCTCAATCATAGATCCATATCCTAGCTCAATCATAGATCCATATACTAGCTCAATCATAGATCCATACCAATGCCTAATCATAGATCCATAGCATTGCTCAATCATAGATCCATAGCAGTGCTCAATCATAGATACATAGCATTGCTCAATCATAGATCCATAGCAATGCTCACTCATAGATCCATAGCATTGCTCAATCATAGATTCATAGCATTGCTCAATCATAGATCCATAGCAGTGTCAATCATAGATCCATAGCAGTCAATCATAGACCATAGCAGTGCTCAATCATAGATCCATAGCAGTGCTCAATCATAGATCCATAGCCTAGCTCAATCATAGATCCATAGCATTGCTCAATCATAGATCTATAGCCTTGCTCAATCATAGATCCATAGCAGTGCTCAATCATAGATCCATAGCATTGCTCAATCATAGATCCATAGCAGTGCTCAATCATAGATTCATAGCAGTGCTCAATCATAGACCCAGAGCAGTTCTCAATCATTGACCCATAGCAGTGCTCAATCATAAATCCATAGCCTAGCTCAATCATAGATCCATAGCCTAGCTCAATCATAGATCCATAACATTGCTCAATCATAGATCCATTGCATTGCTCAATCATATGTCCATAGCAGTGCTCAATCATAGATCCAGAGCAGTGCTCAATCATAGATCCATAGCAATGCTCAATCATAGATCCATAGCCTTGCTCAATCATAGATCCATATCATTGCTCAATCATAGATCCATAGCAGTGCTCAATCATAGATCCATAGCAGTGCTCAATCATAGATCCATAACATTGCTCAATCATAGATCCAAAGCAGTGCTCAATCATAGATCCATAGCAATGCTCAATCATAGATCCATAGCATTGCTCAATCATAGATCCATAGCATTGCTCAATCATAGATCCATGGCAGTGCTCAATCATAGATCCATAGCCTAGCTCAATCATAGATCCATATCATTGCTCAATCATAGATCCATAGCAGTGCTCAATCATAGATCCATAGCAGTTCAATCATAGATCCATAGCAGTGCTCAATCATAGATCCATAGCAGTGCTCAATCATAGATCCATAGCCGTGCTCAATCATAGATCCATAGCATTGCTCAATCATAGATCCATAGCAATGCTCAATCATAGATCCATAGCAGTGCTCAATCATAGATCCATAGCATTGCTCAATCATAGATCCATAGCAATGCTCAATCATAGATCCATAGCCTAGCTCAATCATAGACCCATACCAATGCTCAATCATAGATCCATAGCATTGCTCAATCATAGATCCATAGCAGTGCTCAATCATAGATCCATAGCATTGCTCAATCATAGATCCATATCCTAGCTCAATCATATATCCATATCCTAGCTCAATCATAATCCATAACTAGCTCAATCATAGATCCATACCAATGCCTAATCATAGATCCATAGCATTGCTCAATCATAGATCCATAGCATTGCTCAATCATAGATCCATAGCAATGCTCACTCAAAGATCCATAGCATTGCTCAATCATAGATCCATAGCAGAGCTCAATCATAGATCCATAGCAGTGCTCAATCATAGATCCATAGCTAATAGCTTAGCTCAATCATAGATCCATATCAGTGCTCAATGATAGATCCATAGCATTGCTCAATCATAGATCCATAGCATTGCTCAATCATAGATCCATAGCATTGCTCAATCATAGATCCATAGCATTGCTCAACCATAGATCCATAGCAATGCTCAATCATAGATCCATAGCATTGTTCAATCATAGATCCATAGCAGTGCTCAATCATAGATCCATAGCAGTGCTCAATCATATATCCATAGCAGTGCTCAATCATAGATCCATAGCTTAGCTCAATCAAAGATCCTTATCTTAGCTCAATCATATGTCCATATCCTAACTCAATCATAGATCCATATCCTAACTCAATCATAGATCCATATCCTAGCTCAATCATAGATCCATATCTTAGATCAATCATAGATCCATAACATTGCTCAACCATAGATCCATAGCAATGCTCAATCATAGATCCATATCTTAGCTCAATCAAAGATCCTTATCTTAGCTCAATCATATGTCCATATCTTAGCTCAATCATAGATCCATATCCTAACTCAATCATAGATCCATATCCTAGCTCAATCATAGATCCATATCCTAGCTCAATCATAGATCCATATCCTAGCTCAATCATAGATCCATACCAATGCCCAATCATAGATCCATATCATTGCTCAATCATAGATCCATAGCAGTGCTCAATCATAGATCCATAGCATTGCTCAATCATAGATCCATAGCATTGCTCAATCATAGATCCATAGCATTGCTCAATCATAGATCCATAGCAGTGCTCAATCATAGATCCATAGCAGTGCTCAATCATAGATCCATATCAGTGCTCAATCATAGAACATATACTAGCTCAATCATAGATCCATAGCATTGCTCAATCATAGATCCATAGCATTGCTCAATCATAGATCCATAGCATTGCTCAATCATAGATCCATAACATTGCTCAATCATAGATCCATAGCAGTGCTCAATCATAGATCCATATCAGTGCTCAATCATAGAACATATCCTAGCTCAATCATAGATCCATAGCAGTGCTCAATCATAGATCCATAGCATTGCTCAATCATAGATCCATATCCTAGCTCAATCATAGATCCTTATCCTATCTCAATCATAGATCCATATCCTAGCTCAATCATAGATCCATATACTAGGTCAATAATAGATCCATATACTAGCTCAATCATAGATCCATACCAATGCCTACTCATAGATACATAGCATTGCTCAATCATAGATCCATAGCATTGCTCAATCATAGATCCATAGCAATGCTCACTCATAGATCCATAGCACTGCTCAATCATAGATCCATAGCATTGCTCAATCATAGATCCATAGCAGTGCTCAATCATAGATCCATATCAGTGCTCAATCATAGATCCATAGCAATGGTCAATCATAGATCCATAGCAGTGTTCAATCATAGATCCATAGCCTAGCTCAATCATAGATCCATAGCCAAACTCAATCATAGATCCATATCCTAGCTCAATCATAGATCCATAACATTGCTCAATCATAGATCCATAGCAATGCTCAATCATAGATCCATAGCATTGCTCAATCATAGATCCATAGCAGTGCTCAATCATAGATCCATAGCAGTGCTCAATCATAGATCCATAGCTTAGATCAATCATAGATCCATATCAGTGCTCAATCATAGATCCATAGCAGTGCTCAATCATAGATCCATAGCAATGCTCAATCATAGATCCATAGCATTGCTCAATCATAGATCTATAGCCTTGCTCAATCATAGATCCATAGCAGTGCTCAATCATAGATCCATAGCCTAGCTCAATCATAGACCCATAGCAGTGCTCAATCATAGATCCATAGCATGCTCAATCATAGATCCATAGCAGTGCTCAATCATAGACCCATAGCAGTGCTCAATCATAGATCCATAGCAATGCTCAATCATAGATCCATAGCCTAGCTCAATCATAGATCCATATCATTGCTCAATCATAGATCCATAGCATTGCTCAATCATAGATCCATATCCTAGCTCAATCATATATTCATATCCTAGCTCAATCATAGATCCTTATCTTAGCTCAATCATATGTCCATATCTTAGCTCAATCATAATCCTACTCTCAATCATAGATCCTACTAGCTCAATCATAGATCCATATCCAACAAACCTTAGCTCAATCATATGTCCATATCTTAGCTCAATCATAGATCCATATCATAGCTCAATCATAGATCCATATCCTAGCTCAATCATAGATCCATATCCTAGCTCAATCATAGATCCATATCCTAGCTCAATCATAGATCCATATCCTAGCTCAATCATAACCTACCAAGCCCAACAACCAACCCAATCATAGATCCATAGCATTGCTCAATCATAGATCCATAGCAATGCTCAATCATAGATCCATAGCATTGCTCAATCATAGATCCATAGCATTGCTCAATCATAGATCCATAGCATTGCTCAATCATAGATCCATAGCAGTGCTCAATCATAGATCCTTAGCCTAGCTCAATCATAGATCCATAGCCTAGCTCAATCATAGATCCATAGCCTAGCTCAATCATAGATCCATAGCATTGCTCAATCATATATCCATATCCTAACTCAATCATAGATCCATATCCTAGCTCAATCATATATCCATATCATAGCTCAATCATAGATCCATATCTTAGCTCAATCATAGATCCATATCATAGCTCAATCATAGATCCATATCATAGCTCAATCATAGATCCATATCCTAGCTCAATCATAGATCCATATCCTAGCTCAATCATAGATCCATATCCTAGCTCAATCATAGATCCATATCCTAGGTCAATCATAGATCCATAGCAATGCTCAATCATAGATCAATAACATTGCTCAATCATAGATCCATAGCAATACTCAATAATAAATCCATAGCAGTGCTCAATCATAGATCCTTAGCCTAGCTCAATCATAGTTCCATATCCTAGCTCAATCATAGATCCATAACATTGCTCAATCATAGATCCATAGCATTGCTCAATCATAGATCCATAGCAGTGCTCAATCATAGATCCATAGCAGTGCTCAATCATAGATCCATAGCTTAGCTCAATCATAGATCCATATCAGTGCTCAATCATAGATCCAAAGCAGTGCTCAATCATAGATCCATAGCAGTGCCCAATCATAGATCCATAGCCTAGCTCAATCATAGATCCATAGCATTGCTCAATCATTGATCCATAGCAATGCTCAATCATAGATCCATAGCATTGCTCAATCATAGATCCATAGCAGTGCTCAATCATAGATCAATAGCATTGCTCAATCATAGATCCATACCAATGCTCAATCATAGATCCATAGCATTGCTCAATCATAGATCCATAACATTGCTCAATCATAGATCCATATCCTAGCTCAATCATAGATCCATAGCAGTGCTCAATCATAGATCCATAGCATTGCTCAATCATAGATCCATATCCTAGCTCAATCATAGAACCATATCCTAGCTCAATCATAGATCCTTATCTTAGCTCAATCATAGGTCCATATCTTAGCTCAATCATAGATCCATATCCTAGCTCAATCATAGATCCATATCCTAGCTCAATCATAGATCCATACCAATGCCCAATCATAGATCCATAGCATTGCTCAATCATAGATCCATAGCAGTGCTCAATCATAGATCCATAGCATTGCTCAATCATAGATCCATAGCATTGCTCAATCATAGATCCATAGCATTGCTCAATCATAGATCCATAGCATTGCTCAATCATAGATCCATAGCATTGCTCAATCATAGATCCATAGCAGTGCTCAATCATAGATCCATAGCCTAGCTCAATCATAGATCCATAGCCTAGCTCAATCATAGATCCATAGTCTAGCTCAATCATAGATCCATAACATTGCTCAACCATCGATCCATAGCAATGCTCAATCATAGATCCATATCCTAGCTCAATCATAGATCCATAACATTGCTCAACTATAGATCCATAGCATTGTTCAACCATAGATCCATAGCAATGCTCAATCATAGATCCATATCCTAGCTCAATCATAGATCCATAACATTGCTCTACCATAGATCCATAGCAATGCTCAATCATAGATCCATAACATTGCTCAATCATAGATCCATAGCAGTGCTCAATCATAGATCCATATCAGTGCTCAATCATAGATCCAAAGCAGTGCTCAATCATAGATCCATAGCAATGCTCAATCATAGATCCATAGCATTGCTCAATCATAGATCCATAGCTTTGCTCAATCATAGATCCATAGCAGTGCTCAATCATAGATCCATAGCAGTGCTCAATCATAGATCCATATCAGTGCTCAATCATAGATCCAAAGCAGTGCTCAATCATAGATCCATAGCATGCTCAATCATAGATCCATAGCATTGCTCAATCATAGATCCATAGCCTTGCTCAATCATAGATCCATAGCAGTGCTCAATCATAGATCCATAGCATTGCTCAATCATAGATCCATAGCATTGCTCAATCATAGATCCATAGCAGTGCTCAATCATAGATCCATAGCTTAGCTCAATCATAGATCCATATCAGTGCTCAATCATAGATCCAAAGCAGTGCTCAATCATAGATCCATAGCAGTGCCCAATCATAGATCCATAGCCTAGCTCAATCATAGATCCATAGCATTGCTCAATCATTGATCCATAGCAATGCTCAATCATAGATCCATAGCAATGCTCAATCATAGATCCATAGCCTAGCTCAATCATAGATCCATATCCTAGCTCAATCATAGATCCATATCCTAGTTCAATCATAGATCCCTACCAATGCCCAATAATAGATCCATAGCATTGCTCAATCATAGATCCATAGCAGTGCTCAATCATAGATCAATAACATTGCTCAATCATAGATCCATAGCAATACTCAATAATAAATCCATAGCAGTGCTCAATCATAGATCCTTAGCCTAGCTCAATCATAGATCCATAGCCTAACTCAATCATAGATCCATAGACTAGCTCAATCATAGATCCATAACATTTCTCAACCATAGGTCCTTAGCAATGCTCAATCATAGATCCATTTCCTAGCTCAATCATAGATCCATAACATTGCTCAATCATAGATCCATAGCATTGCTCAATCATAGATCCATAGCAGTGCTCAATCATAGATCCATAGCAGTGCTCAATCATAGATCCATAGCTTAGCTCAATCATAGATCCATATCAGTGCTCAATCATAGATCCAAAGCAGTGCTCAATCATAGATCCATAGCAGTGCCCAATCATAGATCCATAGCCTAGCTCAATCATAGATCCATAGCATTGCTCAATCATTGATCCATAGCAATGCTCAATCATAGATCCATAGCCTAGCTCAATCATAGACCCATACCAATGCTCAACCATAGATCCATAGCATTGCTCAATCATAGATCCATAGCAGTGCTCAATCATAGATCAATAGCATTGCTCAATCATAGATCCATACCAATGCTCAATCATAGATCCATAGCATTGCTCAATCATAGATCCATAGCAGTGCTCAATCATAGATCCATAACATTGCTCAATCATAGATCCATATCCTAGCTCAATCATAGATCCATAGCAGTGCTCAATCATAGATCCATAGCATTGCTCAATCATAGATCCATATCCTAGCTCAATCATAGAACCGTATCCTAGCTCAATCATAGATCCTTATCTTAGCTCAATCATAGGTCCATATATTAGCTCAATCATAGATCCATATCCTAGCTCAATCATAGATCCATATCCTAGCTCAATCATAGATCCATACCAATGCCCAATCATAGATCCATAGCATTGCTCAATCATAGATCCATAGCATTGCTCAATCATAGATCCATAGCATGCTCAATCATAGATCCATAGCATGCTCAATCATAGATCCATAGCAGTGCTCAATCATAGATCCATAGCAGTGCTCAATCATAGATCCATAGCCTAGCTCAATCATAGATCCATACCAACAGATCCATACAATGCTCAATCATAGATCCATAGCATTGCTCAATCATAGATCCATAGCATGCTCAATCATAGATCCATAGCATTGCTCAATCATAGATCCATACCAATGCTCAATCATAGATCCATAGCATTGCTCAATCATAGATCCATAGCAGTGCTCAATCATAGATCCATAGCATTGCTCAATCATAGATCCATAGCCTTGCTCAATCATAGATCCATAGCATTGCTCAATCATAGATCCATAGCAGTGCTCAATCATAGATCCATAGCAGTGCTCAATCATAGATCCATAGCTTAGCTCAATCATAGATCCATATCAGTGCTCAATCATAGATCCAACAGTGCTCAATCATAGATCCATAGAAAGCTCAATCATAGATCCATAGCATAGCTCAATCATAGATCCATAGCCTAGCTCAATCATAGATCCATAGCCTAGCTCAATCATAGATCCATAGTCTAGCTCAATCATAGATCCATAACATTGCTCAACCATCGATCCATAGCAATGCTCAATCATAGATCCATATCCTAGCTCAATCATAGATCCATAACATTGCTCAATCATAGATCCATAGCATTGCTCAATCATAGATCCATAGCAATGCTCAATCATAGATCCATAGCCTAGCTCAATCATAGATCCATAGCATAGCTCAATCATAGATCCATAGTCTAGCTCAATCATAGATCCATAACATTGCTCAACCATCGATCCATAGCAATGCTCAATCATAGATCCATATCCTAGCTCAATCATAGATCCATAACATTGCTCAATTATAGATCCATAACATTGTTCAACCATAGATCCATAGCAATGCTCAATCATAGATCCATATCCTAGCTCGATCATAGATCCATAACATTGCTCTACCATAGATCCATAGCAATGCTCAATCATAGATCCATAGCATTGCTCAATCATAGATCCATATCAGTGCTCAATCATAGATCCAAAGCAGTGCTCAATCATAGATCCATAGCAATGCTCAATCATAGTTCCATAGCATTGCTCAATCATAGATCCATAGCCTTGCTCAATCATAGATCCATAGCATTGCTCAATCATAGATCCATAGCAGTGCTCAATCATAGATCCATAGCAGTGCTCAATCATAGATCCATAGCTTAGCTCAATCATAGATCCATATCAGTGCTCAATCATAGATCCAAAGCAGTGCTCAATCATAGATCCATAGCAATGCTCAATCATAGATCCATAGCATTGCTCAATCATAGATCCATAGCATTGCTCAATCATAGATCCATAGCATTGCTCAATCATAGATCCATAGCCTAGCTCAATCATAGATCCATAGCAATGCTCAATCATAGATCCATAGCATTGCTCAATCATAGATCCATAGCAGTGCTCAATCATAGATCCATAGCATTGCTCAATCATAGATCCATACTAATGCTCAATCATAGATCCATAGCATTGCTCAATCATAGATCCATAGCTAGCTCAATCATAGATCCATAACATTGCTCAATCATAGATCCATAGCATGCTCAATCATAGATCCATACAAGCTCAATCATAGATCCATACTAGCTCAATCATAGATCCATACATAGCTCAATCATAGATCCATAGCTAGCTCAATCATAGATCCATACATAGCTCAATCATAGATCCATACCTAGCTCAATCATAGATCCATAGCATTGCTCAATCATAGATCCATAGCAGTGCTCAATCATAGATCCATAGCATTGCTCAATCATAGATCCATAGCATTGCTCAATCATAGATCCATAGCAATGCTCAATCATAGATCCATAGCATTGCTCAATCATAGATCCATAGCATTGCTCAATCATAGATCCATAGCAATGCTCAATCATAGATCCATAGCAGTGCTCAATCATAGATCCATAGCAGTGCTCAATCATAGATCCATAGCATTGCTCAATCATAGATCCATAGCAATGCTCAATCATAGATCCATAGCATTGCTCAATCATAGATCCATAGCCTAGCTCAATCATAGATCCATAGCAGTGCTCAATCATAGATCCATAGCAGTGCTCAATCATAGATCCATATCATTGCTCAATCATAGATCCATAGCCTTGCTCAATCATAGATCCATAGCATTGCTCAATCATAGATCCATACTAGCTCAATCATAGATCCATATCCTAGCTCAATCATAGATCCATACAGCTCAATCATAGATCCATACTAGCTCAATCATAGATCCATACGCTCAATCATAATCCATACTCTCAATCATAGTCCATATCTAGCTCAATCATAGATCCATCCTAGCTCAATCATAGATCCATACCAATGCTCAATCATAGATCCATAGCATTGCTCAATCATAGATCCATAGCAGTGCTCAATCATAGATCCATAGCATTGCTCAATCATAGATCCATAGCAATGCTCAATCATAGATCCATAGCATTGCTCAATCATAGATCCATAGCATTGCTCAATCATAGATCCATACCTAGCTCAATCATAGATCCATAGCCTAGCTCAATCATAGATCCATAGCATTGCTCAATCATAGATCCATAGCATTGCTCAATCATAGATCCATAGCATTGCTCAATCATAGATCCATAGCATTGCTCAATCATAGATCCATAGCCTAGCTCAATCATAGATCCATAGCCTAGCTCAATCATAGATCCATAGCCTAGCTCAATCATAGATCCATAACATTGCTCAATCATAGATCCATAGCATTGCTCAATCATAGATCCATATCCTAGCTCAATCATAGATCCATACATTGCTCAATCATAGATCCATACATTGCTCAATCATAGATCCATAGCAAGCTCAATCATAATCCATACAGCTCAATCATAGATCCATACCTCAATCATAATCCATAGCGCTCAATCATAGATCCTATGCTCAATCATAGATCCATATCCTAGCTCAATCATAGATCCATAGCATTGCTCAATCATAGATCCATAGCATTGCTCAATCATAGATCCATAGCATTGCTCAATCATAGATCCATAGCAGTGCTCAATCATAGATCCATAGCTAGCTCAATCATAGATCCATATCATGCTCAATCATAGATCCAAGCATCTCAATATAATCCATAGCAGTGCCAATCATAGATCCATAGCAAGCTCAATCATAGATCATACATTGCTCAATCATAGATCCATAGCCTAGCTCAATCATAGATCCATAGCAGTGCTCAATCATAGATCCATAGCAATGCTCAATCATAGATCCATATCCTAGCTCAATCATAGATCCATAACATTGCTCAATCATAGATCCATAGCATTGCTCAATCATAGATCCATAGCAGTGCTCAATCATAGATCCATAGCAGTGCTCAATCATAGATCCATAGCTTAGCTCAATCATAGATCCATATCAGTGCTCAATCATAGATCCAAAGCAGTGCTCAATCATAGATCCATAGCAGTGCCCAATCATAGATCCATAGCCTAGCTCAATCATAGATCCATATCATTGCTCAATCATTGATCCATAGCAATGCTCAATCATAGATCCATAGCCTAGCTCAATCATAGACCCATACCAATGCTCAACCATAGATCCATAGCATTGCTCAATCATAGATCCATAGCAGTGCTCAATCATAGATCAATAGCATTGCTCAATCATAGATCCATACCAATGCTCAATCATAGATCCATAGCATTGCTCAATCATAGATCCATAGCAGTGCTCAATCATAGATCCATAACATTGCTCAATCATAGATCCATATCCTAGCTCAATCATAGATCCATAGCAGTGCTCAATCATAGATCCATAGCATTGCTCAATCATAGATCCATATCCTAGCTCAATCATAGAACAATATCCTAGCTCAATCATAGATCCTTATCTTAGCTCAATCATAGGTCCATATCTTAGCTCAATCATAGATCCATATCCTAGCTCAATCATAGATCCATACCAATGCCCAATCATAGATCCATAGCATTGCTCAATCATAGATCCATACCAATGCCCAATCATAGATCCATAGCATTGCTCAATGATAGATCCATAGCAGTGCTCAATCATAGATCCATAGCAATGCTCAATCATAGATCCATAGCAGTGCTCAATCATAGATCCATAGCCTAGCTCAATCATAGATCCATAGCCTAGCTCAATCATAGATCCATAGTCTAGCTCAATCATAGATCCATAACATTGCTCAACCATCGATCCATAGCAATGCTCAATCATAGATCCATATCCTAGCTCAATCATAGATCCATAACATTGCTCAACCATAGATCCATAGCAATGCTCAATCATAGATCCATAGCCTAGCTCAATCATAGATCCATAGCCTAGCTCAATCATTGATTCATAGTCTAGCTCAATCATAGATCCATAACATTGCTCAACCATCGATCCATAGCAATGCTCAATCATAGATCCATATCCTAGCTCAATCATAGATCCATAACATTGCTCAACCATAGATCCATAGCAATGCTCAATCATAGATCCATAGCAATGCTCAATCATAGATACATAACATTGCTCAATCATAGATCCATAGCTTTGCTCAATCATAGATCCATAGCAGTGCTCAATCATAGATCCATAGCAGTGCTCAATCATAGATCCATAGCAGTGCTCAATCATAGATCCATAGCATTGCTCAATCATAGATCCATAGCATTGCTCAATCATAGATCCATAACACTGCTCAACCATAGATCCATAGCAATGCTCAACCATAGATTTAATTTAATAATATTTTATTGCAACTTTTTCCATAATGATTAATACAATTTACGAATCACAATAACATTACTGTCACATTAATAACATACATCAATCCTGATAATATCCATATACAATTACATGGCATTTTCAAAGTGCAAAAGGATTGGCCTACACGTTTTGAAAACATTAGTAACAGCCCTTTCCAAAAGGTCAACTTTGCTATCAGTTTATTCCGATGTATGTAGTACGGTTAGGTAGTCTTTCAAGAAAAGTATTGTTTTGATTGAATAAGAAAATGACGGGATACGCTTAAGAGAATACTAAAAATGAACAAGAAGAATTGAGAAAAAAATGCAATATGTTCCCTAATTAGCTGCTTGACTGCCTCTCCCCGAAACCCCACCCGCAAAACAATATCAGGCAAGTTGAAAAAACAGAGATATCTCAATAAATGCAACAGTATCGATTTTAAATATCAGTCGTTAATGATATTACGGTTTACACTAATACAGCTAATTTGTAAAAATATAATGTTAATGTAATTAATATGAGACAGTTACTGCTGTTACTATTTCTACTGTGTAATAATACAGCAACGATTATGATACTGTACATATTTTGTTATAAAAATGAAACCATAATTATGAAATATTTGAACAGATTTTATGAAGTTTTAAAAAGGTTATATTCACATAACTATGTATATAATTAGACATGAATTCCTTACATATATAGAATTATATGAATTATTTAAAAAAACACCCCACTGTATAGGAATGCATGGTAACTAATTGCGAGAGTGATTGATGTAAGTTTAAGAACTTGTTTCGCAATCGAGCTAAAATGAATATGTATACACTAATTGCGTTTGTTGATTTTATTCCACTATCAAATAGGACAACCACCGACCTTCCGCAAGCTAACTGGATAACATGAACTAAGTCAACACATTGAGGGATTCGAAGCTATAGTGGTAATCGAGGGGCAGGTGACTTGAGGTCATCTAACTTAGCTACTCGGCAAAGGTGGCCAACCCCTAGTATTGTACCGATTAGAAATATTATGAATAGTCTATATGGAGCGACGTAAATGACGTGCGACGTTATTGACTCCGCCCATTGTTTATCTGCGCTACACTGTAAACGATTATTATTTGTTGTTGTTGTAAAACACATGTTCTTCTTGCATGCATTTAATAAGAGCAACCAGTTTTGGAAGGATGGTGATTTGACCTTTTGGTGATTACCGGTCCTTTGGGGGTAGTTTGGAAACCAGTTATGGATGGATAGTGATGTAGTGATTTGTCCTTTGGGTGATTACCTGTCATTTGGGGGGGGGTAGTTTGGAATCCAGGTTTGGATGGATAGTGATGTGATGAGTTGACCAATTGGGTGATTACCTTTCATTTGGGAATAGTTTGGAAACCAGGTTTGGATGGATAGTGATGTGATGAGTTGACCAATTGGGTGATTACCGGTCATTTGGGAATAGTTTGGAAACCAGGTTTGGATGGATAGTGGTGTTGTGATTTGACCAATTGGGTGTAAAATATCGATATAAAACATACTATGCGTAATTGATGTTTATCGTTTAGACTTTAGAATGCAGTGATAGTAAAATGTTACATTTTTCAAGTCTAAATATATGGACTAGAGATCACAATGAAGAAGATCGAGTGTCGGTTTCCCGTACCTCGGAACTCAGGGGTGCGTTCAGCAGGAGTACGATAGATATACGGCGCTTATCATAATAAACCACAGGGTGACAGTCACTCACGTCAAAATTAATTAAGATGACAGGTATGTTCACACGTTTAACGTTCCCAGATCTACCGGCATGTCATTTGATATAGTACACATAGTCATAATGACATTGTTGTTGTACAGCGAGCGTTGTTGTTTATGCAAATGAGATGATAATCATGTTACGGTCCGATACGAATATGAAGACACAACATTGTCTTACACATGTCCATTGTGTCAAGAGTAATTAGCAAACTACAACAAGGGAGTGGTTCACATGTTACATATGTGCGTTTTAAACTGGATTTAAGTAAACTGTAAGTGATATTCATTTCAATTTTGATTTTATGTTTTAATTAATATATTCAGCGCCATATTAACAAATGTCTATGTTTTATTTCTGCTGTCCCTCTACATATTAAAGCAGTATTTATTGAGACTTAATTACTACAGAACATGCAAAGCATAGACGATAGTGCTGTGTATGGTAGAGACTTGCAAGGTATAGACTATAGTCCTGTGTATGGTAGAGACTTGCAAGGTATAGACTATAGTGCTGTGTATGGTAGAGACTTGCAAGGTATATACTATAGTGCTGTGTATAGTAGAAACATGCAAGGTATATACTATAGTGCTGTGTATGGTAGAAACTTGCAAGGTATATACTATAGTGCTGTGTATGTAGAAACATGCAAAGTATAGACGATAGTGCTGTGTATGGTAGAAACATGCAAGGTATAGAATATAGTGCTGTGTATGGTAGAAACATGCAAGGTATATACTATATTGCTCTGTATGTAGAAACATGCAAGGTACAGACTATAGTGCTGTGTATGGTAGAGACTTGCAAGGTATATACTGTAGTGCTGTGTATGGTAGAGACTTGCAAGGTATATACTATAGTGCTGTGTATGGTAGAGACTTGCAAGGTATAGACTATAGTGCTGTGTATGGTAGAGACTTGCAAGGTATAGACTATAGTGCTGTGTATGGTAAAAACATGCAAGGTATATACTATAGTGCTGTGTATGGTAGAAACATGCAAGGTATATACCATAGTGCTGTGTATGGTGGATACATGCAAGGTATATACTATAGTGCTGTGTAAGTAGATACATACAAGGTATATACTATAGTGCTGTGCATAGTAGAGACTTGCAAGGTATATACTATAGTGCTGTGTATGTAGATACATACAAGGTATATACTATAGTGCTGTGCATAGTAGAGACTTGCAAGGTATATACTATAGTGCTGTGTATGGTATAGAGACTTGCAAGGTATAGACTATAGTGCTGTGTATGGTAGAACTTGCACGGTATATACTATAGTGCTCTGTATGATAGAAACATGTACGGTATATACTATAGTGCTATGTATGTAGAAACATGCAAGTTATATACTATAGTGCTGTGTATGGTAGATACTTGCACGGTAATTATTATAGTGCTGTGTATGGTAGAAACATGCAAGATATATACAATAGTGCTGTGTTTGGTAGAAACATGCACGGTATATACTATAGTGCTGTGTATGGTAGAAACATGCAAGGTCTATACTATAGTGCTGTGTATGTAGAGACTTTCAAGGTATATACTATAGTGCTATGTATGTAGACACATGCAAGTTATATACTATAGTGCTGTGTATGGTATATACTTGCAAGGTATATACTGTAGTGCTGTGTATGGTAGAAACATGCAAGGTATACATTATAGTGCTGTGTATTTTATAGAGACTTGCAAAGTATATACTGTAGTGCTGTGTATGGTAGAAGCATGCAAGGTATATACTATTGTGCTGTGTATGGTAGATACATGCAAGGTAGGCTATAGACTATAGTGCTGTGTATGGTAGAAACATGCAAGGTATAGACTATAGTGCTGTGTATGGTAGAAACATGCAAGGTATATACTATAGTGCTGTGTATGGTAGAGACTTGCAATGTATAGACTATAGTGCTGTGTATGGTAGAGACTTGCAAGGTATATACTATAGTGCTGTGTATGGTAGAGACTTGCAAGATATAGACTATAGTGCTGTGTATAGTAGAGACTTGCAAGGTATAGACTATAGTGCTGTGTATGGTAGAAACATGCAATGTACAGATTATAGTGCTGTGTATGGTAGAAACATGCAAGGTATAGACTATAGTGCTGTGCATGGTAGAGACTTGCAAGGTATAGACTATAGTGCTGTGCATGGTAGAGACATGCAAGGTATAGATTATAGTGCTGTGTATGGTAGAGACTTGCAAGGTATAGATTATAGTGCTGTGTATGGTAGAGACTTGCAAGGTATATACTATAGTGCTGTGTATGGTAGAGACTTGCAAGGTATATACAATAATGTTGTGTATGGTAGAGACTTGCAAGGTATATACTATATTGCTGTGTATGTTAGAGACTAGCATGGTATATACTATAGTGCTGTGTATAGTAGAAACATGCAAGTTATAGACTATAGTGTTGTGTATGGTAGAGACTTGCATGGTATATACTGTAATGCTGTGTATGGTAGAAACATGCAAGTTATAGACTATAGTGCTGTGTATGTAGAAACATGCAAGTTATAGATTATAGTGCTGTGTATGGTAGAGACTTGCAAGGTATATTCTATAGTGCTGTGTATGGTAGAAACATGCAAGTTATAGACTATAGTGCTGTGTATGGTAGAGAATTGCAAGGTATATACTATAGTGCTGTGTATGTAGAAACATGTAAGGTATATACTATAGTGCTGTGTATGGTAGAAACATGCAAGATATATACTATAGTGCTGTGTATGGTAGAAACATGCAAGGTATAGACTATAGTGTTGTGTATGGTAGAAACATGCAAGGTATATATTATAGTGTAAGGTAGAAACATGCAAGGTATAGACTATAGTGTATCGTAGAAACATGCAAGGTATATACTATAGTGTATAGTAGAAACATGCAAGGTATATACTATAGTGTATGGTAGAAACATGCAAGGTATATACTATAGTGTATGGTAGAAACATGCAAGTTATATACTATAGTGTATGGTAGAAACATGCAAGGTATATACTATAGTGTATGGTAGAAACATGCAAGGTATATACTATAGTGCTGTGTATGGTAGAAACATGCAAGGTATAGACTATAGTGCTGTGTATTGTAGAGATTTGCAAGCTATATACTATAGTGCTGTGTATGGTAGAAACATGCAAGGTATATACTATAGTGCTGTGTATGGTATAGAGACTTGCAAGGTATAGACTATAGTGCTGTGTATGGTAGAAACATGCACGGTATATACTATAGTGCTGTGTATGTAGAAACATGCAAGGTATAGACTATAGTGCTGTGTATGGTAGAAACATGCACGGTATATACTATAGTGCTGTGTATGTAGAAACATGCAAGGTATAGACTATAGTGCTGTGTATGTAGAAACATGCAAGGTATATACTATAGTGCTGTGTATGGTATAGAGACTTGCAAGGTATACACTATAGTGCTGTGTATGGTAGAATTTGCACGGTATATACTATAGTGCTCTGTATGGTAGAAACATGCACGGTATATACTATAGTGCTGTGTATGTAGAGACTTGCAATGTATATAATATAGTGCTATGTATGTAGAAACATGCAAGTTATATACTATGGTGCTGTGTATGGTAGATACTTGCACGGTAATTACTATAGTGCTGTGTATGGTAAAAACATGCAAGGTATATACTATAGTGCTGTGTTTGGTAGAAACTTGCACGGTATATACTATAGTGCTGTGTATGGTAGAAACATGCAAGGTCTATACTATAGTGCTGTGTATGTAGAGACTTGCAAGGTATATACTATAGTGCTATGTATGTAGAAACATGCAAGTTATATACTATAGTGCTGTGTATGGTATATACTTGCAAGGTATATACTGTAGTGCTGTGTATGGTAGAAACATGCAAGGTATAGACTATAGTGCTGTGTATTTTATAGAGACTTGCAAAGTATATACTATAGTGCTGTGTATGGTAGAAATATGCAAGTTATAGACTACAGTGCTGTGTATGGTAGATACATGCAATGTATAGACTATAGTGCTGTGTATGGTATAAGCATGCAAGGTATATACTATAGTGTATGGTAGAAACATGCAAGGTATATACTATAGTGCTGTGTATGGTAGAAACATGCAAGGTATAGACTATAGTGCTGTGTATTGTAGAGATTTGCAAGCTATATACTATAGTGCTGTGTATGGTAGAAACATGCAAGGTATATACAATAGTGCTGTGTATGGTATTTAGACTTGCAAGGTATAGACTATAGTGCTGTGTATGGTAGATACATGCAAGGTATATACTATAGTGCTGTGTATGTAGAATCATGCAAGGTATAGACTATAGTGCTGTGTATGGTAGATACATGCAAGGTATATACTATAGTGCTGTGTATGTAGAAACTTGCAAGGTATAGACTATAGTGCTGTGTATGGTAGAAACATGCAAGGTATATACTATAGTGCTGTGTATGGTAGAAACATACAAGGTATATACTATAGTGCTGTGTATGGTAGAAACATGCAAGGTATATACTATAGTATGTGTATGGTAGATACATACAATGTATATACTATAGTGCTGTGTATGGTAGAAACATGCAAGGTATATACTATTGTGCTGTGTATGGTAGAAACATGCAAGGTATATACTATAGTGCTGTGTATGGTAGAAACATGCACGGTATATACAATAGTGCTGTGTATGGTAGAAACATGCAACGTATATATTATAGTGCTGTGTATGTAGAGACTTGCAAGGTATATACTATAGTGCTATGTATGTAGAAACATGCAAGTTATATACTATAGTGCTGTGTATGGTAGATACATGCAAGATGTAGACTACAGTGCTGTGTATGGTAGATACATGCAATGTATAGACTATAGTGCTCTGTATGGTAGAAGCATGCAAGGTATATACTATTGTGCTGTGTATGGTATAGAGACTTGCAAGGTATAGATTATAGTGCTATGTATGTAGAAACATGCAAGGTATAGACTATAGTGCTGTGTATGGTACAGAGACTTGCAAGGTATAGACTATAGTGCTTTGTATGGAGATACTTGCAAGGTATAGACTATAGTGCTGTGTATGGTAGAATCATGCAAGGTATAGACTATAGTGCTGTGTATGGTAGAGACTTGCAAGGTATAGACTATAGTGCTGTGTATGGTAGAATCATGCAAGGTATATACTATAGTGCTGTGTATGGTAGAATCATGCAAGGTATATACTATAGTGCTGTGTATGGTAGAATCATGCAAGGTATAGACTATAGTGCTGTGTATGGTAGAATCATGCAAGGTATAGACTATAGTGCTGTGCATGGTAGAGACTTGCAAGGTATAGACTATAGTGCTGTGTATGGTAGAAACATGCAAGGTATAGACTATAGTGCTGTGCATGGTACAGACTTGCAAGGTATAGACTATAGTGCTGTGTATGGTAGAAACATGCAAGGTATAGACTATAGTGCTGTGCATGGTAGAGATTGCAAGTTATATACTATAGTACTGTGTATGGTAGAAACATGCAAGGTATACACTATAGTGCTGTGTATTTTATAGAGACATGCAAAGTATATACTATAGTGCTGTGTATGGAATAGAGACTTGCAAGTTATATACTATAGTGCTATGTATGGTAGAAACATGCAAGGTATAGACAATAGTGCTGTGTATGTAGAAACATGCAAGGTATATACTGCAGTGCTGTGTATGGTAGAAACATGCAAGGTATACACTATAGTGCTGTGTATTTTATAGAGACTTGCAAAGTATATACTATAGTGCTGTGTATGATATAGAGACTTGCAAGTTATATACTATAGTGCTATGTTTGGCATAGAGACTTGCAAGGTATATACTATAGTGCTGTGTATGGTATAGAGACTTGCAATGTTAATACTATAGTGCTATGTATGTAGAAATATGCAAGGTATACACTATAGTGATGTGTATGGTAGAAACATGCAAGGTACAGACTATAGTGATGTGTATGGTAGAAATATGCAAGGTATATACTATAGTGCTGTGTATGGCATAGAAACTTGCAAGGTATAGACTATAGTGCTGTTTATGTAGAAACATACAAAGTATATACTATAGTGCTGTTTATGGTACAGAGACTTGCAAGGTATAGACTATAGTGCTGTGTATGGTAGATACTTGCAAGGTATAGACTATAGTGCTGTGTATGGTAGAAACATGCAAGGTATAGACTTTAATGCTGTGTATAGTATAGAGACTTGCAAGGTATAGACCATAGTGCTGTTTATGTAGATACATGCAAGGTATAGACTATAGTGTTGTGTATGGTAGACACATGCAAGGTATATACTATAGTGCTATGTATGTAGAAACATGCAAGGTATATACTATAGTGCTGTGTATGGTATAGAGACTTGCAAGGTATAGACTATAGTGCTGTGTATGGTATAGAGACTTGCAAGGTATATACTATAGTGCTGTGTATGGTAGAAACATGCAAGGTACAGATTATAGTGCTGTGTATGGTAGAAAAATGCAAGGTATATACTATAGTGTTGTGTATGGTAGAATCATGCAAGGTATACACTATAGTGCTGTGTATGGTAGAAACATGCAAGGTACATACTATAATGCTGTGTATGGTAGAAACATGCAAGGTATATACTATAGTGCTGTGTATGTAGAAACATGCAAGGTATATACTGTAGTGCTGTGTATGGTAGAAACAGGCAAGGTATATACTATAGTGCTGTGTATGATAGAAACATGCAAGGTATAGACTATAGTGCTGTGTATGTAGATACATGCAAGGTATATACTATAGTGCTGTGTATGGTAGAAACATGCAAGGTATAGACTATAGTGTATGGTAGAAACATGCAAGGTATAGACTATAGTGCTTTGTATGGTATAAACATGCAATGTTTAGACAATAGTGCTGTGTATGGTATAAACATGCAAGGTATAGACTATAGTGCTGTGTATGGTATAAACATGCAATGTATAGACAATAGTGCTGTGTATGGTAGAAACATGCAAGGTATATACTATAGTGCTGTGTATGGTAGAAACATGCAAGGTATATACTATAGTGCTGTGTATGGTAGAAACATGCAAGGTATATACTATAGTGCTGTGTATGGTAGAGACTTGCAAGGTATAGACTATAGTGCTGTGTATGGTAGTAACATGCAATGTATATACTATAGTGCTGTGTATGGTAGAAACATGCAAGGTACAGTCTATAGTGATGTGTATGGTAGAAATATGCAAGGTATATACTATAGTGCTGTGTATGGTATAGAGACTTGCAAGGTATATACTATAGTGCTATGTATGTAGAAACATGCAAGGTATATACTATAGTGCTGTGTATGGTACAGAGACTTGCAAGGTATAGACTATAGTGCTGTGTATGGTAGATACTTGCAAGGTATAGACTATAGTGCTGTGTATGGTAGAAACATGCAAGGTATAGACTTTAATGCTGTGTATGGTATAGAGACTTGCAAGGTATAGATTATAGTGCTGTTTATGTAGATACATGCAAGGTATAGAATATAGTGTTGTGTATGGTAGATAATTGCAAAGTATAGACTATAGTGCTGTGTATGGTAGAAACATGCAAGGTATATACTATAGTGCTGTGTATGGTAGAAACATGCAAGGTACAGACTATAGTGCTGTGTATGGTAGAAACATGCAAGTTATATACTATAGTGTTGTGTATGGTAGAAAAATGCAAGGTATACACTATAGTGCTGTGTATGGTAGAAACATGCAAGGTACAGACTATAGTGTTGTGTATGGTATAGAGACTTGCAAGGTTTAGACTATAGTGCTGTGTATGGTAGAAACATACAAGGTACATACTATAGTGCTGTGTATGGTAGACACATGCAAGGTATATACTATAGTGCTGTGTATGTAGATACATGCAAGGTATATACTATAGTGCTTTGTATGGTAGAAACATGCAAAGTATATACTGTAGTGCTGTGTATGGTAGAAACATGCAAGGTATACACTATAGTGCTGTGTATTTTATAGAGACTTGCAAAGTATATACTATAGTGCTGTGTATGATATAGAGACTTGCAAGTTATATACTATAGTGCTATGTTTGGCATAGAGACTTGCAAGGTATATACTATAGTGCTGTGTATGGTATGGATACTTGCAATGTTAATACTATAGTGCTATGTATGTAGAAATATGCAAGGTATACACTATAGTGATGTGTATGGTAGAAACATGCAAGGTACAGTCTATAGTGATGTGTATGGTAGAAATATGCAAGGTATATACTAGAGTGCTGTGTATGGTATAGAGATTTGCAAGTTATATACTATAGTGCTATGTATGTAGAAACATGCAAGGTATATACTATAGTGCTGTGTATGGTACAGAGACTTGCAAGGTATAGACTGTAGTGCTGTGTATGGTAGATACTTGCAAGGTATAGACTATAGTGCTGTGTATGGTAGAAACATGCAAGGTATAGACTTTAATGCTGTGTATGGTATAGAGACTTGCAAGGTATAGATAATAGTGCTGTTTATGTAGATACATGCAAGGTATAGAATATAGTGTTGTGTATGGTAGATAATTGCAAGGTATAGACTATAGTGCTGTGTATGGTAGAAACATGCAAGGTATATACTATAGTGTTGTGCATGCTAGAAACATGCAAGGTATATACTATAGTGCTGTGTATGGTAGAATCATGCAAGGTATATACTATAGTGCTGTGTATGTTAGAGACTTGCAAGGTATATACTATAGTGCTGTGTATGGTAGAAACATGCAAGGTATATACTATAGTGCTGTGCATGGTAGAAACATGCAAGGTATATACTATAGTGCTGTTTATGGTAGAATCATGCAAGGTATATACTATAGTGCTGTGTATGGTAGAGACTTGCAAGGTATAGACTATAGTGCTGTGTATGGTAGAAACATGCAAGGTATATACTATAGTGCTGTGTATGGAAGAGCCTTCCCGGTACAGACTATAGTGCTGTGTATGGTAGAATCATGCAGGTATAGACAATAGTGCTGTGTATGGTAGAAACATGCAAGGTATATACTATAGTGCTGTGTATGGTAGAATCATGCAAGGTATATACTATAGTACTGTGTATGGTAGAGACTTGCAAGGTATAGACTATAGTGTTGTGTATGGTAGAATTATGCAAGGTATATACTATAGTACTGTGTATGGTAGAGACTTGCAAGGTATAGACTATAGTGTTGTGTATGGTAGAATCATGCAAGGTATAGACTATAGTGCTGTGTATGGTAGAGACTTGCAAGGTATATACTATAGTATGTGTATGGTAGATACATGCAAGGTATATACTATAGTGCTGTGTATGGTAGAATCATGCAAGGTATATACTATAGTGCTGTGTATGTAGATACATGCAAGGTATATACTATAGTGCTGTGTATGGTATAAACATGCAAGGTATAAACTATAGTGCTGTGTATGTAGATACATGCAAGGTTTAGACTATAGTGCTGTGTATGGTATAGACTTGCAAGGTATAGACTATAGTGCTGTGTATGTAGAAACATGCAAGGTATATACTATAGTGCTGTGTATGTAGAGACTTGCAAGGTATAGACTATAGTGCTGTGTATGGTAGATACATGCAAGGCATATACTATAGTGCTGTGTATGGTATAGAGACTTGCAAGGTATATACTATAGTGCTGTGTATGGCATAGAGACTTGCAAGGTATATACTATAGTGCTGTGTATGGTAGAATCATGCAAGGTATAGACTATAGTGCTGTGTATGGTATATAGACTTGCAAGGTATATACTATAGTGCTGTGTATGGTAGAATCATGCAAGGTATATACTATAGTGCTGTGTATGGTAGAGACTTGCAAGGTATATACTATAGTGCTATGTATGTAGAAACATGCAAGGTATATACTATAGTGCTGTGTATGGTATAGAGACTTGCGCGGTATAGACTATAGTGCTGTGTATGGTATAGAGACTTGCAAGTTATATACTATAGTGCTGTGTATGGTAGAAACATGCAAGGT
Organism: Archivesica marissinica; assembly: GCA_014843695.1. Taxonomy (NCBI): domain Eukaryota; kingdom Metazoa; phylum Mollusca; class Bivalvia; order Venerida; family Vesicomyidae; genus Archivesica; species Archivesica marissinica. Next base: position 83,531,869 of record CM026390.1, on the reverse strand, counting down.
ACAGACTATAGTGCTGTGTGTGGTAGAAAAATGCAAGGTATATACTATAGTGTTGTGCATGGTAGAATCATGCAAGGTATACACTATAGTGCTGTGTATGGTAGAAACATGCAAGGTACAGACTATAGTGCTGTGTATGGTAGATACATGCAATGTATAGACTATAGTGCTGTGTATGTAGAAACATGCAAGGTATATGCTATAGTGCTGTGTATGTAGAAACATGCAAGGTATAGACTATATTGCTGTGTATGGTAGATACATGCAAGGTATATACTATAGTGATGTGTATGTAGAAACATGCAAGGTATATACTATAGTGCTGTGTATGTAGAAACATGCAAGGTATATACTATTGTGCTGTGTATGGCATAGAGACTTGCAAGGTTTAGACTATAGTGCTGTGTATGGTAGATACATGCAATGTATAGACTATAGTGCTGTGTATGTAGAAACATGCAAGGTATATACTATAGTGCTGTGTATGTAGAAACATGCAAGGTATAGACTATATTGCTGTGTATGGTAGAAACATGCAAGGTATATACTATAGTGCTGTGTATGTAGAAACATGCAAGGTATATACTATAGTGCTGTGTACGTAGAAACATGCAAGGTATATACTATAGTGCTGTGTATGTAGAAACATGCAAGGTATAGACTATAGTGCTGTGTATGTAGATACATGCAAGGTATATACTATAGTGGTGTGTATGGTAGAAACATGCAAGGTATAGACTATAGTGTATGGTAGAAACATGCAAGGTATAGACTATAGTGCAGTGTATGGTAGAGACTTGCAAGGTATATACTATAGTGTTGTGTATGGTAGAAACATGCAAGGTATAGACTATTGTGCTGTGTATGGTAGAAACATGCAAGGTATATACTATAGTGCTGTGTATGGTAGAGACTTGCAAGGTATATACTATAGTGCTGTGTATGGTAGAATCATGCAAGGTATATACTATAGTGCTGTGTATGATAGAAACATGCAAGGTATATACTATAGTGCTGTGTATGTAGATACATGCAAGGTATATACTATAGTGCTGTGTATGGGATATACTTTCAAGGTATAGACTATAGTGCTGTGTATGTAGAAACATGCAAGGTATAGACTATAGTGCTGTGTATGGTAGAGACTTGCAAGGTATAGACTATAGTGCTGTGTATGGTCGAGACATGCAAGGTATAGACTATATTGCTGTGTATGGTAGAAACATGCAAGGTATATACTATAGTGCTGTGTATGGTAGAAACATGCAAGGTATATACTATAGTGCTGTGTATGTAGAAACAGGCAAGGTATATACTATAGTGCTGTGTATGTAGATACATGCAAGGTATATACTATAGTGATGTGTATGGTAGAATCATGCAAGGTATATACTATAGTGCTGTGTATGGTAGAAACATGCAAGGTATATACTATAGTGCTGTGCATGGTAGAAACATGCAAGGTATATACTATAGTGCTGTGTATGGTAGAATCATGCAAGGTATATACTGTAGTGCTGTGTATGGTAGAGACTTGCAAGGTATAGACTATAGTGCTGTGTATGGTAGAAACATGCAAGGTATATACTATAGTGCTGTGTATGGAAGAGACCTGCACGGTACAGACTATAGTGCTGTGTATGGTAGAAACATGCAAGGTATATACTATAGTGCTGTGTATGGTAGAGACTTACAAGGTATATACTATAGTGCTGTGTATGGTAGAAACATGCAAGGTATATACTATAGTGCTGTGTATGGTAGAAACATGCAAGGTATATACTATAGTGCTGTGTATGTAGAAACATGCAAGGTATATACTATAGTGCTGTGTATGTTGATACATGCAAGGTATAGACTATAGTGCTGTGTATGGTAGAGACTTGCAAGGTATATACTATAGTGCTGTGTATGGTAGAATCATGCAAAGTATATACTATAGTGCTGTGTATGGTAGAAACATGCAAGGTATATACTATAGTGCTGTGTATGTAGATACTTGCAAGGTATAGACTATATTGCTGTATATGGTAGAAACATGCAAGGTATATATTATAGTGCTGTGTATGGTAGAGACTTGCAAGGTATAGACTATATTGCTGTGTATGTAGAAACATGCAAGGTGTAGACTATAGTGCTGTGTATGTAGAAATATGCAAGGTATAGACTATAATGCTGTGTATGGTAGAGACTTGCAAGGTATATACTATAGTGCTGTGTATGGTAGAGACTATAAAGTTATAGACTATAGTGCTGTGTATGTAGAAACATGCAAGGTATAGACTATAGTGCTGTGTATGGTAGACACATGCAAGGTATATACTATAGTGCTGTGTATGGTAGAAACATGCAATATATATACTATAGTGATGTGTATGTAGAAACATGCAAGGTATATACTATAGTGCTGTGTATGGTAGAAACATGCAAGGTATATACTATAGTGCTGTGTATGGTAGAAACATGCAAGGTATAGACTATAGTGCTGTGTATGGTAGAAACATGCAAGGTATATACTATAGTGCTGTGTATGGTAGAAACATGCAATGTATATACTATAGTGATGTGTATGTAGAAACATGCAAGGTATATACTATAGTGCTGTGTATGTAGAAACATGCAAGGTATATACTATAGTGCTGTGTATGGTAGAAACATGCAAGGTATAGACTATAGTGCTGTGTATGGTAGAGACTTGCAAGGTATATACTATAGTGCTGTGCATGGTAGAAACATGCAAGGTATAGACTATAGTGTTGTGTATGGTAGAGACTTGCATGGTATATACTATAGTGCTGTGTATGGTAGAAACATGCAAGGTATATACTATAGTGCTGTGTATGTAGAAACATGCAATGTATAGACTATAGTGCTGTGTATGGTAGAAACATGCAAGGTATATACTATAGTGCTGTGTATGGTAGAGACTTGCAAGGTATATACTATAGTGCTGTGTATGGTAGAATCATGCAAGGTATAATTATACTATAGTGCTGTGTATTGTAGAAACATGCAAGGTATATACTATAGTGCTGTGTATGTAGATACATGCAAGGTATATACTATAGTGCTGTGTATGGTAGAAACATGCAAGGTATATACTATAGTGCTGTGTTTGTAGATACATGCAAGGTATATACTATAGTGCTGTGTATGGTTGAAACATGCAAGGTATATACTATAGTGCTGTGTATGTAGATACATGCAAGGTATATACTATAGTGCTGTGTATGATAGAAACATGCAAGGTATATACTATAGTGCTGTTTATGTAGAAACATGCAAGGTATATACTATAGTGCTGTGTATGTAGAAACATGCAAGGTATATACTATAGTGCTGTGTATGTTGATACATGCAAGGTATAGACTATAGTGCTGTGTATGGTAGAGACTTGCAAGGTATATACTATAGTGCTGTGTATGGTAGAATCATGCAAAGTATATACTATAGTGCTGTGTATGGTAGAAACATGCAAGGTATATACTATAGTGCTGTGTATGTAGATACTTGCAAGGTATAGACTATATTGCTGTATATGGTAGAAACATGCAAGGTATATATTATAGTGCTGTGTATGGTAGAGACTTGCAAGGTATAGACTATATTGCTGTGTATGTAGAAACATGCAAGGTGTAGACTATAGTGCTGTGTATGTAGAAATATGCAAGGTATAGACTATAATGCTGTGTATGGTAGAGACTTGCAAGGTATATACTATAGTGCTGTGTATGGTAGAGACTATAAAGTTATAGACTATAGTGCTGTGTATGTAGAAACATGCAAGGTATAGACTATAGTGCTGTGTATGGTAGAAACATGCAAGGTATATACTATAGTGCTGTGTATGGTAGAAACATGCAATGTATATACTATAGTGATGTGTATGTAGAAACATGCAAGGTATATACTATAGTGCTGTGTATGGTAGAAACATGCAAGGTATATACTATAGTGCTGTGTATGGTAGAAACATGCAAGGTATAGACTATAGTGCTGTGTATGGTAGAAACATGCAAGGTATATACTATAGTGCTGTGTATGGTAGAAACATGCAATGTATATACTATAGTGATGTGTATGTAGAAACATGCAAGGTATATACTATAGTGCTGTGTATGTAGAAACATGCAAGGTATATACTATAGTGCTGTGTATGGTAGAAACATGCAAGGTATAGACTATAGTGCTGTGTATGGTAGAGACTTGCAAGGTATATACTATAGTGCTGTGCATGGTAGAAACATGCAAGGTATAGACTATAGTGTTGTGTATGGTAGAGACTTGCATGGTATATACTATAGTGCTGTGTATGGTAGAAACATGCAAGGTATATACTATAGTGCTGTGTATGTAGAAACATGCAATGTATAGACTATAGTGCTGTGTATGGTAGAAACATGCAAGGTATATACTATAGTGCTGTGTATGGTAGAGACTTGCAAGGTATATACTATAGTGCTGTGTATGGTAGAATCATGCAAGGTATAATTATACTATAGTGCTGTGTATTGTAGAAACATGCAAGGTATATACTATAGTGCTGTGTATGTAGATACATGCAAGGTATATACTATAGTGCTGTGTATGGTAGAAACATGCAAGGTATATACTATAGTGCTGTGTTTGTAGATACATGCAAGGTATATACTATAGTGCTGTGTATGGTTGAAACATGCAAGGTATATACTATAGTGCTGTGTATGTAGATACATGCAAGGTATATACTATAGTGCTGTGTATGATAGAAACATGCAAGGTATATACTATAGTGCTGTTTATGTAGAAACATGCAACGTATAGACTATAGTGCTGTGTATGGTAGAAACATGCAACGTATGGACTATAGTGCTGTGTATGTAGAAACATGCAACGTGTGGACTATATTGCTGTTTATTCTAGAAACATGCATTGTATAGAATAGAATCATTTGTATCATAGAACGGAGTACGTATTAACGTTAATATATGATGTTAATGTACTGTTTCAATGCTTAGCATCCATCCATGCATCCATCCATCCATCCATCCATCCATCCATCCATCCATCCATCCATCCATCCATCCATCCATCCATCCATCCATCTATCTATTAGCTTAGCTTCCGTACAGTTTGTTGGAAAACAGCTTATTTCACTTGACGTATCTAAATCAACGGACTCTGATAATTTACATGTCATGTTCTTAATGCTTTCTGCCAAAATCATTTCTCCAGTTCTAACACAAATATTCAACTCTAGCATACACTCCAACACATTTCCCAAAGCATTTATATTAGCCAAAGTTATGCCCACTCACAAATAGGAGACACTTTAGATACAAATAATTACAGACCTATATCAACATTTCCTGTAATATCCTTAAATCTTGTACGCCATGTCAGCTTTCACTTGAAACAATTTGTTGAGCAACATAAATTACTATATAATCGACTATCCGGTTTCCGTGATTCCAGTTGTAATACACTGGACTGGTAATCCAGGGATCGAAGGTTCGATCCCCCGTCTGACCATAATAATATTAACAATGTTTCAGATGGGACTTTAAACCGTGGTCTCGTGTCGGTGCTTTGCACCGTGCACGTAAAAAAAACAAGAGGATACTCTGGAATTAGTCTCTGTCAGTATCATTGCACTATCCTCCAAAACTCTAAAATGACTAATCTTTTCAGGAGGCGTCGCTCACATAGGCAACCGGTAGCGACGATAAATAAACGTAAAACACACACACCGTGTAAATAATTCGTGTCAAGCTGCCTTACACGCACGCTTATTGGATGACTGAATTTCAGCAATTGATAAGAATGAAGTAATGGGCACACTATTCTTGGAACTTTCCAAAGCCTTTGATCGGGTTGATCATTTGATCTTAATAGTTATGTAAACTAGCTTATTATGGGCTTGCTGAATCATCACAGAAATGGTTCTCCTCTTACTTAGCTGACATGTTCCAACAGACGATTGTTTCTGTTGCTCGTTTCTGGTGTTCCTCAGGGGTCTGTCTTAGGACCCATTCTCTTTATAATTTACATCAATGACTTACCGATGGCTCTTACCCTAGCTACGTATTGTCTTGTTTATATTATATTATAATACATCTGTATTGAATCGTACTGTGTCCAAATCTCTATTATACAGCTGCATGCATATGAGATTCATACTGAACAGGTGAAATATTTGTATTTATATAATTGCTGGAATAAATATTTCCCGGCTACTACATTGCTACATGCGCAGTTTTATACGTACTAATCGTCTCCAGTGGACGTTGTGATAGCGCAATGGGTGCGCATTCGCTTCAGACGCGAAAGGTCAGGTGTTCGAGCCCCGCTGGAGCCGTTACGATTGTGCCCTTAGGCAAGGCATTTAAATTCCACGTTGCCTCTTCTCACTAGAGTGATTAATATAAGTTGTAAGAACTTGTTTCGCAATCGAGCTAAAATCAATTTGTATAAACTAATCGTCTCCAGTATCAGTAAAACATACACAATCTGGATCTGCTTACTACTGACTACTACATGAGCATTAGATCACGTTAGATAAAATATAAATAAACACCCAGTATAAAATATACTAGAGGACATAGAAAACGCACACTTCGGATAAGTGTGTTTTTACATGAAAAACAATAACTATATAAATACATAGTTTTAAACATTTTGGAATATTGTTAGTTGTTCAGTTTGTGTTTTGTAATAAAGATGTGATATCTCTTTGATGGAATCCTTCGTATTTCGTTTTCTTGTAATAATAATCATATACTGTAGGTGTGCGTTTTCTATGTCCATTGTATATAATGTAGGTGCGCGTTTTCTATCTCATCTAGTATATAATGTAGGTGCGTGTTTTCTATGTCCTCTAGTATATAATGTAGGTGTGCGTTTTCTATGTCCTCTAGTATATAATGTAGGTGCGCGTTTTCTATGTCCTCTAGTATATAGTGTAGGTGCGCGTTTTCTATCTCATCTAGTATATAATGTAGGTGCGCGTTTTCTATCTCATCTAGTATATAATGTAGGTGCGCGTTTTCTATCTCATCTATAGGTGCGCGTTTTCTATGTCCTCTAGTATATAATGTAGGCGCGCGTTTTCTATGTCCTCTAGTATATAATGTAGGTGCGCGTTTTCTATGTCCTCTAGTATATAATGTAGGTGCGCGTTTTCTATGTCCTCTAGTATATAATGTAGGTGCGCGTTTTCTATGTCCTCTAGTATATAATGTAGGTGTGCGTTTTCTATGTCCTCTAGTATATAATGTAGGTGCACGTTTTCTATGTCCTCTAGTATATAATGTAGGTGCGCGTTTTCCATGTCCTCTAGTATATAATGTAGGTGCGCGTTTTCTATGTCCTCTAATATATTTACATTATAGTTGTGATCAATCTCCATCAATAACAAATCACGTTTCGTATAATTAAATACAATGTAATGGTTCATAGCATACAATAGCTGTTATTTATTGTCAGTATTGATTCATTGTTGGCTTAACTCTTATTTATTTCAGTTTTGACTTATTTATTGTCAGTTTTGATTCATTCTTAGCTAGCTCTTATTTATTGTGAGTATTGATTCATTGTTCGTTTACCTGCTATTTATTGTCAGTGTTGATTCATTGTTGACGTAGCTGCTATTTATTTTCAGTGCTGATTCATTGTTGACGTAGCTGTTATTTATTGTCAGTGTTGATTCATTGTTGACGTAGCTGTTATTTATTGTCAGTATTGATTCATTGGTGACTTACCTGTTATTTATTGTCAGTGTTGATTCATTGTTGACGTAGCTGTTATTCATTGTCAGTATTGATTTATTGTTGACGTACCTGTTATTTATTGTCAGTATTGATTCATTGGTGACTTACCTGTTATTTATTGTCAGTGTTGATTCATTGTTGACGTACCTGTTATTTATTGTCAGTATTGATTCATTGGTGACTTACTTGTTATTTATTGTCAGTATTGATTCATTGTTGACGTAGCTTTTATTTATTGTCAGTATTGATTCATTGTTGACGTAGCTTTTATTTATTGTCAGTATTGAATCATTTTTGACGTAGCTGTTATTTATTGTCAGTGTTGATTCATTGTTGACGTAGCTGTTATTTATTGTCAGTATTGATTCATTGGTGACTTACTTGTTATTTATTGTCAGTGTTGATTCATTTTTGACGTAGCTGTTATTCATTGTCAGTATTGATTCATTGTTGACGTAGCTTTTATTTATTGTCAGTATTGATTCATTGTTGACGTAGCTTTTATTTATTGTCAGTATTGAATCATTTTTGACGTAGCTGTTATTTATTGTCAGTGTTGATTCATTGTTGACGTAGCTGTTATTTATTGTCAGTGTTGATTCATTGTTGACTTACCTGTTATTTATTGTCAGTGTTGATTCATTTTTGACGTAGCTGTTATTCATTGTCAGTATTGATTCATTGTTGACGTAGCATTTATTTATTGTCAGTATTGTTTCATTGTTGACGTAGCTGTTATTTATTGTCAGTATTGTTTCATTGTTGACGTAGCAGTTATTTATTGTCAGTATTGTTTCATTGTTGACTTACCTGTTATTTATTGTCAGTATTGATTCATTGTTGACGTAGCTGTTATTTATTGTCAGTATTGTTTCATTGTTGACGTACCTGTTATTTATTGTCTGACTTATTTACCTTATACAATTCGGTATTAATAATAAGAACAACAAAATCGAAACTCGCGGGTGATACAGTTGTACAAAAAGGGTTATAATGTCTCTACTTCATTATGTTAATGAGCTTCATGAAAATAAATAAAACCACAATTGGTTGTGTTAACGAATAATCGTGTATGGGAGACAACTCATCATGCAGTGCAACAATGCGTTTGAAGATAGGACAAGAACAAACCGGGGGTGGTATACGGTATGACGATGGACAAACTAGCGGATATGTGATCTTCTTTCCAACCACTGGTTTCCCTGATGTCATAATCCAATCAGAACGCTCGTTTCAATGCTGGTTTCAACGCGAATTGCGCTGCTTTAGAATTTTTCAAAACAAATTGAAAATGCTACGAAATCTCTTTTTGACATACATTTTTGCCGAATAAACCTACACGTTAGTGGAAACACATTTTATTGATAATGTTATTCACAGTTAAAACTCTCCCGTCGAAGTTTTTTTTTGTTGCTGACAGAACCCGTGTCCTAGTATGGAAATGTGACCTGCTATGGCCAATGTATGTGGCAATTGTTTGCAAAGTATACATGCATGCAGCTTAAAGTTGTGTTTTATTTGAAGAACAATATAAAGACTCGGGATAGGCGTTATATTTGGACAGCTTTGTACAAAATTGTTTCAGATATGGCCATTTTACTGATCGATGCGAAATCTGACATCCCACAGAGTAGAATCGCTGTACATAAATATATATACTAGTACCCCCAAACGTGCCGAATCCCTGTGAGTTGACCAGGCGTTTTCAGAGGAAATGTTGCTTACATACATTTTGGAAATGGACATGAATGTACGGACGTAAGAACCTGATTAAAATTATTAGAGTTATTCGAATCGAGAGTTAGTGATCTCTATTCCTCTTTGGTTTTAATCTTTTGAAATCGTTTATCATAATTTGTAGAGGAAATCCGTTTGGAGAATGAATCAGCTATAGTGTTTGCACAAATATCTTTTTGATGTAATGTTGTATTCGATAAATAATGATTCAATGTCGTAAGAATTAAATTTTCCATTAATTGTTCTCATCATTTTCCAAAACCATTATAAACGTTGTTCTAGCATTAAGATTAATAACGATTAGTAATATTTAAAATATCAGCGTTCTCACAAACTTGTGTGTTGAATTTCCTTTTTGAAGCAAGTACAAACGTGATTAAAACTGCCCTACGTTTCCCAATGACAGCTATACAGTCACCAGTCAACCAAGCCGTCTTAAGGACATTCCGAGAACTGCCATATATGCATCATCTTGACAACATGTTGGTATGGGAACGACTGAGAAGTATAATGTGGAAGTCGTGATAGCGCAGTGGTAGCGCGTTCGCTTCATGTGCGAAAGGCCCGGAGTTCGAGCCCTGCTGGATCCGTTACGATTGTGCCCTTAGGCAAGGCATTTAAATTCTACGTTGCCTCGTCTCTCTCCCTCGTGGCGATGGATTCCATCAGGAATGAGGTCTCCAGAGTGATTAATATAAGTTGTAAGACCTTGTTTCGCAAACGAGCTAAAATAAATGTGTATAAACGAAACTGAGTAGTATAGGATAGTTATAAGAGACAGACAAATGAAAACCAAATACACTTTGTACGGTTACAATACACTAGCGATTCAAGTAAAGTGTTACAGTTGATTTTACATAATAAGAATAATTCGAATATTGATAACATTTATTCAAATGCTATTTTTGTTATTTGTTTTTCGTATTCTTATTTTCCATATTTCCCAACATTCATAAGTAACTAAGCAGCTTTCATTTATCCAGTCAACACCCATACCCATGACTGTTATTTGTTTTTGTGTTCTCAACGGAAAGTTTTCCATTTGCACGGTGCTCATATGGCCGGTTGAAGGGGGGGGGGTGCACTGACCAGTATATTGGGTCCATATGCTGGCCGGGCACTGCCTTGTTCTCGGTGTACTGTTCCTGTGCGCTTCTGCGAATGGACCCTTTTTCCGCTGTGAATTATTCGTTCACATGTTGTTACTATAATTGTTATTATATACTAGAGGACATAGATAGCACACATCTACATTATATACTAGAGGACATAGATAGCACACATCTACATTATATACTAGAGGACATAGATAGCACACATCTACATTATATACTAGAGGACATAGATAGCACACATCTACATTATATACTAGAGGACATAGATAGCACACATCTACATTATATACTAGAGGACATAGATAGCACACATCTACATTATATACTAGAGGACATAGATAGCACACACCTACATTATATACTAGAGGACATAGATAGCACACATCTACATTATATACTAGAGGACATAGATAGCACACATCTACATTATATACTAGAGGACATAGATAGCACACATCTACATTATATGATTATTATTACATGAAAACGTAAAACGAAGGATTCCATCAAAGATATATCACATCTTTATTACAAAACATAAACTGAACAACTAAAAATAGTATATGTAAAAACACAAGTATGCGAAGTATACGTTTTCTATGTCCTCTAGTATATAACATAGCATAACATAACATAACATAAAGTTTATTGGCATTAAATAGCATAAGCACATTTATAGCCACTATGTAACCTGTGTCTTTTCACAAATAAAGTTATGTTCTGTTCTGTTCTTTCCAACGTAGCATAGAAATGTTTTCTTCAAAAATGATAAAGTGTGTCTTTTTTCTATGTAAAAGTAGTTCAATTCTTGCCAATTTGTTGTGTCAAAATAAAGTACGCAGTATGCATAATGCAATGGACATGACTCGCCATATCCAGGCTAAACTGTTTTCTAAGGTGGTCCCATCCGTGGCGGAGTGGGCTAGGTCGTTGACTACACATCACTTAACCTACACCGCTGTAGGCTCCAGTCCCACTAGTTTGGTCGGATTCTTCCATGTGAGGTAACGATCCAGAGGCTTGCGGAAGGTTGGTGGTTCTATCCGGGTGCCCGTCCGTGTCTGCAATTCTGCTCGAAGGAGCAACCGGGGTCTTCCTCCACCAATAATAGGAGAGTCCTCCTGCCATGCGTCTTTAAATACCACCAAAGATAAACAAACACATGCATTGTCTTCTAGTGCATCCCAACCATGAATTCCTTAAAATACTATTCATTCGGTCATAAATCCATTCCAAAAAGACCCAATCGCAGGTTCAATCCCCCGTCTGACCCTGATACAATTAACAGTCTTTCAGATGGGACGTTAAACCGAGGTCTCGTGTCGGTGCTTTACACCGTGCACGTAAAAGAACCAGAGGTGACTCTGGATTGTGTATCTGTCTGTATCATTGCACTATCCTCCAAAAATCTAAATTGACAATTCTCTTCAGGAGGCGTCGCTCATATGGGCAACCGGTAGCGACGATAAATAAACGTAAAACACACACACTGGTTTAAGAAAATAACACAATTTGGACAGCCATGTGCAATTTTTAAAAAAATCATGAAAATCATGATTTTTCAATGATTGAATATGTTTTAGGTGTGTATCCATACCTAATATGTTGTAGTATTGGCCTACATTAAATACATTGCAAGTAAACAACTAAACCACTGTCAGCATACTTCCTGTATTTTATTAAATTAGCTTGATTCCAATAATGAGAGGGAGACGGAAATAGAGATTGGAAATGTCAAGTTGATTATTGTAGCGCGAGAACAATAGATACAGTATGTATGTCAACCATGGTCAATACACATATTGTAGCAATAGATACAGTATGTATGTCAACCATGGTCAATACACATATTGTAGCAATAGATACAGTATGTATGTCAACCATGGTCAATACACATATTGTAGCAATAGATACAGTATGATGGGTCAATACACATGAGCAATAGAACAGTATACAATGGTCAATACAATTGTAGCAATAGATACAGTATGTATGTCAACCATGGTCAATACATATTGTAGCAATAGATATATGCAACCATGGCAATACATATTGTAGCAATAGATACAGTATGTATGTCAATGGTATACACATATTGTAGCAATAGATACAGTATGTATGTCAACCATGGTCAATACACATATTGTAGCAATAGATACAGTATGTATGTCAACCATGGTCAATACACATATTGTAGCAATAGATACAGTATGTATGTCACCATGGTCAATACACATATTGTAGCAATAGATACAGTATGTATGTCAACCATGGTCAATACACATATTGTAGCAATAGATACAGTATGTATGTCAACCATGGTCAATACACATATTGTAGCAATAGATACAGTATGTATGTCAACCATGGTCAATACACATATTGTAGCAATAGATACAGTATGTATGTCAACCATGGTCAATACACATATTGTAGCAATAGTATACACTATGTATGTCAACCATGGTCAATACACATATTGTAGCAATAGTACATATGTATGTCAACCATGGTCAATACCATATGTAGCAATAGATACAGTATGATGTAACATGGTCAATACACATATTGTAGCAATAGATACAGATGTATGTCAACCATGGTCAATACACATATTGTCAATAGATACAGTATGTATGTCAACCATGGTCAATACACATATGTAGCAATAGATACAGTATGTATGTCAACCATGGTCAATACACATATTGTAGCAATAGATACAGTATGTATGTCAACCATGGTCAATACACATATTGTAGCAATATACAGTATGTATGTCAACCATGGTCAATACACATATTGTAGCAATAGATACAGTATGTATGTCAACCATGGTCAATACACATATTGTAGCAATAGATACAGTATGTATGTCAACCATGGTCAATACACATATTGTAGCAATAGATACAGTATGTATGTCAACCATGGTCAATACACATATTGTAGCAATAGATACAGTATGTATGTCAACCATGGTCAATACACATATTGTAGCAATAGATACAGTATGTATGTCAACCATGGTCAATACACATATTGTAGCAATAGATACAGTATGTATGTCAACCATGGTCAATACACATATTGTAGCAATAGATACAGTATGTATGTCAACCATGGTCAATACACATATTGTAGCAATAGATACAGTATGTATGTCAACCATGGTCAATACACATATTGTAGCAATAGATACAGTATGTATGTCAACCATGGTCAATACACACATATTGTAGCGATAGTATACAATGTTTTGTGTCACTATCATTTTTTATAAAAAAAAAATTATTTACAGAAGCTACACAGTCAGTTTGATCATGATTCAATATTTTATTTAAGTCGTTTTGGGTAAGTGTAATTTCACAAACGTCAATAGACAGGTTGGTCCATGAGACAACATAATTACAAAACATCTACACATTGCTACAGTCACATGATTTGTGAACATGTTATTTATCAACAATAATATACATAATATACATAAATATACAGATATTCAACCTTGAACATTCAACAATAATTTAAGTAACGTAAACGTAAAATGTTTTATGTCACTTGATCAAATATCTTAACATATACAGTCTACATCCGTTATGTCGAATTCCGTCGGACCGAACACAATACTTCGACATAACCGAAGTTTGACTTAACGAAATTCTATATAAACGTAGCCAGTTATATGTAAAATGATAGTGTCTGAAACGGGACTTTGATCCGACTTCGATATAACCGGAGAATTCGACATAACCGACTTTGACATAACGGGTGTAGACTGTATGTCATCAACATAGCAAAAGTGTTTTATATGATATTATATACAATGTAATATGAACTAATTAAAGGCATTGCCTCAAATGCGAATCGATCATCAACAGATCCTTTTAAACATTCCGAGACCAGCGTATTTACAACCCTTTTACCTGAGGCATAGGTAAGACTAGTCCGATTTACGATGTATAAAATAACGCACCCATTTCTGAACTATGACATCTGGGTCGAGCGAGAAGCGTAATTTATATGGTGTACAATTATTTGAAAATATATGAAATCCCTGGATCTTGTGCATGACACGTCGTGTCATTATGAATTAATTTGTGTGAAGCCTTTATGACAGACAGACAGACAGACAGACAGACAGACAGACAGACAGACAGACAGACAGACAGACAGACAGACAGACAGACAGACAGACAGACAGACAGACAGACAGACAGACAGACAGACAGACAGACAGACAGACAGACAGACAGACAGACAGACAGACAGACAGACAGACAGACAGACAGACAGACAGACAGACAGACAGACAGACAGACAGACAGACAGACAGACAGACAGACAGACAGACAGACAGACAGACAGACAGACAGACAGACAGACAGACAGACAGACAGACAGACAGACAGACAGACAGACAGACAGACAGACAGACAGACAGACAGACAGACAGACAGACAGACAGACAGACAGACAGACAGACAGACAGACAGACAGACAGACAGACAGACAGACAGACAGACAGACAGACAGACAGACAGACAGACAGACAGACAGACAGACAGACAGACAGACAGACAGACAGACAGACAGACAGACAGACAGACAGACAGACAGACAGACAGACAGACAGACAGACAGACAGACAGACAGACAGACAGACAGACAGACAGACAGACAGACAGACAGACAGACAGACAGACAGACAGACAGACAGACAGACAGACAGACAGACAGACAGACAGACAGACAGACAGACAGACAGACAGACAGACAGACAGACAGACAGACAGACAGACAGACAGACAGACAGACAGACAGACAGACAGACAGACAGACAGACAGACAGACAGACAGACAGACAGACAGACAGACAGACAGACAGACAGACAGACAGACAGACAGACAGACAGACAGGCAGGCAGACAGACAGACAGACAGACAGACAGACAGACAGACAGACAGACAGACAGACAGACATTTTATTCAAAACCATTAGGCTAAAAAGCCCATGAGGTCAAAACATATGCATGATAGAGATAGCGAACAGTGAAACTACATTTTGTACATACACTTGTGTGAAGTTATTTGAAAAACGGTTAAATGGATTCAAAGATGCATAACGCGACACTATGGATCGACACACGATGGATCGACACAATGTGCCAAGCAATATACCCTATTCTCTAAAGTCTTCGAAACTGGGCATTAAGGGGTATGCAATGTATATGGTGTAATGTTCAGCATAAGGCATATAATGACATTTTGCGAAAGAAGACTCAGTTTAGTTGCCCTTAAAAAAATGACTCAAACAGCCAACACAAATGGTACAAAACATGTAACGCACAACGTCCTGAACCCTAGTCAAGCACAATTACCACACTGAGCAGACAATGTCAGGGACTGAACACTTAAACACAGCTTATTGACAGGATTGTGATCCAGAGATGGATTCCACCATGAATGAGTTATCGAGAGCGATTACACTAATGTTGAAATAACTTGTCTCGCAACCAAGCCAACTTAATTTTAATAAACTATAAATAGGCGAATGATAGTTTAGTTTGTATTAAAGTGCTACAGGAAACAATTTCTCAATCCATTGTCAACACACCTGACATTGTTACAAATTTATTCAATTTAGTGACAGACAGTTTCTACCCACGAACATAGATGACAAACCGTCATACGCATCATGGCAATTGATGATTTGGGGGGAAATTAAACAACTGCATTTGTGAATAATAAAGACAAATAAACTTGCAATAGTCACCAGTAATACCGACTTTATGTCGGCTTTTCTTTTGGAATATTGTTCTTAAAACCTAGCGGTGAGAGTTTAAACTTTATTTATTTTACAAAGATTGCGAAGCAAGTTTTAACGATCTCGTTGGCTCGGATGAAAGCGTAAATGTGGTCATTCGTGTGGGAGGAAACCGGAGTACCCGGATACAACCCACCTGTCCGATCTGGTGACCACTGTACCATCTTACATACTTCCCGGTTCGAGGATCGAATCCGGGTTGCATTGGTGAGAAGCTAGCGCGCTAAGCACTGCGCTAATCGGACATCCTGAGAGATAAGCCATGTGTTTCTTCGCTCGTTACCTGACCAAAACATCCGCTAACCAAAACGTCCACCGAACAAAACATCCACTGATATTTCCTTTTCAAACATAACCTTACAGTACGGGAGCGACTTTCTCCAGTAAACATTTTAGTTACAATTACCCAGGACCGCAGTTGTCCAAACTATTCCAAATGTTGGGGTAATATCGTTTCCAAGCCAGGTCTTAGTAACATTATATTTCCGTATGACTACCGGTAGTATGGTGGTTTGGGACGAGAGCCGTAAGAATATCGGTAGTATGGTGGTTTGGGACGAGAGCCGTAAGACTATCGGTAGTATGGTGGTTTGGGACGAGAGCCGTAAGACTATCGGTAGTATGGTGGTTTGGGACGAGAGCCGTAAGACTATGTAGTATGGTGGTTTGGGACGAGAGCCGTAAGACTATGTAGTATGGTGGTTTGGGACGAGAGCCGTAAGACTATGTAGTATGGTGGTTTGGGACGAGAGCCGTAAGACTATGTAGTATGGTGGTTTGGGACGAGAGCCGTAAGACTATCGGTAGTATGGTGGTTTGGGACGAGAGCCGTAAGACTATCGGTATTATGGTGGTTTGGGACGAGAGCCGTAAGACTATGTAGTATGGTGGTTTGGGACGAGAGCCGTAAGACTATCGGTACTATGGTGGTTTGGGACGAGAGCCGTAAGACTATGTAGTATGGTGGTTTGGGACGAGAGCCGTAAGACTATCGGTACTATGGTGGTTTGGGACGAGAGCCGTAAGACTATCGGTATTATGGTGGTTTGGGACGAGAGCCGTAAGACTATGTAGTATGGTGGTTTGGGACGAGAGCCGTAAGAATATCGGTAGTATGGTGGTTTGGGACGAGAGCCGTAAGACTATCGGTATTATGGTGGTTTGGGACGAGAGCCGTAAGACTATCGGTAGTATGGTGGTTTGGAACGAGAGCCGTAAGACTATGTAGTATGGTGGTTTGGGACGAGAGCCGTAAGACTATCGGTAGTATGGTGGTTTGGGACGAGAGCCGTAAGACTATGTAGTATGGTGGTTTGGGACGAGAGCCGTAAGACTATGTAGTATGGTGGTTTGGGACGAGAGCCGTAAGACTATCGGTACTATGGTGGTTTGGGACGAGAGCCGTAAGACTATCGGTACTATGGTGTTTGAGACGAGAGCCGTAAGACTATCGGTAGTATGGTGGTTTGGGATGAGAGCCGTAAGACTATCGGTAGTATGGTGGTTTGGGACGAGAGCCGTAAGACTATCGGTATTATGGTGGTTTGGGACGAGAGCCGTAAGACTATGTAGTATGGTGGTTTGGGACGAGAGTCGTAAGACTATCGGTACTATGGTGGTTTGGACGAGAGCCGTAAGACTATCGGTAGTATGGTGGTTTGGGACGAGAGCCGTAAGACTATCGGTAGTATGGTGGTTTGGGCCGAGAGCCGTATGAATATCGGTAGTATGGTGGTTTGGGCCGAGAGCCGTAAGAATATCGGTAGTATGGTGGTTTGGGCCGAGAGCCGTATGAATATCGGTAGTATGGTGGTTTGGGCCGAGAGCCGTATGAATATCGGTAGTATGGTGGTTTGGGCCGAGAGCCGTAAGAATATCGGTAGCTATCGTCCCTAGGTTACAACATCAATAACTCGCTTACCCGGTCCATAGAAATACCGAAAGACACCTAATTACCGAAACATACAGTATATAACAACA
This sequence comes from Archivesica marissinica, assembly GCA_014843695.1. Lineage (NCBI taxonomy): Eukaryota > Metazoa > Mollusca > Bivalvia > Venerida > Vesicomyidae > Archivesica > Archivesica marissinica. The sequence continues at coordinate 83,513,462 of CM026390.1, read as the reverse complement.
ATATAAGAACGAAGTAGCTGTTTGTAACTATTTATTAAGCTAAATACACCGTATTCACTTAATATCTGTCTTTTATTGTGATTTATTTTAATTTTATGAGTGTATTACGGCGATTTCATTTTCAGTGGAAACTAAAATTTAAATCGAAATGTTAGATGGCGTCAGGAACGCTGGGGAATTTCGTACGCTGGACATTTTCGTTACTGCGATAATGTCCGAGGGCCGGGAATTTAATCGCGAAATCTAGAGCTGGTTTCCCGGTTTCATATCTCCTCAACTGGAGTAGACGGGCTACCTGTTAACAATTCGGAAATTTTACGATTTTTTGATATGCAGACTATATGGAATTTTGTGCTCGTGTACGTTACCGTAGATGGGGTCAATCCCGAACATCTTGGGATCGATACCCTATAAACGTGAAATATACGAGGTAGAACCCGAACGAACAATACTGGATAATTAGTAGATGCTTAATATACGAATAATACCAGTAGATATACCTATATGATTAATCCAGAATATTTACACTGTTCATGGTTTTGCATGGTTGTGAAGTAATCCCGGGATCGCAGGTTCGATCCCCCGTCTGACCCTAATAAAATTAACAGTCTTTCAGATGGGACGTTAAACCGAGGTCTCGTGTCGGAGATTCTGGAATGGGTCTCTGTCTGTATCATGCACTATCCTCCAAAATCTAAAATAACTAATCTCTTCAGGAGGCGTCGCTCATATGGGCAACCGGTAGCGACGATAAATAAACGTAAAACACACATGGTTGTGAAAATAGATCAGTGGCACTGAGGACAAACTAGACAGATATCCATCACATCCATTAGGTTACAAAGCCCACGAGGTCAACATGTGCAATAATACACGGTGTATACTAGACACAACCAATCATTAATAATAGGCTATTTGAAACAAGATAACAAGAAACATAACCGTGTAACATATTCACATGTACTGTTGGCTAGTTATTGTTGATGCAGACTACATTGACTGTCTACTGATCCCCTAGCTTCTATAATCAATCATTAATTTACATTTACAATGTTCTGTTTCTAGGCACCATAGTGGTGTCAATAGTTCATTTAATAATAACAAGAAAATATATTACATATAAATATGTATTAGAAGGACGATTGAAACTCACTCTGCATAATACACACTCGGATAGTGTATTGAGTGAATGTATATAATTTATAAAGTGCATACTTTAGTAATTAAATACAATTATGTTGAGAATAACATGAAACCCTATCCAACAAAATAGTATATACCACATCTCTGCTGGATCATCCAGGAATCATATGGGAACCAAATATTGTTGCAGAATTTCAACTATGTACTAAATAGATTGACCTGGCCATTTCTGGTTACCAGCTCAAGCCTGTATTTCTATGCGCACACCAGTGAAAGCTTGGAACTAGTTCCCTGAAAACAAATGGACAATTTTAATACCTATAATACGAATACATAGCAGTAATTCTTATCACATGAATTCCCATTCGTCCAGAAAAAGAGAATCGTCATGACACTAATGTAGATGAGTGTTTCCAATGTATTATTGGGCCAAGACATTTGCAATAATTAAAAACCATACGTTTCGTTAATTGTTTAAAATTACAAATGACTGTCCAAATGTGTTTATTTATGGTGGGTCCTTTTAAATGTATTTTTGACAAACTGAATAAAAGTATCCGGAATTATTTCTCGGTCTACACTAACAGATTCAGTTCAACCTGGATATTGCATGTAACATGTATTCCTTTACTGAAACACCAGGTAGTGCCTGTTAGTATCGAGTACGAATGCATGATATCATCCTACTAACGTACATACAATTCAGTAGTCCAGTGGTTAACATGTTGGACTGCGAATCCAGAGATCGCATGTTCGATCCTCTTTCAGAACCTAATACTATTATTAGTCGTTCAGATTGGACTTTAAAGCGATGTCTTGTGTCGGTGCTTTACATCGCGCACGTAAATACAATGACATGGCTTCTGTCTGTGTCACATGTCTACATCCCCGCGAGGGGTTTGACATATAGGAAGATATATAGATAGATTCCACAATCCTCCAAACTCTAAAATGATTAATCTCTTCAGGAGGAGTCGGTCACATGGGCAGCCGGTAGCGGTTAGACTGTTGCAAGGTGTTGAACTGGTTATATTTTAATGCAGCCGCGTTGTGGTGGGACTAACGCGATGCTGATGGGCAATGCCCCATATCGTGATAGTTGTGTGCAACGTTGCCAACACAGCAACACCTCATATTAATGTTTAACTTGATAGACCGGTGAAGTATTTTATTACATACAATGATGGATGTACGATAACATGTTCTTTCTGCGTCTGTAACGTTATAACCATACGTATACTACATTGTTAGAGAACCGTAACTTGTTTACGATCCTTGACTCGACAACAGAAGAATTTCATTATCATTAGGTCTTAATCCACCGCAATTCCACCGATAATAATACGGGTTTTACCATTACAATTATTCGTTAGAATGTACATATAGTGAAATACACAATGACGATCGAAATATGGTTATAAAGACTGCATTAAATGATGAGGGGCCAACCTCGTTTTGGAGTGACTGTGATGTTCTCAGTAAGGTTGAGAAATGGGTCGGCGCATGTTCCTTCATCCGCCTAACGCTCATTAAATTGTTTGGAGGATAGTGCAATGATACAGACATATACCTATTCCAGAATCTCCTCTGGTTCATTTACGTGTACGGTGTAAAGCACCGACACGAGACCTCGGTTTAACGTTCCATCTCAAAGACTGTTAATTTTATTAGGGTCAGACGGGGGATCGAACCTGTGATCCCTGGATTACCAGTCCAGCGTGTTAACCACTGGACAACAGATCCGTCTGAATAATCAGCGATATATGCAAACCGGGATATGTTGATGTCTCCCAGTTCATTTCATTTGTGTGTCTAGACTCATCGATGCATCGAGTTAATTTGTTTGCGAGTGGTATAGTGGTTGGGTATAGACGCTTCGATGCATTGCGTTAATTTGTTTGCGATTGGTATAGTGGTTGGGTCTAGACGCATCGATGCATTGAGTTAATTTGTTTGCGAGTGGTATAGTGGTTGGGTATAGACGCTTCGATGCATTGCGTTAATTTGTTTGCGATTGGTATAGTGGTTGGGTCTAGACGCATCGATGCATTGAGTTAATTTGTTTGCGAGTGGTATAGTGGTTGGGTATAGACGCTTCGATGCATTGCGTTAATTTGTTTGCGATTGGTATAGTGGTTGGGTCTAGACGCATCGATGCATTGAGTTAATTTGTTTGCGAGTGGTATAGTGGTTGGGTATAGACGCTTCGATGCATTGCGTTAATTTGTTTGCGATTGGTATAGTGGTTGGGTCTAGACGCTTCGATGCATTGAGTTAATTTGTTTGCGAGTGGTATAGTGGTTGGGTCTAATCGAATTGAGTAATGTTTGCGATTGGTATAGTGGTTGGGTCTAGACGCTTCGATGCATTGAGTTAATTTGTTTGCGAGTGGTATAGTGGTTGGGTCTAGACGCATCGATGCATTGAGTTAATTTGTTTGCGAGTGGTATAGTGGTTGGGTCTAGATGCTTCGATGCATTGAGATAATTTGTTTGCGAGTGGTATAGTGGTTGGGTCTAGACGCTTCGATGCATCGAGTTAATTTGTTTGCGAGTTGCATAGTGGTTGGGTCTAGACGCTTCAATGCATTGAGTTAATTTGTTTGCGATTGGTATAGTGGTTGGGGAATGTGATCGGGCTGGTGCTGCATATTATGGCGTTATTACTTTGTATTGCATTTTGAAACAAATATTTGTGTTTACCTGGTGAATCTCTCACTCTGTTCTCAGCGTCTTTCATCTACGAATCTCGGCTGATTGGGATTGGAACAGGACACTGAGTAGCTGCATTTAGAATAGACCAACACATCAGGAGTAGCTATTTCCATTATAATAATATGCGAATAAATACATGAATGATCCTTGTACCTTACACAATACGTATACTTTCAAGAAGCGTACAATCATGTAATATTGGTATTGCCGTTTCCTGGAAATAATGTGATTGTATAACCATATTCGAGTCGCCATTGATATTATGCTGATATTATGTAATATGTGCTATAGTATATGATGCGTTTGCAGTTCATTATGTGTATGAACCTAAGTTGTTGAATAAAGTTTGAAAGTTTGATTTGTCATCATTGTAAGTAACACGTTTCAAGTTTCAAATTTATTGGCATAATCAGCAACTATATTGCCTTTGGCCATTTACAATGATAGAAATATGGCAAAGACATCACAAAACATGTTGCATATATACATATATAAACAAATATAATACATTTAAGAAACATTGTAAATAACACATGATCATACTAAATTCCCAAATTGTTTTTCATCCATTTAAATTCGGTATTTTTCCAACAATCCTAGCGGTACTTGTAATAGTCCGACCCTCGATAACTATTGTATTGTTGAACATCAATATGTTTGTATTTTCAGATGCAAGCCCTTGTTTTGTTGATGTTAAGCTTAGTGCAAGGTATGTTATAATTATATGTCTTAGTAGTCTCCAAAATGAAAATTATAAAATCGACTGATTTGTTAAGAAATATCTTTTTGAAAAAAGACAGTTTAATCATATTTTCTTGAATTCATCATGATATAATATACAACACAATGTCACAAAAATATAGCATGGTACTACAAATGGTTTGGCGCACACGTTTCAACAACATTAGAAAACGGCCCGCACAATAAAAAGGTCCATACTCCTGTAATCATGTTAGCATTAAAATAGCAATGCTAATTATAATAAAGTATAATTCTGAGATTTCTCCAAACTAAGTTTGTTAATAACCTATAATGGAACTAATATTGAAATAACAAATGATTTTAATTATTTGGGTACTGTTTTTAATTATACTGGTAACTTTGCCATGAATCAACAGTTTTTGTCAGGCAAAAATAAGCCTGAAACCAAAGCTGCTTTGCCAGCGTTTTGATGCCTTTGTGGGCTCTATTTTATATTATAGTTCTGAAATTTGGGGTTTCACCAAATCAAAGGAGCTAGAACGTATTCATTTGCAATTTTGTAAACGTATTTTAAATGTAAGAGTAACTACTTGTTCTACAGGCGTACATGGCGAATTAGCCAGATATCCACGTTACATAACACGTTATACTCGACTTGTAAAATATTTGTTTAAATTGTTAAATACAGATAATATAATTTTAAAACGTGTATATAGCCAGGCTGTAAATGATTGTGCAAATGGTTCCAGAAATTGGGCGTCCACACTTAAAGATATTTTAAATAGTTATGGTTTCTCGAACATTTGGGAAAATCCATATAGTGTACATACATATACAGTGTAGCCAGTTTTTAAGTTTGTTTAAACAACGTGTGATTGATTGTTTCATTCAAGGTTGGTTTGTAAGCAAAGAGACAAGTGGTGTACTAAACGTGTATGCTAGCTGTAAATTAAAATTTGAATATGAACCTTATATAGATATTTTACCATATATCTTACGTTTTTTAATTACAAGATTAAGAATTTCTGCACATTCATTACGAATACATATTGGTAGATATGAACACAATAGAATTCCACAAAATGAACGCTATTGTTTGTGTTGCAATACACACGACCAGGAAGAAGAATATCATTTTATACTTGTTTGCCCGTGCTATTCAGATTTGAGAAAACTTTACATAAAGAAATATTATTTTGTTACACCAAATATGCTTAAGTTTATTGAATTGTTGCAATCTAATAAAAGAAATATCCTATATAATTTAGCTTTATTCTATAATAAAGCAGTTGACATTAAAATAACTCTCTTAAATAATATGACATAAATCCAATATCAGCACTAATTATTGTTCATCCTCATAATTAGATGCATTTTCTTATTATTATCAGATTCTATATGCCACATGACCACGATAAAATTGTTGTATATATTTACATCATATATATTTGTATATATGTATTTGACGATGTACCATGTACAAGTCTTAATCAAATTTCTGTTCTGTTCATAACATGAAAATTATGGTTTTGAATCTTAATTGATTTGTTAAAGAAACAGTGTACATATTGTTACAAGTTGGTCCAATTCATCGTATATATTGTTTGTGTCAGGTTCATTGGGGTATCGAGTAGTATGTGTGTATACCAACTGGTCACAATATCGGCCTGATGGCGCGAAGTTCTTACCGGAAGACGTGGATTCTACATTGTGTACACATCTGATTTACGTGTATGCTAAATTGAAAGGCAATAAATTGGAACCGACGGAATGGAATGACGAAGGCTCTACCTGGAGTGAGGGCATGTACGAACCTTATTTATATTCATTGTTGTGTTTTGAAATAATTGTATTAAGTAGAGTAACTATGCTTCTCCACATTACCAATGGCAATGAAAGGATATATTATTATAATGTAATTATCTTTGATATTTTGTAATGTTTTAGGTAACTACATAGTGACGCAATGCATCACACAGACTCGACGTAAACTATACAAACAAGTATATATATATATATATATATACATACATTCATACTCCATTTGTGGGTGTATATCCTGTAACCTGCCTAATAACCGGAAGGTTAAAACACAATAGATCCAGATCAGCCGCATCGTAGCGTCGCGCCTGAACAGGATCTATGCTGATTGCTGTTCAGAGAAGTGTTTAGTTCCACTATCCGAATATACTATTTGTTTGCAAAAGCGACTTTAATCGTAATTAGCAGGTTAATTTAGCCAGATACCATAGCCAATAACAAAATTGTTCTAGCATATGACACTGACATGCTACTTTTGAAACTAGGCATCCTATAAAATACAATCCTAGCATAGTTCAGTGCTACACAGACGGATATGTAGTCCAGTGGTAACACGCTGGACTGGTAATCCAGGGATCGCAGGTTCGATACCCCGTCTGACCCTAATAAAATTAACAGTCTTTCAGATGGGAAGTTAAACCGACGTCTCGTATCGGTGCTTTACACAGTGCACGTAAAAGAACCAGAGGGGACTCTGGAATGGGTCTCTGTCTGTATCATTGTACTATCCTCCAATAATCTAAAATGACTAATCTCTTCAGGAGGCGTCGCTCATATGGGTAACCGGTAGCGACGGTAAATAAACGTAAAACACACGTTCAGTGCTACATAGTAACAACAATCACACATATACGCTATGGTTGCTGTAGCTGTTGTGCACGACTATACTGTCTGTTCAACTGCCAATGGCGTAGAATACACTGATACACGCACTGACGACATGTATATTAGTATGTTTACATACATGACAAGACAAAACAAATTGTGACTCATCACCATGCCAAACATTAATTTGATATAATCATATATTATTGCAAATCAATAGTAAATAAGTCATACACATACGTATACAATACATAGCATGAACATACAAATGGTTGGTTTGGGCCACACGTTTTAACAACATTAGACAACGGCCCACACGAGATGCCAAGCATTACGAAATGCAAGCATTTATCGTCGGATGCATCAGCGGCTCAACGGCAAAGTTCAAGTCTTTGTCGGCAAATTCAATTCTTTGAACCTGGTCAGTGATGGCCCATTTCAGCTAAAGCGTTAATGTGATATAAGTTCTTTTCATCTAAATAGTGAAACACTTCGAGAAGTTATGAAGATATTAAGTTGTTACTTTTCGGGCACACTGATGGCAGATTATACTGTATTACGACGTTTTTCGATGTGATATACTAACCATTGGATACATTAAGAAGCACACTCAACAGCCAACAGAGCAACTACATTCATGCCTTGGCCATCCCTGTTAACATTATACATCAGCGACCATATTTGTTTGTTTGCTGTTGGTTTCTCCAGCAATTATTGGTGGAGGAAGGCCCCGGGTGCGCATTTGAGCAGGTTTTCAGGCACAGACGATCATCCGGGAAGAGCTTATTAAGGCTTATCTACTTTTAGGGAGTATTCAGGGGAAGTAACTGACCGATGCCTCTCATTATTCTTATTGATTTATCTGATTTGCCTGGGTGCGCATTTGAGCCGATTTTCAGGCACAGACGGTCATCCGAGAAGAACCACCGACCTCCCAAACCTGAATAGCTTCCCCACATGAAATAAGTATACACCACAATGGGATTCACAGCGACGCTATTAGAGTTCACTCAGTCTGCTAAATAGTTCCATCGTGAAGAGGCTAGTCACACTATCAACTTGTGTCCACTAACTTACAGGTACGACAGGATCAATAACCTTAAGCAGGTCAACCCGGAGTTGAAGACCTTGCTAGGAGTTGGAGGGTGGATGATGGGTAGTAAGGACTTTAGCAAATTGGCTGCCGGTAGAGCATCGAGAAAGATATTTGCAAGAACGAGTGCTAAATTTCTGAGGGACAGGGCATTTGATGGCTTAACAATTGATTGGCAGCATCCGACAAAACGTGGCGGAAAACCTCGCGATAAAGTTAACTTCACTTTGTTGTTAAAGGTATGTTCAGTGGTATGAGATACATTGTTGGTTTTTTTCTATTACCCCCCTTGGCAGATAATGTCAGATTTATCCCGAAATGTAAATAGGTCCTTGTAGTTTTATTCCTTTCTTTTTACTGTTGTTCCTTAGCCAGAAGTAGCGGTCTGATAATTGTGATTTTACCAACATCCTGTTAATTAATTGATAAGAAATATCTACAAATAACTACCCAATGCATATACTGTCGGATATCTGTCGGGATACAGTAATTTAATAATTATAAGATGAGAAAGTAAATGAATATTGCTAGCATGTTGTGCAATGGAAACAACGATAAAACAGAGGACATCACTTAATAAGGCCTATCTACTTTTAGGGAGTATTCAGGGGAAGTAACTGACCGATGCCTCTCATTATTCTTATTGAGTTATCTGATTTGCCTGATGACCAATGCACGCAATCGTACTAGCGTCACTCTGCACAATGTGGCATGTTCATTGGTAATGCTTTAGTATGTGGTTACACGATGGATCATTATACTTTAAGATCTGTAAACCTAATATCTACATTAGATGAATCACATAGTAAATCCTTTGGCTGGTGTATGTCAATTATTATTATTTCGTGACTATCTATTGCAGAGAACATTGTCTCAGACACTAATAGTTCCAATATCGATTATTACGCAATTTGATATGCGTGTAAGTCGTGATAATGGTAGCGCGTTCGCTTCACGTGTGAAAGGCCCGGAGTTCGTGCCCAGCTGTAGCCGTTAAGAATATGCACATATGACACTTAAATTTCACATTGTCTCTTCTCTTTCCCCCCTCGTGGCGATGGATTCCATCAGGATTTAAATATCGAGATCGATTTTAATGTTGTAAGAACTTGTTTCGCAATCGAGCTAAAATAAATGTGTATAGGTGTATATAAACTAATTTGATTATTAGTATTTTATGATCTGACGGATCTGTAGTCCAGTGGTAATACGCTGGACTGGTAATACAGGGATCACAGGTTCGATCCCTCGTCTGACCCTAATACAATTAACAGTCTTTCGGATGGGACTTTAAACCGAGGTCTCGTGTCGATGCTTTACACCGTGCACGTAAACGTACCAGAGGAGATTCTGGAATGGGCCTCTGTCTGTATCATGCACTATCCTCCAATAATCTAAAATTACTAATCTCTTCAGGAGGCGTCGCTCACATGGGCAACCGGTAGCGACGATAAATAAACGTAAAAACACACACTGGGTCGGTGCTATTGTTATTGTAATGTATGTACTTGTTCAATACTACGTATATGAACATACATGCCACTATGATAAGCAATTACTTATAATTAAACAATTATTACCAGGTCTACTTAATCCTGTGTATAATTGTGTCATAAATGTGTGAATGTTGAGTTTATTTCACACACTAACTATTGCTATTGAACATGTTAATAACCAACATAGATGATTAGAGCAATACTGTAAAACGTGCATACACTTATTTAATATTTATGATGTAATGTGCACATTTCAAAATAATGAAAGCATTTCATACCTTAAAGCGGAACTACATCGGTGAAAACACAAATTTCTACAGAATGTATTTTCCTATTTATTATATGGTATAATTATTATCCAAATATTTGCCTCAAATACTGAGTATTTCAACAAATAAACAAACGTCGTATTCGCGGTTTGTTGACATATCAACATAATGTAAATAGGTCGACATTCATGCGTAATACTAGTACAATACGTTTATCCCAAATAACACGAGGTATGGTACATATTAATCGTGATATCTCACATGTGTGCCTATGCATATTTATTTGTAGACTAATCTTAGTTAAATTATCTCTAAACGAAAGTATCGCGTGTTTAGTATTGACTTCAATGACAACAGATGTCAATTCAGGATTCCTGTATGTCCGTTATATGAAATCCTACTTTCACTTTTGAAAGTTTGTATACCATAAAAACACTGTTTATTGATTCAATGATAGTGTTCGAATGTACTCAGAACAATGTGTAGTAGCAATGCATTAATACGTGAACAAATGCATTTTATTTGCTTTTTGCGATGTAATGTCGCTTTAAATCGAATGTTATATTTTATTTCATTGAAATCTAAAATAAACTTATAATCATTGTCATATAATATTTAATTTATGAAGAGAACTGTTCCGATATTTCATAATTTAGTAATTAAAACACACAACCATGTATTTAGTTTGTATGCATTTATTTTAGCTCGATTGCGAAACAAGTTATTACATCTTATATTAATTACTCTCGATACCTCATTCCTGATGGAATCCATCGTGACGAGGGAGAGAGAAGAGGCCTTGTTATCTAAGGGTACAATCGTAACGGCTCCAGCGGGTTACTCAAACTCGAACTCAAGACATTTGATTAGTTGATTGTGAGTTTCACACTCGGCTGAACCAATCAGAAGCTTGAGACTGAGTTTGAGATTGGAGAAAAGTTTTATACCTCTAGCCCATGGCTACTACTTTAATGTTGCTACTCAAACTGTGGACTCCATAACCATCTTTAATAAGTATTCAATTGTCAAAAAGTAGTTATGTTGTACGCAAGGAACTGACAAATAAATATTTAAACTAATAATTAATAAATACCTCATAAGACTACACGGACCGACCGTTTTATGAACGTAGTGACAACTTGAGAATAAATGAGCGATCACTGTCGAGTGGAGAAATTTACTGCGACATTGAAGACTTATATGGAATAAAATGTATTGCATTCATGGTTCTTATGTTTATTGAAATGCACACGAAGCCAAATAATACCTATATTCAACATACAGTCCATTTGAGGCTGAGTTCTTCGTGGTCGTTTATAGGCCTCGTACACAGATGCTTGGGATCTGCACACATATGTGCGGGTTCAAAACCACAAAACTAAAATACTGTTTTTATATGTTGGTTTTTATTACTGATATAGCCTTGATAGTGACGGAGTGTCACTTTAAAACTTGCTTGGAATGGCGTAAAACATTTGTTTATGTATAGAGCCAGCCCATAGTGTATCACAGTGTTCTTAAAAACCAAAACATAAAATTAAAAACAATTTTGTGGTTTTGAACCCGTAAACATCTATGGCCTCGTGTACACTTCAACAAACACCGCAAAGCATGACTTCAAACCTATATAATCAATGTATTGTTTTAAATATAAAACATATGGCCATTTCAATGACTTTATGGAGTCCACCTCCGTGGTCGAGTGGTTAAGATCGCTGACTTGTATACCACTGTAACCTATCATCACTGATGGTCATGTGTCTCTTTATATGAACAAGTTGGCATTTTCTTACGGGGGTTGGTGCACCAAGTACTGCTTATCCACTGGAGCCTGCCCAGGAACAAATTAATTTTTGGGCTTTGGTGGTCGAGTGGTTAAGGTCGCTGACTTGTATACCATTGTAGTCTATCATCACTGATGGCTACGTGTCTCGTTAGAAGAAAAAGTTGGCGGTTTCTTATGGGGGTTTGTGCACCAAGTACTGGTTAACCGCTGGAGCCATCCCAGGATAAAATGACTTTATGGGCTTGCGTAAAATGGATCATTTGATTTCTTCACTCTAATGTATTATGGTTTGTATTCTAATTGTACGCTATGAAAACATGAGTACTTCATTTATTTGAACATTTACACATAGTTACAAACAAGCTGTCAAGCTGTCTCTGTACACTGGATTATGAGAGACACAGATAGTAGTTGCACTAATGAGGCGATGACGTATTATTGTTGTTTTTCTATCTTCATTTCAAATATGAGTTCATACTCTGCTGGAGACAGGCAAGCATAATAAATAAAGTAAACATCGGAACTACAACATACATACAGTGTACAAGGCTGTCCGATTAGTGTAGTGGTTAGCACGCTCGCTTCTCACCAATGCAAGACGGGTTCGATCCTCGGAACGGGAAGTATGTGAGATATTACGGTGGTTGCCATATCGGACAAGTGGGTGTTCTCCGATTTCCTCCCATATGCATGGTCACATTTACACTTTCATCCGCGCCAACGAGAGTGATTAATATAAGTTGTTAAAACTTGCTTCGCAATCGTTGTAAAATAAATAAGTTTAGACTATACATTGTACATCTACAATACTATATATTTTATAGAACAGAACAGAACAGAACAGAACATATGCTTTATTAGACTTAAACATTTCATAGCTCATCCATAGTACACATACAAAAAAATAGCTTCCTCACTCGAAATAATTCAACATCCCTGGTAGGATTCGAACCTACATCGGTGAGGGACAGGTGATTTGAAATCAACAACCACTCATTAACGGAGTCCCTTCTGTTATATGGTGATACATGTTTGTTTCGTTCATATTATTAATATTTGAAGGTCAGTGATTAATGAATGTACATAGACGTATCATTATTGACGTCACAACTACCTGTTGTATTAACCACAAATCAAAGGTAGACTGTGCCCAGGTCAGTAACCCAATTACTAGAACGTTTGAGGTTTAAAACTGCAATTGATCATCTCCTGTTGCACATTATTCAACTCGTGTTACTCACATATTGTTGGCGCAGTGCGTTCATGCTATAAATTATATTATTTCGTCACAAACATATGCTAATATGTCTACTATATTTCAATCTATGTTCATTTAATATTATGTGCAGGCACCTTTTGCATACTAATTATAATATGACACAAATAGCGTTTGACATGCTAATCTCGTTATTGCCATAAATTATGCAACTTTATTTGAGCTCGATTGCGAAACAAGTTCTTACAACTTATATTAATCACTCTCGAGACCTCATTCCTGATGGAATCCATCGCCACTAGGGAGAGAGAAGAGGCAACTTGGAAATTAAATGCATTTTGCATAAGGGCACACTCGTAACGGATCCAGCGGAGCTCGCACTCCGGAACTTTCGCACCTGAAGCGAACGCGCATCCACTGTGCTATCACGAATTCGTATGCATTCACTGTACTACTATGCTAGTCAGATTCATATGTTACATCAATATTAATATATTAATAACTATGATAGAAGAGTGATGCGTCCCTTTTTATTCTTTTGCCATCATATATGTAATTTACCCATTATTTAAAGCGACATTACATCGTAAAAATCCCACCCCCACCCCAAAAATGCATTGTTCATGTATAAATGCATTGCTACTACAAATTCTTCCGGATACATTCGAACACAAAATTAATATTGAATCAATAAACAATGTGTTTGTGGTCTACACACTTTAAAAGTGAATGTAGGATTCATATAGCGGTCATCCAGGCTCCTGAATTGACCTTTCTTTGTAATTGTTGTCAATACTAAACGCTTGATAATGTCGCTTAGAGATAATAAATTTCACTAAGATTAGTCTACAAATAAATATGCATAGGAACAAATGTGAGATATAATTGTAAATCTGTACCATAAATCTCGTTATTCGGGATACTACAGTTTGTATTACTCATGTATGTTGACCCTGTTTACATTATTTTGTTATGTCAATAAACCGCGTATACGACGCTTGTTTATTAGTTGAAATACTCAGTTTTGGAGGCAAATATTTGGAAATACATTCTGTATAAATTTGCGTTTTCACTGAGGTAGTGTCGCTTTAAACCTATATTTAGTGTCGCTTTAAGCCTATATTAAGCATATACATTTTACATCTAAGGCCAGTACACAGTTTCTATTTGGTGTCAGTATATATATTGTTATTAATGTCACAGTGTATGTTTTATATTGACCTCTTGCTAATAATACACTTTAATAACATTCCGACACGCACGCACGCACGCGCGCGCGCACGAGTACACGCACGCACTCACGCATACATATATGGATGTATTATCACTGGGTCTACTATTGTCCATTTAAAACCTTGAACATGTATACTTTTCTAACAAAATAGAATTTAGCGAAGATAAATTTTTTGGATCAGCCTTAGCTGGGATGTTTTCTATATGCCCTCATATATATGCCGCTCATTGCTATATTTAGAAAAAATAGTAGTAGTCTTAGTTTCCAAAAAGCTAATACTGCTTCAAATTAGATTCACTTGTCACTGTAAATATATTTGTATAAGCCATGTATACTTATTATGTATGTTATATACATGATCATGAATACGCATGTTTCAACTAACTACAGGACATTCGGAATGCATTCGATGCAGAAAGCAAGAAATCAGGATTGCCACCACTGCTTCTGACAACTGGGGTTTCGGCAAGCAGGGAGATCATCGACGACGCCTATGAAATCGACAATATAACCAGGTACTTTGTTATCTGTACATGTAACTCTAGTATAGGTGATGAGCTTCACTATATTTTAGAATGTCATAGAACAAAAACAACAACAACAACCCGACAACGACGACAACAACAACATATTGATCAGATATGCATAAATGTGAATCCCCTGTACTATTATATACTTAACAATATAGCGGACAAGTTGGCAACACACTGTACTCATAACTCATGGGTATCAGATTATATCCCCCTCTATTCCATATTAAGCTGATTGATATAATATTATCTCTAACGGCACTTAAAACGGACGACTCGTACCAGTTCCTTTCCTGTACAGCATATATAACTAGAGGAGGATCTGGAGCAATATATGTATAATCTGGATCTATATATGTATAATATGGAGCTATACATGTATAATCTGGAGCTATATATGTATAATATGGAGCTATATATGTATAATCTGGAGCTATACATGTATAATCTGGAGCTATACATGTATAATCTGGAGCTATACATGTATAATCTGGAGCTATACATGTATAATCTGGAGCTATACATGTATAATCTGGAGCTATATATGTATAATATGGAGCTATACATGTATAATCTGGATCTATATATGTATAATCTGGATCTATATATGTATAATATGGAGCTATATATGTATAATCTGGAGCTATATATGTATAATCTGGAGCTATATATGTATACTCTGGAGCTATATATGTATCATCTGGATCTATATATGTATAATATGGAGCTATATATGTATACTCTGGATCTATACATGTATAATCTGGAGCTATATATGTATCATCTGGAGCTATATATGTATCATCTGGAGCTATACATGTATAATCTGGAGCTATATATGTATCATCTTGAGCTATACATGTATAATCTGGAGCTATATATATGTATCATCTGGAGCTATATATGTATCATCTGGAGCTATAGATGTATAATCTGGAGCTATATACGTATCATCTGGAGCTATATATGTATAATCTGGAGCTATATATGTATAATCTGGAGCTATATATGTATTATCTGGAGCTATTCATGTATAATTTGGAACTATATATGTATAATCTGGAGCTATATACGTATCATCTGGAGCTATATATGTATCATCTGGAGCTATATATGTATCATCTGGAGCTATATACGTATCATCTGGAGCTATATATGTATATGTATAATCTGGAGCTATATATGTATAATCTGGAGCTATATATGTATAATCTGGAGCTATATATGTATAATCTGGAGCTATATATGTATAATCTGGATCTATAAATGTATCATCTGGAGCTATATATGTATAATCTGGAGCTATATATGTATAATCTGGAGCTATATATGTATAATCTGGAGCTATATATGTATAATCTGGAGCTATATATGTATAATATGGATCTATATATGTATCATCTGGAGATATATATGTATAATCTGGAGCTATATATGTATAATCTGGATCTATATATGTATCATCTGGAGCTATATATGTATAATCTGGAGCTATATATGTATAATCTGGAGCTATATATGTATAATCTGGAGCTATATATGTATAATCTGGATCTATATATGTATAATATGGATCTATACATGTATAATCTGGAGTTTTACATGTATAATCTGGATCTATACATGTATAATCTGGAACTATGCATGTATCATCTGGAGCTATATATGTATAATCTGGAGCTATATATGTATAATCTGGAGCTATATATGTATAATATGGATCTATACATGTATAATCTGGAGCTATATATGTATAATATGGATCTATATATGTATACTATGGATCTATATATGTATAATATGGATCTATAAATGTATAATCTGGAACTATGCATGTATCATCTGGAGCTATATATGTATAATCTGGAGCTATATATGTATAATCTGGAGCTATAGATGTATAATCTGGAGCTATATATGTATAATCTTGAGCTATATATGTATAATCTGGAGCTATATATGTATAATCTGGAGCTATATATGTATAATCTGGAGCTATATATGTATAATCTGGAGCTATATACGTATAATCTGGAGCTATATATGTATTATCTGGAGCTATTCATGTATAATTTGGAACTATATATGTATAATCTGGAGCTATATACGTATCATCTGGAGCTATATATGTATCATCTGGAGCTATATATGTATCATCTGGAGCTATATACGTATCATCTGGAGCTATATACGTATCATCTGGAGCTATATATGTATATGTATAATCTGGAGCTATATATGTATAATCTGGAGCTATAGATGTATAATCTGGAGCTATATATGTATAACCTGGAGCTATATATGTATAATCTGGAGCTATATATGTATAATATGGAGCTATATATGTATCATCTGGAGCTATATATGTATAATCTGGAACTATATATGTATAATCTGGAGCTATATATGTATAATCTGGAACTATATATGTATAATCTGGAGCTATATATGTATAATCTGGAGCTATATATGTATAATCTGGAGCTATATATGTATAATCTGGAGCTATACATGTATAATCTGGAGCTATATATGTATAATCTGGAGCTATATATGTATAATCTGGAGCTATATATGTATAATCTGGATCTATATATGTATAATCTGGAGCTATATATGTATAATCTGGATCTATATATGTATAATCTGGAGCTATATATTTATAATCTGGAGCTATATATGTATAATCTGGAGCTATATATGTATAATCTGGAGCTATATATGTATAATCTGGATCTATATATGTATAATCTGGAGCTATATATGTATAATATGGAGCTATATATGTATAATCTGGAGCTATATATGTATATGTATAATCTGGAGCTATATATGTATATGTATAATCTGGAGCTATATATGTATAATCTGGAGCTATATATGTATAATATGGAGCTATATATGTATATGTATAATCTGGAGCTATATATGTATAATCTGGAGCTATATATGTATAATCTGGATCTATATATGTATAATCTGGAGCTATATATGTATAATCTGGAGCTATATATGTATAATCTGGATCTATATATGTATAATCTGGAGCTATATATGTATAATATGGAGCTATATATGTATAATCTGGAGCTATATATGTATAATCTGGATCTATATATGTATAATCTGGAGTTTTACATGTATAATCTGGATCTATACATGTATAATCTGGAACTATGCATGTATCATCTGGAGCTATATATGTATAATCTGGAGCTATATATGTATAATCTGGAGCTTTATATGTATAATCTGGAGCTATATATGTATAATCTGGAGCTATATATGTATAATCTGGAGCTCTATATGTATAATATGGATCTATATATGTATAATATGGATCTATATATGTATAATATGGATCTATACATGTATAATCTGGAGCTATATATGTATAATCTGGAGCTATATATGTATAATATGGATCTATATATGTATAATATGGATCTATACATGTATAATCTGGAGTTTTACATGTATAATCTGGATCTATATATGTATCATCTGGAGCTATATATGTATAATCTGGAGCTATACATGTATAATCTGGAGCTATATATGTATAATCTGGAGCTATATATGTATAATCTGGAGCTATATATGTATAATCTGGAGCTATATATGTATAATCTGGAGCTATATATGTATAATCTGGAGCTATATATGTATAATCTGGAGCTATATATGTATAATCTGGATCTATATATGTATAATCTGGAGCTATATATGTATAATATGGAGCTATATATGTATAATCTGGAGCTATATATGTATATGTATAATCTGGAGCTATATATGTATATGTATAATCTGGAGCTATATATGTATAATCTGGAGCTATATATGTTAATCTGGAGCTATATATGTATAAATCTGGAGCTATATATGTATAATCTGGAGCTATATATGTATAATCTGGATCTATATATGTATAATCTGGAGCTATATATGTATAATCTGGAGCTATATATGTATAATCTGGATCTATATATGTATAATCTGGAGCTATATATGTATAATATGGAGCTATATATGTATAATCTGGAGCTATATATGTATAATCTGGATCTATATATGTATAATCTGGAGTTTTACATGTATAATCTGGATCTATACATGTATAATCTGGAACTATGCATGTATCATCTGGAGCTATATATGTATAATCTGGAGCTATATATGTATACTCTGGAGCTATATATGTATAATCTGGAGCTATATATGTATAATCTGGAGCTATATATGTATAATCTGGAGCTATATATGTATAATATGGATCTATATATGTATAATATGGATCTATATATGTATAATATGGATCTATACATGTATAATCTGGAGCTATATATGTATAATCTGGAGCTATATATGTATAATATGGATCTATATATGTATAATATGGATCTATACATGTATAATCTGGAGTTTTACATGTATAATCTGGATCTATATATGTATCATCTGGAGCTATATATGTATAATCTGGAGCTATACATGTATAATCTGGAGCTATATATGTATAATCTGGAGCTATATATGTATAATCTGGAGCTATATATGTATAATCTGGAGCTATATATGTATAATCTGGAGCTATATATGTATAATCTGGAGCTATATATGTATTATCTGGAG
Organism: Archivesica marissinica; assembly: GCA_014843695.1. Taxonomy (NCBI): domain Eukaryota; kingdom Metazoa; phylum Mollusca; class Bivalvia; order Venerida; family Vesicomyidae; genus Archivesica; species Archivesica marissinica. The sequence goes on along the minus strand of CM026390.1, from coordinate 83,493,998 downwards.
GTAGATATGTACAGTTGCTATATCATCTTCCAAACTATATTATTGCTAATATCGTCACGATATATCGGTCATGTGTGTAACAATAGCGACGATGACTAGATAATAGATATACATGATGCAGACAACGTCTAATGCATTATTTCAACTCTTCGCACACTGCATAATATTATATAGACTTTATTTGTAATTTAGTCATGGAGACGGACGGGAATTATAAGATGTCTCTGTTATCCGTTATGTTTCATGTCATATTGCCCAATTCAATATATAAACTACAAAAGTGCCACTACCAAAGCCGACTATGTATTGAGAGTTAATGCAATCCGCCAGTCATGCTATCATCGACAGATAGATACTGACACGTTGGGTTCTTTTAGAATGAAGTAATACATAGACACAGACTATGTACACACACTCTCTGAATATTTGATTTGGAATGGGATTGAATTTAATTGTTATCAGATTTCAGATACATTCCACACATACATAGTATGTCGATACGATGTATAAAACCTATGCAAACTATCATATTTATATAATGTCTTATTGTTTTACAAAACCTAGTCTGGGATACAGTCTGTCGATTTTTCACTTTTTAACTTCTGGCAAACTGACATATTATCAGAAATTCAATACCGCCCAAATAATATCGGTGTTAAAATATATTTATTTGACTGACCAGGCAAACTATATCGACGCCTGTTCACAGACTATACAAAACCGTAAATCAAACTACATTTATATAGAAATAAAAGTTACCAGATGCAGCACTACACCTAATATAGCTATATCAATCCATCTAAACGTAATTCCTATTTCGGAACATGTAACTGCATTTTGTGTTTCTTGGCGGAGTGTCATTGTTAGGAAAACAGTTAATAGGACCTATCTACTTTTAGGGAGTATTCAGGGGCAGTAACTCACCGATGTCTCTCATTGTACCGCATGTGTATGCAATGGTTCGGGGATATGAACTAGCACAAGATAAGACACACCATACCGCAATGCTAAATGTGTGAAGCAGTTTGAAGCACTTGTAGGAACTATTTCATTGTCATACCAACATTTATTATCATTTAGAAACCCTATTATATACTAGAGGACATAGAAAACGCACACTTCGGATATGTGTGTGAATTTACATGAAAAATAATAACTATATAAATACATGGTTTTAAATATTTTGGAATATTTTTAGTTTAGATGTGATATATCTTTGATGGATTCCTTCGTATTTCGTTTTCATGTAATAATAATCATATAATGTACGTGTGCGTTTTCTATGTCCTCTCGTATATAATGTACGTGTGCGTTTTCTATGTCCTCTAGTATATACTGTAGGTGTGCGTTTTCTATGTCCTCTAGTATATACTGTAGGTGTGCGTTTTCTATGTCCTCTAGTATATACTGTAGGTGTGCGTTTTCTATGTCCTCTAGTATATACTGTAGGTGTGCGTTTTCTATGTCCTCTAGTATATAATGTAGGTGCGCGTTTTCTATGTCCTTTAGTATATACTGTAGGTGTGCGTTTTCTATGTCCTCTAGTATATAATGTAAGTGTGCGTTTTCTATGTCCTCTAGTATATACTGTAGGTGTGCGTTTTCTATGTCCTCTAGTATATACTGTAGGTGTGCGTTTTCTATGTCCTCTAGTATATAATGTAGGTGTGCGTTCTCTATGTCCTCTAGTATATAATGTAGGCGCGCGTTTTCTATGTCCTCTAGTATATAATGTAGGTGTGCGTTTTCTATGTCCTCTAGTATATAATGTAGGCGCGCGTTTTCTATGTCCTCTAGTATATAATGCAGTTGTGCGTTTTCTATGTCCTCTAGTATATAATGTAGGTGTGCGTTTTCTATGTCCTCTAGTATATAATGTAGGTGTGCGTTTTCTATGTCCTCTAGTATATAATGTAGGTGTGCGTTTTCTATGTCCTCTAGTATATAATGTAGGTGTGCGTTTTCTATGTCCTCTAGTATATAATGTAGGTGTGCGTTTTCTATGTCCTCTAGTATATAATGTAGGTGTGCGTTTTCTATGTCCTCTAGTATATACTGTAGGTGTGCGTTTTCTATGTCCTCTAGTATATACTGTAGGTGTGCGTTTTCTATGTCTCTAGTATACGAAGGGGAAGCGGCGTGTCTTCATTAGGTATCCATATTGCTTTCAATTGGTATTGCGTTCGCTTCAGGTGCGAACGGTCCGGAGTTCGAGCCCCGCTGGAGCCGTTACGATTGTGTCCCTAGGCAAGGCATTTAAATTCCACATGCCTCTTCTCTCTCTTCATGTTGATGGATTCCATCAGGAATGATGTCTCGAGAGTGATTAATATAAGTTGAAAGAACTTGTTTCGCAATCGAGCTAAAATAAATGTGTATAAACTAATTGGTATTGGTTTCGTTTACTCGTTGCAGATATACTGATTTCATGAATGTTATGGCATACGACTTGCATGGTGCTTGGGATAACTACACAGGTCACCCCAGTCAGCTGTATCCGAGAGATGGGGAGTTTGGTCAGTCAACAGAAATAAATGTGGTAAGTATAGACCAGGAGTCGGATTCTTGTAAACACTTTACTCCTCGGACCTGGAAGTATGTGAGATGGTACGGTGGTCGCCAAATCGGACAGATGGGTTTTCTCCGGGTACTCCGGTTTCCTCCCACACGAATGACCACATATACGCTTTCATCCGCGCCAACGAGAGTGATTAATATAAGCTGTTAAATCTTGCTTTGCTATCGTTGTAAAAAAAATAAAGTTTAAGCTTTAATAATAATAATAATAAAGATTTATTTAACGAGAGTACTCATTTAACAAAAGTTAATCTACCATTATCAAATGCAATCAAAAGATAGCACTATAAGTGAGAACTACACATTGGAATACTATAGTAATGTAAAAGCTGAAAAATAGAGAAACTATATTTAATATGTAATGGAATATGATGATATATGGAATTGGCTAACAGAGTAGAAACTTTACTCCCATTGCAGTTATCGTTCGTGTATTGGAATGGATATAATACTCGTGTTTAATGTACGGCTGTCCGATTAACGCAGTGTTTAGCACGCTCGCTTGTTTAGCTTCTCACCATTGCAACACGGGTTCGATTCTCGGACCGGGAAGTATGTTAGATGGTACGGTGGTAGCCAGATCGGACAGGTGGATGTTCTCCGGGTACTTCGGTTTCTTCCCACACGAATTACCACATTTACGCTTTCATCCGTGCCAACGAGAGTGATTTATATAAGTTGCTGAAGCTTATTTCGCTATCGTTGTAAAGAAAATTAGATTTTAAACTTTTTTATATTAAGCTATTATTTAAGCACATTAATGCGACATTGCATCGCAAAAAGCAACTAAAATGCATTTTGCACGTATGCATTGCTACTACAAATTCTTCCGAATACATTGGAACACTAACATTGATGTTGATAACATAATCATTCACGTTTGACCACGTCTGTATGGTATATGAATGCGTCAGATGACGTTGTTGCAAATACACCTTTACGTGTATCTCTGTTGCATTGTTATTCACTTAATGTGACTGTACATGGATATATACAGGGCTCGTTTTGATTGGTTAAGTACGCCAGCTTAATGTATAGGGTATTATTCATGACCATCGTATATTTAGTATTTAATGAAAGACATCATGATTATGTATGGTAAAGCATATCATTATGTTTATTGTTGTCCTCTAGCTATGCATATCCATTACGACTTCTATCTGTATTTGCGTGTGTGTTTTATGTTTATTTATGGTCGCTACCGGTTGCCCATATGAGCGACGCCTCCTGAAGAGATTAGTAAGATTAGATTTTTGGAGGATAGTGCAATCAGCGGTACGGTCTAACGGTATGAAGGAATCCTTCCCCAGTACTAATCTGCTCACGGCATCGGTTATAGCTTCTAGACACGCACTCGACGGTACGAGATGTCGGTATGAAGGAATCTTCCCCCGGTAATAACCTGCTTAAGGCATCGGTTATAGCTTCTAGACACGCAATCGGCGGTACGAGATGTCGGTATGAAGGAATCCTCCCCCGGTAATAACCTGCTCAAGGCATCGGTTATAGCTTCTAGACACGCAATCGGCGGTGGAGTCAGTCGGTATGAAGGAATCCTTCCCCAGTACTAATCTGCTCAAGGCATCGGTTATAGCTTCTAGACACGCAATCGGTGGTGCGAGATGTCGGTATGAAGGAATCATCCCCCGGTAATAACCTGCTCAAGGCATCGGTTATAGCTTCTAGACACACAATAGGCGGTACGGTCTGTCGATATGAAGGAGTCCTCCCACAGTACTAACCTGCTCAAGGCATCGGTTATAGCTTCTAGACACACAATCGGCTGTACGGTCTGTCGGTATGAAGGAATACTCATCCAGTACTAACCTGCTTAAGGCATCGGCTATGGTTTCTAGACACACACTCGGCGGTACGGTCTGTCGATATGAAGGAGTCCTCCCACAGTACTAACCTGCTCAAGGCATCGGTTATAGTTTCTATACACACAATAGTTGGTACAATCAGCCGGTATGAAGGAATCCTCCCACAGTACTAACCTGCTCAAGGCATCGGTTATAGTTTCTAGACACACAATCGGCGGTACGGTCTGTCGGTATAAAGGAGTCCTCACACAGTACTAATCTGCTCAAGGCATCGGTTATAGCTTCTAAACATGCCATCGGCGGTACGGGCTGCCGGTATGGAGGAATCGTCATCCAGTACTAACCTGCTCAAGGCATCGACTATAGCTTCTAGACACGCACTCGGCGGAACGGTCTGTCGATATGAAGGAATCCTCCCACAGTACTAACCTGCTCAAGGCATCGGTTATAGCTTCTAGACACAATCGGTGGTACGGTCTGTCGGTATGAAGGAATCCACCCACAGTACTATCCTGCCAAAGGCATCGGTTATAGCTTCTAGACACGCAATTGGCGGTACGAGATGTCGGTATGAAGGAATCCTCCCACAGTACTAACCTGCGCAAGGCATCGGTTATAGCTTCTAGACACACAATAGTTGGTACAGTCAGTCGGTATGAAGGAATCCTCCCACAGTACTAACCTGCTCAAGGCATCGGTTATAGCTTCTAGACACGCAATCGGTGGTACAGTCAGTCGGTATGAAGGCAGACATGTGATTAGTCAATAGAGACACAGCCCTGACCACGTCAAAGCAATTGTCTACCAAGATCTACTTCTACTGAGATCAGACAAATTATTCAAAGAAATTTCCGGATATAGAGAAAACAATCATTAACATTATTATTTAGAGAGCAGGAAGATGCGCACTGTATATCCTGATTGCATCTAGGACATACATACACACGCGTACCACACCAAAAGGAAAATAAACTCTATTCTCACCAGTGCTTTATTAATTTGAAAAACAGTTGATGTCGAGCGCAATTTACAATCCTCGTTAACACCAACTTATATGTTGACATCTCAGTAATAATTATAGAATCCGTCTGATAGTTGATTAGCCGACATGGCCATACAGAAAGGACACGAGACAAAGTAATCCGACGATTCCGCAATATAGATATGCATAGGGTGTTGCAATTGAAGTAATAAATATAAGTGTGATTCGTGGTAGAGTGTTCGCTTCAGGTGCGAACGGCCCGGATTCGAGCCCCGCTGGAGCAGTTACGATTGTGCGCTTAGGCAAGGCGTTTAAATTCCACATTGTCTCTTCTCTCTCCATGTCGATGGATTCCATCAGGAATGAGGTCTCGAGAGTGATTAATATAAGTTGAACGAACTTTGTATAAGTGTGATTAGAATGAATAAAATACTTCATGCAAGAAACATGAACAATCTGAAGCTCGTGGTTATATATCATACTGTACAGCTAAATAGTAATTAATGTGTCAACATCTACTGTAGCTGTCTCATAAACTTAAAAGATAAAATGTGTTATTTGATGTAATGGCAAACTAATGTGCGTTTCGTACGATTCCTTGCTGGGCTATAGAGCGATACGCTACCGGTCTCTGATCAAATACCCGAACACAACACCCAACCTGATTAATAAGTAGTATGTATATAGGTGCATGCTGTATCTCGAGCTGTTTTACATTGCGTACAAACCAGAGCTGTGAAATAAATATTTCATTACGTCCACATGTGTCCTTTCGTCACTTGGGTTAGAAACTCATTAAAAAAGCAGTGCAAGGATGGCATTCCGTACAGTCAAGCGAAACGAGGCGTATAATATCGGATAATGTAAGATTCCAGCAATACTTATCACAGCTTCGAGAATTGATTATATTACAGTGCACAGTTATATTTGTGTTGCCGAATACACCACTGTTTTTTCCTATTTTTGGTTTTTATATAATTCGCTATAGGAAATTGTGTATAGTCATTATTCAGTGGTGTCTTCAGTTAATATAAAACTTGTCAGCATTTCCCCGCTAAATGACGCGACGTCGTTATTATTTAGGCGTCAAGTCCGTTGTAATCTTTATTGTTTTAATTCCTGATGAAGGCGCAAGCGGAAACGTTGAATTATAATGTAATTATATAGAAGACACGTGTTGTGTTTGATTTTGTCCACAAACTCATTTTAAGTGAGTGCTAGTGCCAATAAGAGAAACACATTTAGTGAATTTCAAAGACGTTTTTGTACTGTGGGACCAAAACTGTGGAATGAGTTGCCTCTCAGCATCAGACACTCAAAAACTCTAGAAATGTTTAAGAAGAAACTGAAAATATATTACTTTCGAGATTTTTACGCACTATTTTAGTGAATGCATTGACTGAGATAGAAAGTAGATGTATTAAATAAATGATGTCAATTTTGCCCTGTAGATACTAAAAACAGTTAGTCTTAAACATACTATTTTATATTCTTAGTCATGAATGTAATATTTTAATATATTATTATACCGAGTTTTATATTTATAGCAGTTTACTTGTCTCAGATTGTGTTCCCATAGTTTAGAAATTGAATTAGGTAGATATATTGGATTAGATAGAGAAAATCGTTTATGCAAGCTGTGTAATGGTAATGTCGTGGAGTCTGAATTTTTAACTCCAATATCTTTGTCTTGCAATCTAAACCTGCAAGGCATGTCATCATGTAAGAAGAAACCAAGTCCTACAAGTATAAATTATCTCACATATAGAGAATTCATAACTCCATTTCAACCCTGCATTAAATCTAAGTACCCCCTTCCCTATTCTTCAACTGTGAATACATGCATGTGTATACATTTTGAAAGTTGGTATCCATCTAGTGTACTATTGTTTAATAGCACATGCTAGCGATATTACTGTATATAGCCATATAGTTATGTTAACCAATTTGTTTGAATGATGAAAAATATTAAATATATTTTATACACTGACCATATACCGAAGCAGCTATCAATCCAACAGTTTGAAATATCTTAATTTCAAAACAATAAATACATTAAACTACTTACCAGCTTACACAATGACACAACATGACCAGCAGCCAGTCTGACAGCAAAGCAACCGCAAATCCATTATTTCATCTGTCAAATAGCCGCACCTGTCAAATAAAATATCCAAACACACGTATTAGAATACACAGTTAAACAACACAAGAACAAACTTCTCACAATATATATAGCATCACATCACAATTAGAACAATATATAGATGACACTAACCTCACAACGCTTATAATCCAATCACGAACAGAATATAACAACATCCTTCACAATCCCTTCATAATATTCGAACTGAAGTTACACACCTTCATAATATCACGCAGAAACGGCAAGTCCAAGCTTGTGTGTTATCTTAGCTTAAACTACAAAAAAAAACAACATGAAATTCATGCAGCACGCACAATTAGCCACACAATTCAAATATACACATTTTATCAATATCCCTTTCATAGAAAATTCAAATAGAGTTGCAATTAAATTTTAATCTTTTCTCCAAAACCATTATTTGAATGAACCACCCAACGCTATTATTCATGGACAAAAGATAGACGGTCAGTGTTTTAACAAGAGATGTCACTTTTTTTGACGGTCTGAAATTTCAATTACCAGAAAAAAGAGTCTGATTATGATCTGCACTGTTCGCACTGGAAAAAAAAAATCAAACCAATCTGTAATACGACAAAACAAATATATCTAGTCAAATTATTTAAATAATGTGTAAACAATAGATGGTTACGTTTTACGAAACATATTCTGTTTGCTCTCTGTAAATTAGAATTGCTATGTACCGCTGTTTAAAACCGTATTACTGTATATATACTTCATGTTTGTATCATGTATGATGCACTGAGTGAATACATTTGATTTGATTTGATTTGATTTGAATTTCATTTTCTGTTATGTTGACAAGATATTCTGACATTCGAAATAAATATTTAGGTAACATATCATGGCCTACAGTAAATAAGTTTAATGCCATGATGTCTTCTAGCAAAAAAGATCATTTATTTAATATATCAAAGTTTGTTAATGAAGCTTTTAAAATTCGTAAAGATACCCTTGAAAATTTGACTGTTTTGTAAATACTTTCCTATAATGTATTTGTGATGTTGAATGTAATTATATTTGTTGTATTTGCCATACTTTATATTGTATTTGTTAATGGCCATATGCAAATTGTATTTTGCAGATTTTGCCAAATAAACTTGAACCTTGAAACTATATTAATTTTAGGATATTGTATTTCATTCTAATTATCTCAGAGTTTAATTAATAACTGTTATTATAAGAAGCATGACGTAAATTTCCTTTATTAATTCGCTTTGATAAACAGTTTTAAGATTCAAGCTAGTGGTGTATTGCGGCTATGGCGGTTGAGCAGTACTATATTATACGGACCGTTTTGTTATCGATGATCAGTTGTTCACATATACGATAATTTCCTCGTTATCTCTCACGTGCATGTTGATTTCCCTATTGTGCAATTATAAAGTCGATCTGATTGACATAGATCGGTTCATCAGTGTTTCAGTGATATATTTCAATGATATATTCAATGGTGCAAACTAGCGTAAAAAGCAACATCCGATGACAATTTACCTCCGCATCATCTATCCACAACATGAGTCGTCACAATTTACAAAACACAGATACAGATTATATAATGCGGATTGGAATGAAATAGATTTATCTATCAGTTATTTGCGAATAAAATATTGTTTGGAATTTTGACGAGTAGGAATTAACCACTCAATAAGTCGTAATTCCGGAGCTCAGGGCGACAAACCATGTTTTATTCGACTATTTAAATAAAGCAAATACAAATATTAGTTTGATTCTAACGTGACCAAAATATCTAAAAAGCGCAAAAATGGTGACGTTTTTTTAGAGTACGTAATTGACGTCACAGAAATAAAACATGCTATTAAAATGACTTCACGTTTGACATCACACACTATACCATGTTTTATTGAAGATTTAAGCACGGTACATTCATATTGTGCATGTACAGGCAACATGACGAGCCATGTTTTAATAATATTTATATAGACATGTTTTAATTTGTGTATCTGTTTTATGTCATGCTATTCGATCAGTAAACAATAGACAATTAGCACTAAGTCAATCCTCATCAGCATCCTAGCATGATCATGTGTGTTTTACGTTTATTTATCGTCGCTACCGGTTGCCCATATGAGCGACGCCTGCTGAAGAGATTAGTCATTTTAGATGTTGGAGGATAGTGTAATGATACAGACAGAGACCCATTCCAGAGTCTCCTCCGGTTCTCTTTCGTGCACGGTGTACAGCACCGACACGAGACCTCGGTTTAACGTCCCATCTGAAGACTGTTGATTTTTTGATTTTATTATGGTCAGACGGGGGATCGAACCTGCGATCCCTGGATTACCAGTCCAGCGTGTTACCACTGGACTACATATCCGTCTGTAGCGTGATCACCATCATGTTTTCTTACCTTTAAGCGGACGGATAGAGGTCTATTTTAGTAAGCCAATGTTAGTGTTTATTATTAGGTGCATCTCAAGGTTTACCCCTCACTAATTTGTGTCAACGTAATTTGTGTTCTAGTAAATAATGAATGTTTATATGATATATGCACGATTCAGACAGTCGGGTTACAACTACTTACTTCATTGTGTGTATACAAAGGTGTACATTTTGATATTGTTCGAGTATGGTCGAGTGGTTAAGGCGTCCGCCTACGGAGCGGGAGGTCGAATGTTTCTTTCTGATATGGCCGGTTGATGAGCCGTCAGCTTGTTAAATATCAACAACAACAAATAAATAATGTTAAGTAATGGTTATCGATTGATTATCAGCCAAGCGCATGGCCTTCAAGGATATGATTCGGGAAGTACTGATGTCCATAAGAGGCGTCTCATAAGTCAGAGATAGTTGGCGCTTTCAATAGAGGTGGAAACTATATAAACAAACATTATACTTTACTTCACAACATTATCTGTCGGCATAACTATAATAATAATATATATTTAGGGTGATTCCATGCTTAGCCAATGGTCATTGTCATGCATTTTCCTCACAATGATTCACAGATGGCACCCACACAGATGATGTCGCAAGTAATACGACATATATAAAAACTGCTTAAGATATGCGTATTGGAATGAACCAACTCGCATGTAATTCTACCTACCGAACCAAGTATAGCGATCACAATGAATAGTACAGCCCGAGATGAATTATGTGTTTGATTTTAAATGTAAATGGCATTTGATGCTTAATTTAAAATGTGACGCGATTTACCAAAAGTGACCCACTGGGTTGATGCCGTTACGTCGAGAAATGACGTCTAAAGTTACGTCACGTAAGTTACGTCACGCTATAAAACGGCAACGTTCGTGCTATACATATAAGTTAATATTCATTTTTAGAACAAATAATCTAATCGGAATTACTTTAAATGTTGAGAATCGCTTAAGGAAATGACTGAAAAACATAATTCAGAAAAAAAAACAGTTTTGAAAATTTCAGCCAGTGGGTCCCTTTTGATAAATCGCGTAGCAAATTTTAAAATGTATCCGTGCTTCACATATATTGTTTATACCGTCTACAACCGTTATGTCAAAGTCGGTTATGTCGACTTATCCGGTTATCTCGAAGTCGGATCTACGTCTCGTTTCAGACATTATCATTATACATATAACCGTTTATATCGAATTCCGTTACGAAGTATATTTTTTGGTCCAACGGAATTCGACATAACGGATGTAGACTGTATTGTAATTGCGTAATATCTTCTACTTTCATGTAAAGGATGCTGCAATGCGCTACTGGATGTCAAAAGTTCCTGATAGAACTAAGCTTGTGCTTGGTGTATCGACCTACGGACGCACGTTCACTCTTAGAAAAGCAAGACACAATGACTATAACGTCCCTACCACTGGACCAGGAGTCGCGGGGGAGTATACGAAACAACCAGGAATGCTTGCTTACTACGAGGCCAGTATATGCCGAGTTATTGTATTGTGTGTGTTTTACGTTTATTTATCGTCGCTACCGGTTGCCCATATGAGCGACGCCGCCTGAAGAGATTAAACATTTTCGATTTTTTGGAGGATAGTGCAATGATACAGACAGAGACCCATTTCAGAGTTTCCTCTGGTTCGTTTACGTGCACGGTGTACAGCACCGACACGAGACCTCGGTTATTGATCTATATATAACTACATGTAAACGCAGTTGAAATAATAGCATGGTATTATAGTTACGTTTACTTTTTCTGTCTGACAAATAAATGTAAGATAAGATAAGATCAATTTTATTTTGAGTCGGCAAGGTACAACAGTACAGCACACGCTCTGAGTGAGCTTTTGAACCGAGTATATAACATAACATAATGGTAACAGCTATACAATTAGAATCCCTGATAATAGTATGCATATTTAGTATTAATTTGTTTCTAAGATAAATGTTGAACAATGATAAAACATAACTAAGTTATGTAGATAAGACAAATATGCTTGTTAGCCGTAAAGAATATTAACCTAGTACATCAATGACTTAATAATAAATAAACTAATATAAGTATACATGGATTAAAGCAAACATCTTTTACAGTTGTACACGTATGCAAACAAAGAATCACAGGGCATATTTGTGACCCGCCATACCAAAATCAGTCTTAAGTCGGAAAATACAAAAGCGATCTAATCGTGCTTTAACATCAAGAGATCGATAATTTGTCAATATTCTACTTTTAGCATAATCAACTTCTAATATCAATTATCTTCCCAATAATTGTTTATTTTCTTCATAATTATGCGTCTTTAGGCATTTAAAATGCATTTTAATAAGGTGGGTATCAATCAAATGTGTAATTAATTTTTCGAGAACAAAGGCCAATCGATGAATGGTGGTGTTTTGCAAAGGAATCACTCAAATGACCCCAGTATGTTTGGTACCAAAATAAACCGAAGACCCCGTGTTTACTCTCTATGCTATTGTTAGAAAATATAGTTTCCTTTTTAAACCAATAGAATGCTTCAAATCATGGCCATTTTATTCAAAATCACTTCTATGTTGCTACACTCAGCTTAATCAGGCCTATCGATTGGCTGAGATGTACCACGTGACCAAATTACGTATGATTTCTTCAACTTCCGGTCAAGTGCTCGCAAATTAAGATATTTTTATCAATAATCCGCGACGTTTTAAATGATCTTGCTTCACATTTAAGTGAGTGAAATAGATAGTCAAACTAAGTGGTAAGATTCGTAGCTCATCAGAAGTGTTCCCGGTGACTTTGTTTTATGAATTGTGATAATCGAATGTTCTAACTTCTACTCATTTTCGGGTGTGTTCCCTCAGTTCGGATAATCATCATATGATATTGTCATAAGAAGTAGTTATTCGTACATCATACATGTGATTGTATAGCATCACAATGGCTATTACAAACGAAACTGTTGCTCGTGTGTTAAACAATTCTGTTACAGCTGCAAATCTAACTTCAATCACAAACACCAATGAATGCAATGATCTCATACAAACATTCTTTACTAGTGACAATGTTGACAATTCATGCAATAGCTGCAGTGATGAAGACAGTGATTCCGACACCGACTCCCCATCTATTGGCATGTCCTATTCAGAGCCAGCACTGGAGATGGAGGACATTCCAATTATTGCTTTAAATAATTGTGAAAATATTGTAAACAATTCTCTGTTGAATCTCGTTAGTGAAGACAACATCACAGAAAACAAACTAATCGAAACATTTTCGTGAAAATGTAAATTTAACAATGGTCTCCCATGTTATAGTCAGTTTCTAAAAGAAACGTGTCGTGGTTATCGACTACAGATTCATGAGCTGGATAGATATGAGAAAGACCTTGTGATTCTTGCACAGATTGCGTGTCATATTCAGTGTTCCGATAACACTGTATCATCAAATAGGACATCTCAGAAAGCACGGGAACGAATCCGCATCAGATATTACCGTGAAGGACGTGAGATCTGCAGAGAGATGTTTAAATTCCTGCACAGGTAATTATTGCACATTTGATTTTGAGGTCATTCCCACTTGACAAAACAAGAAAATGTAGCCAAATAAAATTGTAGAATTCTAATTTAACGTGTTTGGCCACAGATATGAGATGTGTATAAATAATTATACAGCTCAACCGCCATCTCATAATAGCACACATTCTTAAAAAATCTTCTCACAAACCGCTAGCCGGATTTTGACAAACCTTGATAGATGTACAATGCTCTTACAGCCTGCCTTTTAATACATTCTCTCCTATTGATGTAATAAAATGCCCATAATTATATGTGTAACAAAAATCTCGATTATGTATCGGGAACGATTAATATAACGTTGTAAAAACCTCGTTCACAGTCAAGCTATAATAAATTTGTATAAGCTAAACTTTGCGTGGAAAATTAACAGATGTTGTAATTTCCTTTCAGTATCAGCCAAGATAAACTGACCGGTCTCATCAAGTGCTACCGTGAACATGGCCTTGTTGCAAAGAAGTGTCGGTCCGGTGGCAAATTGGAGCAATCATCGCTCTCGTTCGAAGACGTTACCCAAGTTGTTCAATTTGTGACAAACTATGCGGAAGCGAATGCCTTAGTTCTACCTGGACGGGTTCCTGGTTATAAGAGGTCGGACATTAAGCTACTCCCATCGAGTGACACAAAGGCATTATTATGGAGGACTTATCAACTGATCATGCAGGATGAAGGTGATTATCATTGTTTTTGCACAATCTACCATGCCATTATTTATCCTTTGCTTCTTAAACATGTTGCAATGGTTTGGTGGTGTTATAATAGTTGGCATCAAGGTCACATTTCATCCATTGAAAGTTGAATTTAGACTGATTTTGTAGACATGCATGACTTTGATTGGCCATAAAAATTCCAATTGCAAGGATACAAGTAACTAAACAGTAAAGCCTTGGTTTAATCAATGTAAAGGATTTATAAGCATTGCATGTATATCGCAGGAGCGGATGCTACAAAGTTCCAATTCAGTAGCCTTTATCCATCCGTCCGTTCAATATATATGTGTATACAACTGTACATGTACCTGAAGATTATCTAGTGCAGAGGACAGTGTATGTCCATATAACCTTTCCTTACATGTACATGTAGCCGAATTTACATAATTGGTTGATCATTTGTTATCGAGCCGCTCGTGTTATTTTGATTGGATCGCCTGCAGTGCTAGCTAGAATAAGCAACAATATCCACTGCTTATCGTAAGAGGCGAATACACAGGGACAGGGTGGGGAGTATTTTAGTGACACCAAATTATTATTCGACAAATCAGAAATGAAATTTCTCCACCCAATACAGGTGGATTCCCTACTTAGGTTACATGTGTACTTAAGTTGCAAAATTGTAGACCGAAAAACACTACTTCACTGCGTCTTTGGTTTAAAATGGATTTGTGTTACACTTGGCAGTAGTGATCACAAACAAATAATTTTATAAATATTTTGATGCATGTTATCGGCCATTATTATCAGACATAAATTTGATGCTAAATTAAATACTAAACAATACTATGTTATTTTTTCAGGTAAACGGGCTGTGAAGCTATCATGCTTCAAGTCTTTGTGGGGACAACTCCTGTCGTATATCGTTATGACAAAGCCAATGACGGATCTGTGCTGGAGATGTCAAAACAACAACACGAAAATCTTCAGGTACTTATATAACCCTGGCCTAGCTGCTATATTTTGTTTCTAGAACTGAACTGAACTAACCGTTTTTTAATAGCCTGGTATCGTTTGAATTATTGGATGAATTTGAGAATCTTAAATACTGGTTAACCCTTTTGATTTAGTTTGCGTCTCAACATTCACTGGTCCTAGGTCACTGATACTTGGCTACATCATCCAACATGGATCTCGGACAACAACCCACCCATGTGTGCTTGTGACCTACTTTCTACTTTGCTGGATTCACCTTGTCTGTCTGTTCGTTACACTTTCCTTTGCCTACATACCAATACTTGCTGAATGCATTTTTCATGACCACAGGAGTGCCACAAAACAAATCTATGTCTATCTGACCTACTTTTCAAGGTCACGGACGTAGAGTAGATCATGCATGCAAATTCCCAATATTCCTTTCCAGACTTTCACAGTACTCGGCCTATTGTACTGACGCCGGATTGACACGTTCATGCTTGGTATTCCGTAAGCTCTTACATACTGACATATCTAGTGTTATTATACTGTCAATGCTGTTTCAGGTCGGCGAATCTGACAGAGGAGGAGAAGTCTGAGACCTTGCGAGAACAGGAGGACCATTTACATGTAGTGAAGCTGGAGAGGAGCTACTACAATTCCCTTGTTGCAGACTTCAAAGATGTAGTTACGGCAAATGGACTTGATCTCGGCAACAACACAGATAATTCCAGAACACTCACAGCACATTACAGTTTTGATTTCGCACAACAAGTATTTTATCCAAATGACCCTTTACAACCAGGCCCTATTTACTTCCTTACCCCTAGGAAATGTGCCATATTTGGAGTGTGTTGTGAAGGTATCCCTAAACAAGTAAACTTCTTAATAGACGAAGGGTCTAGTGTTAGTAAAGGTTCAAACAGTGTAATAAGCTACCTAGATTATTTTTTTTCAAACTACGGCCTCGGAGAGGAAGACGTTCATTTGCATGCAGATAATTGCTCCGGCCAAAATAAGAACCGATTCATGTTATGGTATCTCTGTTGGCGCACGTTGCACCACAGACACTCAAACATAGCAATTCACTTCCTCATCACAGGACACACGAAATTTGCACCAGATTGGTGTTTCGGATTACTGAAGCAGAAATATCGTAAAACACCCGTTTCCTGTCTCGCCGACATGGAGTCTGTCGTTCGCAACAGTACCGTCACTGGAGCGAATATCCCTCAGCTGGTTGGAACCGAGAATGGTACGCAGATCGTGCCAACCAGAGATTGGCAGAAATTTCTGGGGCCATATTTCCGCCCCATGCATGGCATCAAGTCATATCAACATTTCCGGTTTGACTCGAATAATCCGGGAGTAGTCTATTTCAAGAAGTACTCAGATAGCCCAGAATCGCAGTTTCAGCTCTTGAAATGCCCCGAAGATGTACCTAGTCCTGACCGACCAGCTCCCATCCACATGCATCCTTTGGACACTACCAGAGCCTCCTACCTCTTCAATAAGATTCGACCATTTGTACGCGAGGATGTAAGAGACATTGTGTGTCCAGACCCTAGTACTGGACCCGTAGACCTGCTAACAGGAAACGAGCTCGTGACGACAGTGACTAGTGAGTGGACTGTGTTCTAGTCGTGTTTGACTAAATTAATTACATTATTGATGATGCTGTGTTTTATGATCGTTTTGAAAATTGTCTTTTGCTAATCAAGTGAATGAATGATGTACATGTATGGCAATAATGACTGAATAAAAGGTCTTTGTTATTGTTTTTGTAAAGAATCACTCTTATTTGTCTCATCAGGAATGTCATTATGTGGCACATTTATTTCAGGATAACTATTTTGGTTGTAATATCTTTCTATAACTTCACTGGTGAATACTCATATTAGTTTTACTAATTTATATACTATAAACATACCAAATAAGTTCTGATATTTAGTTTATTGTCATTTTATAACATTTAGTGTTTTCAAAATTTACAGGCATTACATCGTATCTAGGAAAATACAAAGTGTTTTACATCAAATTAAAGCTGGATAAATTTTGTTTTGTAAACTGAAATGACAAATCATGATAGATTAATGATAATCTCATCAGAAGCTTTTAAAATAAGGTAAACATTTAGATGCTAACGCATTACACCTATTTTTTGTCATTTTTGGATGACATTATGCCAGCTGTAAATTTTATGTTCGAAATTTAATGTAATTTTTTCACTTGCACAGTTAGTTTTATGGAATACCTTTATGAAAATCATCATTTCAATGTGATTTTATAAATAGCATTGTACACATATTTTACTAGAAATGGGCACTTTACCGTGCAGCAGGCCATGTACATTTTGTCATGCAAAGGCTATTTGTATGCTTATTACATGTACATATAATAATGTTATGATGTGAAAAGTACTCTGGATTAATAATTAATACAATATACAATGTGTGTCCAAATATCTCAGCAGGATACATAATTAATATGCATGAAATGTACAGCAATTTATCACAAGCAGTAGTGGATTTACTTTGGAAATTCCTCAGGTGTGTCAAATATTCACCTGTAAATCACCATAAATAAGAAATGATGTCACTGTTTAAATGATGAACATAGCTGTATATATATCTGTTTGGTTAGATGTATATATCTGTTTGGTTAGTGAAACAATTTACATGTTCGGTTGGAAATTTTGTTGTTTAGCGCTGTAATTTCTTAAGGTGTGCCAATAATCACCTGTACTTATTACATAATCATGAAAAATGTAAGAGGATCAATGTTTAAGTGATATATATTTATATGTAGCATGATGCAGAGCCATATATTGTGTTATGTTAATGATACTACTCACCAAGTTCAATTTAACAATCAATTGCAAGAGACCTGTTGTATTGTGCATTATGTCGCTTAGTGCTGTAATATTTACCTGTACTTATTACATAATTATAAAAATTTAAGAAGGACATGTGTTTCAGCGTTTACTTCATTACAAGCTATGGCCATTTATCTTTAATATGATACCCAACATGACTATCTATGTATGTGTACTAGAACATACTGGTTGCTATGATGTTTTGATTCCACCGTAGCCATTATTTTTGGAAGAATCGGACGATATTCTTGCAAGTCTTTGACTGTGATTTTGACAGCTATTGATTCTCAAGACGCATATTATTCAAATGCACATAACTTTTGAATGGAACAAGTTATAAGAATGGTTCTTATATGTATGGAAAGCTTATGAAAGTATCTATCAGATGGTGCTGTTAACTCATATTTGGAGTTTTTAGACTTAAGACTGATTTTGGTATGGCTGGTCACATTTTCATGATAACAGTTTTATCACATCAGTATCATATAATATTTTAGCCATAAACTATTCTTCTAAAATAAAAAGGTAAAATGAATACAGTGCACACTCCTAACTACATAGCATCTTGTTTCCACAACAGAAAAAAACATAGTCTGTCAGCTGAACGATACACTATTTCATTACAGCGATGCTATCAATATGCAGATGCCGCTAGAGTATGGAATGCAGCTAGCCAAGTAGCCTACTGGTATATCGGAAATCAGTGGATTGCTGGAGAAGACACTGAGAGTATTAGAGCCAAGGTAATACACACATATTTATAGGAGTGTTGTGCAACGTCTTTTAAAATATTATTTCTTATATGCGAAACAAATTGCAATTGGTTAGTTTTGTCTGTGTTCCTTATTTCATTGTTCCATTCCGGGAACAGTCACAACTATTGCCCCTCGATGCTGTGGAAGACCCGATGAATTATTGCCTTTATTCTGCATCGACTGAATTGCAATGAAATAGTTGTATACTAAATACCGCTGCAAAACATGTCCCTAATGGAAACACTTTCTGAAAGGAAACTGAGGTGCTCAAAGAAATCAATCTTGACAGATCTGCCGACCACCATGCCATATATAGTCTACATCTGCTATGTCGAATTCCGTCGGACCGAACAAAATACTTCGACATAACCGAAGTTTGACTTAAAGAAATTCGAAGTAAGCAGACCAAGTTATATGTAAAATGATAGTGTCTGAAACGGGACTCTGATCCGACTTCGAGATAACCGGATAATTCGATATAACGACATTGGCATAACGGATGTAGACTGTATATCACATAGACTATCTTTGTTAGAAGACATATCGCCATATACTCGTAGTGTCCGCATATATCGTAACTTAGCTTTATACTAAACACTGTTCTACATGTATGCATTCAAGAGAGATTCATTTTAATACAACTAAATATCCGGACAAACCCAACTTATGTGGTTCATAGTTCATGTATTGTTTCTTCATGACACACATTTACTGAGCCAACTAACACGCACCATCCAGACAATTTAAAAAACAAGTTCGTGGACAAGTCACTAGCAATTTTTAAAACTTTATTTATTTTACAACGATTGCGAAGCAAATTTCAACAGCTTATATTAATCACTCTCCTTGGTGCTGTTGGAAGTGTAAATGTGATCAATCGTGTGGGAGGAAACAGAGGTACCCGGTCACTAGCACTTAAAGCTACCACTAATATTTCCAGAAAAAGTCAACGCTTTATATTGTAATGGTGTTTTGAACTATTAATCAAACTATTTCAATAATTGACAGAGATACTGAATCAAATTAAACTGTGTAGATCTGTCTGAAAACATATACTGGACATAATTACGATGTCAAAAATACATATAATGGCGTCATTTTTTCTACTCATGTCATTAATACTGAAGCATTTGTCATTATCAAGAAGTCGTTACCTAATGGCAAACATAACGCTAGTTCTGATCGATATGGCTTTAATAGCTTTAATAGCGATATGGCTTGTCCGTGGTTGAACCAAGATTGCATAAACAACCAGTCGCTTCTATGTTATCAGAGTCTCACGAGGAGTGAAATGACGTAGGTATAACGTTGTGACTCTCCGCCCTGACTGCATTGCTAGATAATACTTGAGATATGTTAATAATTAAGAGAAATTTACAAGTATTGTCCTGTCGTAATAGCGCACATGACGAGCGTATGCTGCCCAGGACACCATGGCATGTTTCATAGGATACTGACACCATCATTTTTTTTTACGTTTATTTATCGTCGCTACCGATTGCCCATATGAGCGACGCCTCCTGAAGAGATTAGTTATTTTAGATTTTGGAGGATAGTGCATGATACAGACAGAGACCCATTCCAGAATCTCCTCTGGTTCTTTTACGTGCACGGTGTAAAGCACCGACACGAGACCTCGGTTTAACGTCCCATCTGAAAGACTGTTAATTTTATTAGGGTCAGACGGGGGATCGAACCTGCGATCCCTGGATTACCAGTCCAGCGTGTTACCACTGGACTACATATCCGTCTGTGACACCATAATAATTATACTGTGTGCTTTTATATTGAGCGTTACTATTTCGTTATACATTTTTTAGAATTATTATTTTACTATCACCAGCGTAGAAAATAATCCTTCACACATTGCATTAATGTACCCAATATTTCACACGTTTTAATACCAACTATGCCTATGTTGTTTTCTAAAAGGATATAACTTTTACCTCAAGGCAAGTGCATAGTTTCCTTTTTTGATGTCAGTATAGTATAATTATGTTTCACTTTATGTGACTTGTCCACGAAACTCTAGATGACCCAGCGAATTTATATATAATAACACTTGCTTTTGCAATTGTGTTCAATGTTGTAATTGTTATAAATATTAAAAACTCTAATTTGTCCAGTGTGGCTTATTGTTTGTCGTTGCTTTGTCCGATTGTCTATGTGCTATAATAACAATACATGTAATACTAAAACATTACACACATTTATAGGTGAATTGGACGAGAACGTACGAAATTGGAGGAGTGATGATTTGGTCACTGGATACGGATGATTTCGCTGATACATGTCTGTTAGATGTTTATCCGATGCTAAAGACAGTAGTAAATGATTTAAATGATCCATTGTTGGCAAAAAGAAATGCATCTGATAAAACGTTAGCTAGCAATACAGACACCAATGTTAAAGCAGATTCCAAGGTTAAGTCCACAACTACAAACATAGTTACAGTCAGTTCATCTGGAACAAAATCAAAGGTATCAACTGGCAGGATAGTAACATTAGCCAAGCCTGTAACTAAACCCAATATCATTGCACCTCAACCAACCACTGTCACCTCACCCTCACGAGTTCAACCGGATAGTAAGGTAACACCTGCCACTAAAGTATTGAAAAGTGATAAAGAGCAAATCAATCAACAAAAGCAACACACGAAGAAGCAGCTGAAGATACATAAAGAACAACAAGACCATTCTCAGAAAAACAAACAACCAATCATGTCAACAGGGAAACAAATTAAATCCAACATCCCACGCGTTAATACAATACGAAGAAGGAATAAAAAAAGGCGATTGAGTCCAGCACAGCGTCGCATACTATTATTACGGCGAAATAAAGCAGGGAACAGCAGACGTGGTGGAAGGCGAAATAATAGACGGGTGATTAGGAATAAAATTAATAATATAGACAAAATTGAACCAGTGACGAAAGGTACTACTGGGAATAATAGAAATATTACAATTGCTAGCACACTACGTCGCGATGAAGTAAACACAGTCGATAATTCTTTACAAAGAATAATGAACACTCCTGGGAAGAATATGAATCGAAATAAAGTAAAATCCAAATTGACATTGTTAAATAACAATAATAAAACGTCCACTGGGACAATCAATGACAATATCTTTGATAAAAGGAACATACATGATACGACTGGGACTTCAGTAAAAGAAATCAAACACAAACAAAATAACGGCGAGACAAATGTTAAAAATATGAGTCAAGTTTCAACTATTAAAAAAAAGAAAAACACTGCAATTGTAAATGAACCTGATAACAATGAAACAAACATGTTGAGAAAAGATAGCACTCAAGCAAAACACACAGGGAAAATACAACACAAGACAACAAACGATACGTCTGTAAATAACCCCACAGTTGTAACGTTTGGAACGAATTTACGAATTGCAAGAAGAAAACCAGCACCCAGCAGAAAAGTAGATGAGAGGAAACAAATAACTGTTACTAACATGAAAGTAAAACGAAAAAGTAAAAATAATCGTAAAAGTAAAATAAACAGAAAGAGTATTGATACTAATCAATCAAGCAAAACTCTAACGACCATATCACCAACAATGTTAACTAATAAAGATACATCTACTAACACTATTGTATCAGATAACTCCAAGAAAATGGGTTCTAAAATTGTCAAAACGGCATCACTAGCACATATCTCTTCCAAGTTGCATAAAATCAAAGCTAAAACGAATATACGTAGACCAACCAAAATTAAAATGAAATCGCAACGGAGGCGTGTTTTACGAAAGGGAAAACATTTAAAGCGGCGTCGACGCCGAAAAATGAAATCACATAAGATAGATCAACAGACAACACGCTAGATATATCGGATACTAGATGAATTCGACAATGCTACATGTATATCGTTTTAGCACATAGTTTGGTATTGCTTTGGATACAATCGTAGAGATAGCTTTGGCCTTTTGACGACTAGATGATACCGTGGAGGTTAATGTAGTTAACTTTAAATCATTTGCCCATTATCGCTAGAGGTTGCAATCCCATTAGTGGTATCGAATTAATTTATGTTAGGAAGCTAATCAACGGGCAAGCGAAAGGTAGGAGGACATGCTGCTGAGATGGACACCTGAGGCATTTCTCCACTAATAACATATATATAATCGCTATATGATCTACGTTGTTATGGATCTTTAAACCACAAAACAAAACGTGACTCTAGTCGTGGTGCTTAATTGAGAGAGATTTGTAGAACACAGAGAATTACTTTATATGTTGTATTTCTGTTGAACTAATTGCATGGTTGTGATGGTGCTTGGTTTGAATGTCTTACTTTACTAAATTAGTAGCTTATACTGAAGTATACTCAAACTAGTTGAAATACTATCAACGAAAAAATATCACGCTGTATATCAGTACGTATGGATTTATATAAATATTTAAATATAGAAGATACTTTTATATCACACGACTGTTTCGAATGACATATATATATTGATCAAATCAACGAACAATGCTAATCGATTTATACAAATTGTATTATATGTTCTACACCATTTCTGAAATGGCAATTTCGCAATCATATGCATTTTAGAAATGTTTTTAAAATCATACACCATATGGAAATGACCATGCATACTCTGATTAGTATGTGCGTATGTACTAGTCTTATATACTTTACTATAACAATGACAATATTTAAACAGATAGAACATTCTTCTAGTTAGAACTTTAAATATGAGTTGTTACTCATGATTGGTAACGGTACTTTTATCTTCTTAGTATACCTAATACAAGTTTGAAACATCTGGCTTTCAATGTTAGCATATTTTGTGTAAGTGATGTCCTCTACGTTTAATGTTTCTTACCTACAGTACGTATCTATACTCCACAGCGACACATACCGAAATGACACTCTCCATATGTCATTCTTGATCATTCAACACGTTCTAAGTTTAGTCTGTCCTCTGTCTATATCACGTTGAAGCTGATTCATTGAATCAAGGCTAATAGGCGTAATATGAAGCTTATTAAATCTTTCACCGCCAATGTCGCATAAAAGCGACTTTGCAAAAAGCCGAGAACCCGATCAGACAGAACAGAACGTGTCGTCTGATCAGGCTGTATGTTGATTGCTCTTCAGACAGTGGAGCTGAAGCACTTATCCGAATAGCAAACACCATATATCCTGATCAGACGCGGCGTTACGTCGCGGCTGATCTGGATTTATGTTGTTTGCACATGCTCTCAATTTAGTCGGCGCTGAAAGAGTTAAGAAATCCGATGTACGAAGCGAAAACATGCTTTGATACAATAGGTGCATCATGGTATTCATCTTACATAGATAAGGTGTTTATTGTTTCACAATGAGGAACCAGTTGGTACGGGAACTAGTAGCTCGTCGTTAACCCTTTCCTTTGAGAACTAAATACACCAATGTGGAATATGATTGCTAAGATATGGAGATAGTCTAGCCATTTACCAATCACCACACCATTCATGGTGTAATTGCACAATAATTTGTTTAATGTATTTATGTATAAAACTGTAATATGCGTATGTTAGGAACACTGTAATGACATTCTTTAAGAATCTTAGGCCATCAATACGTTAAATAAAATACCATCAGTTTCCTCCGTAGTTTGTAAACCAATCAAACGCCTCTATGTCGTTTTAAAACGGTGACATTATTTCCATATTGCAACGGTTGTGTTTTATGGACCAAATATGTTACTTATTGAATGCATGTTTATTTTGGATATTGGACACTCTGCCTACCGATTTGCAGACAACATATGCAACTGATAGGCAACTAGCAATAGGCTAAGGTTATTGCGTGCACATACTCAATGCGCATGCGTCATGATGCTATATTAGGCAGAGCAATCTGCCAATAAGCGAAGGTGAGTGCTTATATATACTCACTGTGCATGCGCCATGGCTACTCTCACTCGAGGTGATCAGCAATATCAAATTAATGATGTAATTGTGGGAGGGTAAACTGTAAGCATATTATTGATCACATATAAGGTTATATCGAAAATAAGTGCTGCAGTACAGACGTATCTGTAGTCCAGTGGTTAACACGCTGGACAGGTAATCCAGGGATCGCAGGTTCGATCCCCCGTCTGACCCTAATAATAATTAACAGTCTTTCAGATGGGAAGTTAAACCGAGGTCTCGTGTCGGTGCTTTACACCGTGCACGTAAAAGAACCAGAGGAGACTCTGGAATGGGTCTTTGTCTGTATCATTGCACTATCCTCCACAATCTAAAATGACTAATCTCTTCAGGAGGCGTCGCTCATATGGGCAACCGGTAGCGACGATAAATAAATGTAAAACACACAAAGTGCTGCAGTTTGCTTTCTCACCCTTTTACTTATTTTACATATAAGTTATATGATCAATAACCTATACTTATTTGTGCAGACATAGTTCGAATTTCCTCCAGTATTATCTATTTCCATATCATTAATGCTATTATTAATAAAACCACCAATGTATCTTGTTTTATGAGAATTGAACAGTATGCCCAACACAGGAGACAACAGTGTTGTAAATGCATCACTTGAATATCAAATGACATTTTATGTTGAGGCAGTATGCACCAAACAACATGCACGTGATCTAGATATATTATGACAATATCCCAGATGTGTGTTAGAGCATACCCAACAACTCTCATCAATATAATAGTTTATGTTTATGATATGAAAATCAAAATCATGACATCAAATTTGTTTCAGTATTTTCTCTATATATATATATATCCGGACATTATCTGTATACATTTTAAAGCATTTGAACGTCGTAGATCATTTGTCAATATCTAAACAGATCTTAATAGTTAATATTGTTTTCAATGATTAATACTCATTTCTTATTTGTTGTTTGTTTGTTTTTTGTGCGTTGTTTTTGTTTTAAAGAATGTATGTCTCTCCCACAATGTGTCGTTGAGATTAGTGTCCGTCACCATATTACCATACATGTTTCACTTTGTAATGTTTTGTATTGATGCTTTGTTCATTGGCCAGAAATGGCTTATTACGAAATAAAGATATTATATATATATATCGAAAATACTGAAACGGATTATATCTCGTTTATGTTTCAAAACACGCAAGGTTTCTAGTATGTACTTCATACAATAACTCTGAGTCATTACATCATGGATACGGACATATAGACACTCGAAAAATAACACAAACGTCAGAAGGAGAGCATTGTTTGCTTATAACAACATAACACATTTGCTATATGTTTAATAATTCATATAAAATATCTTAATGGAATGCAGCCATACTACATAGAAAGGCTGCTATGCAGGACATAGTATATGTACGGTGCACTTAATTGTAATTGTATCAAGAAGTACTATGCTCAGTTGTCCACAACAGGTATGATATATTTGAGGACATAGAAAACGCACACCTGCATTATATGATTATTATAACATGAACATGAAATACGAAGGATTCCATCAGATATAAATCACATCTTTATTACAAAACACAAACTGAACAACTAACAATATTCCAAAATGTTTAAAACTATGTATTTAATATATAGTTATTGTTGTTCATGTTAAAACACACTTATCCGAAGTGTGCGTTTTCTATGTCCTCTAGTATATTTGTACGTGACTCGTTATAATGTAGTATGTTAAACTGCATGATGATTGACACTAATTTGCGCATTTTGATTGATCTAATAACACAACTCAGCTGTATGACCTCGCAAAGTACTGATTTGCAAGTACCTCATACACCATACAATATGCAAACACAGTCATATTGACAAGAACATAATATTATGTAGATGATGTAAACAATACTATGGCATATATGGTTGTACACATACTCAATACTCAATTCCAATGAGAAAGCACTGACTCGTTCGCTTTTTGCAGGTAAATTGGATACGATATAACAATATTGGTGGTATAGCGATTTCTTCTCTGGACATGGACGATTATGCTGGCATGTATTGTACTGGAGATGTTTTTCCTATCTTAAACGCTATTCGTGAACAGCTTATGGCTCCTCTTCCAAAACAACATAGTCTCCGAACAACAGATAGGCAAACCGGTCAAGTAGTAGCTATAGGTATAGCGCAGCCACAATCGCTAAAAGCAACAACACGATCTCCATCAGTAACAACAATAACATACCCACCGACACATGATACCTTCCAGTTTATATATGGCTCTACAACAACTGGTGCACCTACGACATTTCGGGCTACAGCAGCAACTAAACGAATAGAATTACAACCTGTATTAGATATCATTTTCGCAGACCGGAGTCACTATGTGGATGGTACCGCCAATAATAGTAATATGCAGAAACAAATAACGCATTCTAAGCCATTACACAGTAAAGCAATTGTCATACAACCCACACATAAACACAAACAACCTTCAGGAAAATCTCAACACTCAATTATATCAACAATACAGGATGAACAAACACGCTTCTCTGATAAAACGAGCAGATATCCGTCATTATCCAGGCAGCCATCACAACCAATAATTAATACAGTACAGACGGAAGCAACACGACCACCGAAACAAACAACAGTCACAGTAACAAGTAGTGACGACAAGGACTTACGCAACTTCCTTAAGCACGCCGCCGATCTTCCAACACATAGACTTATAAATGGGATTATGAAATTGCTTAGTACGAATGGTCATTCATCTTCAGGTGCTATTAATAAAATAGCTCCACATACTTCTTCTACCAGAACGACTAGAAAACAAACAACAACGTCAATAACCGAGACACCAATCATGATGCATTTAGATGCGCCTATATCTCGTATTCCAGATCTAAGATTACCATCTCGTAACCAGATTCGCGGCCTAAATAAATCTATCCGACCTTTTCTACATCAGAAATTGCAAGTGTCAAGAGATGTAAAAGTAAACGAACCATTTATCGACCGTAATAAACATGTTGTTTCAAGCAACCTAAAGCATGTCCTTAATGGCCAGTTCAATTGGATTGACCAACAGAGGCAGACGAATGCAAACAAAATTAAACAAACAAGTAAATCAGCACAACCGAATACACTAATGCCACCACCATTTCCACTTCCATCCCAGAAAGAGGCACAGCCTAGTAAAAGCTTCCTTGATATGAAAGATCTTGGATTTCTAATAAATTAACTCACTCGATAGTTAGTTTTTCTACCGGTATTTTAATACGACAAACTGCAGAATGCTTCATATCATGAAAGATGCATCATTTATGAGATATCTGTAACAGGACAGTTGTGCATTAAGGAGTAATTAGCGAATTAATGGAATGTCTGTCACGCAAGCTGTAATACGGATGTTCTAATATTTAGAAACATCACAAGACTGTATCCAGTTAAATCCGGAAAGCGTAACGAAATGTCAGATCTGATGTTATTGTGTAAATAGAATAACGTTGTTGTTACTAAACTGAAAGTATGGAAATGCAATCTTAGAACTCGTGTTAATTAGGTTAAGATTCAGTTTTTTAGAATCCAGTAAATTATCGACCCATCAACAATATCTCTCTAAATAAAGATGCACGTGTAATACAATTAGTGTACATGTGATATGAATGTCTAATGAATACATTAACCATGACATATACTGTGTTTATTGTTTGTTCTAGAATTCGTGATAGCGCAGTGGTAGCGCGTTCGCTTCATGTGCAAAAGGTCCGGAGTTCTAGCCCCGCTGGAGCCGTTACGGTTGTACCCTTAGGCAAGGCATTTAATGTCCACGTTGCCTCTTCTCTCTCCCCCGTGGCGATGGATTCCATTGGGAATGAGGTCTCGAGAGTGATTAATATAAGTTGTAAGAACTTGTTTCGCAATCGAGCTAAAATATATTTGTATAAACATGACTGTTCTAGAAGTGCTTATCATTGCTCCGAGCTGTGTTAGTGTTTCTCGATCTTTGTATGTAGCTGCCAATCATATAACCATAGTCATCCGATCGTTATAGTACTGTATATAGTATATTAACCGTCTCCGTGGCATAGTGGCTAAGGCGTCCGCCTACGGAGCTGGTGGTCGAAGGTTCGAATCTCGTCAGGGGTTCGTTCTGATATGGCAGGTTGGTGAGCCGCCAGCTAGTTAAATAATGCTTATCGATTGCCTAGCTGCCTGGCGCTTGGCATACACGCATTTGATTCGGTAAGTACTGATGTTCATAAAAAGAGGTGTCTCACAAGTCCGAAATGGCTGGCCCTTTAAATAGGGGTGACATTATAATAAACAAACACTTTACTTTTTATAGTAATTCGAGCTGATTTGATGAACTACTTCACGAATAGATATGCAACATATGATTTTATTCTACATCATACATTCATGCGAAATAATGGTAATAAACGGCCGCCTAATAAACTGTGCTTCAGTGCCTATTAAACAGTTCGTGACGTCATAACGCTGGGTGTGTGACGTCATGAATATTCGCTAATCGTTCCTCTCTAAAACTTGTTTTTATCAGAAGATAGTAGGCTACTGTCTAATACATTTTATCTTTTTAATACATTTTAATGTATTAGTCTCGTCTCCGATAAAATACAAGGCTCTGCAAGGCCCTGTATATTTGCTCCAACATGAACATACATGTAAAAGTTATTCCTTTACATATATATTTATGAAACATATTTAAGTCTAAATTTAAACTATTCAATTTGTATGTCATAATAATTTCATATGATTTCTACAGCTTTCTACATAGTTGTGATAATAATGTGTGGTGTTTGGAACAACACAACTTCACTTTTGATGTCATATTTAACGAGGATAGGTTGGTAAATAGTAAGACTACATAAATAAATATAGAATACAATTATGCACTTGTTGTTCTTTTGTGTGTGATTTTACGTTTATTTGTCGTCGCTACCGGTTGCCCATATGAGCGACGCCTCCTGAATAGATAAGTCATTTTAGATTTTTGGAGGATAGTGCAATGATACAGACAGTGACCCATTCCAGAGCCTCCTCTGGTTCTTTTACGTGCACGGTGTAAAGCACCGACACGAGACCTCGGTTTAAAGTCCCAACTGAAAGACTATTAATTTTATTAGAGTCAGACGGGGAATCGAACCTGCGATCAATGGATTACCAGTCCAGCGTGCTACCACTGAACTACAGATCCGCCTGTTTTTCTAGTACAATTTATTACTTTTTATAGCATTGTTTTATGACAACAGTATCATGATTTGTAACTCGATGAAAGGCAGAAAAAGAACATTCAATTAAGTTAAGTATTGGTCGATACAATTGTGTGTGTATGTGTTGAGGTTTAAAGTCGCACCAACAGCTTAGGTTATGTGCCAGACGGATCTGTAGTCCAGTGGTAACACGCTGGACTGGTAATCCAGGGATCGTAGGTTCGACCCCCCGTCTGACCCTAATAAAATTAACAGTCTTTCAGATGGGACATTAAACCGAGGTCTCGTGTCGGTGCTTTACACCGTGCACGTAAAAGAACCAGAGGAGGCTCTGGAATGGGTCACTGTCTGTATCATTGCACTATCCTCCAAAAATCTAAAATGACTTATCTATTCAGGAGGCGTCGCTCATATGGGCAACCGGTAGCGACGATAAATAAACGTATAACACAAAATTAGGTTATGTGGCGACTACACGGCTATTATTTGTGGAGGAAGACCCTGGTTGCTGCTGTAGGCAGTATTTCAGGCACGGGCGATAACAATCACTTTACCATTATCAATCTAACTCTTTCACAGCCAATGTCGCATAAAGGCGCCTTTGCAAAAAGCCTGGAACCCGATCAGACAGAATAGACCGTGCCGTTTGATCAGACTATATGGTGTTTTCTATTCGTATAGTGGAGATGAAGCACCTGTCTGAATAGCAAACAACATATATAGTGGTGAGACGTGGCTCTGATATGGGTCCATGTTGTTTGCACATTGCTTTGAATTTATTCCGCGCTAAAAGGGTTAAACAATTTTCAAATTGGCTAAACGAAAGAAACACAGATAGACATATATCAGCATTGATTTTTCCGCAACCACTATTATGATAAGTCGGAATCAATGTATGACTATTGGGCCAGAGAAATCGTGATGCTAAATGTCGCTATTATTAATTAATATAATTATATACAATCAGGTGCAATTGATATATCCACCATCGTACTATACAGTACCACCACTGTGCCACGACTACAACTAAAACGTATGTATTCATTTATAGTGCATCGATCCGACTGACTGGGAAAGCTTTGATTTCGAAGTTAGCCGTGCGATTTATTTTATGTGGCGAACATTGGGTTCATTGTACATTGTCCTGTCGCCATTTCCTTCGATGAACGTATGTGCCCTGATTGTATACATTTTCGTACGACTAATGATATGCAGCTGGCATGCGCACTCGAAGTTACGGGCATGCGCATTCACAGTGTCACGATAAAAGGTATGCCTTAGAGTTTACGCTGTTCCAAGGATATTCTACTTACCTGTTCCGAGACACGGTAAGTTGTAAATCTGGACTAAACACGTTTTAAATGCAATGCGTGCTACATTTTCTTTGTGTCATTAAAATCAATAATTAATGTAAATATAAGTATTGAATCGCAGGTTAATAGTTTCCATCGGGGTATGAACTACATTGGTCGTGCTTAATGTTAGCCAGGATGCCTTCGGCCTCCACGCACTTTCGCCAGTGTAGTTCATACCCCGATTGGAATCTATTAGCACGTGAGTCATTCCTTAAATACATACAAGCCAAGTAGACACAATCAGTTAGTGACATTCGACAAACGTGCTTACTAATGATATGCTCTTATGTCGTATCTACCTCTTATGTCGTATCTACCTCTTATGTCGTATCTACCTCTTATGTCGTATCTACCTCTTATGTCGTATCTACCTCTTATGTCGTATCTACCTCTTATGTCGTATCTACCTCTTATGTCGTATCTACTGTCGTATGGTGCACTGCTTCAAGAAGTGTGTGATGTTATATTTCAGCATTGAGTAGTTCCATTTATGTTTTTTCCCTATTTTTGGCCAATATTAGGTAACCCCTAGATTGTCGTATCAATTCATACTGATGTTTGACAATAATTGTTATTGAATAGATCTACACCATGTGTGGGTTTGGATGATTGTCTGGATACAAGCTAAATTAGCCTCAATGCTATATGCTAATTGTTCCGTAATTTACAATAGTTTATGGCATTGTAACATGTTTTGCAGTTTTATCTGTATACGTTGTAAGTTAACCGCATGTTTATGTTTATATGTATTTCTTTGCCATATCAAATTTGTTACTGGTCAAAAGCATGTATATTGTTGATTTGCCGCAATAAACATTGAATCTATGAATGCAACTCAATCGAGATTATCTGTCACAGCAAGTAAATGCACAATGAAATTAAGATAAAATCCCAGCCATATTAAATTCGCAACTTGTCAACAGAACAGAACAGAAATTTTGTTCTAAACAAAACAGAACAGTTTGTTTAACGTCGCTGCCGGTTGTCTTATTTGGGCGACGGTTAGTTTATCTACCAACATCTTTCATGAGCAGCCTCCAGCGGTTACCCAGTACCTAGTGCATCAACCTCCGTATGAAACTGCCACCATTTTCATATAAATAGACACAGACCCGTGACCATCAGTGATGATAGGTCATAGTGGTATACAGCGTTCTTAACAACTCGACCAAGGAGGCGGTCTCCTAGAAACTAAAATGCTGTTTGGTATTTATATTTATCACCGCATTTATAAATGCATTGGGCGCCTAATGTGCAAATATGACCGAGAGAGGTTTGCCATTTATATTTGAAAATTTAATATGACATTATCCGGATTCCATAATTTTATTTGTCACATTTGAAGCCATCTCCGCGCTGTTTGTGTTTCTTTGAACTCGAAAGCACTAAAAGGGAGCCATATTTATAATTTTAAGTACTGTATTCTCTGTAATTTATCTGACTCAGAGAAATGTATTCGTACCAGGAATTAATATCCTTTTCCTAACTCATCTGATTTCGACCGCTAATCATTAAGGCTGCCAATGGACACAGATCATTGCACTCTAAAATGTTATATTAATTCCTGTCTGAAACAATGGACAACTGGAATGCAATTGAAACGGTATTTAAAAGATTAAGATAGGACTAACTGATACAGAAAAGATAATATATATCCATCCAATAAACAATTCATTTGTTTTCAAAGGTTGTGGAACACAGACAGACAGACAGACAGACAGACAGACAGACAGACAGACAGACAGACAGACAGACAGACAGACAGACAGACAGACAGACAGACAGACAGACAGACAGACAGACAGACAGACAGACAGA
Source organism: Archivesica marissinica (assembly GCA_014843695.1). Lineage (NCBI taxonomy): Eukaryota > Metazoa > Mollusca > Bivalvia > Venerida > Vesicomyidae > Archivesica > Archivesica marissinica. The sequence continues at coordinate 83,460,926 of CM026390.1, read as the reverse complement.
CAGACAGACAGACAGACAGACAGACAGACAGACAGACAGACAGACAGACAGACAGACAGACAGACAGACAGACAGACAGACAGACAGACAGACAGACAGACAGACAGACAGACAGACACAACACAACAACAAACAACAACACAACAACACAACAACACAACAACACAACAACACAACAACAGACAGACAGACAGACAGACAGACAGACAGACAGACAGACAGACAGACAGACAGACAGACAGACAGACAGACAGACAGACAGACAGACAGACAGACAGACAGACAGACAGACAGACAGACAGACAGACAGACAGACAGACAGACAGACAGACAGACAGACAGACAGACAGACAGACAGACAGACAGACAGACAGACAGACAGACAGACAGACAGACAGACAGACAGACAGACAGACAGACAGACAGACAGACAGACAGACAGACAGACAGACAGACAGACAGACAGACAGACAGACATGTTCACGTATTGTATTTTCTTCTTTAATATATTTGGCAATATAGGTACTCGTTTTTGATTTGTTGTTAACACTATGTAGATGTATTTTCCAAAAGTAGACCATGCATAATGTAATGAATATTTTGGTCTCAAATGAATAGGATAACATAATAAGAAATGGTACTCATCCTCAACTGAGTTCAATTGTTACACAGTTTACAAATGCGATGTTTTTCTCGATACCTGCTTATCGACACGTTTCAATGTCCAGATTAGCGTAGTGGTTAGCGCTCTCGCTTCTCACCAATGCTACCCGAGTTCGATCCTCTGACCGGGAAGTATGTGAGTTGGTACGATGGTCGCCAGATCGGACATATGGGTTTTCACCTGGTACTACGGTTTCCTCCCCACGAATGACCACATATACCCTTTCATCCGCGCCAATGAGAGTGATTAATATAAGTTGCTAACACTTGCTTCGCAATCGTTGTAAAATAAATAAAGTTTAAACTTTAGAAATGCGATGGTTTTTCTCGATACCTGTGTATCGACCAGTTTCGATTTCCAGATTAGCGCAGTGGTTAGCGCGCGCTTCTCACCAATGCAACCCGGGTTCGATCCTCGGAGTGGGAAGTATGTGAGATGTTACGATGGTCGCCAGATCGGAAACGTTGGTTTTCTGCGGGCACTCCGGTTTCCTCCCATAAGAAAGACCACATTTACACTTTCATCCGCGCCAACCAGAGTGATTAATTAAGTTGTTAAAACTTGCCTGGCAATCATTGTAAAATAAATAAAGTTTAAGCTAATTTCCAGATGATGTGCAGATAGCCTAAATATGTTCAGTTCCCTCCTTAATATGTCATTTACAAATTTATTAATGTATGTTTCACATTTAAATTACAATTTAAATTTTCTATCATGGCAACATAGTTCTGGCATTGAATTCACAGACTTATGCCAATCATGTATGAATTACTTAGTCTCGGATACGAAGCTTAAAAATAGGTAAATAGTTCATTCTATCATTCAAATTATATCTAATGTTAATAAATTCAAGATGATCAATGATATATACTATTCCATTGGACCAGCACTTACCACGTGTGTTGCTCTTGACATTGTTAACAAGAGAATTGAGATTCTAATCCAAAATTATTGATCATTCCTTTGCCATAATAGAATGGGGACATATAACAAGCTCACCTAATATAACATTGGTGGGTTGTCTGTTTGCGGAGTTCAATAACTACAATTAAAACACTATCGTGACGTCATACATTTTTACTTGCAGTCCATTATTATTAATATTGGACTTGTGTCAAAAGGCTAGATTATTATATTAAATACTACGCCCTAATGTACACTTTTAACCAGTATGATCTTGTTGTATAAGTGTGTGCTTTAAGTAAGATATAAGCCTCAAACTGATCCAATATGTATACTATAATTTATACAAATTTATTTAGCTCGATTGCGAAACCAGTTCATTCAACTTATATTAATCACTCTCGAGACCTCATTCCTGATGGAATTCATCGCCACGAGGATGAGAAAAGAGGCAATGTGGAATTTAAATGCCTTGCCTAAGGGCACAATCATAACGGCTCCAGCCGAACTCGAACCTTTCGCACCTGAAGCGAGCGCGCATCCACTGCGCTATCACGACTTGAATAATATTGGTACTGTCCTACACCTATAATATTTCACATATATACACTATATTGCTAGTATATGCTTATAGATTTGTATTGTATATAGACGTGTGTGTTTTACGTTTATTTATCGTCGCTACCGGTTGCTCATATGAGCGACGACTCCTGAAGAGATTAGTTATTTTAGATTTTTGGAGGATAGTGCAATATACAGACAGAGACCCATTCCAGAATCTCCTCTGGTTCTTTTACGTGCACGGTGTAAAGCACCGACACGAGACCTCGGTTTAACGTCCCATCTGAACGACTGTTAATTTTATTAGGGTCATACGGGGGATCGAACCTGCGATCCCTGGATTACCAGTTCAGCGTGTTACCACTGTACTACAGACCCGTCTGTAATTAGTATGATCTGTGTCCATCACATATAAAAACAATAATGAGGACACTAATCTTTCTAGTGAAAAAACAACAACACAAACAACAACAAAACACAAACAAACGTTTTTGCAAATCTTGACATTAAATTATGCTATATACATGTGTATAAATAAATTAAGTGCACATACATATGTCTTCTGATAAATATTCGCAACTATCATTGTGTAAGATTATATTTAAAACTGTTGGCCACGAATGCTGATAAAATAGTAAACAATGTAACCTTTAGATATGTGTGGGACGCAATTACTAAAGCTGCCATGTTATTTATTTTATTTGTTTGTCTAATTCGGCATTTAATCAAAGAATCAAGACTCGCGTAGGCATGGTTAGGGCGAGATTCCAGCATCGGTCAGAGAGGGGCGATAGCGCATATCGATCAAGAGAAGTCATTGGATATCGCGACACTAACGGATGTCGTCATCAGCGATGGAAGACTACTGCGGCACTGAGCAGCTTATAGTGTGCTGGCAAATGAGAATGTGTTAGCCGCTCTATGATGAGGCACTAGAAATACAATAACTCTTGTTAGATCTTGCGCCAGAATACAATACATTTACGATTTATTGAAGAAGAATATATAGGACATTGTTTACAATTATAACGACTGAAATAAGTTGGAGAGCAAACAATGATTATGAAGTAAGTATTTTCTTTTTAAAATTTGTTTCGGAATTTATTATTTGATTTTTGTTATTTAAGAATTGTTATTCATACAAGGAAGCGCGGTATTAGCCATGCATATGATTTAGCCTGGAGAGGCCACGAAAACGTAAGCTGTTGACTCGACTCTAAATCATAAATACAATAAAACAAACACATATTTAATTAGAATCTGGCATCTGTAAAATGTGATATAGGTATGTCCATGTACCGGATTGTGTATTGTTAGGTTTCATCCGAATATTCATATGCATAGTATATTTTTGACAACAAGTGACGGTTCTTTCATTTTGTTCTCGTACATACATGTTCGTATTTCTGAGCTACCAGTATTAATATCGGCCGTCATTTATAGAACAAAACATTTATTTATACTTGTATTTGGTTTAATCATACAATAATTGTTATTTATTCGACATTATATAACATAATTTACTACAAATAATAATGTACACAATAAATACAAGTTGATTCAAATAAATGCTAAGAGCTTATTGGATTTCTCTCCACTGCATATTATAAATTGGTATACGGTATGGCGATATTTATGTATATATAATATTGTATATATATATATATAAAATAATATATATATATATCATTGTCGAAAGTACGAATAGAAACGTAAAAATAGTAAGCTTAGCATTTATAGTTGATAACAGGCTGTCAAAGGACACTCTACACATTTAGCATCCTATAAATTTTGCTTAGTGCATCGTAATATATATATAACATATAAAATACTAATTCACATGTTTTATTGGTATAAAACAGTTTGGTTTAAACATATTTATTTTCTATCATGTACATGGTTATTGACAACAATTGAAATAAGGAATTGTACAGAAAGCAATACAGCTTATGGTTGTCCTCTCCTTCCTAAATAATTTACACAAACATTTCATGGCATGACTATGTACAAGTTCAATAATCCTGTTTGGTTATATGAAGACACAGTTTGCAATAGCATCAATAGCATCAATAGCATCAATAGCATCAATAGCATCAATAGCATCAATAGCATCAATAGCATCAATAGCATCAATAGCATCAATAGCAAATGATCACATTGCATAATAATAAGTACTAACTTTCAACGATTCTTTGATAAGTTTAACTAGATTAGCTAAAATAGATTTATTCCTAGATTGCATTAGGTCAATAAACTTGTAAATTGATGGCCTTTGATAGAACTATTTTCAATGTGTTTTTCCCGAGCTCAATACAACAAGAACATATACAATATAAAGTGAATCTCATTTTCAATATATTACAACAAACAATATCTTTCATTTCTTACGATTCTATTTTTAGCAGACCGACCCGTTTTAATTCTAAGTGAATGAGAAGATAATTTTTGTTTATTCAGACCTCGAACAATTATTTAACAATACTAAGTAAATTTCGTAAAAAAATCGATCTTAAAATGTCGATATGTTTCAAGAACAGGACTACTATCTATCATTGATGCACTTTTTAAGCAGACACAAGAAAAGTGTTAGATCTAAACTAACGTGGTCATTAAAATAAACAATTACATACTTGCTTACTTATATAAGTCAACTCATAATCATATTGTTAGAGGTCACATTTTGAACCCAGTTGTTCACACTCATAAACACTTTAATGCTATATTGATCGTATTGCAATATTGTCAGCATGTATGATTATACACCGATATTGTACAATTCTAATAGTTTAGTTTAGTTTATTTTATTAAATTCCAATAGGCTGTCAAGCCCATGAGGACATACATACATATTATATACAGTTAGCGAACAGTGCAAACATAAAGCATACATTTTATACAAATGAGCTCCCACAGCCATTTATATTTATATCTATGTGTAAATACCTGTAATATTTATCTGATATGTGTCTTATAATTAAAGCAAAATAGTTCTTTATTTCCAACAAGGAGAAGGTCAAAAGACACAACAAAACACAAAACCAAACATACAAAATTGAAGTTGTTGCAAAGTTGTATAACATGGCCGATTAGTAAACCCTTCGTAACCATATTCATTGCTAAATGTTAAATAAAATAAATTTAACATGTGGTCTTATTTGTAAATCAGAACGCATCCATTTATTTAATTCAGAGCGGCTTTGTAGATTAATATTACATGACATATACATAGATTAATTAATTAAATTCCATTCAACTTTCCAATCACATGAGAACACACCTAATACAACATAAATAGTATGTAAGCTAGCACAAACATATAGAAAACATACGCATTTATAACTGTTCTTAATTGCTATTTTCTCCAAATCATAGCGAAAATAATTCTCCATTTGTATCTTAATCGTAATGATAAATGCCATCTCAGGATCAAAATGTTGCACTCCATATGCACATTCTGAATACTATGCAACGCTACAACGCTGTTCCACCATCAGTCTATCTTGTTCGAAAGCGAAGATAACAAGATTCGGCCAGTGGATAACAAGTATACATATACAGCATTATTATATGTATTACATACCTCGGCTATATAACAAATTATTAAATACATTTTTCAATAGTATATAGCATCACAAGTATACCTGTACAACATTATCATATATAGTATACACCTATATAACGTTTTAAATATGTATAATACATAGCATCATTTGTACTCAAAGCAAAAGCATAATTGTAATTCAACTAACTTCTACACATGACTGTAGTTCTAATTATGAATGCCTTATAAATATACAGACCTAAATTTCGTATTTCCTGCTTATTTACTGAGTTCATGAGTTCAGAAAATTTTAACATATTCGGTCTGATCCAGTATTTTCTAGATATATACAAGTTTCTAATATTAGCATACATATTACACTCAATGATAAAATGGTACTCATCTTCAATTATATTACAGGTTAAACATTTTCTTTCGGACACAGGTGTCCGTACAGGCATAGACCACCTGCCGGCCTCTAATATAACGAGATATATACAACGGATAACGCCCTAGTTCGCCATGTACTGCAACATAATAAGTAGTCCGTCTAATATTAAGCAGTCTTTTACACACCTTTAATTGGATTATTTAAATTGTTTTAGATTTGGAAAATCCCAATATCTCTGCTCCATAACGTAGGATAACATAAGATTAAAAAGACGACACAGAAGCTTAGGCTTTAGCTTAATCGTTTTACAATTGACTACCAATGGGATAAGATCGTTCAGTTACTTCATATCAGGTTCTCCTGGTTGAGTGAAAAATGACCAGTATAATTGAAAATGGTTCCTAGATAATTAAAGTCATTAACAAGTTCTATAACATGACCATTGTAGGATCAAACTTCATTTTTCATTCTTTCTGAAGATCATTATTGTAGTCTTAGTAGTGCGTAACTAAGTATATAATATATCTCAACTATGTTGCAGCTCCTCCGGGCTTTTACCTAGAATGATCATGTCATCGGCAACTAACCATGCTAGTACCATTCCTTTCTTTCTGAAGACCATTATTATTGTCTTCCTAGTGCTTACCTCTAGCCCCTAGGTGTTACAATAAGTATACAGCAGATCTAAACTATGTTGCAACACCTCCTTTTACCTAGAATGATAATGTCATCGGCAAATAACCATGCTATTAAAACAATATCATATATGTGCAGACCAGTATTAACATTATCCTCCAGAAATGCAAGTATTTAATAAATAAAGTGAATACATTCGGAGAAATTACCTCCCCTTGACGCAATCCAACATACTACTGACAATATAGTCTAATTACTACTGTGACAGTGCTTTGCGCATGATTTAACTTTAATTTACATGTCTCTTATTACACGTAATAACTTTCCTTGGGTACCGCTGTACTAGCCTGGGTTCCATTCTTTCGATTTTTCACTTTTTAATTTCTGACACGTTGATATGATCAGAAACTCAATACGGTGGATATGATCAGAAACTCAATATAGTATCGGTGTTAAAATATATTTATTTGAATGACCAGGCATATTATATCAACGCCTGTTCCCAGGCTACCGCTATACCATAAAGCAGTTCTATATACGCTGTCACAACAACGTTATGAGACCCTATAATAAGTAATATTTGTAGGAAAGAGGTATAGAGAGCATACTGCATTTTCTTCAATCCTACATGTATGTAAATACTATTTATACTAGACTATGTTTATTCAAAGAAATAAATATTATTGAAACTAAAATCAATACACTCTATAAAACAGTCATTTAACAGAGCATCGCTACCTATTTGGCTTTTCCAGTTTTAAGCATCTTAGCTGCTGCTAGAATCTCGGCACTTGTAATAGGCACTTCTAATTCATCAAAGCAACAATCAGTATTATCGGAATTGTTAGTGTTACAAAAGGATTCTGCTTCACCATTAAGTACATTGAAAAAATATCATCTCCCTGAGTAGAAAAATAATTATATTTGTTATATTCTTGTGAAATTCTAGCTTCATTTACCTTCTTGTTAACTTTGTACTTTCAAAAGTGTTATGGCTTACATGTTCGTGTTTGATCTACATCTGAAAGTGTCGTCTGCTCAGAGGCTCTCTCCTTCACACGGCATGCATCTTTTATAATGAATGGTGTTGTACTTGGCCACGATAATTTGTATATTTTATGTATTGTATAACGATGAGACTGAAATAAAGAATACATTTGTATCGTTATATACATTGACGTAATTGTTCTCTACTGACGTCAGTTCTACACTTATTAGTGTGTGTGTGTTTTACGTTTATTTATCGTCACTAACGGTTGCCCATATGAGCGACGCCTCCTGAAGAGATTAGTTAGTTTAGATTTTTAGAGGATAGTGCAATGATACAGACAGAGACCTATTCCAGAATCTCCTCTGGTTCTTTTACGTGCACGGTGTAAAGCACCGACACGAGGCCTCGGTTTAACGTCCCATGTTAATTTTATTAGGGTCAGACGCGGGATCGAACCTGCGATCCCTGGATTACCAGTCCAGCGTGTTACCACTGAACTACATATCCGTCTGTACACTTATTAGAACACGCAGTGCATCTAATTACACATGTATAACCTGAATATACTCATTATCGAACCATTCAACATGATTAACAATGGAAGAATCAGAAAAGGAACTAACACGTTTGTTTCTAAAGTATTTAAAACTTGTGGATCATCGGACGGCATTTGTAAAATTATTCAAACCACCATCTACCGAGCTACGCTGTGAAACGAAAGCATCCGTTAAATGATTAAAATCTTGCAAGTTGATAATCAGTCCGCTACAACAGTTCTCCAAGGGCTTACTATACATAGCAAAACTAACATATGGGCAATAGGTAGCGACGAAAAAGAAACGTAAAACACATGCCTTCTCACTCCATTCATTCAAGGATTCAATATTAAAACGAACAATACTTTGAAAATACTTCAAAATAGCATTCTGTAGTAAGTAGATACTCTATCAAGGAGGCCCTATGCCGCGACACACATGTGTGCACATACTATGGAATCCATTGTAACTAGAACTGATTTCATTTAATTATATTCTATTGCTCATTGACATTTGTGCACACAGCAAATTATAAAATGATACAGATTCGCACTAAAACAAAGGAACAAGTTCATCCAAAACTCTATATTGTCAATAAGTGGTTAACCCATTCAACCCCAAGTAACTGACATGGACTGGTGCATGATATTCTTAGACCAATAAATTAATTAGAAAATTACCTTTGGACCAGTTCATTTATCAAAATAGGTAATTTTTTCTAAAAAATAGTAATACTTATTACTGGCAGAAAGATGCTGATGGCATTGGGTGTGTTATTTTTTCAAACCAGAAATGTCAAGTAAACAGATACATGTTACTGTATTAGCATGCCAGTCTTTCCGGTGCTTAAAGTAATGGTGTGCTGCATTGATGGTGTACTTCATTGATGGTGTACGTTATTGATGGTGTACTTCATTGATGGTGTACTTCATTGATGGTGTACTTCATTGATGGTGTACGTTATTGATGGTGTACTTCATTGATGGTGTGCTGTATTGATGGTGTACTTTATTGATGGTGTACTTCATTGATAGTGTACGTTATTGATGGTGTACTTCATTAATGGTGTACTTCATTGATGGTGTACTTCATTGATGGTGTGCTGTATTGATGGTGTACTTCATTGATGGTGTACTTCATTGATAGTGTACTTTATTAATGGTGTACTTCATTGATGGTGTAATTTATTGATGATGTACTTTATTGGACATTGTTGTATTTATCGTCTTTCAAAGATTCGTATATATGAGATTGATGGTGAAACGGACGCGATATTATATATTCTCATGGTGGTAGTAGTAGGTAGCATGTAGTAGGTGGTGGTGGTAGTAGTAGTGGTGGTAGTGGTAGTGGTGGTAGTAGTAGTGGTGGTAGTAGTAGTGGTGGTAGTAGTAGTGGTGGTAGTGGTAGTGGTGGTAGTAGTAGTGGTGGTAGTGGTAGTGGTGGTAGTAGTAGTGGTGGTAGTGGTAGTGGTGGTAGTAGTAGTGGTGGTAGTAGTAGTGGTGGTAGTGGTAGTGGTGGTAGTAGTAGTGGTGGTAGTGGTAGTGGTGGTAGTAGTAGTGGTGGTAGTAGTAGTGGTGGTAGTGGTAGTGGTGGTAGTAGTAGTGGTGGTAGTGGTAGTGGTGGTAGTAGTAGTGGTGGTAGTAGTAGTGGTGGTAGTGGTAGTGGTGGTAGTAGTAGTGGTGGTAGTAGTAGTGGTGGTAGTGGTAGTGGTGGTAGTAGTAGTGGTGGTAGTGGTAGTGGTGGTAGTAGTAGTGGTGGTAGTAGTAGTGGTGGTAGTGGTAGTGGTGGTAGTAGTAGTGGTGAGTGGTAGTGGTAGTAAGTAGTGGTAGTGGTGGTAGTAGTAGTGGTGGTAGTGGTAGTGGTGGTAGTAGTAGTGGTGGTAGTAGTAGTGGTGGTAGTGGTAGTGGTGGTAGTAGTAGTGGTGGTAGTAGTAGTGGTGGTAGTGGTAGTGGTGGTAGTAGTAGTGGTGGTAGTAGTAGTGGTGGTAGTGGTAGTGGTGGTAGTAGTAGTGGTGGTAGTAGTAGTGGTGGTAGTAGTAGTGGTGGTAGTGGTAGTACTAATCTTTATTTACATCTCATCATGGTACGTACAGTATTTGCAATAACAGTACATGTATAGGTTACATCCTAAGAGTTCAATGCCACTCCAGTATGGAGTTATAAGAGATGAACAAAATTATACACACTCATTTATCACAGTATGTATGGGATTATCGGCTATTAAAATGTGCTCAAAAACGATGATAAAACACTGAAAGACAAACTAGATACTATTTCACACTATTTACTACATGGTCATACGAAATCCAACTTCGCTTTGACCAGATCATAGGGAATATGATATTGACGATTCGAGATTCAATATTTTATTAAATAACGTGAACATACACTGTTTCTAGTTACATGATAAAATATATTAGCATATAAGTTATCACATGACAAACGTGTTGTATGATACTATGTACAATATAACATGATATCGTTGTAAATATAAATACTATGCTGCATAGACAATCCACAACAGTGAACAACAAATACACGACATGACTGGGTAGATATGCTATGCGCACATGCTTGCGGTTGCGGCAATGAATCTCTGGTCCGATGCGTTATTGTTATCGCATGCGATTGCGGGTCGGAAAATTAAACAGAAATTCACTGACACATGCATGCGGTTTCGATACGAAACTAATCTGCCGCTGTGAATGTTGCCGGACTGAAAACTACTCCTATTTTCCATCCGGAAACTTTGATCGCTCCGAATGCTATCGCAGAGGGAACTCCAGTCTGAGAGTATTTGTGACGTCATCCTGGGAAACCCCATGATTTAGTCATGCCACGAGGTCGGGCGGTGCCAATTTCGCCACAAGTAGTTGACAATTTGTGTAATTAGGTGAGGCCGCGGGCCTACCTCTACATAAGTCAACACACTTCTCATAGTCACTATAAAGTTCTGGCATTAATGAGCAAAACATTTTCTTTCCGTTGGCGGTTAATTTCATGAACCCACATCCTTCTCTTCCTCCGTGTCTTCCTTAAGGCTATCATCACTAACAAAAAATCATTGTCAACCTCGTCGATATCCATGTCGAATATGGCTGAAACGCACCATCACCGGACAACTTTCGCATGGCCACAACGGAACGAATACGCAAACATGTGCACGGCAAACGCATCCGATAAACGGATCCGAAAATATTCGTTTCAGCAACAGCAACCATGTGCGCCTAGCTTAACTAGATTCTTAAAGTAGACCATTTGTTATACAATGCTAATACATGCAACTTGTTAGTATAGCACTAGATAGTTCCAACAAAAGAATAGCCAGTTATAAGCCGTATATAATACCAGTAATCATAAGCATGGAGGAATGCATACATCAGGTACGATTATTCCAAAATATTGACAAATGATTCATATACATAATAACACAATTTAGGTTCAATGTTGCGGTTTGTATTCTGCAACAGTTCAACAATTTGAAAACACTCTAATATAATAACGCCTTTAAGGTAACGTTTACCTATATCACTATATGCAGTATAGATACAGACAAATACAAACACAATGTAATTCATCCTCTATATCACTGGATTTACAAATAAGACAATATGTTTGGATATGGTCTATTCTAGCATTGTCATAGCATTGACATGCAACATTGACAATGATTAGCACGGTATGTTTTCATCTACTTTCTACCTAGGGATGAATGAATGACTATTACATAATAATAGAAAAAATTATGTGATATGTGCCCATCTTCTGTAAACAGCTTAGGCAACCGAACGAGTCACAGTGGTGATAGTGACAATAACATCCAGGAAGCAATCATATTGCAGTAGAACTATCTGTCTAAAACTATTATCTGGGCACAGGATACTCAATGCTATGGTGTTACGCATGGCGTCCGATTAGCGCAGTGGTTAGCGGGCTCGCTTCTCACAAATGCATCCTGGATTCGATCCTCGGACCAGGAAGTAAGTGTGATGGTACGAATGACCACATTTACGATTTCATGCGCGCCAACGAGAGTGATTAATATAAGTTGTATTAAACTTGCTTCGTAATCGTTGTAAAATCAATAAAGATTAAACTTTTTAAGCATGGCGTAATCCGGCAACTGTTATTATTTTCTTCTAAGAGATGCAACTTAGTAGAAACAGTGTACGCATTGCACTATTATGGCTTTATGTCATGCTATATAACATCAGCAGCATTGCACTATCATGGCTTTATGTCATGCTATATAACAGCAGCAGCATTTCACAACGCATGATTCATTACAGGTTGTAATAAAAATAATAATATTTACCCCTACCCCCTCATAATCACGCGTTCAATATGTCATGTTGCCACCATTTTGCACACATGCACAAACATTGTTGCCACATTCTGCGCTAAATAGTTCTTCATTTTGTGTCGTATACACACAGACGAAGTACAGGTTGTGAAGGAAAGTGGCCCTCTATGGGCGTGTTGATATATTTATCTCTTATTCTCTTGATATTACAAATGACCATTGCGTATTAATAGGTCGACATACTGTTGGGCATGTGTCACTTATGTTTGCTATGCCCTATATATCCACTAATTCGTCAAGCAGGACATCAGTTTTGTTTACTCATGTTCATGTGTTATCAATCCTAAGACATACTAGTAAATTAAGCAAAGTAACATAGACTTTCGTAACGATTATCATGTGTATGTTCAACGTCGATATTCACACATATAGCAGCATCGGCTGGATCTGTCATCAAATACACTGTTATTGAACATATTTGCCAAACATACAATTACTACGACAATACAACTCCCGAACGTAACATATTCATATCTAATAATTTTGTTCCTAACCATGTGTTTTTATGTTTATTTATCGTCGCTACCGGTTGCCCATATGAGCGACGCCTCCTGAAGAGATAAATCATTTTAGATTTTTGGAGGATAGTATATATATCTTTATTACCTCCACTGACGGGAGAGCTACACAAAAGCACATACAAGTGCAAAACATATAGACATTGAAATGACAAACATAAATGACATATATTGTAGTATAAACATAAATGAAATAATTACATATTTATCATCAAGAACTATTCAGAACTATTACATATGTACGTATATTTCACAAGACGTTCTCCAATGCATCTTTGATAACCAGCAAAAAAAAACCTTGACGAAACGAAATACAAGAATTATTTAAGGAATCATATACGAACAATTGTAATATGTATTGTGAAAACAATATTACAGATTGCATGTGAATTAAGTGTATGAAATACAATATATCAACTTTATTATGTACTTAATTACATAATGTTATTATATGCATTCAACAATGTATTTGCATATGTCCAGATACAGTCATTAGCAGAAACTCAGTTCTAAAGTAGCATTGAATGAAATGCTTTAACACTGGCTAATATTATTCTCTCATTTGCATAATCAGAAACACCATGATGCTGAAGACCGGACAGTAAGTCATATATCTGTATGACTGGCTCTTGAGTAATGAACTTCAAATATAATGCAATATGTGCATATGACACAATATCTTGCCATAAATATGTCCGAAGTTTTTCGTTACAACAGCAGAAAAGATGTTTATGGACAAGAATATTTTCAACATGCAGACTGCATTTTTCACATTTCTCACTACGGTTATATAAATAAGGATGACAATGGAACAGAATAAATTATGCAGAAATGAGATCTAGAAGTATTTAAAACTTTATTTATTTTACAATGATTGCTGATTGCGAAGCAAGTTTTAACAACTTATATTAACCACTCTCGTTGGCTCGGATGAAAGCGTATAATTATGTGGTCATTCATGTGGGAGGAATCCGGAGTACCCGGAGAAAACCCACCTGTCCGATCTGGCGACCATCGTACCATCTCACATACTTCCCGGTCCGAGGATTGAACGCGGGTCGCATTTGTGAGAAGCGAGCGCGCTAACCACTGCGCTAATCGGACAGCCAAATATTGACGTGTAGTATTGAATGAGAGTAAGAAATATGGGTGGAGCAGATTATGAAGTTGATTGCATAGTGGACGTCTTGAACTAGACAACTCAGTCAAATCGTTTTGACTTTTCGATGAACTCGTGTTCGGCAAGGCAGATCTGTTCGTTGGCGTCATCTGGAATAGAAGTATTCCCAGAAAGAATGGATCAGTGTTGCACTTAATACGCCTGACTAAACTCAGATTGCATAAAACCACAATTTCAATCTCATGAGAATTCAACACGGCGTATAAAAGGACCTCAGTTTCGGACATGAATCAAAGTTCATATACCAGAAATATGTTTTCCGGTAGTGTCACATGATTGACACGTGACCTTGTAAAGCCAAACATTATTTCTTTGCAAATAGCTCTGGTCAATCGACAAAGTCTCATTATCTCTGACGTGAGTACCAATTCACTAATTCTGAATAGTTTGAACAATTTTGGTTCAAAATATAACCAAAATATAATATGTGCTCGAAAATCGACCATATTGACCTATCTTCGACACCCTGCAATAATGAACATTTCTCTTGGATCGTACAAGCTATGTGACGTATCTATTATCCATTGCCTATAGCTGCAGCATGCGTGCAAATAGGAGACGAATTAAACTAAAATCAGTATCCCAGTGTTACTGGTTTCCGGCAATGTATTACATAACTGGTTCATATAGATTTTGAATGTTCATACGCTGCAAACAATTTTAACAAAGTAACTGAATAAACAACATTTTACCTTTCATACTTTTTATTAATAGATGTTTGACATTTTTGCACATCTTGTGGATGAGATATGGAAGATAATAAATAATAAAAGAATGAATAAATTGATCCACTCAGAAAACGTTCATGGTGTATTTCTCAGATGGGGACTTTCCTTTGAGCATCGGTGTCTATATTTGATCATTTTTCTAATTCTACCTGCGAGAATGAACTGCTGTTACAGTACGTGTTACCGCATGAATCACTGTATAATGTACTGTTTCAATATGTACTACAGCACATGTCATGTAGCACGGTATATGGTAATATATACAATTTTAACGCGGAATTCCACCACAAGTTAAAAGGAAGCAGCTATGTTAATGCAAAAAATATGATGGGATGTTAAACCGAGGTCTCGTGTCGGTGCTTTACACCGTGCACGTAAAACAACCAGAGGAGACTCTGGAATGGGTCTCTGTCTGTATCATTGCACTATCCTCCAAAAATCTAAAATAACTAATCACTTCAGGAGGCGTCGCTCATATGGGCAACCGGTAGCGACGATAAATAAACGTAAAACACACACAATGCACACAAAAAAGTTTCTGTAAACTTGCAATGATTGTATCGATGTGTTCGTCAGTGTCTTGATACTGCGATGGAATGGTCCGCTTAGTACTTAGCGTGTAATGCTATTTGTCAATATACTCATATATACGCATAGTGTATATAGTGCGTGCATGATGCATCATGTATACAATAGATACCCATATAGTTCATTTTTATACTGTAAGTAGGTTCCATTGATATTTTGAAAAAGTTAATACATTGGTAAACACTCCTGCTATGCTAGAGGACATAGAAAACGCACACCTACATTATATGATTATTATTACATGAAAACCAAATATTAAGGATTCCATCAAAGATATATCACCTCTTTATTACAAAACACAAACTGAACAACTAAAACTATTCCAAAATATTTAAAACTATGTAGTTTTATATAGTTATTGTTTTTCATGTAAAAACGGCCTTATCCGAAGTGTGCGTTTTCTATGCCCTCTAGTATACTATTATAATAGTGATGCATTCCATAACAGCATTTATTACACGTCATATATAATATTAGTTCGCATATAATAGAAAAGTCATTCATTTTATTACTAATTTTAAATTTAATTCCAAACAATCAAGAGCAAGGGACAGTAAGCTATAGTTGGTTTCCATTAACCTAAGCTTGTAGTCTGCGTTATATGTATTTAATACATATATAATATATATATATGCAAACTAATACAAAAAGTTATAAAAGAATAAAAGATGTGTATATGACTTAATGATAAAATATAATCCTTATTGTCTCTCCCTCTGTTGTATAAATTGAATTGAAAACACATCTTAGATATATGCACGTGCAAAACGTCTCACATGTGCAGAATAAGTCACGGATCATTGGTTTCTGTATTAGTTATTTAACTGTCACACCTGGAATTTCTGTATTGATTGAGTTTATTATTTTGCTGTCAAACCTGGAATTTCTGTATTGATTGAGTTTATTATTTTGCTGTCAAACCTAGCATTTCTGTATTGATTGAGTTTATTATTTTGCTGTTCACTTTCTTGAGATCTTCAATTTTCCCTTCCTTGAGTATTTTAAACGATTTCGTTATTCTATTTTTGTTATCCTTATTTATACATTTTGATTTGATTTGATTATTTGATGATTTAGTTTTGTTATGCATGATCCATTCTGTATGGTATTTATTTCTTAATCTTCGGCAGTCTTTATTGAACAATTTCCTATGTCATTCCACGTGTGGCTGATTTGATTTAACAACCAGAGGATCACATTCATTTATTAAGTTAACATACAATTGTTTTCAATTATGTTGATGCCACTTTCGGGTAACATCGACATTTAAAATAATTGACCAATTGCATAACCTATGGAATATGCATGTCATTGGAACGTTCAGATCATCCACAGTAGCTAGTCCATATGTCACAATGTGCCATAATTATATCTCAATCTGAAATATCAATATTTGCAATATGTTATTAAGCTTAAATGCAACCAAATCTAGGTCATCTAACGTACAAAGCCGTGGCTGATCAGAGCCGTAACAAGTTATTAATTATGGTGAGGCAGCTGATATAGGTATTCAACTTTATCTCAAACGCCTATTTTGATATCTTCTTTGTAATTTTGTTTATAGTCGCCACCGCATAAATGCATTTGGGCGACTGTATTTTCTAAGATGGTTATGTCCTAAGGTGATTCTTCTTGTCTAAGGTGATTCTTCTTGTCATAAGGTGATTCTTCTGTGGTGGTTATTCGATGATGATTATACGTGTTCTGTGATGATTATTCCTATGCTTCTATGATGATTATTCCTGTTCTTCTAAGTTGATTAGTTCGGTATTCTCTGAAGGTTCTGTATTCTGTGTGGCTTATGAAGACGTCATCAGGTGGTTACTTCTTTCTGTGCCGGCCAGGTTGACAAGGTCTGGTCTGTACGTGGTCCTTTGTAGGGCCACACTCCTCACTGTTGGTCACCCCGCAGCAGCATTAATACGGATCTGACAGTTAAACATCTGGTCGTCGATTGTCACTCAGGGGAGCGTGGATGCCACGACTGTTGCCGCTCCCTCAGGTCGGCCGTCTCGTCTATCCGCCGGAGAAGTAAAGAATGAAGAGAAAGTGTCGAAACGAGCCGGCGAAGATATAGTGTACATATGAATACCACTATCTAGAAGAGCTGGTGGATCTGTCCTGATGTGCTGAAGCCGTGGATACACATGCTGGCGAGCCGAGCCTCCCCCTTCACAAGATCGACGACCAGAAGATCCCAGAATCCTACGCTGCTGCTGCGGGATGTGCCCCGGTCACGACGTGCACGTCGTGAGGAGATCGACCGGGATATTTTGATATTACGACCTTCATAGGATATATACCCGCCGCGAGCTGTTAAAACATAATTCCATTGTTCATATTCATGACAGCGAGCCATTACATGTACTCCGCTTGCCGTTATTTCTAACTTAAATGACATAGGATTAATGTTTGTGGTTTATTAACCAATATACACAAATGGATCAAACGAAGGCATCACATAGTATCGTGCTGCATTCAAGTATCCGACATAATTAATAGTTCTGATGCTTCCTGATCACACTTCTATATTGGCAGAAGAAGCAACGGTTATAAAGTGAATTATTATTTCTAATACCTTGTCAATTACAATCTACGAACAACATGGACATACACAATTCCCTGATTTATAACTCACTAGTTAAACATAGATTGAGCATTTGCTACTAGTATCTTATTGGCTACCAAACCATGTTGGTATCCGTGCTAATGACATGGAAGTGGAAGTCGTGATAGCTCAGTGGATGTGCGTTCGCTTCAGGTGCGAAAGGTCTGGAGTTCGAGCCCAGCTGGAGCCTTTACGTTTATGCCCTTAGGCAAGGCATTTAAATCCCACGTTTCCTCTTCTCTCCCTCGTGGCGATGGATTCCATCAGGAATGAGGTCTCGAGAGTGATCAATATAAGTTATAAGAACTTGTTTCGCAATCGAGCTAAAATAAATTTGTATATCATAGAATAATGAAATGGCAGATGAAAGTGGAATGTAAGCACTTGCTAACGTACCATGCACTAATGATATACACTCGACTGTTGTGTATAATGCGTCCACATATCAGACGGTTTGACTACAATAAAACATAGTTGAGCTAATGAGATCAACAATGAGTGAATCTACTTCAGTCTGTTTATCCATTATCTCCTAGAACAGCAAACTAATATCACGATTGAATTGGGGTTTACACGATTTAATCATGCATTTGTAATGAACATGGAAGATCAACCATGATGTATACTATACCATTTTCCACATTTTTGTGTAACACATATTGCACATATCGATCTCATCAATACAACCCGGGTTCGATCCTCGGACCGGGAAGTATGTGAAATGGTACGGTAGTCGCCAGATCTGACGGAATGACAACATATACGCTTTCATCCGCGCCAACGAGTGATTAATATAAGGTGTTAGAACTTGCTTCGCAATCGTTGTAAAATAAATAAAGTTTAAACTTTAAACACATATTGCACACGAAACAAAACATTCAGCAGACATATTTAACAGTGACAATAGTGTTGGAACCTTTCGGGAATGTCGGCGCTTGCTGTAAGTACACCATTGTGCTTTTGAATGAATCATATATTTACAATTCAAGCTTGATTTGTATTGCGTTGACATTAATATGTTGCTTGTTTACAAATTATACAATAGATATGCTAGCACTAGATTTATTCTACATATTGTCAGAACTTGTGGCCCAAACCGTTTGCTAATTATGTATCGGTTATACGCTTGTTATTGATATATACATGTATATAGAGCAAAACAATTGTTCAAATACAATTGATATTGTTTATATCGTTTTATACAACATGTTTACACTAATTACACACGACCCAACACAATACACTGCGCTCCAAACGGTGGGGGCTAACTACAATTAACTGACATTTCGTTAATTAGAGTTTATTTACTTGATGTTTTCAGCGGAAGATATTAATTACGTGTGATCCACCACACGTCCGTACCTTAGCATGCACTCTAACGAAGTTGTCTCCATTGATAACTAGTTGTTCTCTACCACACGAAATAATCATGTCATGTTATAGTGTTATGGTTCTCATGTCATTCCGATGTACATGTATCCGCCTCACATCTCTGATCTCACCTGAACCTGTGTACACGTCGCTACTAAGTGCAACACGGAAAAGCCATTATAATACCTTAACCGGTAGTTAAGAATAGATTCCATTCCGGATAAAACTATGCGGCGAAACGTGGGATTGTGACAACATGTTGTTTATCAGCTTCGTGTTCGGTGGTATTTGTTTAGATGATAGTGCCTGTTTATTGTTAACCAATAGACACAACTGTAAACTCGTGTTTGATCTATACATGTAGGACACAATAGGACGTTTTAATACAGCATTCATAGCATGCACAATTAGGGATAGACCATTCCATCGCGATATCATGTATACTATGCAAAATATGCTTAGCAACATCTGAGATATTTACTGACAAACTATAGCATTGAGCGAAAACGTAAAATATATGTTTAATATAATCACATTTGAACATTTAACTATTAATGATTATTAAATAGCATCCTTAGAAATGCACCGAGTTAAATTATGTCAACGAGCATAGAATAGGGGTAGCTAACCAAGTCACAGGAACATTCAGAATCTGGCATGTAGACTGTTTTGTTCTATCAAGACTGATTTTTTTCCTCAGTTTTTTTAAATTTCCATTTGTTTTTATTTCTCTATCAACATACATGAATACAAAATCAATATATGTTAACAATACAATGTACTAACATAAATAATGTCTTTTATATAGTATTTCCATGCTAAATCGCAGATATATTAAACATCAATACAATGTATACATATGATGGAGAGAACATTTCATTACATTTTTGAAAGAGAGCGAGAGAGAACTATAGGATAGGAGAAATCGTGTGGATGGTTGAGTATCTACTATAACATTTAAAGATTAGTTAATTAATGTGGTTCAGAAACGGTCTCCATTTTAGCGTGAAAGTAGTATGCTTGTTTTTGAACAATGCAATTCTCAATATTGCAATGAGTTTGTTTACACTGGTCATATACACGAATGCCCCCACGTGTGCTCTATTGAGGAGAGATCGATGGATTTCTCAGGCCACTGTAGTGTTCGCACAGTGTGCTGTGCCATCACAGCCTGTTTGTACATTGCGGAATGCGGACGTGCATTGAAACATCATGCTATCACGTCCCTGAGTAAATGGGCACATTCCTTTTTGTAACTTTATTTATTTTACAACAATTGCGAAACAAGCTTTAACAACATATATTAATCACTCTCGTTGGCGCAGATGAAAGGGTAAGTGTGGTCATTCATGTGGGAGGAAACCGAAGTACCCAGAAAAACCCCACTTGTCCGATATGACACAATACCATCTCACATAATGCCTGCTCCGATGATCAAACCCGGGTTGCTTTGGTGAGAAGCGAGCGTGCAAACCACTGCGCTAATCGGACAGTCAGAGTACTGTGAACAGTCATCAAGTGCGTACGTCCATTTCGACAGATGGCACCCCGTACCATCGCGCTTCCACCCCAAGGCGATCACGGTGAAGCACGTTGAACGAAAGCATTAGTTTTGATGAGAGAATCAATAATTCAACACATAATGTACATGCGCCGGGAAACTGTAGAAAATAACGCAATCAACTTGTAATTAATTTACGGATGTATATTAAATGATGTCAGTGTTAAATTATAGTTGCCATGTTCTCATATCCTCTCATATTCCCCATACATATACGTGACAGGCTATACATATGTTTATAACATGCACGCCATTGTTGCTTTGTATGTGCTCGATCAGAAAGACATTTATGAAATCAATTTACAATCAACATACATACTATGTTATCTAGAACTAAGCATTTATGACACCAGTATGCGCTCTGAAATGAAAACATTCATGTAGGGTTTGCCTTAATAGCGCAAAGTGCGAAAAGTTGATGACTTGCGCAAAGTTGCGCAAAGTGCGCAAAGTTGCGCAAAGTGGGTATAGCTAGAGTCACCTGCGGAAAGTTGATTATTCAGTGCGAAAAGTTGATGATTAAAGTCACTTGCGAAAAGTTGTGCATAGTGTGTATAGCTCCAGTCACCTGCGGAGAGTTGATTATTCAGTGCGAAAAGTTGATGACTAAAGTTACTTGCGAATAGTTGCGCAAAGTGGGTATGAAGTTATGAACTTGAAGTGGGTATAGCTCCAGTCACCTGCGAAAAGTTGATTATTCAGTGCGAAAAGTTGATGACTAAAGTCGGGACATATAATCGTGGGGGCCGATTATATTAAGAATTGGATAGGGCTCAATTAAGAAACAAGAATGTGATGCGCCATGACACAATCGGGTTATTGCCTATGCGATCAGTGTATCCCCATACCATTTGGTCAGGATCTACATTGATAGTAAAGTCAATAAACAAACACAAGGTCGATTTCGTCGTGGCAAGTCACATGTAATTTATGTACACGTTTATTCATGTTTCAGCACAAGTCAACGTATTATCTGCATAACAGTATCACACTTTCGTGGAGAAAGCAAATATACAAGATATGTTCCCCAATATGGTTCTTGTGGAGAAATAATGTTAAATAAAATAATGGCAAAATCAAAGTTGGTAATCGTACAATACGTTGATCTTTAGTAATTTTAATTACGTATAAACGTTAACAAAATAGCTTCATCACTTTAATCACTGGGCCATTTAAGACACAACAATCAGGCGCACCGGCACACTTACAAACAAACAAACAAATAGTTAACAATTAAAGGCATTTTAATCATGTATTTCAATCACTATAGTTGCATAACTAATCAATATAATTATAACTGGTCAGCCCAAACATGCTAACACATGCAAACTTATTAAGCACATAACAACTACTTTGTATCATCAAAGGTAACATGAAACGTGCATATTGACTTTAGTCGTCAACTTTTCGCACTGAATAATCAACTTTCCGCAGGTGACTGGAGCTATATCCATTTCAATGTCATACCCACTTTGCGCAACTTTTCGCAAGTGACTTTAGTCATCAACTTTTCGCACTGAATAATCAACTTTCCGCAGTTGACTGGAGCTATACCCACTTCAAGTTCATACCCACTTTGCGCAACTTTTCGCAAGTGACTTTAGTCATCAACTTTTCGCACTGAATAATCAACTTTTCGCAAGTGACTCGAGCTATACCCACAAGTCATCAACGTTTCGCACTTTGCGCTATTAAGGCAAACCGCATTCATGTATATATATAGTGGCTTGCGTATCCGTGATTGTAAATAATTGTTTCAATACATCTTATTGGAAGACGATTACAATAAAATAAATTAATGCAACGAATTGCCATTATGTAATTATGTTGGACATGGTAACAAAACAATGTGTGGCTCAAACCATATGTATTATCATGCTCCGGTGTCCGATTAGCGCAGTGGTTAGTGCGCGTGCTTCTCACCAATGCAACCCGGGTCGATCCTCGGACCGGGAAGTATGTGAGATGGTACGGTGGTCGCCAGCTCGAACAGGTGGATTTTCTCCGGGTACTCCGGTTTCCTCCCATACGAATGACTACATTTACGCTTTCATCCGTGCCAACGGGAGTGATTAATATAAGTTGTTAGAACTTGCTTCGCAATAGTTGTAAAAGAAATAAAGTTTAAACTATTATCATGCTATATGTGTGTAACATTGTGTTGTATATTATATCATGATGAATTCAATAAAATATGATTAAACTAAACAATTTCAAAACTGGAATGCTCTATATGATATTGCTGGTGCTTACACAGATTGGAGTGAGATTGTGCAACAGAATATGTCTAATAATTTACCGACCAGGGTAACCATGGTGTAATAAATAAAAAAGAAACCATGATGGTCTGACATATTGTCTGATTTGTGGAATAAGTTTTGTAAGTCTGAAAAGGTTTGGTTATGATGTACAATTATAGTGTTCCGTTGTGGAGGTTTGCACCATATTCGTGTATCGAAGCCGGTCATAATAGGGCATTAAGATTCACCAATTATTATATTTAGGAGATATGGGTTGGCTCTCCGATTAGCGCAATGGTTAGCGCGCTCGCTTATCACCAATTTAACCCTTGTTCGATCCTCGGACCGGGAAGTATGTGAGATGGTACGGTGGTCGCCATATCAGACAGGTGGGTTTCCTCCGGGTACTCTGGTTTCCTCCCACACGAATGACTACATTTACGCTTTCATCCGAGCCAACGAGAGTGATTAATATAAGTTGTTCGCAATCGTTGTAAAATAAATCACGTTATATTGGTCAATACTGCCATATAATATAAGCTGTAAGAACTTGCTTCGCAATCAAGCTAAACTGTTGTTTATAAACTTAGATTGTCATTTATGAAAACTACAAGGACCAATAAACGAGTGGCACTCTGAGCATATAGTAACGATAGTCGTTCACGTTGACATTGACATTATAATGTTAAGAGTCACTATGACGCCAATGCTGTTCCTATGTACAATATCTCGTTCTTTTGCACATGGGGTCGATGTTAAAGCATATGCTAAGTCTATGAACATCCAAGATAAACAATGGCATATGTCCCTCTGGTCGCCGGCGAAATACCTTGAGAGTGTATAAATTATTTAAATCTGAATATATAGCAGAGAACTATTGCAGCATTATATTACCACCCATACATCGTTCCGCTTTTTGCAATTTTCGACTAGGAGTTTATCCTATTAGGATAGAGACGGGCCGGTATGAAGGTTTGCCATAGGAATCTAGGATTTGTCCATTTTGTGATATTGACACTATTGAAAATGAGTTGCATGTTTTACTGAAGAATTACCCAATTTACAATGATATAATACTAGATGTGTTCGCAAAAGCATTTACGTGTACTATACATATTTACTCACTGTCCGATAGTGATAAATATTGTTTCCTGTTTTCAAATCCAGAAATGATTCATAATTGTGCCAAATCCTGTTTTATTATTCTTGAGAGACGTTTTTATTATGTCATTATTTCTTACTATTTCTAACTGCTGAATTCTCGACTGTAATATCTCTGCTGGAACCGTTACGAGTGTGCCCTTGGGCTAGGATTTAGATTCCATATGCCTCCTCTCCCTACCTCGTGGCGATGGATTGCATCACGAATGATGTATCGAGAGTGATTAATATATGTTATGAGAACTTGTTTCGCAATCGAGTTAAACTAAAGTTATATAAAGTAACAGGATATATGATTGTATCATAAACAGTGAATATTCCAATACAATCGACAGTAATTGTTGAGAACACTGGTCCCCAGTTGTGGCACAGCAAGTTTAGCTTGTCAATAATCCCAGGAGCTGTATTAATACTGTTTTACAACAATCTACAGTCAGTTAATCGAGTGCCTATATGTCTATATTTGCAATAAATGTGATTATTTCTCTAGTTTATGCTCTGTAATATTGTAACTGTGAAGAATAACATCACAGAGAACAAGTATGTATCTATCTGAAGACTAACAAGAGAAATTATTACAACAAATATGTAATAGAAGGGACGATTGAAAACTCACTCTGCAAAAATTACACTCGGATTGTGTATTGAGTGAATGTATATAAATTATAATGTGCATAATTTAGTAATTAAATGCAAATATGTTGACCGTAATAACATGAAACCCTATCCAACATAATAGTATAAATTATACTACATCCCTGCTGGGACATCCTATGCATCATATGGGAACCAAATATTGTTGTAGAATTTCAACTACGTACTAAATAGATTGACCTGGCCAATTTCTGGATTCCAGCTCAAATCTGTATTTCTATGCGCACACCGGTGAAGTCTTGGAACTAGTTCCCTGAAAACAAATGGACACTGTTAGTATCTATACTACTAATACGTAGCATTAATTATTATCACATAAATTCCCATTCATTAGTCCTAATATGTACATTGTATATTATCATTTGATTGATAAACGTGCATTTCGAATGGTCAACTCATGTTTGCAGATTGATGAATTCTAAAATCAAATAATTAATTGTGGAAGTCGTGGTAGCGCAGTGGATGCGCGTTCGCTTCAGGTGCGAAAGGTCCGGAGTTCGAGCCCCGCTGGAGCCGTTACGATTGTGCCCTTAGACAAGGCATTTAAATTCCACGTTGCCTCTTCTCTCTCCCTCGTGGCGATGGATTCCATCAGGAATGAGGTCTCGAGAGTGATTTATATAAGTTAAAATAACTTGTTTCGCAATCGAGCTAAAATAAATTTGTATAAACTAAATAATGAATTAAAAGTTAGATTTGTAATATTTGTTTTTTCCATGGATTTTTCCATAACACGATCACGGAGGGCCAAGAAATTCAGATTCACTTCAGCCGCTACACTACACCACCCACAAGTAGACTACGTGAACTGGACACTGCTAATTCACTGCTAATTACATCGCATCCAATAATAGAACATAATATAAATACCCCCCGGATATGAAACATAAGATTCATGTTGTTATCCGTACGGAGGTTGTGTTACAGTGTTGTATATGTACAGCACTATGTCGTTGTAAGTATGCGCCATATCCGGTGTATTCACATTCTTCATGATGAGTTTCCATTTATTTAAATATTTGTTTTTCTATTTAAGTTTATTTAACGTAGCTACCGGTTTCCCATTTGAGCGACGGGGAATGTATCAAACAGCACCTTTCCTGGGCAAGCGCCAGCAATTACTAGTAACCAGTACTTTGTGTACCAACCTCCGTAAGAAACTACCTACCTTTTCATATTAAGAGACACGATCTGAACTGAGCTTAGCTACAGACGGATCAGCAGGTTCGATTCCCCATCTGACCCTAATAAAATTAACAGTCTTTCAGATGGGACATTAAACCGAGGTATCGTGTCGGTGCTTTACACCATGCACGTACAAGAACCAGAGTAGACTCTGGAATGGGTAATATTCGCATTCTGTATGTATCATCGCACTATCCTCCAAAAATCTAAAATGACTAATCTCTTCAGGAGGGCGTTGCTCATATGGGCAACCTGTAGTGACGATACAGAAAAGTAAAACGCTCACACGCTGAGCCTATGATAGAATATAGTGGTATAACTAACCACTCAACCACGGAGGCCGTCTAATGTTTTATTTAAATAAATACATTTCGTCTGTTTTGTGAGCTCATACTATATTGTTCTCAGTACACAAAATGCATACTAAATAGACTCATTATTTAATGAAGAGCAATGACAAATATTAATATTATTAAAATTATAATATACAGTCTACATTCCGCTGTCAAAGTCGGTTATGTCGAATTGTCCGGTTATCTCGAAGTCGGATCAAAGTTCCATTTCAGACACTATCATTTTACATATCACTGGATCTGTTTATCTCGAATTTCGTTAAGTCAAGCATCAGTTATGTCGAAATAATTTGTTCTGTTCGACGGAATTCGACATAACTAATGGAGACTGTATATATATATATAATGACAAAGATCCAGTTTCGTAAATGAATAAGCAGTGGATGGTGACACAAAGTGCCCGAGTAGCATTACAAGAAAGGGATGAGGGTTACAGCAGAAGAGAACACTTAATAGTCCGCAAGCAAGTTAGAAATTAAGCTTCCACACATGCATTAATTCGATACAAATGCAGCGGAGAGGGGCCAGAGAGTCAAATATCTTAACAACTCCCCCAAGGAGCCCATCATGCATACCCTACAGTTGGCGTCTTCTTAATAACTCATACTATTTGGCTTAAAATTAATATAGCCTACATTAGTGTAGTGCATGCATCTATACACGTCTCTTTTGCAACATATTAATATTGGTTTCAATATATATATTCGACATTATATAACATAATTTACTACAAATAAATATGTACACAATACATACAAGTGAATGAAATGAAAGCTAAAAGCTTATTGAATGTCTCTCCACTGCATACTAGAAATCGGTACAAGGTATGGCGATATTTATGTATATATGAATGACGAAAGTATGAATATAAACTTAAGAATAGTAAGCTTAGCATTAATAGCTGATAACAAGCAGACAAAGGACACTCCAACTAGTTGGTTTAAACAGTATTTATTCCAATAAATGTGCATGTATAACACAAACAATGTTACAAATTACATAAATTGTGAATGGTTTGGATTGGAAAACAAGTCTTCAGAAAACTTATATTAATTCCTCTCCAAAACTCCTAACTAGTTGCATCCTATAAGTTATACTACAGTATAAGTTGACTGCTAAGAAGAATTGGAGAATAAGAATTAGAAAAGAAAGTAGAGAGCGACTATTGGTGAAGAAGTCCGTATTTATATAGTGTGACCCACAATCTGTGAGCGGTCAGCTTTAGCGAAGCTAGACAAGTGTTCGCATATATACATAAATAGATAACGATTTAGTTTCTTCATGAATCAAACACATGTATTATTTGTAGCTCCTAATTCAATTATTTATTGACATGTATGTTGTCGCTGTGGGAACATACGACATTAAGAGAGTGAAAATGATTTTCATTGGACACACTAGAAACAATTAGCGTCCATGCGGTCTATCCGATCCTAATTGTCGCATAGGAATTGAATTAGTTGTCTAAATAGTTAGTATTCGATGGAGACCTTCTAATTATTTCGTAGGAATGATTTTGAAATGACAGCCTTTTATGGGGCTTATAATAACAAATATGAGAAGACAGTAACGCTCATTTAGAGGTCACAGTCTAATTTACAGTAATTCATGGTTCAGTCTTGGGAAGACGTAAATCGATGGCAACACGTACATTACAACACAATATAACAACCGTGCACTCCTTTTGTTGGCTACATCATGATCTTTTTGATTGACAGGATCATGTCACGGTACGTGGGGTAATCTCTTCGTTCTCGGCTCTGCCGAGAATTTATGATATATATCTAGATGGCTACACGTAATTGTTTAACACAGAAGGAGCGGTAGTTCAGTGGTAACACGCTGGACTGGTAATCCAGGGATCGCAGGTTCGACCCCCGTCTGAACCTAATAACAGTAACAGTCTTTCAGATGGGAAAGAAAACCGAGGTCTCGTGTCGGTGCTTTACACCGTGTACGTAAATAAACAGGAGGAGGCTCTGGAATGGGTATATGTATGTATCATTGCAATATCCTCAAAACATCTAAAATGACTAATCTCTTCAGGAGGTGTCGTTCATATGGGCAACCGGTAGCGACGATAGATAAACGTAAAACAAAACATTTAAATGCTTCCATATGCACTTACATGCGTCATGTATCTCAA
Organism: Archivesica marissinica; assembly: GCA_014843695.1. Classification (NCBI taxonomy): domain Eukaryota; kingdom Metazoa; phylum Mollusca; class Bivalvia; order Venerida; family Vesicomyidae; genus Archivesica; species Archivesica marissinica. The sequence goes on along the minus strand of CM026390.1, from coordinate 83,432,045 downwards.
TTGAATGCCACCAGATTCAGTCTATATTGAGCAACTGGTTCAATAGTGTAATAGTTCCGTCCAATAAGCACATGTCCCAGGAATTGTTCTTGATGAATCATGTACCCAATTTTGTCATCGCTAATAATACTATAGTATGCTGTCAATGCATATAATTGCATGCATATATCATATTATGCACTCCTATCCAGCAGGTTTGTGGTAGGCCGGTGGTTCTACCCTGGTGGTACCCGGGGTACCCGGTTAAACCTCAAACACAAACAAACAAACACCATGGACGGACGGATGTGTTTTAGTTCATTGATGATTGGATGTGTATGTGTGCGTGCGTGCAGGCGTATGTGCGTATATATACAAGTGCGTGCATGTGTGTGAGAGAGTGCATGATTGTGCTCTTACAAATGGGTGGACCTATTCATGTATGACTTTGTACTCCCTATCTACTCCCCCCCGTACACGCAAGCACATACAACAACCCAGGGAATTGAGTGAGTCAGATTGGTATGGACATGCGGACGCACGCACGTACGTACATATGCATGCATGTATACAACATGTTATGTCCGGGTGATATTCATCAAATAAGTGGTATTTGACAAGACAATCGTTCTTGCTGATTTGCCAAAGAAAAACTGTTTAACACACGACAGCAGCTCCTTCTTTAGTACAAATACGAATACATTTAAAAGAAGTTAAACACTGCACTGAAATGACATACTCCTCATTCTATAGAATGAACAATAAATTAAATTACATTTACAAGACTAAAGCGACTCATGAGATTCGCAAGCAATTTTCAAATATATGGAGGAATGAACCTGGAACTGATTATGTATATGAACGAGTTAATGTTTCCTTTTGGATTAGCTTTTCCAGCCACACGTATAATGTTTTTTAAAAGGCCAAAGGCGTAGGAGAACATAACTGTGTCTATTTGATGAGTGCTATGTTTGTGTTCTTGGTACAAAATAACATGTGTGATGATATAAAACAGTTTAAATACAACTGTGATAATTGTGTTCAATAACACGGGGGACTGGTAATCCAGGGATCGCAGGTTCGATCCCCCGTCTGACCCTAATAAAATTAACAGTCTTTCAGATGGGACGTTAAAGCGAGTACTCGTGTCGGTGCTTTACACCGTGCACGTAAAAGAACCAGAGGAGATTCTGGAATTGGTTTCTGTCTGTATCATTGCACTATCCTCCAAAATCTAAAATAACTAATCTCTTCAGGAGGCGTCGCTCATATGGGCAACCGGTAGCGACGATAAATAAACATAAAACACACGTGTTCAATAAGATCGAAGATCGACTTAAATAGTGGATTGACGAGTGAAGTGTGGTATGGGCATTCTCTTGGGTTCGAGTTCTGTCGTGCGGTGATGGACGGCTCACTGTGCTGACCACATCACTGTTGGCATACTGTAATGGTGTAGATATTATGATATAATATATTCTTAGCCAATTTCTAGAATCCTAGTTATATATATGTATACATTTTTATTTATATTTCCATATATTATTGTCATGTGTAAATGTATACAATTGCATCTGTAATTGTGAAGCGCAAGAGAATAAGTTTTAATTTTTGCACTATATGAATGCTATGTATTTGTATTTATTTGTGTAATGCGTATTATAATTATGTTGCGGGTCAACGTTCTGTTATTGAGTAAATGATCAGACAGACACAACTCATCATTGTCTTATCGTAGTGTTAGTCTAACTCTATTCTGTTTGTTTTCAGGATTATAGTTCAACTTAGTATTTGCATATGCATTGCTAGAACAGCCACTATAGGATGGGGTACGTACATTCCCGTTACCTTGTCTATTATATAAACGTATGCATCATAATTGACCACAGGCACGCACGCACTCACTCACTCACTCACTCACTCACTCACTCACTCACTCACTCACTCACTCACTCACTCACTCACTCACTCACTCACTCACTCACTCACTCACTCACTCACTCACTCACTCACCACTCACTCACTCACTCACTCACTCCTCACTCACTCACTCACTCACTCATCCACTCACTCACTCACTCACTCACTCACTCACTCACTCACTCACTCACTCCACTCCACTCACTCACTCACTCACTCCCTCATCACTCACTCACTCACTCACTCCTCACTCACTCACCCACTCACTCACTCACTCACTCACCACACCACCACTCACCTCACTCACTCACTCACTCACTCACTCACTCACTCACTCACTCACTCACTCCCTCACTCACTCACTCACTCACTCACTCACTCACTCACTCACTCACTCACTCACTCACTCACTCACTCACTCACTCACTCACTCACTCACTCACTCACTCACTCACTCACTCACTCACTCACTCACTCACTCACTCACTCACTCACTCACTCACTCACTCACTCACTCACTCACTCACTCACTCACTCGCTCGCTCGCTCGCTCGCTCTCGCACGCACGCTCGCATGCACACACACACACACACGATTACAAAATGTCCATGCTATTAATGGAACAATCTGTTCCAAGAATACTTATCTATTAGTTTAATATTATACATAGAACTACATTGTAGCATGGTTAAACAACCGAACAATCTCAGTTTAGAGACAAACACGATTTCAAACATTACTGTAAAGTAAGGCATATACAAACCTTTGCATGGAACATTCAAATATTACCTTAGGTTGCATAATTGGCCAACCACATATGTTGTAGTTGGTGACATTTAATAGTTAAGCGGTGCTTTCAACCAGACGGGTACAGACCACTCTTATTGGCACAGTACCGCAAATCCCTAGCTCATAGCTGACACATATGAATAAACATTCGTTCTAAGACAACATTTACATCTGAAATAGAGAGACGCCAACAGTATTAACTTAATTGTGTCTCTGCTTGGTATTAGCTTTTATTTGATCTTGAACACGTGTTGTCCACACACGAGGCGACTAAGTATGTATGACATGTGCAGTGGTAACGGAAACATTTGTATTAAATTAACTTATTCATTAATTGCAATGCTTATTGTTATTTTAAATTCATGTTTATTTTATTATATATTTGAACAAACACAATGCAAATTGTATTTTTTCCATGAGGCGAATGATTATTGAATCTCCGTGGCCTAGTCGTTAAAGTGTCCGTCATTATTATTATCTTGCTATGCCGTGTGGCGTCCGTGGTCCAGTGGTAGAGCGTCGGATTTGGAATCGAACGGTCCCCGGTTCGATACTCGGTCAGGCCACCTATGTAGTGTCATTGAGCAAGGCACCTCAACATACATTGCTTAGTACTGGTTAATCGCTTAGGTCGGCTAAGCCTGCCCAGGAAAACATGTCTAAGTCCCCGCGAGGGGTTCGACATTAAAGGAATATACATACATACATACATACAAAGACACCGAGATAATGTTCACAAGGGCGGATACTCCACAATATCCTGTTAAGGCTAATATATATTTTATTATACCGAATATAAATACATTATGACACATTTCACACATTCAACTGCTACTTCAATGAGATACCTCTCTAATTTTCTATTACCACCCTCGGCAGATAAAGTCTGATTTATTCCAAAATGTGAATAGGTCCTATTAGTTAGAATCCTTTGTTTTTGCTGTTATTCCCTAACCAGATGTTGCGGTATGATAATTGCGATTTTATCACAATCGTGTTAATTAACTGATAGCATTGTCCCATTGCATACACTGTAGGAGATATGTCGAGATATAGTAATTTAATAATCATCTAAAGCGATAGTGGAATATAATTGCTAGCATATTGTGCAAAGGAAACAACGATACAACAGAGGAAAATACTTAATATGGCCTATCTACTTTTAGGGAGTATTCAGGGGCAGTAACTGACATATGTCTCTCATTGAGTAATTTCACGAATTGGTGATTTTACCATAACACCGTCACATCCGTATTTGGGATCCAAATAATGCTCATTTATTAGAGCCTCATATCGTATGTTGCTGTTAGTCTTACACTGCGCAAAGAAATTATGAAATTGTAGAAAAAATATCTCAATATATAATTCGGAGTACTGTACAGATCAATTACACACCATACTGCCATACCGCCAACCGTACTCACAATTTCAGGTGTGTCGGATTGTGCGATATCTGTGTATATATCAAACTGCAATATTGTCCGCTCAGTTATTTTGAGGGATACTTTCTGGAATGGCTTATACCACGTTGTAGCAAATTGACCAGTGACATTCCTAGAACTTTCGTTTTATTTACCTAATTGTTTTACAAGGTGCAACATGTACATGTAAATTGGAGATTAATAATAACACACCCTCTCGAACTCACAGCTCATGATGTGCCTCTGATCGATTCATCCGCTTTGATCATAACACACTTAACATACATGAATAATAATGTATATTGTTTGGTTTGTTTGGGTGCTGAATAGGAAACTTATGTTTCTCAATTAGTGGGTTTCATCAGGATGCGAGAGTGATTAATATAAGTTGTTAAAACTTGCTTCGCAATCGTTGTAAAATAAATAAAGTTTAAAAAAAAAAGGATGCTTTTTATAATTGTACAATTAACAAGAAGTAATTGTTATAATATACACGCAGCGTTATTTAGATTCGATTATGTATACGATATAAATTATTCTTACATCGAGGAAGAAACTATTATGTGTCTTATTTCCATGAAATACCCTAACGTTTGATAGTATCCACCGGTATCCCGGTTGTTCCTGGAAATAGTCGTATCCCACACCATGCTCTCCAATGAATAATGTATGCCTTAAGTCTTGATTGGAAACATAGTGTAACTTGTTTCTCGCAAAATGTAATGACATTGTTATAACATTACTTGCCGTACAATTAATAATTATGTTCTAATTTATAATGACTTTAGAACACTATACAATGTACATACATAAATATTATAACACTATGGTGAGACAAGGAATGTGCCTTCATCAATGGTGTATGACATGTTGGAGGAATGTAACAGGCCAAAGGTGACTAAGTCCTCATGTATTCGTGATTCGAATTATTCGCCAATAAAAAAGATGTGGAAGATCGAGTGTTTCGCATTATAACAGGATCGTACGAGATGGTATGCGACCTTGTTGTGGCTGAACTAGAATATGATGTCTTATTGGGCTATGCTATACTCATGGGGAGTGAGAATGGGCCTGCTGACTTACTCCTAAGCAAGGGGTTGATACGGCTAGATGGTACAGATATACCATGCGTTCAAATAGGGAGAAGAAACCGGTCAAGGAGAGCGACTGGAGCTGATGATTCGTACATCGTAGGAAGACCTGAGTGGTGGATGTCTATGTCAAGAGAGAAGAAGACGATGAATGGAACAATGTTAGCTAAATATGACATTGACGCTAGTAGACATTAACAACGCTTCACAATTAGTGTCGTGCTAGGGCAAACTGTGTGCGTATGACACGCATAGTGTATTGAGCGAGTTGTCAGTGTTCTGGCTGGGAATGGAAATGAGGATGAAGATGGGAATCTTGTTAAGGTCAGGCGTATCGCGAATTCAAAGTGAGGGACAACACATATCACTGAGGGCGTTGAACAAGCTAGTCCAGGATATGTCGCAGACCACCTACAACTGTTGTTTGAGATGTGAACAGAAGGGAACGCTGAATTCGAGAAGAGACGTCATGCAGGTTACTCGCTAAAATATGGTAACACTTTCACGAAACGAGAGTGGGACATTGAACATGACCGAACGTCCGATCGACACGGGAGATGCAGCGTCGATCAGGCCGTAGACATGTCGGCGGTAACGGAAATTCCGACGGACTTGTCCACATCCCCATCCGTGGTGTACAGCAAGAACTAGCTATTGAGGTTGGACGAACAGGCATATGCGTTTTCCCCGTTGCGAGGACTGAAACCAGCGCTAGGATCGACTCTGCACTAACATTGATGTTGGACGAGCTGACACCAACGTCAATATTTTCCAACAGCAGAAGTGGCCGAGAGTTTGGACTATGTACTATGTGTACTATGACGAAGATTGCCGACTCGTTGTTCCATTTGGAACGTGCGGTGGATAGGACAGTCACAAAGAATCGGTTTTCAAACAGACATATGGAGACGTCAACGAATTCTGAGAAACGACCTCGGCTAACCGACCGATAATGAGAACGAAATGAAGCCGGTAACCCGGAGAAGAAGACTAAGCTTGTCTAAAATCAATGTATAGTTAAGGCCTAGTACATTCTGGACATCTTCATTATTCTGCAAATGTCATGAGAGAAAACCTGGATTTATGGATGTAAACGGGTTATTTTTCTGTTTGGATCCAGTGTATTTTGCTTAGCATGTATACCGCCATCTTTAATGTACATTGTGCAGTGACACTATGCGAAGATGTTCCATACGCCACAGAGGCAAAGCCAATAAGACTGCTTATCTGGTGTAATTATAGCTGGTACACTTGCTGAAACGTAAGAGTTGCGGGTGCATTTCATGAGTATATGTATGTTATTCGTATGTATGTAGTATTTGGATGCGAATACCTGTTGCACAACACATGTGTGGGTGGTGCTATGCGACATGTGTGACACGTGCGTACAATGGTACACAGTGCGACCAGTGGATTTCATAGTCTGCTAATTCCACACTTTGCATTGTCCACTTAGTATAAATACCCATCGTGACAGATGGATCTGTAGTCCACTGGTAATACGCTGGACTGGTAATCCAGGGATCGCAGGTTCGATCCCCCGTCTGACCCTAATAAAATTAACAGTCTTTCAGATAGGACGTTAAACCGAGGTCTCGTGTCGGTGCTTTACACCGTGCACGTAAAAGAACCAGAGGAGATTCTGGAATTGGTCTCTGTCTGTATCATGCACTATCCTCCAAAATCTAAAATAACTAATCTCTTCAGGAGGCGTCGCTCATTCTGGGCATCCAGCACTTCAGCTTAGCTGAGAATCCCTGCCATTTTATGCTTTAAGAAGCCGTTATAGTTTGGTCAGATGCGCATTGTTAGTTGGTGATCTACGGAAAAACTGCGCCAGCTAGAGACTTCCTTGATATATAATTCAGCGTTGGACCTAGTACTTATAGTGATCGCTATGGCCCACATGTATGTGATAGTTTATGAGGAGTAACACTTTTATATTCACTTTGTCGTCACCCAGTCAGCTGTCCATTGTGATCTACCTTCGTCCGTCTTCCCTGCTGTCCAATGGATTGACCCCACATGGCGTGTAACAATAGTATTGGCATACTGCAATTAGAACATAAACATGCAGTTCTAGATCATTTGTTTTGTATCTATGAACAGATCTACTTAATATTGTTTTCAATGATGAATACGTAGTCGTTTTGTGTGTGTGATGTTTTGTTTTTAATAATTATATGTCTCTCTTATAGTGTTTGTTGAGATTGGTGTCCATCACCATATTACTACCATGCATGCACCACTTTAATATGTTTTGTATTGATGCTTGTTGATGGACCAAGCTATGGCTTATTACGAAATAAAGATATACATATCTCTTTCTATCTCTTTCGTTTGATTTGCTAGAAGTGCAAATGTCTGATGTCAATCGACTCAAATAAACATATGTTTTGGGAATGTAATATTGTGCAACCATTTTGGTCTGAAATAAAAAAAACTTCTACATTCTAGAAGATTGGAACTGTTATCAAATCTATCCTATGAAAATATATCATTCTGCAATGCAAATAATGCAAATTCTAGTAAATCAAAACCATAAGTCATAAACTTCATAATTCTATTAGCAAAATACTTTATTTTCAAGTGTAAATGCAATTCAGAAATACCATCAATTATCATGTTTAATCTATATCTGAATCAAACTATAAAACTCGAAGAAACCATTGCAACAATTAAAGATAAAATGGAAATGTATGACAGTAAATGGAAATACGTTTTCCAGTCAGTAATATGACAAGTCAATTATTACGTGTTACCCATTTATTAGCATAAAAACCGTCAAATATAAACACATTCATAAGGGTATGGATATATATAATACAGTGTCAATTATACACCATATATTCCCCTCATTGTCATATTGAAATCTAAAAATACTTAAATGAACACAGAATATACAATATAATATATAAGGATCCCTCCTATCTCCATTCCACTATCCATCTTTATCCATCTCTATCAGTGTCCCCTGCACCAATCCCCAACGATAGATACCCATATTACTACACATAATGGTTTACATAAATACCTTATATAACATCTATTTGTCGACATTAATTTTCATGTCTACACTGATCCCATAAACATATTTTTATAGTCCCCTCACAACATATATAAAAACCTCATTTGTTTATAATAATGACTATGCACATATTATATTATATATTAAGTAATGCATAACGTTGATACTGTCATGCTATGTACTTATCTGTATATATATTATGTTAATAATACTATGAAATTATGAGGAATAAAAAAGAATAATAAAAAAAAGAAAGAAAAAAAGAAGAAAAAAGAAGTGCAAACATTACTATGAGGCATTGGGAGGCTGCCAACACATATCACAGGAGAATGCTGCATTGGGTGCATACTCGAAGACAAGAACAAGACAAACTATTACACATAAATAAGTAATAGAAGGACGATTGAAAGTTCACTCTGCATAATACACACTCTGATAGGGTATTGAGTGAATGCATACATTATAAAGTGCATACTGTAGTAATTAAATGCAAAGATGTGGAAAATAACACGAAACCCTGTCCAACATAATAGTATATACTACATCCCTGCTGGAACATTCTCGATTCATATGGAAACCAATTATTGTTGCAGAATTTAATGTATGTAAATAGATTGACCTGGTCATTTCTGGGTTCCAGCTCAAGTCTGTATTTCTATGTGCACACCAGTGAAGGCTTGGACCTAGTTTAATACATATAATACGAATACATAGCAGTAATTGGTATCACATAAATTCCCATTTGTCCTGAAAAATATTAATATGATAGTTGTGGCCAACAATATAAACTCAGAAGGTGCACATTAATGTGTGCCCATAATGTTGGGGCTTTAAGTAGTTTGACATCATGAGTTTATATGGAAGTTATCAAGTTCAACATGTTTAGTTAGCGGGCGTGACGGCACGCACATCGCCGCGGACAGAGATTGCTGATTTAGAACATAACAAGAGTTGCTATTAGAAACCCTGCAATCGTATCAAATGTTCCTACTACGTTGTGTTTTTGCTCGCAAACCTCTCCTTCTAATTGACATGTTTATAGTGAAACCACAGGGTGTTTGCTTCCAACTCATTTCATTTACAGATCTATACTAGGTCTAGACTAAGTTCATACTAGGTTTGTACTATGCTAGTGTTATGTCTATACAAGGTTTGTACTCAGGTTTTGACCATTTATTTCGGGAAACTCGCTTTGCATACTGCCGCTTAACGCATACACGATAGCATTGATTTGTCATTTTAAAACATACAGTCTACATCCGCTATCTCAAAGTCGGTTATATCGAATTCTCGGGATATCCCAAATTCGGATCAAAGTCCCTGTTCAGACACTATCATATTACATATATCTGGCTCTATTTATATCGAATTTCGTTAAGTCAAACTTCGGTTATGTCGAAGTATATTGTTCGGTCCGACGGAATGAATTCGACATAACGGGTGTAGACTGTAATTGGATTAATGTGTGAACCTAACCTCAGCTTAGCAAAGTATCTTTTCCAATTGTATGCTTAAAATGAATCTGTGTAACTATGAACATGCATAGCAAGACAATCAATCAACATTTCTAAATCAAGACATAGAGGTTGTTTGTGTTTTAACCCCACTCGTGGATATACACATTTCGGCGATTATTCGATGAAATAAATTCCTATCTTACACTACGAAACACACATTTTCTTTTTCTTTTATGATTTCCAATGCCTAACATAATATTTGTTTTCAACTTTTATTCATTTTAGCTGCCCTGTCTGGAGCCTCATTGTACAGCGTGACACAACTGCACAACCACTTATGTTAGTGTGAACGTCCGTAATACAAAATAGTTCCTGTATAAGTATCATGTTAGTTTCTGTTTGCTGTTAACAATTAAAGACTACATATACAACAAATTCATTAGAATATTTTACTTTATAATTAACTGTTGACAATAGCCAGAACATAGCCTGCTATAATACATAAAAGTACATATATCCGCGGAAGAATACGAAACGCATCCGGTGAAAGAGCAAGTGTAATTGTGCACTGTTTCAAAGCAGTCATTATTCATTGGAAAGCATAAAAGAAACATAATTATCTGGCGAGATCGAGTGTATGGCTTTTAAACAATATATACTAGCGGACATAGAAAACGCACACCTACATTATATGATTATTATTACATGAAAACGAAATACGAAGGATTCCATCAAAGATATATCACATCCTTATTGCAAAACACAAAGTGAACAACTAAAAATATTCCAAATGTTTAAAATTATGTATTTAATATATAGGTATTGTTTTTCATTTAAAATACACACTTATCCCAGAAGTGTGCGTTTTCTATGTTATCCAGTATATGTGTCATATCATAAACTTGTCTAGTGGTTAATGTGTCCGCCTACGGAGCGGGAGGTCCAACGTTCGAATCTCATCAGGGATTCGTTCTGTGGCCGGTTGACGAGTAACCAGCTTGTTAAATAATGGTTACCGATTACCGAGTCTGGTGCCTGTCCAACAAGGTTAGGATTCGGAAAGTACTGATTTTCATAAAAAAAGGCGGTCTCATAAGTCAGTAATGACTGGCCCTTTCAATAGCTTGACACTAATATATATAATAAACACACACTGTACTTGTACTTATATATTGACGTAAACACTTACACCACGGAGAGGCAATGAGAATAATCTAGTCATTCATTCTATGATTACCAATTTAATAGTATTCCAACTGTTGTGAAACAACATTCACTATGTATGTAATAAAGCATAGTATAGAAATCAATCCCTTGCATACATACAGTTAACCATATTATGAATGTACAATAAACGCTTTGAAAATAATCTACAAGAAACAACCTCACTTGAAGTTATTTCCTATTAAGTACTGTCAAACCTGTCTTAATGATCACCTCTATTAAGCAGCCAATATGTATTAAGAGCTCAACTATAGTTGTATACACTAGAGCACGTGTCCAGATTCCCAATATGTTGCTTTATTATACGTTTGACCTTTGTTAAGCAGTCACTGGTGTTAAGCAGCCACATTCTGCCATTCCTTAGGATGGCTGCTTAGCACAGGTTTGACTGTATACTACAAACTTATGTATATGATTATAAGTATATGCATACTGCCGCAGGTATCCCAACGACTGTGTACATTGGTGCCTGGCTCCATCGCCCAGCTATTAATTTAGACGCATAATGCGTTACTATCGAAACATAACGGTTACTAGTATTATCTAAGATTAGACAGAAGCCAATTAACAGAACATAATATGTTCATAAAATCAATTATATGTACACGTACAATACTGTATTATGCAATATTTGATTACTCATAAATACTTTATATATAAAAACAAGTACCATCGTAGCTCTTAAGATTCTCAGGTGGTATTAACGTAACTCAATTAACAGTGTCTTAGATAATACGTTAATGATACATGTATACTGACAACAAAAATAAAACTGTGCACTTTTATATTGAGCGTTACGTTTTCGCTACATATTTTACAATTATGGATTTTACTATCATGAGCGAAGAAAATAACCCTTCACACATTGCACTAATGTACCCACTATTTAAGCACTAGTATTTTGTTATAAAAGGATATAATTTTTACCACTAGGGCAAGTGTTCAGTTTCCTTTTGTTGTCAGTATACATGCTACACGCGGATATGTTAACATCATACACATGTGTATACATTTATATTGCTTCTCTTAAATCATTGCAATTGTTATTTAGCGTAGATAAAATATTTTGGATCAGCCCTGGCTAATTTTTGAACGCCCAACGCTATGTAGTTTGTGTGGGATATTTTTAGACGCTACAGCGCCCCCTAGCGGAAGTGTCCATTCGAGCAGGGCGCCATTTTGATGCTGGAAGATATATCATGTGTTTATATTTCTACTTCAGATAAAATCCACAGAAAAGCAACGGAATTCCTAAATGCACCAGGGAATAATAAACTTCTAGATTTCCAATTTGAAGCCGACCCATCTCCAAATATGTATATGCTATTACGGCAAAGGACAGGACACGATGTTGGTTTTGGAAATGTCCTACCATCTCTCGGTAGGTTTCATTCTTACAACAGAAATATGATAAATACAAAACCAAAACGAGGTTGGGAAGATCTTAATGTTGCTTGGAGAATTTACCCAAAACGTGCTTGGGAGGTAGTGAACAAGCTATGGCGAATGCCAGAAATACGCAGCCGGTATAAGAACTATCTGAATTTAGGAAAAAGAAGTGATGAAGTAGTGGATGACATTCCAGTGCAAAAGAATGATCAGAATCCGACTTGGATGATAGACGAAGTCGGTTATGATATGGATTTCGATCATCAAAATCTGGAGACCGATGCGATAAATAACAACAACGGCGTCTGGATGAAACAGATTAGCAAACGGGGTTGGGAAGATGTTGGTCCTTTTAGAGGCCGGAGATTAGCATGGCATCCTCTATTTGGTAATACAATATCAAACAACAAAATGATTCGTAAGAGAGGATGGGAAGATCTATTTTGGAAAGGATATGCAGATGACTTAAGCAACAATGGTGCAACAGGTCGTGCTGGGGGTGTCTATAAAAGGCAGTTTACTAATATACCTCCTGGTTATCAAGCTGGTGGTTTAACTGAGGAAGCAGACGACACCAAGTACGATGACAATATTTTTCCTGGGGATTTGAATGAACTCAGTCCAACTATTGAGGGTGAAAGTGATACAGATTTGAAAAGGCAAATGTTTCGGAATAGGTCTTCCTTATTGCGCATGTGTCGTACATTATTTGGAACAACGTCAATGTGCCTAAACAGTTAAATGATTACTCTAAGAAAAAGGTTAATTTGACATTACTCACATTCGTAGGACGCTAACAGGTTTGTTGTGTCCATGACACCTGCCTTTCTGATAATGAAGCATAGAAAACAATCTACATTATTGGTGGGTAAGCTAACTGATCTTGCAAACATGCAAAAGCCGTTTGACAGCGACATTAATTTTTCGAAGTTAGAATCAATAATGATATATAATTGTAAATATCTGTATTGCAATTCACCAAGCCTTCCGACACGCATTAGTTACAAGTTAAATATGCATCAGACTACAAGGATCATCATATTTTAATGTATATTACTTTCATCACCTTATCTAGGTGTAAATGATAAGATTGATTCCCATCAAATAGTATAGATACGCTACGCTTTGTGAGGTTTGTCATGCGCAAGCATCAGCTCTGCACATTACAGGTGACATCAAACTTAGATGGCAAGGTTTAAATTCATTCTTTATTTTCTTGTTGATTCAAAAAACTACTAAATGAGATTTTCATAAAACTACCTTAATATGTCAGACATCAGCTGGACGTTTGAAAATGGTACGTCATACATATTTAAATCGGTATTGCATTTCCTTCGAGGGCGTATGAGCTTGATTGTATCCGTTTCGTATGAATTTCCTTAACTAATGATATGCAGCTGACATGCGCTCTCGAAGTTACTAAATTATTAAGTCCAAATACTCCGAATATTAAATGAAATTACTACCCTTGCATATAAACATGATTTATAATACAATTAAAATAAAGATACCAACACTGCTTCGAATATTCAGGCGCGCTGACATAACTCTCAATGATGTCTGATTAACGCATTGGTTAGCGCGCTCTCTTCTCACCAATGCAACCAGGGTTCGATCCTCGGACCGGGAAGTATGTGAGATGGTACGGTGGTCGCCAGATAGAACAGGTCGGTTTTCTCCGGGTACTCCGGTTTCCTCCCAAACGAATGACCACATATTCGCTTTTATCCGCACCATCGAGAGTAATTAGTATAAGTTGTTAGAACTTGCTTCACAATCGTTGTAAAATAACTAAAGTTTAAACTTTTATTTTAAACTCTCAATGTGTTTGTTGATAAACGTGAAGTACCTGTTTGCTCTCTTCCGCATCTACTCCACCGTATCTACTTCGTCGAAGCGGACGTGCATAGTTTGCATACACTCCTAGATATTGTGCATAGCAAGTACATTACAGTAATTCACTGTAACAAGTTATGTCTACGCTTCAGGTTTCTATGCATGCACCAGATAATTATCTCAGTGGAACGATGTCTACTATAATTCGTGAAACATCATGTGATCAATTGTGGACATTAAAATCAGCGCATAAGCATGCTAATTGGCTTTGGTGCTAGTAATAAATTACATTTCTCTGCAGGATATACTGTATGCTACACGCGTCCGCTAGCAGTCTATAATGAAATAGCATCACTAAAGGTTGTCACTGTGTCCATGCCGTTCCTCTAATACAATCGCATGAACATTAGTCTTATTTTATAATTGGCGTATAAGGGTGTCAATGGCGTCGGGGTTAGTAATAAATTATATACTAGAGGACATAGAAAACGCACACCTACATTATATGATTATTATTACATGAAAACGAAATAAGAAGGATTTCATCACATCACACATCACATCTTTATTACAAAACACAAACTAAACAACTAAACAGAATCCATAATGTTTAAATATTATGTATTTATACAGTTATTGTTTTTCATGTAAAAACACACTTATCCGAAGTGTGCGTTTTCTATGTCCTCTAGTATATTTTGCTGCATGTACTATAATACAAGTTCGTTAAAATTCTATAATGAAATATTTATTAGTAACATGCATATATGTGGCCACGACCTTCGTTGGATACATGAACACAATTTTAAAAGACATTCATAAATAACAGTTACCGTAAATCAGATTAATATTATATTCGATTTTATAGTTTAAATGGGCATAGTTTTTAAATAGTTCAAACTATAATATAGTAAGTATGTTAGTGCTCACGTTCAAGCACGTGCTAATATGCCATGCGTCACGCAGTAGATGCTTCCCGTTTAAGCAATGATACACTTTTGAGATTCATTTCGCAGTGCTCAAATTCGTATCTTGAAAATGAACTAAAAGCTTATATTGCTAAAACCAGTTAAATGGTGAATATTGTACAATATATAATTATCATGTTAGTTTTAATTACAAAATTACAAAAATGCAGACGGATATGTTGTCCAGTGGTAAAACGCTGGACTGGTAATACAGGAATCGCTGGTTCGATCCCCCGTCTGACCCTAATACAATTAACAGTCTTTCAGATGGGACGTTAAATCGAGGTCTAGTTGCTAATGATGAGAAGGCGAAGAAAATAATTTGAAGCCATTAAATAATGCACAATTATGGCCACTCATCTGGTGGTATTGAAAACTAAAGTCAAATACATTTGAGAAGACGATTAAAAAACCTTCAGCAGTTGGAGCATGTAAAACTGCGACTAACAGTTTGACGTAAGGCTACATTTAATTTCCAAAATAAATAGAGCTCCATGAATACACTGCTTGCTTTAGAACGTCCTTACTACTCGGTGGTCCCCGAGTCTTTCATGCATACAATAAGTAGTACATGTACTTTGTTTAACATTTATTTATTTCTTCTTCTATCTTCTTTCACTATTTTCACGGGCATTCGATTGTTGTCAGTCAACTATATTGTATACAACACGTTTTTGGAAAATCTCATGATGTATATTTTACGAATAAAAATCGAATACTAATATTATAATGTTTCGTTTGTATAACTCATTCTTTGTATGTTTATCCATGTTCATTATCAAGGGTCCGTCATTTCCCACACATTCGGAGAGAGGTGTTATCGCTCATGAACTGTAAATGTTAGTTTACCCGGCGAAATAGGACATGGTTGTGTTCATAATAACAGGTGTGTGAAATATGACGTCAGGTATCACACATAATCTGCTAATACCACTAAATATTCACCGTGTACAAAGCATGAATAAAGAGTCCAATGCAGTGTCGGGTCTTGTGGTGATATCATGAACGGTCAGTTATTGCATCGAGCATTATGAAACCGCTTGCCTATTATGTACACACGTATGACGTCACGATATTGTTTTAACATAATCTAATATGTTAACCAACAACACGTACTCCTGTCCTCAGTTCGAATATGTTCAACTAACCAACACGGCTACAAAGCTTAGGCACCACTAGCCGACTCAGCCCTACCCATCATGCTATAAGCAGCGCAGCAACTGTTGCGAACAAACAGCACAAGCTTGAGACTGTCACCATGTCCGATCTTATCATGGCAACGGACTCGCCCATCACCGCACACAAAATAGTCGACCTACTCCTCGCCAATATAAATATGGGAAGTATGTAAGATGGTACGGTGGTCGCCAGATCGTCCATGTGGGTTTTCTCCGAGTACTTCGGTTTCCTACCACATGAATGACCACAATTACGCTTTCATCCGCGCCAACGAGAGTGATTAATATAAATTGCTAAAACAAATAAAATACACCTTAAACCAATATAAATAATAATACAATGCAATAAGGAATCAATAATTTATTATAAATACATATTTGTCTATTACACCATACGTAATATCAGAATACGTTCATGTTTAGTATGAAGATAAGAAAAGTATGAAAACATAATTACATGTACAATGTACACGTATTATCAATGAATTGTGATAACATTCAGCCTAGACTACATTTATGCGACATTCTCATTATAGTAACAGTATATGTTAGCTGTAGCTTCACAAACGGGCATCGGTCGATGGCTGAGCATATTATGAGCACATGTATATCATACAAGAATGTAATTTCTTCTATGCTTTCCAATGATAGAGTTTGCTCAGTGAATGAAAATGCCACCTTACACCGCTTTGAAACAGTGAAATATGGCATTTTCTCTGTCACCGGTTGCATTTCGTATTCAAGCGCGATTAGATGTACTTATATAGTTCAGCTATTATCTGATTATCGTGAACAGTTCATTATTAAGTAATATATTCTAATGAATTTGATTTGTCTGCAGATTTTAATTTTGACAGCAAACAGAAACTAATTTGAAACTTATTACGAATGTTCACACTAAGAGAAGTGGTTGTGCGGTTGTGTCACGTAGTGCAATGAGGCTCCAGAGAGGGCAGTTAAAATGAATACAAGTTGAAAACAAATATTCTATTATATTAGCCAAAGTCATTAGAAATCATAAAAGAAGATTTGTGTTTATTAGTGTAAATTAACACAATTATCCTCTATAGCTTACATACATTTAATATCATTTGAGGTCATATTCCTGTTCAAAAAGTACGACATTGCAGTGTACCACATTACAGGGTTTTTTTGCCAACCATTGTAATAAAACATGCGGTGTACACATATTCTTTTCATTGCAAATATGAGTTGCTACTGAGAAACGGAGCTATCCTAGCACAATAAGATTATATATATTTAAACAAAGTTGAAATGTATTAAAAATGTTAACAATGACGAATTCCACTATTGCAAGACGTTTAACTCTTTCAGCGCCAATGTCGCATAAAAGCGACTTTGTAAAAAAGTAGAGAACCCGATCGGACAGAACAGAACATGCCGTCTGATCAGGCTATATGCTGATTGCTCTTCAGACAGTGGAGCTGAAGCACCTGTCCGAATAGCAAACAACATAGATCCTGATCAGACGCGGCGTTACGCCGCGGCTGGTCTGGATCTATGTTGTTTGCACATGCTCTGAATTTATTCGGCGCTGAAAGAGTTAATACTGATGTTGTAACGAATACAAGTGTATGATAGCAACATATTGGAAACTTGCGAGATACAGTTTGAACAGGAATATGGAGCTTAACATTAAATTTTATGCATTTTGTGAAATCATACTACTAGTTCCTGTCCTTAATTTAATACACGTTGTACTTGTAGTATGCATAAATCAGAGCTGCTAAATTTGAATATATATATTAAAATGTTCTTGAGCGTGCACAGTTTCCTATCACATTCACTCACTATAAATATGATCGAACTATTTGAATTCCTATAGAGCCATGCTTGATATACAGCAGCCGTTTCAACTATGTTTGATCTAGATTGTTCAATGCATCGCCAAGGTAGCATTGGCTTCAGCAACTATTCGTTTGTTTGGTTTTGCGATTCAAAGTCGCAGCAACATCTTAGGTCATATGACGTCATTCCAGCTATTATTGCTCGAGGAAGACCCAGTATGCCCCTACGAGCAGTATTTCAAACTCGGATGGGCGCCCAAGTAATAATACCGCAAACCAGCTGTATACTATCCGCTATCCTCGCATGAAGGAATTGGAAAGATGGGAGTCCAACATATAGCGGTGGGTGGCACGTGATTTGAAGTCAACGACATTAATCACTGATGCCCCTGCTTCAGCAACGTTCCAACGTAGCATGATTTGAGAGTATGATTCGTAGGGTAATATAAGATATGTAAAAGTGAAATTAGCTAATATGCTGTGTATGTATCCGAGACTGATGTAATGACAACTAAGTGAGGTATGTTCATATTGATACAATATATACTAGAGGACATAGAAAACACACACCTATATTTACAGGAGAACGAAATACGAAGGTTTCCATCAACGATATAGCACATCTTTATTGCAAAACACAAACTGAACGACTAAAAATATTCCAAAATGTATTAAAACTATGTATTTATATAGTTATTGTTTTGTCATGTAAAAACACACTTATCTGAAGTGTGCGCTTTCTATGTCCTCTAGTTTACAATAACCACTATTTCTAAGTTGTTTCTGCATTATAATTGTAGCATGTACTACAGTCTGGACGTGGATTTATGCGGACACAGCCGATAGCATCAAATATCCTACCTACATGCAAAATAACGGCAACAAACTGCTTCATTGATTCTTATTCCTTAATCCGGCACTGACGGACACTCCGTGTTTAAAAGTAAAATTAGCTAATATTTAAGAAATAATAAGCATCAACCGTGGTATATCGCAGAATAACCCGAGTTTGAAGTTCTTATGCGTAGAAATATATCACGAATAAGAACGACAAATGAGGGTTATTCTGCGATATACCACGGTTGATACTTATTATTTCGATTCTAACACGACTTACTTCTAATAATTTTAGACGAGAATCAAAGGAGTATTTTCTTCAAACTCCGTGGTACTCCGCTGCATTTGGCTTTCGAAATTCCCTCCCGCTTAAGGGGTGATGACGTTATTTGTTATGGAAAATATCAATCTAGTGCATACATGAACAAAAGTTGTAACTGATCAATACTTTTATTTATTATGTCAAATAAAACTGTACAGAATAGTAACTGAAACGTTACTTAACAGAAAAACAAGACGGACAAGAGATTATCTGATTCTAAATATAGCTCACTTCCGCGAATCCCCACGGTAGTATTTACAAACATCACGTGACTTTCATTCATAAAACTTTACACGCATTGTATAAATGGAATAGCCAAAACACGGTGCGCGCGCAGCATAGTTCAAGGTAGGTATATCGCAGAATAACCCGAGGTAGATTTTACTATACAAGTATGTATGTTATTAGCTGGGTCGTGTTAGAATTAATAATAACTAACTCTTTATTTCGTAAAATGTATGTGTAATATGCAGCGTATATGTATCTGAGACTGATGCAATGAAAACTAAGTGTGGTATGTTCATCATGATACACTATACAATACACACTAACTCGACATAGTTGTTTCTAAATTCTTTCTTAATCCGACACTGGTGGACACTCCGTGACGTCATAGAGCTGTTAAGAATGTTCCATGATAAACATCAATTGCAAACACTATCAATACTGTTATTGTCGGATAATGTTTGGGCCGATTTTGGCCCAATCACAAACATTAACGAAATGAAGATGTGTTGTAGTTTGATCGTTTACAAAAATACAGAAGAAAAATACAACTTTATCTACGAAAATAACGAAAGAGTGAAAACCTCTAATGTCGCAATTTCCATGTCGTATGAAATGCCGTTGGCCTAAACCGACATGCAATATATATACTTACGGACACAAGTTGTGCACGGTTATTTTTATATCAGCAATTAAAGTAAATAACAAGCAGTACCACATTCGATATTATGTAATCTAAATTGATTTGACCAATTTTTCAGAGAAGTTAGATTACATAACATTTAATACGATACTGCTTGTTAATGAATTCAATAGCCGATATAAATATACGATGCAAATCTTTTGTCCTTAAGTATATAATAATTATGCTATGTAAGTATTACTGTATTAATTATGTTATTGCTTTTTGGAACATTTCCAAAAACTTATTAACTTCATGATTGATATAGATAGCGAGTGACATTGCTAACATTGTTAACGTCCATGTGGCATTGTGGTTAAGGCGTCCCTACAGGGTGGGAGGTCGGACGTTCTGATATGGCCGGTTGATGAGCCGCCAGCTAGTTAAATAATGGTTACCGATTGCCTACCAGCCTCTCGCCTCGCATACAACCTTAGGATTCGGGAAGTACTGATGTTCATAAAAAAAGAGGTGTCTCATAAGTCAGAACTGACTCGCCCTTTAAATAGGGGTGACGCGATAATAAACAAATACTTTACTCTATTTAGTTAGAAGTTTGCAATATAATATTATCTCTTATCTAATTATCATGTCGGGAGAAATCCAATACGCTTTTAGCTTTCATTTCAATCCACTTGTAATGTATATATTGACTGTGTAAATAATTATTTGTTGTAAATTATGTGATATAATGTCGAATAAATATGTGTAAACTAGAGGTATTTAAAACTACATCATACATAATTAGCTACAAATGGACATTGTTGTGCTTTTGAAATATCTGTATTGAATTATGTAAATATATGAATTAACTACCGACCATTGAATACATTCCAATTTTTTAAGATTAACGTTATCTCTAGAAAATATTGACACAGTTTTAACCTAGTTTAGTGTTAGTTCCAATTAACTTAAATATATGAATTAACCACTGACCATTAAAAGAATCTCCAGCAAATATTGACACAGTTTTAGACTAGTTTAGTTTTAGTTCGAATTCACTTTTATTCAAATTAGGTGTACACAAACTGACATGTAATACCTCGGTGAAACAGAGAAATTGAACATGCAATAGTTATAATTACAACCAATAGTGTACAAATTACAAAACAAGTTGTCTTTTTGATTCGTCACACAATACAAACAATAGTCCGATATGAATATTAATGAGAATAGAATAATTCTGCAATTCATTGGGCCGTGACAGGTGATCACATGGGCTGAATCGGCCAGTCAGAAGATCACATGGACCTGAATAAGCCAATCAGAAGATCACATGGGGCTGAATCAGCCAATCAGAATCGCGATATTGCAAGAAGTTATAATTATTACTTATATGAAACGAAAACATGATCAGTGACAGGTATTATACAAATGTAATTATACCAGACATGCATAGATTTAAAACCAATTACACAAACATACACATTAACGACCCTTCATAAGGAGCTTAAAAGCTGGACACATGCACTACATAGTTTACACTCTATATTCAGAATGACGTTCCATAGCAGCTTACTATTCACACATAATCGGGGGTGGGGTAAAGTAATATGTACAGTCGCAATCAAAGTATAACACACATCTATTATATGAAGTTTAAACTGATCTCAAATAGAAAACGCGTACTAATAGTTTATATGTTGAATTAGTTTGTCTGTTTTAATTAATAGCTAATAATCATAAAGCCATTTACATTTGATAACTTTGTATTCATCCACATACAAGTAATTTATACAAATACGAGTGGCTGTCCGGAAAGTATGTGAGATGGTACGATGGTCGAATATCGAAGATGTTGGTTTTCTCCGGTTACCTCACACACGAGTGACCACATAATACGCTTTCATCCGCGCCAACGAGAGTGATTAATATAGTATTAAATTGTTTAAACTTGCTTCGCAATCGTTTTAAATAAATAGGTTTAAATTTAAGTGGAATTGTTATTCCTTTCAAAAAAAAAACAAATCCATGCGCGCTGTGTCGTTTTATATACAAAATAGCCTTTCTGAGTTGGAATAACAGACATTATTGCAACTGGCATATTCTGGTCGCGGGGCATTTGTCACGGATTTCGGAATACTTCATTGTAATAAAGACGATAGATTCTCATAATACTACTAATACAGAAACGTTATATCTCAGAATACAGAATAGTATTCCTCTATACAGTTAGTTAATATATTAGTACATTTTAAATTAGCTCTTTAACCGCCAATGTCGCATGCAAGCGACATTGTAAAATGCAGAGAACCCAATCCGACAGAAGAGAACGTGCCGTCTGATCATGCTGTATGCTGATTGCTCTTCAGACAGTGGAGCTGAAGCACCTGTCCGAATAGCAAACAACATATATCCTGATCAGACGCGGCGTTGCGATCTGGATCTATGATGTTTGCACATTCTCTGAATTTATTCGGCCCTGCGAGAGTTAACGATAACGATATTATTACGGCATACGTGTACTATAATGGATTTTCTGTGCTCTCCGATTCAATTCATGTTATAAGATGCCGTGACGTAAATGTTAGTTTACCTAGCCTGGGTTCCAGTCTGTCGACTTTTCACGTTTTAACATCTGGCAAAATGACATTATCAGAAACTCAATACGGCCCAATTAATGGTATTGGTGCTAAACTATATTTATTTGACTGACCAGGCACAATACATCCCAGGCTATAGTGTACCCACAATATACACCAACAAATCAATAGTTAATAGTCATATGTTCAGTAAATGTGCAAAATAACACATTCCACGATTTTGATACTAAGATATGATTAATCAAAAATGAGTATAAGCAACGAAATGAAGTATAAGTATATCATAGTAATATAATAACACTACCATACGACTGTATGAACTTAAGTGAGGACACACACTTATAGCAAGAACATTCACAACGTTGGTTGTAGCCCAGCGGTTAACACGCTGGACTGGTAATCCATGGATCGCAGGTTCGATCATCTCTCCGTCTGACCCTAATCAAATTAACAGTCTTTCAGATGGGACTTTAAACCGAGGTCTCGTGTCGGTACTTTACACTGTGTACGTAAAAGAACCAGAGGATACTCTGGAATGGGTCTCTGTCTGTATTATTGCACTAAACTTAAAATGACTAATTGTAGGCGTCGCTCATATTGGCAACCGGTAGCGACGATAAATAAACGTAAAAAACACACACAACGTTGATTCGAATTATTTGTATATATAATTAATATTCATTCTGAAAATGCTTATAATCTGCAATCAATTTCAAAGATATTTTTGAACAATACAATAAAAGCGTAAACAACTAACACACTCACAGCGAACTCGTTAACAACTTAACATTTGGCATGATTTGGATGACTATAATTATGTACAATTACATTAACACTTGTGAAATATATGAGCATAAAGGTACATGCATAAAACTAACAAACAAAAGGCTGTAATATTTATAGTAATTAATAAAAAGAGAAACTCAAATGTTCACAAATGAGTCTTTTTGTATTATGCAGTGTAATAAACGCAAAATAAATAGACGTTTCATCGGTTTGTCTGCAATCGAAGACATAGCTATATGCAATTCGTCAGCTGCAGTGTTATTTGTGATTTAATAAAAATAATACAGCTCTTTCTCTAAGACAACAACCATCGTTTTAGCGAATATTTATCACAAATGACTCTCCCCAGATCGACTCGAGAGTAGTAAAGCTAGTTGGTCGTCACCTTTTTCAAGGACTGGATTTGTAGAGTTCTCTGCATTATCCATATTGTGGTGAATTGGTGATAATAAACTCCGTCTCTCCTGGTTAGTTCCTGGTCGGGGACTCGATGGTATTCGAATACGGTGATCCGAATTAATCCATGGATGGGGACTAGAAGGTATACGAACCCGATGGTCTAAATTCTGAGCGGGCCGTGGACTTAGTGGAATCTGAATTCTACATTCCGTTTCGGCTTCGCAGCGGTTTATAGAAATTGGTGGTCGACTCTCGTCTGATGATAATGTGACAGGACGTAATAGTGACATCTCTTTTAACTGGTTACCTGGATCACGTTCAATACCGTTTGCTGTTCGTTGAACAGATACAGATGGAACTGGTAGCAATTGATTTGAATCTGATTGTTTGCAATTGTTGTCTTGTAATGCTGAACTAGTACATTTTAGTGTGTGTGATAACTTTTCGGCATGATTTGTGTCTGAACAATTGACTTTTAAATAATCACAGTTTAAAGATTTGTCTGGGTGAACCTGTTCAGTCATTGTCCTGGAATGATTATCAACACTCGGGTACAATCGTTCACATGCATGAGGTTTTGAAGCTCCTGTACTTAAACTCTTGTCAGATCCGTGCTTAGAATGTAGTATCGTTCGTGTAACCTCATCCACGTCGTCATCACCATTTCCTGTGATATTACCAACTTCTTCATCACACAGCTTCTCGTCCTCTTCCCAGTCTATCAATGACATTTCATCACCTTTGCTGTTATCCGTCGAGTCAGTCTTTGATATGCTCCGTTTTCGACATGGCTTATCGTTCCCTATTGATGGTGTACAATAGTCTTCTACCTTATTAGTTGATCTAAGTAGTAAATACTTTTCTCGGAACTTTGATCTTTCACTACCGGAACTTGCACACCGCCTTACGCTCCAGCCTTTACTAGGCGAGCGCACTTGTTTCACAGAATATGTATGTCTACATATATGTTTATTTGAACTGTTACTCTCTAATGTACCTAACAATGGCTGTGACTGCGTATGTTTATCGTCCTCTGTCTCCCTCTCTTTGACGCCCTCAACACAACCAAGCGTCTGTGTACTACAAGGTAGCTTGCTCTGCCACGATACCACTTTCTCTTTTCTATTTTTCATGTTTATGTTTATATTTTGGTCACTAACTGGTCTCATTAAGTACTGCTCGTGTATATCTTTCATACTCGGAGTTGGTGTAGACACTGCACTTCGACTGTATTTATGATTACTTTCTTCATAACTGCTGTCACTGGTACATCTTTCTCGATGGACCATTCTTCCATCCATTGAAGAAATGCTTGGTACCTTCAGAGTGTTGTTGTCCCCTTGGTCATTGATAATTATTGTCAATGGATCTAAATAAATATCTGAAATTAGACACATACACTATTTGAATATAAGATGAGTCCACGGGCGTGCATAGCAGCGGACAATGACTTAATAAATTCGCGCACGCAATATGTAGTCCACTATAATGTATCACGTGTACGTTCCACACCTGCACCAAGCACATGTTTCATATCCTAAGAAACGTGACAGGATTGTTACAAGAGAAGGCATATTGATACAACTTCAGAAACATACAAGAGGGCCAATACATACGTATATGTTTGTTTTGTCTTGTTTCTGTTTGGGGCTTAACATCGCACCAACAGCTTAATAACATATGTAATATGGGGACTGTCCAGCCAATAGTTTGATGGAGGACGACCCAGGTGTGCGGACAGGCACTCGGGTAGAACCGTCGCCCTTTACAGGCCAGCCAGCCACACACGTGTGGTTAGAACCAGCCCAGCAGCGGTGAGAGGCAAATTATTTGAAGTCGACGATCTGACCACTCGACCACGGATGGAAGCCCTCATAATACGTCCACATACATATGTATGAAGCACGAATATGTGTCATCATATTAGAGATACTCCAAACAGTCGTAACCTACACCAATGTCAATATTACAATGCCACTTTTGGAGTAGACAACAGTCTTCTAGCGTTCTGTCAAATTCTACTAGTATGTGTTGTAAATTACCATTAAGTGATACGGAATTTGAAATAGTGAAAATGCTTATACTAAGATGGTACTATTTTGATGTGCTATGGAGTATGGTACAAAAAAAACTGTAGTTACATATAGATATCTGCATATGCAGCGCCACCATAATATACACTGAGACTATTGTGATAATAAATTAAATATACATATGTGTTTGCGACTCATTAATTGGGCGTGTTTAATAGTTTAGCTATCTTGCATGATAGCACTAGTTAAATTTAGTAAATCTAGAATTGTGTTGTTTCATTTGCGTCATTTATAATTTAAATAAATGACATCTTCAACATAATTTGTTTTATTTGCGTCATTTATAAATTAAATAAATGACATTTTCAACATAATAATTCTTGGAGTTCTTTGTAGAAGTAGTAACAATATAAAAAGTTGATGCAGTTACAGATGCAACATATGAACTCACACCCGAAATGATAACCCATCTAAGTTGTATGTTCCTTCGATTGTGATCGAACAGATGGGTCCGAGTTGGAAGTCGATTCAAATATACATATGTATACAGTGTTGTTTTGCTGAGCTGATAGTAGACTACTGAAGCGTGATATGTTCGACTGTTGAAC
Organism: Archivesica marissinica; assembly: GCA_014843695.1. Taxonomy (NCBI): domain Eukaryota; kingdom Metazoa; phylum Mollusca; class Bivalvia; order Venerida; family Vesicomyidae; genus Archivesica; species Archivesica marissinica. The sequence goes on along the minus strand of CM026390.1, from coordinate 83,405,522 downwards.
AATGTTGATGCTGATAACAATACATTTCATGGACAGATATTAAGTAATGTTCACTTAGAATATTGTATCAGATATAGTGGCTTCAATGGTTTAGTAGGTATGTCTTGTTAACTATATAAAATATTATACTAATAACATAATCACCTGTTTGTTCTCCCGCTGACCATACATTTGATGTAGGACTAGGTGGACAGGGTTCGCAGCTCGGTGGTCTCAATGTGAATGACGGTGGTAGTGGTATCTGGTTTTCAGCATCATTTTTGTCGTTTCCGTCGTGTATATCTGGTTTATTCTTGAAATATAATTGAAAGACTTAACCAATCAATTTACATACAGCTACAATTAACCAAACACATTAGGAAACAATTGCACACATATATGGTTCGTCGTAATAGAAGATGTATTTTCGCTCAGTGTGTAGATAGTACAACTATATGTACAGTTCTCATCACTAACAAATGTATCATTGGAGGAAATGCATACTCTATTACATACAAGTATGGTTATACATTTACATACTGTTGACATTCAAAGTAAAGAGATTGAAAATCTGATAATAAGATGCATCAAAACCATGGCAAAGGCAAGTATGGCGTTCACATGTCGATATTGATTATCGTGGCATTCTGGACTATGAAATAATAATTATATAGGCATATAAAACATAGATAGATACTTTTATTTCCTCCATTTCTGAAGAGCATAGCATATTTACAAATCATTATTAATATGTATGTACAAACAGTATAATATAAATGCACAAATAACAGGGTTAAATGTCAGTTGAGTACTCGCAGCTGAACTATACGTGCATTAGAAACATTGCAAGAACAGTTGTAGTACTAAATAAATGTACAGAAGCATGTAACACCTAAGAGGAGAGTGTACAAATAATTAAAGGGTACATTGTGGATTTGAATGTGTTAGAAGAGCAATATACCACACCGATTAGGACAATAACTCGGATGACATTGTCGAAATTAGTTAAGTATTTGACATAACAAGTTGTTTTGAATGTAATATTGACACTCACGAGGTGCTTTTTGTATTCCTATAAGTCGACAGATATTTAAGAACACACACCAGTTCTCCATATCTTATATATATGTACTGGGCCTATGAAGTTAAAATTATTTTTGATTATTGTGGTCTAACATATTTTGGCGGTATCAGTTACCTAATTTCAATCAAATCAAACAAAGACTACTAGATATATATCAACAAAGCTGGTATTCGACATTAAATAATTCAACAAGACTAGAAACATATTGTTTATTTAAGCATTCGTTTACATTCGAAACTTATCTGGACATCATAACTGAAAGTAAACACAGTACTAACTAAGTTTAGGACATCTTCATATGATCTTTTTATAGAAAGGGGACACTACTTAGATTTACCGAGGCACCAACGACTATGTATTCAATGCAGTATGAATATGATAGAAAGTGAATTTCATTTCCTCTTACTATATCATAAATATACTGATCTAATACACACAGGCTTGCAAGGATACTACTATACATTGCCTTCATTACAAACAATGACCAACCATTGAACAGTCGAATCAAAGGCATTATTATTAAAACGGTCTAAATTTATTTACTTTGCAAATTTGATAAGAAGATAACGTTTTTACACAATTAATATCATTTGTATTTGTTAAAGACTTCTCTGTAAATCCACGACTGTCTACTTTGGAACTATGTGTATTTGCTATAAGCATATTATGGGCTTTACGCAATAAATGTATTGTTGTTGTTGTTGTTGTATAAAAACAGACTATATATAGTAGTGAGTATGCCAGTAGAACAGGTTGTATGTCTTTAAATAGCATGGATAGTGCAACCACATATAATGTATAATTATACCATGTTGGACATGGACAACATATAGTTTTGAAATTGTAACGTTCTTTCCTTTTTTCCAGAAAATATACTATCCGGCTTTGAAAAGCCACTGACCTACGCTTAAAATGTTGTTTCTCAATATATTGTCATAGTTGTACTCGTACAGATGTATGTTATTGCATTGGTTTGGAAACATACCATTTTATACTCATTCACTTGCTTTCGAAGCATCGCTTCCAGTTCTACTTCATCATCAATTGCTTTATGACACTCCTGAAAAGTTAAACAAATGCTAAAATATGAACTATAGTCGTAACATTCCATTGGCATAGTAACCTGCCTTCATTTGTGTGTGACGTATGTACATGCACATCACACTGCATGGAACGAGTAAACAACTAAAGAGAATGTACATGAATCTGTAACATTCAGTAATCTCAATTGTGTAGGACATAATGTTTGCTTTCATACAGCAATCATCTGAACTGTCGACAAGTGAACCCTTTGAATCACAATCAATGTGTTGTTTTACACTCACATATATAGTTAATTACAGACTAAGGATAACATACTGATTATTCCGAAAATACTAAAAGGAAACTGCCTCTTATCTTCAAATGTATGTGCATATTCGCTGATCAATAATAATATGATGTTTTTATCTGGCGTTAATTTATAGGTGTTATACCTGGACCGGGATCCGGATACAGTATTTTAGGAACGTGTATGCGGTGTGCTTAAGTGAATAGGGAATCATGTGAGCGCACGCGGGAAGAACAGACCGCCATTGGTTCAAGGGATGATTAATAAACACATTGTGTGTGTATGTTTCCGGCCAATATTAATATCTAACTAGTTGGGAAACATAACATATCAATAGAAAGGAGCAGATCAGACTGCAGCAGTACGGGTTGTACGAACTACACGTACTAGGTTGTGTTTGCCGGTTACATACGATATTTTGATTCCAAAGAACATTCGAATTGTTACTATGCTATTAAAGGCAATATGACATTTAGGAACAATATTCACAGTCAGACAAACGTGTTCAAACAAAGGCATGCGTGGTATATTGTTTGTGAAATACAACCTTTATTTTGGCCATTTCATAATTATCCCGTAATGCAGTTCTCCTTAATTCATCCATTTCCATCTTCAGTTCTTCTTCGACCTCATCATCTAATTCTTTGTATTTGTATGTTTCCTGGTGAATGCATGCGGTGGCAAAGAATAATACTCAAACTTATTGGTTAAATTACATGGATGCGACATAACATAGACATGTACAACTGTTAGCGGATGAGCATTCACCGTGCTTAAATATAACCATTCATATCCGATTCCGAGATTGGTTAGGAGGAGTACCTGGTTAGGTGGAGTACCTGGTTAGGTGGAGTACCTGGTTAGGAGGAGTACCTGGTTAGGAGGAGTACCTGGTTAGGAGGAGTACCTGGTTAGGAGGAGTACCTGGTTAGGTGGAGTACCTGGTTAGGAGGAGTACCTGGTTAGGAGGAGTACCTGGTTAGGAGGAGTACCTGGTTAGGAGGAGTACATGGTTAGGAGGAGTACCTGGTTAGGAGGAGTACCTGGTTAGGTGGAGTACCTGGTTAGGAGGAGTAGACCTGATTAGGAGGAGTAGACCTGGTTAGGAGGAGTACCTGGTTAGGAGGAGTATACCTGGTTAGGAGGAGCATACCTGGTTAGGAGGAGTAGACCTGGTTAGGAGGAGTAGACCTGGTTAGGAGGAGTACCTGGTTAGGAGGAGTACCTGGTTAGGAGGAGTACCTGGTTAGGAGGAGTACCTGGTTAGGTGGAGTACCTGGTTAGGAGGAGTAGACCTGGTTAGGAGGAGGAGTACCTGGTTAAGAGGAGTATACCTGGTTAGGAGGAGTACCTGGTTAGGAGGAGTAGACCTGGTTAGGTGGAGTACCTGGTTAGGTGGAGTACCTGGTTAGGAGGAGTACCTGGTTAGGAGGAGTACCTGGTTAGGAGGAGTACCTGGTTAGGAGGAGTATACCTGGTTAGGTGGAGTACCTGGTTAGGAGGAGTACCTGGTTAGGAGGAGTACCTGGTTAGGAGGAGTAGACCTGGTTAGGAGGAGTACCTGGTTAGGAGGAGTACCTGGTTAGGAGGAGTACCTGGTTAGGAGGAGTACCTGGTTAGGAGGAGTATACCTGGTTAGGAGGATACCTGTTTAGGAGGAGTACCTGGTTAGGAGGAGTAGACCTGGTTAGGAGGAATACCTGGTTAGGAGGAGTACCTGTTTAGGAGGTGTACCTGGTTAGGAGGAGTACCTGGTTAGGAGGAGTACCTGGTTAGGTGGAGTACCTGGTTAGGAGGAGTACCTGGTTAGGAGGAGTACCTGGTTAGGAGGAGTACCTTGTTAGGAGGAGTACCTGGTTAGGAGGAGTACCTGGTTAGGAGGAGTACCTGGTTAGGAGGAGTACCTGGTGAGGAAGAGTACCTGGTTAGGAGGAGTACCTGGTTAGGAGTACCTGGTTAGGAGGAGTACCTGGTTAGGAGGAGACCTGGTTAGGAGGAGACCTGGTTAGGAGGAGTACCTGGTTAGGAGGAGTACCTGGTTAGGAGGAGTGTACCTGGTTAGGAGGAGTACCTGGTTAGGAGGAGTACCTGTTTAGGAGGAGTACCTGGTTAGGAGGAGTACCTGGTTAGGAGGAGTACCTGGTTAGGAGGAGTAGACCTGGTTAGGAGGAGTAGACCTGGTTAGGAGGAGTAGACCTGGTTAGGAGGAGTACCTGGTTAGGAGGAGTAGACCTGGTAAGGAGGAGTTCCTGGTTAGGAGGAGTACCTGGTTAGGAGGAGTACCAAATTGAATTGTAATGTATGCCTTGAATAGGTACATAGATGGCCACGTGCATTATTGAAGACGGTGATCAGAATTATTAGTATGTATCTAAGCATTCAAATTAGGCCCGCAGTCACACTAAGGAATATGAGGCACTCTCCTCGGTTAGAATTTGGAATGTAACGACAGGTATAGGAACACTCTGATAAAACTGCCTTCAGAATGCACAGACAAGCACCCACACAATAATTAGGGGGAGGGGAGGGCGCTGTTATTTTCAGATTATGGCTACGGCACTGCAGATACAAGAACAGTAGCTTGTTTTATAAACCATAGTGACATTAGAATAATGTTTTAGAAATACCAATTGTTATCCATACATGCACATTCATCCATACATAGTGATACGATTGTTAAATGTGCGTAAATAAATAGTAACATGTGGTATATATATACACGTTAACTCTTTCACCGTCAATGTCGCATAAAAGCGACTTTGTAAAAAAGTAGAGAACCCGATCGGACAGAACAGAACATGCCGTCTGATCAGGCTATATGCTGATTGCTCTTCAGACAGTGGAGCTGAAGCACGTGTCCGAATAGCAAACAACATATATCCTGATCAGACGCGGCGTTATGCCGCGGCTGATCTGGATCTATGTTGTTTGCACATGCTCTGAATTTATTCGGCGCTGAAAGAGTTAAATACACTATTAGTTAATTGTTGAGGTACGTTTTTAGACATTATACACTCAGGTTAGTCATGTTTACATAAGAAAGCACTGTTTAAAAAGCATGCCCATTAGTACAGCTTAAAACACTGTCGTGACGTCATACCTTTGTACTTGCAGTCCATTATTATTAATATTGGACTGCTGTCAAAAGGCCAGAGTATTATATTAAATAATACGCGCATATGTACATTAAATTAACAATTTGAATTAGTACGATCTTGTTATATAAATGTGTGTTTTAATAAGATGTAAGCCTCAAACGGATCCAATGTGTAAAATACAGGTACTGTTTTCGCCGCTACGCGCCTCATACAGTCCAATATTTTACATATTGGATCGTTTTCGGCTTATATCCTATACCTACACGTATATATACGAAATACACAATTTTAATTACTAGGATCTTGTTATATAAGTATGTGTATTAAGTATGATATAAATAAGCCTCAAGCGGGTCCAATATGTAAAATATAGGTACCGTTTTCGCCGCTACCCGCCTCATACAGTCCAATATTTTACATAGTGGATCGTTTTAGTCTTACATCCTATACATATATAGTAGACAAGTAGATTCATTAATGCAATATGGATATCAAACGTTAGATGTGGACGTACACATGTATATATATAGCTTGCAAGTCATGCTAAATGCAGCATTTATCCTGAATAAGTAGCTATCACTTATACTAAGATAATGATAGGACATACCTCTAGGTGTTTCATAAGAACAGCCACCACAACGTTAACTAGGACAAATTGTGCCATCAGAACAAACACCACAAAATAGACTGGTGCAATCACATGATTCACGCAACAATTCCGTAGACAATTATCATGGCTACTACAGTCTGTCCTTAGTGTATCCTAAAGCAGAAGTAGACCCGTATTAGAAACATGTATGTACATATAAAAACAGAAATAATGCATGTTGTGCTCTGCTAAAATAATGCATTGTTATATTACTAGCCTAGGAAAAGAGTTAGTTTATACACATTTATTTTAGCTCGAAGGCGAAACAAGTTCTTACAATTTATATAAATCGCATTGCTGATGGAATCCATCGCCATGATGTAGAGAGACGTGGCAATGTGGAATTCAAATGCCTTGACTCCAACGGGGTTCGAACTCCGGGCCTTTCATACCTGACGCGAACGCGCTACCACTGCGCTATCACTACTTTCACGTATACAGTGTTAAATACGACGCAGCAACATACATACAAATAAGTATGAGATGGATTCATTCTGATCAGTGTATGATTACAAACGATGCTATCGTTGTACACTCTTATAGCTAGAACTAGCTGTATACTTTAGCAGATACACGATCACATGACATGTACATGCAAAGAAACAATCCCGAAAACTGCAAATTGTAACAATGTAAATGCCACCCTCTCATTTATAATGTCATTGAATATATGTGCTGATAAATAGCATGTATATATTATGATTTGCTATGCAATATGAGAGCATACGAGACTAGTTCCAATATAAGAGCATACGGGGGCTGTTCCAATATGAGAGTATACGAGAGCTGTTCCAATATGAGAGTATACGAGAGATATTCCAATATGAGAGCATACGGGAGATGTTCCAATATGAGAGCATACGAGAGATGTTCCAATATGAGAGTATACGAGAGCTGTTCCAATACGAGAGTATACGGGAGCTGTTCCAATATGAGAGTATACGAGAACTGTTCCAATATGAGAGCATACGATAGATGTTCCAATATGAGAGTATACGAGAGATGTTCCAATATGAGAGTATACGAGAGATGTTCCAATATGAGAGTATACGAGAGCTGTTCCAATATGAGAGTATACGAGAGATGTTCCAATATGACAGTATACGAGAGATGTTCCAATATGACAGTATACGAGAGATGTTCCAATATGAGAGTATACGAGAGATGTTCCAATATGAGAGTATACGAGAGATGTTCCAATATGAGAGTATACGAGAGATGTTCCAATATGAGAGTATACGAGAGATGTTCCAATATGAGAGTATACGAGAGATGTTTCAATATGAGAGTATACGAGAGATGTTCCAATATGAGAGTATACGAGAGATGTTCCAATATGACAGTATACGAGATATGTTCCAATATGAGAGCATACGAGAGATGTTCCAATATGAGAGCATACGAGAGATGTTCCAATATGACAACAGGCGAGTGATGTTCCAATATGACAGTATACGAGAGATGTTCCAATATGAGAGCATACGAGAGATGTTCCAATATGAGAGCATACGAGAGATGTTCCAATATGAGAGTATACGAGAGCTGTTCCAATATGACAGTATACGAGAGGTGTTCCAATATGAGAGCATACGAGAGATGTTCCAATATCTGAGCATACGAGAGATGTTCCAATATGAGAGTATACGAGAGATGTTCCAATATGAGAGCATACGAGAGATGTTCCAATATGAGAGCATACGAGAGATGTTCCAATATGAGAGTATACGAGAGATATTCCAATATGAGAGTATACGAGAGAAGTTCCAATATGACAACAGGCGAGAGATGTTCCAATATGACAGTATACGAGACTAGTTCCAATATGAGAGCATATGAGAGATGTTCCAATATGAGAGTATACGAGAGATGTTCCAATATGACAGTATACGAGAGGTGTTCCAATATGAGAGCATACGAGAGATGTTCCAATATGAGAGCATACGAGAAGTGTTCCAATATGAGAGTATACGAGAGATGTTCCAATATGACAACAGGCGAGAGCTGTTCCAATATGAGAGTATACGAGAGATGTTCCAATATGAGAGTATACGAGAGATGTTCCAATATGAGAGATTACGAGAGATGTTCCAATATGAGAGTATACGAGAGCTGTTCCAATATGAGAGTATACGAGAGATGTTCCAATATGAGAGTATACGAGAGATGTTCCAATATGACAGTATACGAGAGCCCAAAAAAACAAATGTTCCAATATGAGAGTATACGAGAGATGTTCCAATATGAGAGTATACGAGAGATGTTCCAATATGACAGTATACGAGAGCTGTTCCAATATGACAAGAGGCGAGAGATGTTCCAATATGAGAGTATACGAGAGCTGTTCCAATATGAGAGTATACGAGAGCTGTTCCAATATGAGAGTATACGAGAGCTGTTCCAATATGAGAGTATACGAGAGATGTTCCAAAATGACAGTATACGGGAGATGTTCCAATATGACAGTATACGGGAGATATTCCAATATGACAGTATACGAGAGATGTTCCAATATGACAGTATACGAGATATGTTCCAATATGACAGTATACGCGAGATGTTCCAATATGACAGTATACGAGAGATGTTCCAATATGAGAGCATACGAGATATGTTCCAATATGACAACAGGCGAGAGATGTTCCAATATGACAGTATACGAGACTAGTTCCAATATGAGAGCATACGAGAGATGTTCCAATATGAGAGTATACGAGAGATGTTCCAATATGAGAGTATACGAGAGGTGTTCCAATATGAGAGCATACGAGAGATGTTCCAATATGACAGTATACGTGAGATGTTCCAATATGACAGTATACGAGAGATGTTCCAATATGAGAGCATACGAGAGATGTTCCAATATGACAACAGGCGAGAGATGTTCCAATATGACAGTATACGAGACTAGTTCCAATATGAGAGCATACGAGAGATGTTCCAATATGAGAGTATACGAGAGATGTTCCAATATGACAGTATACGAGAGGTGTTCCAATATGAGAGCATACGAGAGATGTTCCAATATGAGAGAATACGAGAGCTGTTCCAATATGACAGCATACGAGAGATGTTCCAATATGAGAGCATACGAGAGATGTTCCAATATGAGAGTATACGAGAGATGTTCCAATATGACAACAGGCGAGAGATGTTCCACTATGACAGTATACGAGAGATGTTCCAATATGAGAGCATACGAGAGATGTTCCAATATGACAACAGGCGAGTGATGTTCCAATATGACAGTATACGAGAGATGTTCCAATATGAGAGCATACGAGAGATGTTCCAATATGAGAGCATACGAGAGATGTTCCAATATGAGAGTATACGAGAGGTGTTCCAATATGACAGTATACGAGAGGTGTTCCAATATGAGAGCATACGAGAGATGTTCCAATATCTGAGCATACGAGAGATGTTCCAATATGAGAGTATACGAGAGATGTTCCAATATGAGAGCATACGAGAGATGTTCCAATATGAGAGCATACGAGAGATGTTCCAATATGAGAGTATACGAGAGATATTCCAATATGAGAGTATACGAGAGATGTTCCAATATGACAACAGGCGAGAGATGTTCCAATATGACAGTATACGAGAATAGTTCCAATATGAGAGCATATGAGAGATGTTCCAATATGAGAGTATACGAGAGATGTTCCAATATGACAGTATACGAGAGGTGTTCCAATATGAGAGCATACGAGAGATGTTCCAATATGAGAGCATACGAGAAGTGTTCCAATATGAGAGTATACGAGAGATGTTCCAATATGACAACAGGCGAGAGATGTTCCAATATGAGAGTATACGAGATATGTTCCAATATGAGAGTATACGAGAGATGTTCCAATATGAGAGATTACGAGAGATGTTCCAATATGAGAGTATACGAGAGCTGTTCCAATATGAGAGTATACGAGAGATGTTCCAATATGAGAGTATACGAGAGATGTTCCAATATGACAGTATACGAGAGCTGTTCCAATATGAGAGTATACGAGAGATGTTCCAATATGAGAGTATACGAGAGATGTTCCAATATGAGAGTATACGAGAGATGTTCCAATATGACAGTATACGAGAGCTGTTCCAATATGACAAGAGGCGAGAGATGTTCCAATATGAGAGTATACGAGAGCTGTTCCAATATGAGAGTATACGAGAGCTGTTCCAATATGAGAGTATACGAGAGCTGTTCCAATATGAGAGTATACGAGATATGTTCCAATATGACAGTATACGGGAGATGTTCCAATATGACAGTATACGAGAGATGTTCCAATATGACAGTATACGAGAGATGTTCCAATATGACAGTATACGCGAGATGTTCCAATATGACAGTATACGAGAGATGTTCCAATATGAGAGCATACGAGAGATGTTCCAATATGAGAGTATACGAGAGCTGTTCCAATATGAGAGTATACGAGAGCTGTTCCAATATGAGAGTATACGAGAGCTGTTCCAATATGAGAGTATACGAGAGATGTTCCAATATGAGCGTATACGAGAGATGTTCCAATATGAGAGTATACGAGAGATGTTCCAATATGACAGTATACGGGAGATGTTCCAATATGACAGTATACGGGAGATATTCCAATATGACAGTATACGAGAGATGTTCCAATATGACAGTATACGAGAGATGTTCCAATATGACAGTATACGCGAGATGTTCCAATATGACAGTATACGAGAGATGTTCCAATATGAGAGCATACGAGAGATGTTCCAATATGAGAGCATACGAGAGATGTTCCAAGAGCATATGAGAGATGTTCCAATATGAGAGCATACGAGAGATGTTCCAAGAGCATACGAGAGATGTTCCAATATGAGAGCATACGAGAGATGTTCCAAAAGCATACGAGAGATGTTCCAAGAGCATACGAGAGATGTTCCAAGAGTATACGAGAGATGTTCCAATATGAGAGCAGTCGAGAGATGTTCCAAATTTGACGGTGAACACAGCTGGAAGAAGACGCGATGACAATGCTCTATAATTATACAGTATTACTAACATGTATATATGTGATATGTTGACTATATGTATATATACTGGCAGGTTGATTGTATATTTTGTAAAGCTAAATAGCAGACAACTCTATTGAGATACCTTCATAATCCCATTCCAGTTGTCTCCCGTTGCAACGCGAAACAAGGTCAAAAATGCCATCCCAAAATTCCTGAAGTGTGCGTGTTCACCAAGACCTTCACACGGATGTTCTTCCGAACACTCTGCAATAATTACGTGAATAATGCAATTAAGATAGCATAACAGTAATGGTCGTACATTGTATCGCAATTTGTAGAGTAGCAGTACTGTTAGCCATTGAACAGAGGTTCGGATCCACGACTAAGCAATATCTGTATTATTGTTTTTATTGCAGTTCACTGTCAAAAGCAATTAACCAGTCGCCAACAACACTATCGATCCGCCCCTAAGATCAGTGTCCCAGTAACGCGAAACATTCGCCAAACAAATACAATATGGCTATATGATATATAGAACTCACAGACGGATCTGTAGTCCAGTAGTTAACACGTTGTAATGGTAATCCATGAATCGCAGGTTCGATCCCCGTCTGACCCTAATTAAATTGACATACTTTCATAATTAGGTGAATCTAAACCGAGGATTCGTGTCGGTGCTTTACACCGTGCACGTACAAGTACCAGAGGAGATTCTGTATTGTGTCTCTTTCTGTATTATTGCGCTATCTTCTAAACAATTAAATGAGTAATCTCTTCAGGAAGCGTCGCTCATATGGACAACCGGTAGCGACGATAAATAAAGCGTAAATCACACTCATGCTCAGTCCAGTCCATGTTTAATGACACATGCATCAGTCAATCAAACTCTTCCCGGCTGCACACGCAATCAGATAGTGTACACGCAATCAGATATGACGATGTAGTTATGGTACATATATACTGAGTAAAAAAAGAAACGATACCTGGTGTTTATGTGTCTATAATTTCAACATTTATTAAGAACATTCTTTGAAAATTCATAAGTTGATAGTCCAACATGTTTGAAAGAGGAGCACATAAAGCATAATGAGCCTCCGAATCTGTATGCTGCGTGATGACGTAATTCGTCGGACAGGGGTCTAATGGAGTTTTCACACAGACGTCAATACCGAGTATGGGCACCATTTGCGTCTCTCACTGCAATGCACCGCCGTCGCATCGAACGGAAGAGTGTCTGAATCTCTTGCTGGTCAATATTTGTCCACTCCTGACGCAAAACATCCATCAGTTGGTTTAACGTTAGCGGCTGACGTCGTCTGACGCGGCGGTCTAACGTATCCCACAAATGTTCTATGGGTGACAAGTCTGGTGACAAAGCAGGCCACGGCAGGGTTACAATATTGCTCTGCTCCAATAATGTGGTGGAAATCCGATCAGTATGACACCTGGCGTTGTCCTGTTGGAACAGTGTGACGTTTCTGTTGGCGTTAAAGAACGGCACAACAACTGGCGCAAGGATCTCATCACAGTACCGCTGGGCGTTTAGGTTCCCGTCCACCACTAACAGTTCAGTGCGACTGCCGAAGGTGATACCGCCCCATGCCATAACGCTTCCGCCCCCGAACAGATCGACCTGACGTACACATGCGTCGGCGTAACGTTCACCGCGTCTGCGATATACCCGCTCTCTGCCATCCGCTCGACGCAAACAGAACCGCGATTCATCGCTAAACATCACCGAATTCCACTGTAACCGAGTCCAGCGAGCACGTTCCGTCGTCCATTCCCGCCGTACGTCACGGTGACGTCGTGTCAGGATGGGTCCAACGTATGAATGCCACGTTCACCGAGCCGGTTCCTGACTGTTTGTGCACTGATGCGATTGTTGGTCATCCCAGGAGTAACGGCAGCTGTGTGCGTAGCAAGTAGGAACCGGTCACGTAAATGTGACGTCCGAATGTGACGGTCCTGTTCACGCGTCGTCACACGCGGTCGACCAGATCTTGGACGGTCGTCCACCGATCCATGTGTTCGATAACGTCGAAGTATACGTGTTATCGTGATCCGCGTAACCCCGAGTCGATTTGCGACGTCACGCTGACGTAAACCGCCGTCAATCATGCCAATGGCACGCATTCTCTGATTGCGGTTTAGCCTAGGCATTTTGTTAGAGGTAACAATGGGTATGTAAGGTGTTTTTCCTCGATGATAATGCAATACCAGTACAATAAACCGGTTTTCCGATTTGTACATGTGTAGGAAGTTGTCTTTGTTGAGGAGCACGTGCAAATCGGAAATTCGGCGTTGCAGGATTATCGGGTGTTTATTTACCTGTGTTTATGGTTGGCTGACGTTGCAATAAGATACCCGGTACTGATACGTAATATTATATTAAACCTTTCTATGGTTTTATCCGTTTTACGTCATTTTTAGTTTGGTATCGTTTCTTTTTTGACTCAGTATATATTGGAAACTGTAGCCATATTTTGATAACAATGCTCAGTGTACAGTTTAGTTAGTATAATGAGACACAGATAAAGGTGCATATTTAAAAAAACATAATTATGCCTTTGCGCAGAACATATTCACAATATGCGCAACAAGAATTCATAATAATACCTGTCTATATGTCTGGCTGAATCCTTGAAGAAATAGCAATACCTATCCTGACAATAGAGTCGGATGTGCGCATGGTCGTGCCAACGTACGGACGCTAGGGCATAGCTTAGTCACATTGTATACGCAATTTATCATTATAATACATAATTATACAATATCGATATATGGAAATATGTGCTATCTTCCTCTAATGTCAAAACACTTATGTGGATGACAATACAGTTGTATGTGCGCATCTTCCTGCCAACGTAGGGACGCTAGGACATAGCTTAGTCATATTGTATTTAACATAATACAGAGTTATGCAATATCGATATACGGAAATATGTGCTATCGTCCACTAATGTCAAAACCCTTACGTGGGCGACAACGTAGTTGGATGTGCGCATCTTCGTGAGTGTTTGATAACAAGTTCGAACAATAATAATACTCAACTTCCATAATTCCAAATGTTTGAAATACAATAATGACGAACAATGGCAATCTAATGGCCGAAAAAAGGTTAACCTTCCATTGAATACAACGGTCTTAAATATATTTGCTATGTGCTGGATGAATACAAAAGAGACATACTGATCCTGCATATTTCCCATGAATACTACAGTACTATACACAGTTCTGTAGTAAACCAAGGTTATCAACATGCTAGCTTTGAGATACAATTTATCTAGCTGCCATATAGCAATTAGTTTCAATCATTATGTTCAAGTTTTGGATCAGCTAGCTCTGATCTACGAACATTACCTGATTTCGCCACAAAACAATCATAATAGCTTGCTCAACTGCCAGATACACTGTTTGATGTTTCGGAAGGCACACAGTGTACGCGAGAGCAACGCAAAATCCACTGGTCTAATTAGCATGAATTAACTTAAATTCAATGATTAGTATTGGAAATATATAAGATGCAGAGAAGCGTATATAGTGTATACACATTGTTTTAGCTCGATTGCGAAACAAGTTCTTACAACTTATATTAATCACTCTCGTGACCTCATTCCTGATGGAATCCATCGCCACGAGGGAGAGAGAAGATACAACGTGGAATTTAAATGCCTTGCCTAAGGGCATTATCGTAACGGCTCCAGCGGTGTTCGAACTCCGGACCTTTCGCACCTGAAGCGAACGCACTACCATTGCGCTATCACGACTTCCACAATTCCACAGACGCGTATATCATAGGGTTTGTTGGTTTAAACATATTTATTCGACATTATATAACATAATTTACTACAACATTTATTAATAATTATGTACACAATAAATACAAGTGGATTGAAATGAAAGCTAAAAGCTTATTGAATTTCTCTCCACTAGTGTTGTTGACATTCACTTACCAAGTCGACCAAATAATTCTACTCCAAGTGCGGCAAATATGAAGAAAAGGAGGAAGAACAGTAATCCCAGGTTTCCAACTTGAGGCAGTGCTTGTATAACTGTGTCTAGAAGAGCACGTATGCCCTTTGCCATCTTTAGTAGCTTCAACACTGAAACACAGAGCAAATGATCTCGTCTGCATTCGATATCATAAAACCAACAAAGGAACACGTTTGTGTTCATAAAAGCTTCTTTTAGCTTCCTACTTGATCTTTTATGTGTTTAGTTTAAACATATTTTATTTCCCAATATAATACATATTGAACAATCACACATAATCAGAATACAGAAACAGTATTAGAATGGAAGACATAGTCTTATATAACTCTTCTCCTCTTTTATGTGTGTCATTGTATATTATAATTATGTGATTTATGTTTTGCAATAAATACAGTTGAATCAAAAAACAGCAGTGATTTATTAATGCGAGATCATGTTCCTGAAATATTATTATATTTATTTTCTATCTTTTTGCACAAAGGTGAAGTTTAACTGAATGCTCATTAAATATGCGGCCCCTACTTTCTGGATAAAATTCGCTTGTATGCGGGGCACATATATGTGTGGAAAAGAAGGGTACGTCTATAGCGGTCTAGTGTGGCACATAAAATATTTTATGGGACATAAACTCTATTTACGTATAACTTAACAGGATTTAAAAGAAAACTGATATATGATCATATAAGTGCTAAATAATATAACTTAATTCAGACAGAGCTATAAAGAAAGATCACATAACCATATTCCAGTAACATTACCTGGGCTGTGTTAGTGCATACACATTTATTTTAGCTCGATTGCGAAACAAATTCTTACAACTTATATTAATCACTCTCGAGACCTCATTCCTGACGGAATCCATCACCACGAGGGAGAGAGAAGAGGCAACGTGCAAGTTAAATGCCTCGCCTAAGGGAACATTCGTAACGCCTCCAGCGGGACTCGAACTCCAGGCCTTTTCCACCTGAAGCGAACGCGCTACCACTGGCCTAGGTTGGTTGAACATGATTATTAACGAATATGCGACTGTTGTACTTACCTCTAGCAATGCGCAGAACCCTCATGACGCGGATGATTGTTGGGTTGATTGGAATAACGTTTGTCTTCATCTCTTCCAGTACAATGCCCACAATGGAGAGTATGACTATAAATATGTCCAGTTGATTCCATCTGCAAATATTTACATCGCTATTGTATACATGTTCGTATGATGGCTCCTAACTAATGATATGCAGCTGACATGTGCACTCGAAGTTACAGGCATGCGCATTCACAGTGTTAGGCAGGGTTCGTCGCGAGAAAATTAGTGTCTTACAGTTTGCGCTTTTCCAAGGATGATCTATGTACCTGCTACAGCACACTGTAAGTTACAAATATGGACTAAAAACGTTGTAATTGCAAAGTATGCTACATCATTGTAAATATAAATAATGAATCGCTGGTGAATATATTCCATTGGGATATGAACTACAATGGTCGTGTTAAAAATGTTAGCGTGTATGCCTTCGACCTCCACACACCTTAACCACGCCTAATGTAGTTCATACCCCGATGGAAACTATTAACACGCGATTCATTCCTTAACACAATGTAGGGACATGTCATAGTACTGCATGTGTTCCAATTGACATTTGGCTGTATTTGTATTATTTTATACAACTTTATTTTAGCTTGATTGCGAACTGGTGTACGTTTATGGGCGCTAGCGACATAAGCCAGGAAAGATCCAGTGACGTAGATGAATGAAACTGTAACATGATCATCAGGTGGAATAGTTTATAAAACAAGTTCTTACATCTTAATCCTGTATCCTATCCAAATATGTAACACACATTTCGGTCATCACGAGATGAAATAAAATCATTTAATTACAATAAACACAATTATCCTCTATGTCATTTCTGTTAGTCATCTACAGCGTATATTTGACTTCACAAATTAGCAATACGCTATTCGCATAGCCAATACTTCAATACCAACTGTATCTTAGTTGAAAACCACGGACTAGTGTTGCCAACGAATCGTGCCGTCTAATGGTGTGTGTGTGTTTTAACCTTAAGATTTATCATGTATTTGTGTTCATATTGATGAACAATATAAATGTTCTATTAAAGATGAAGACGTTAGCACAAGCATATCTACACAAGTGTACAAATCAAGTACTATTAAAGTGGTCCCAGGTCTATCTTTGACAGCCCAACAGTTGGACGACTATAATTATTCCAGGGAGTGGTGACGTGCGTGGCTGGCTGGGGAACTTTGTACGATGGGGTGGGCACTTGATTGGAGTAGCTATAATAAATTGTACATCAGACAAATAAATCTCGTATACGCGTTATCATTGTGATCTCCACTGAATTACAAACTACACATACCTATCTCGCAGATATCGAAGTGTACCAAGAGCAATTATTACAAGCTATACATACCTATCTCGCAGATATCGAAGTGTACCAAGAGCAATTATTACAAGCTATACATACCTATCTCGCAGATATCGAAGTGTACCAAGAGCAATTATTACAAGCTATATATACCTATCTCGCAGATATCGAAGTGTACCAAGAGCAATTATTTTCATTGCAGCTTCAAGGATGAATACTGATGTGAAAAAGTAGTTGAAGATCTGCAGCGCAAATTCCAGTTCCTGCGAAACAATGTGAAGATTATTGCATAATTACGTGCATATCAACATAAATTAATATATTCAACGAAAGCTTGTCGTTCATGTTTTATGGCGTTATTGTATTGTCGAACTCAAATGTCATTTCTGTATCATAGTATTCAGGGCAATAGGTAATTTAATGAAAAACTATTTTGTGATTGTCTTTTCATAGGACCGCCTCCGTTGTCGAATGGTTAAGGTCGCTGACTTATATAACACTGTAATATATCATTACTGATGGTCACTGGTTCGAGCCCCGCTCAGGCCATGTCTGTTTATATTTTTAAAAAATGGCAGTTTCTTACGGAGATTGGTGCACCAAGTATGGTTAACTGCTGGAGCCTGTCCAGGAAAGGTGTTGTTAGGTAAACTGCCCACCGGCGATATAGTCCATAGTGGTGCTGATGAAGGCGTAAAACCCGAACAATCAAACAAACAAACAATGACCTTTGATAATTTACTTCCAAAGCACTTTCATGTTCTCAAGTACACATATATACATATAACTATATCACATTAACATTTGTATTTGTATATCAGTGCTGATGAGGTACCGAGTATCACCACCAGCATATACTCCTTGAAGTACTTGTTAAGAGAGGTTTGAATAATTATGTATATAACCCGAACTGAGTCAATCCCAGTGGTATTGGACGCATTAAAAACAAATTACTATTTGAACTGCTGTTATACAATTTATACTGCACATGATTTTCAAACATACCCTCGGCATCATATAGAACTCCATTGCCATGGTGATAACATTGAGTCCAATGACACCTGCGATTGCTAGGTCAAAGTACTTGCTGCTGATTACAGTGTAGATGATCAGTCTTGTTTTGCCGTATCTCGCCCAGTAGGGACACTGTTGTAACCCTGAATAGGTGAATGAAAGCGTTTAACCTTGTTATTATTCTTCTTCAGAAATAGCATAGGCATTTTAGTTTATAAACTTTATACAAATATTATTTTAGCTCGATTGTGAAACAAATTATTACAACTTATATGAATCACTCTCGATACCTCATTCCTGATGGAATCCATTAATGTGGAATTTAAATGCCTTGAATAAGGGCACACTCGTAACGGCTCCAGCGGGGCTCGAACTTCGGGCCTTTCGCACCTGAAGCGAACGTGCTACCACTGCTTCCACTAATATGAAGTTTGCTGATTAAGCTACTAATTAGGTACTTTCGCTCTCACACAAACCGATATTTTTTCTTCATTATGAAATGGTTGTATTAACTCACCGGCATTTGTCAATAAAGATGTTGCTTCCGCTAATGATTAAAGTGTATGCATGATGAGATCTGACTGACGCAAAGCAATCGGAGAATGCCATTCGGTCGTTAGACAGCTATATATATCCGTAACTTGCATTTTGTTATTACATCACATCAGCTATGTCAATATTTATGCCTAGCATCCTCATTAATCCTTTGCACTATGCATTATGTATGTTGTTGCATGTTATATGTGATTTATGTTTTGCAATGAATACTGTTTAAACCAACTATGTCAATATTGTACTAGGCAAGTCACACGTCTGGAACACGCATACAGGTGATGTCAGCAATACAGACATGCATGTAAACGGTATATTCAAGGAACACTCATATTTATTAGCTTCAAATGAAAACTACAGTATGCATGAAAGACAATGTTCCACGTTTCAATATGTTGTCATTAAAGAGTCGTAATTCTAGCAAATATACAACACCCCAGACCAAATACTAAAGCTAAATACTTAACGATGAATGATAGCTTATTGCGATATGCAGGACGATACAAATAACCGTTAGGTCCACACTCCTCTGCGATATTTATTCAACACCCCCACAATCCACATATGACCCATATTCCACAATGAAATCGCAATTGTACAAGGTTGCAAGTATGGTGTGAATGGTTTACAAGATGGAACATTCCCAGCAATGATACACAAGCTATGTTTCTAACTGAGGAAACATTATATTAAGTAATTATGCTAAGTAGTATTTTATTTTGAAATGTTTTACGTTAACCGACATAACTAAGCACACCATGTATACTAGTATATATATCTGAAAGTTCAACAGCTTATACTTATATATGCAGACTTCGATGGTTCAGTGGTTATTGTACATTCACATAAATAGTCCTAACAGCTGTATGTTCGAACGTCAACTTGTTGAACTGTTGAACATTTAGCCACCTTTTATAGTTAGTTTAAACATATTTATTTTCTGTCAATACATGATTATTTACAACAACTGATATACGGATTTGGACAGAAAGCTGTATAGCTTATGATTGTCCTCTCCTTTGGTAGTTATGTTACGATTCAAAGTTAATAGATGTATCGCCGATTCCTAAATCATAATTTAACTGGTATCTAGAGACGACATTTGAGTTTCTATATTGGACGCTAAGTATAATCAAATGGCATCGTGTCACATTAATGAAATTAGTATCAAACAAGTCAATACAGTTTAAATAATGTAGAAACATAATCTACGTTTCCATTGATATACGTTTAGTTATACACATTTATTTTAGCTTCTTTGCGAAACAGGTTCATACAACTTATATTAATCACTCTCGAGACCTCATAGATAGAATCAATCGGGAAATAGAAGAGACAACGTGGAATTGAAATGCTTTGCCTAATGGCACAATCGTAACGGCTCCAGCGGGGCTTGAACATCGGGCCTTTCTCACCTGACCGACTGCGCTACGACTCCGATATCACGACTTCAACAATGTTAACAATAACTAGTTTGTTCTTGTTTCCTATTGAATGTTGTAGTACTTACATAAAAGGATAAACACAAAGAAAACGTCATTCCTTTGAACTTTATTAGGAACAATATATGTATTTATGTTAAGCTTAATGTCATAGATAACTAGCAATGAATGGCACATGGTATATGTGGCACGGTACTCCGGCTAGGAAATATACACCAAAAATAACATATCAATTCTTATAAACTGAAGTCTGGCAGTAATCCCAACTATAAGAACAAGCTCTGGTTGATTGATTGATTGATTGATTGATTGATTGATTGAGCTGACATTAGCCGATATGCTCTTAAATTTTGATAAAATACGCGTGTAGGTAGTAACATTACTATGTATATTCGTGTGTGTTATAGATGATTTAGATTAATTGCGAAATATTGCTCAATGCTTCACGATTAATTAGCGTTATTACATCAGTATATGCCGGCTGCAAAAAAAAAGCAATATTTAATGTGTTTTTAAAAAGTATATAATGGGGGAAAACACTTCATAAATGACTAGATGTCGTTGGCTCTATCAAACCATGCAATCCATGCATTAAGAAGAACATAACACGAATGAAAGTGAACGCAGAAGTGCATACTAAATGGATAATTTGTCCTTTGATCTTAAAGAAATTCAAGATGAATGCATTCCATATAATACCTATTCCAACTTGCAATAACGCTATCAGATTGTTGTTGCTCGTATAAACAATATATAATTAATATATATATATCGATATAGATTAACACTAACACACCAAGGCATTCTATCCAAGTGCATCTCATAACACACTGAAACGTAACCATGTTTCTCTAATCTATTTTGAAGTTGATCTATGTTCAGAACATAGTCTAGAGACGTCATTCTGAAGTTGACAGTGATGCATTAACCATTATCACACTCTACCATAGGCATTACATATATATAACTAATAGTGATATCAAGGGTGAAATCAACACTCTCATAGCAGATCATAAGCGCTTTCTGCAATTGTAAATTTTGAAAATGAAGTTAATTAAATTAGATTACTTTGTACCTTCGATTGTTTCTCGTAATACTTTTCTTGTTCACAACAATCTTATAATAAAACGTGCTTTACAAAACTCATTATTTTAATTGAATTGAAATTCAATACACAGTAGTGAACATTTAAATAGAAAGCATTTATGTGTTTCCAATCTAACTTTACCTTCATGGGAAATCAACTCTGTTAAAATATCAATATTCTAATTTTTAATAAACGATGTACACACACTCTGACATTATATAAAGTTAAAAGTGTAGCAAAATGGAAATAGTTCGTAAATGTTACGAGAACTCTAAGCGATAAAGACAGATCCGTAGTCCAGTGGTTAGCACGTTGGACTGGTCATACATGGATCGCAGGTTCGATCCCCCGTCTAGCCCTAATAAAATGTAACAGTTTTCAGATGGGTCTTTAAGCCGAGGTATCGTGTCGGTGCTTAACACCGTGCACGTAAAAGAACCAGAGGATACTCTGGAATGGGTTCCTATCTGTATCATTGCACTTTCCAACAACAATCTAAAATGACTAATCTCTTCAGGAGGCGTAACATACACAAGCTAAGCGTTATGATAACAATTAATGTCAATGGCATCACCAACCGATGTCTTATCTTAACTATGTGCACATTCTGTGTATTTCAATGAAACATCGAAGACATATGAACTACATACCTTTCCTCTTTTTATCCAGTTTATGTTGCCGTTTCTCCGCCCTCCTTGCTTTCTCCTCGATCTCCTGGGAAGCCCTGCACTTATGGAAGTTCTCGACTACTACGCCGACAAACATGTTCAACACGAAGAACCCGACCAACAACAGAAACGACATGAAGAATATCAGCCGCCATTCATTGTAGTTTTGAATCGGCTGAAAATAAGAGACAAATGCTTTAATATATTTATTCAGTCATTCCGGTACCAGATTGTTACCACTGTCGGTTAACGAGAACAGTTCCGAATGGAGAACTCGTGCATAGAGACACGTACACATCGGCATGATGTTAACAAGTAATCCGTTTGTATAGGTACTAAGTCATACAACAAAGGCCTACACTTATACAAATTGGGCACAGATGGATCTGTAGTCCAGTAGTTAACAAGCTGGACTGGTAATCCAGGAGTTACAGGTTCGTTCCCCCGTTTGACCCTAATCAAACTAACAGTCTTCCAGATTAGACTTTAGACCGAGATCTCGTGTCGGTGCTTTACGCAGTGTACATAAAGGAACCAGATGAGACTCTGGAATGGGTCTCTGTCTGTATAATTGCACTATACTCCAAACATCTAAAATGAATAATCTCTTCAGGAGGCGTCGTTAATATGGACAACCGGTAGCGACGATAAATACGCGTAACACACACATATTGGGCTGCATGCAGCCATTTTTCTTCACACTGCTTCAATTAAATTCCATTTTTATTTAGTTCAACACCAATGCATGCATTATCATTACCTGTTGATCAACGCCGACTGCATCTAATCCAGTGTACATTATGCTCACCCAACCGTCTTTAGATGCCAGCACAAACAACGCCATTAAAGCCTTAAATATATAAAAATAGCTTAGAAAGTAAGAAAGACACACGAGACATAATCAAATGGCCCAGTAATGAATACTGTAATATATATGTTACAACAGTTTATAAATGCATAATATATGAACTTATAAGTATTAAGAATAATTCGTTTTGAATATTCCGACATGACTCTTTCAAACGTATTAATGTTGGGTCAATGATTATAATATGGTTTAAGGTACATCATACGTTGTGCTCTATATGTTGGACACACACATAACTGGAAGTGATGCTTAACTTCGAGTTATCCGTATATGTCATAATTATGTCATAGAGATTCGGAAAATCTTGACCCCGAACACTGTTTTAGTATATTTGTATCTTCTACTTTTTTAAACTTTATTTATTTTACAACAATTACGAAGCAAGTTTTAACGACTTATATTAATCACTCTTGTTGGCGCAGATGAAAGCGTAAATTTGGTCATTCGTGTGGGCGGATACCGGAGTAAACCCACCTGTCCGAGCTGGCGACCACCGTACCATCTCACATACTTCCCGATCCGAGGTTAGAACCAGGGTTACATTACATTCACAACCTGAATGGATTAGTGTATTATCTCTTACCTCGTTGTTTCCCCAAACAGATGTACTATGTGTAATTAAGTATGGATCACACTAATTAATCAAACAATATACATTGTCCAGATCGTTTCAACTCTATTTGATTAAATAGATTGTGCATAGAAAACGAAGCATGTTGTGCTATTCTTTTTGAGGTTCTATACCAGTCATTGGTTTTATAAAAAGTGAACTCCCTAATATCTAATCGATTCGACTGTTTCCAATATTGTACTATTTAGATAGCAATATAATAGACAATGGTATTCGATATGTAATGCTTAGAACACGAGACAGTACAATCATTTACCTGACCGAGATTGTCGAAGTTGTACTTTTGATTGACCCATACATTCCGTCTCTGAGCAAGACACTCTGTTTTGTTCCTAATCAGGGTAACATTGGAGCCTTTGCAGTAGTAGAATGTTCCCTTAAATAGCTGAAAGATATACATATACTAAGTACACATAGCAACATGACCGTAACCTAGAATGTTCCCTTAAATAGCTGAAAGATATACATATACTAAGTACACATAGTAACAGGACCGTAGCCTAGAATGTTCCCTTAAATTGCTGAAAGATATACATATACTAAGCACACATAGTAACAGGACCGTAACCTAGAATGTTCCCTTAAATTGCTGAAAGATATACATATACTAAGCACACATAGTAACAGGACCGTAGCCTAGAATGTTCCCTTAAATACCTGAAAGATATACATATACTAAGTACACATAGCAACATGACCGTAGCCAGAGGAAAATTGCAACCGAGGCAATCTTGAGGGAGGTGTCCCAGTGCATGTTCCTCTTAAACTTGTTGGGGTATAGAAGTGATTCCTGCGTTTTCTGATTTAATGAGTTTAGATGTATAATTATGTACTGACCATTCAGCTCTCTAGCAGTCAACATTTTACAGCAAAGTGATAATATTTGCATTTTATTTATTAAATATTTCATTTTGCTTTGGAAATTTTAATCGATGCAGCTTCCTCTGTGTGTCTCAGTGTGGCTACGGGCCTGTGTATTGGCCACAAACCTACACACTTCCTAATCGGTCACCTATCATTTTATAATATTAGCTCAATTAATAATCATACAATACAAATATGTTCTTATTGTCATTTATTGCATTGTATCCGAAATTAGTATACAGAAAACCATTGTATAACGATCTGTAATCAAATATAACCAATAGGATGATATGAATATTAATAGTATGTGGTTATTAAATAAATGTGCTCCAAATACTGTAAAACACCAGGTGAACGATTAGCAACTGTGTTCAGTGTACTCTGTTGATTCTGCTCAGACCTGTCCTGTGTTATTCTACCAGGATGATGTTTGAACCTGATCATGCAGCTTGTACGGGTAGTAATATATGGTCTAATTTTATAAAGTGCATCACTCTCGTTGACACGGATAAAAGCGTAAATGTGGTCATTCGTGTGGGAGGAAACCGGAGTACCCGGAGAAAACCCATATGTCCGATTTGGCGACAACAGTAACATCTCACATACACCCCGGTCCGAGGATCGAACAAGGGTTGCATTGGTGAGAAGCGAGCGCGCTAACCACTGCGCTAATCGGACAGTCAAGTAAGTGCATCGACCGGGAATTTATGAGATGACTGTATTACACTGAATACAAGCAGTTATGTGATAAATATATTTTACATTACAGCATATGTGCATATGTTTGAAATCAGTTCTACAACTTACCTGTACTCCAAGAATGCCGAATATGATGAAAAATGTACAACAAATAAGTACAATATTCCCAATGGGACGCAGTGATGACAGCAGCGTTTGAACAACAAGCTTTAATCCTGGAGCTCTACTTATAACCCTGCAATCAAAATCAATTTTAGTTATTAATAAAAAATGTTTTTTCTCTGTGTGTTTTGTGTCCAGAAAGTATGAGATTGATAAATTGTGAGACGGTACCATTTGATGTTCTCAGTGGCGTTCCACGTGAGTCGTGGGACCATTACTGTTCATTATCTATCGCAATGTTATCCCATACTTGTGTCATTGAAATACGGGACAGCAAGCAATGAGAGTAGTCAAGCACAGTGATACTAAGTTGCTTACATTAACTATTTTACCGCCAATGCAGCATAAAAGCGACTTTGCAAACCGCAGAGAACCCGATCAGACAGAACAGAGCGTGCCGTCTGATCAGGCTGTATGCTGATTGCTCTTCAGATAGTAGAGCTGAAGCACGTTTCCGAATAGCAAACAACATAGATCCTGATGGGGCACGGCTGGTCTGGATCTATGTTGTTGCACGTGCTCCGAATTTATTCGGCGTTGAATGAGATGCGAACTATTGAGACTGCATTGTGGTATATGAAGGTGGGTGGAGTTCAGAAGATACCTCCAACACGTTGATGGATCATAGTGATACATCCATGCATATCAAAACCATTCTTCGATCCTGTATATTTACATGTATTACCAGTATTTAGACTACTCGTAGTTTTAGTTGCCGAGATGGCCCCACATAAATATTAAAGAATAGTATGCAAATACCCATGGAGCCTCGCATGTAATCCTACATATCAACTAAACAAACTCTAGAAATAAGACATCGCATGGAAAATAGTTCAAGAACACCGAACACAGAACACAGTATATTTACTTCATTTGTGTGCATAGAATACCCCATTAAAAAGCTACACAGCATTTAATAACAAATATTAATTAATCTCAATAATGAAAAAAAATGCCGTTTTGGTAAAAGGGAGACAATTCTGATAGTATTTGTTGAAATGATCAGTATGTGAGTATGTGAGTTGTCTACTTGGATTTGTTAAGCTTAGAGTTGTGAGTTTATATGATGAATTGTCGTGTGGGATTAAGGGATAGCGGGAGTTTCAGATTAGTCGTCAAACATGATCGACGCCATAATTTCAAAACATTTGTAAAGCTTTTATCAAACATGAATCATCAAGAGTTTAACCTTATTTAACCTTGCATTGATTGACATTAGCACTTAAGTGCCCTTTAAATCATGGCTACACAAAGATAAAGTCATACCTACCTGGTCTAAGTGTTCCTTGAAGCATGGCTACACATATAGAAAGTCATATCTGAGTGGTTTAAGTGTTTCTTGAAGAATGGCTACACATATAGAAAGTCATACCTGAGTGGTTTAAGTGTTCCTTGAAGCATGGATACACATATAGAAAGTCATACCTAAGTGGTCTGTGTGTTCCTTGAAGCATGGATACACACATAGAAAGTCATACCTGAGTGGTCTGTGTTCCTTGAAGCATGGATACACAAATAGAAAGTCATACCTGAGTGGTCTATGTGTTCCTTAAAGCATGGATACACAAATAGAAAGTCATACCTGAGTGGTCTGTGTGTTCCTTGAAGCATGGCTACACACAAAGAAAGTCATACCTGAGTGGTCTGTGTGTTCCTTGAAGCATGGATACACAAAGAGAAAGTCATACCTGAGTGGTCTATGTGTTCCTTGAAGCATGGATACACAAATAGAAAGTCATACCTGAGTGGTCTATGTGTTCCTTGAAGCATGGATACACAAATAGAAAGTCATACCTGAGTGGTCTGTGTGTTCCTTGAAGCATGGATACACACATAGAAAGTCATACCTGAGTGGTCTATGTGTTCCTTGAAGCATGGATACACAAATAGAAGTCATATCTGAGTGGTCTGTGTGTTCCTTGAAGCATGGATACACATATAGAAAGTCATACCTGAGTGGTTTAAGTGTTCCTTGAAGCATGGATACACATATAGAAAGTCATACCTGAGTGGTTTAAGTGTTCCTTGAAGCATGGATACACACATAGAAAGTCATATCTGAGTGGTTTAAGTGTTCCTTGAAGCATGGATACACACATAGAAAGTCATACCTGAGTGGTTTAAGTGTTCCATGAAGCATGGATACACATATAGAAAGTCATACCTGAGTGGTTTAAGTGTTCCTTGAAGCATGGATACACAAACAGAAAGTCATACCTGAGTGGTCTGTGTGTTCCTTGAAGCATGGATACACAAATAGAAAGTCATACCTGAGTGGTCTGTGTTCCTTGAAGCATGGATACACAAATAGAAAGTCATACCTGAGTGGTCTGTGTGTTCCTTGAAGCATGCATACACAAATAGAAAGTCATACCTGAGTGGTATATGTGTTCCTTGAAGCATGGATACACAAATAGAAAGTCATACATGAGTGGTCTGTGTTCCTTGAAGCATGGATACACAAATAGAAAGTCATACCTGAGTGGTCTGTGTGTTCCTTGAAGCATGCATACACAAATAGAAAGTCATACCTGAGTGGTCTATGTGTTCCTTGAAGCATGGATACACAAATAGAAAGTCATACCTGAGTGGTCTGTGTGTTCCTTGAAGCATGCATACACACATAGAAAGTCATACCTGAGTAGTCTGTGTTCCTTGAAGCATGGATACACAAATAGAAAGTCATACCTGAGTGGTCTGTGTGTTCCTTGAAGCATGGCTACACATATAGAAAGTCATACCTGAGTGGTCTATGTGTTCCTTGAAGCATGGCTACACATATAGAAAGTCATACCTGAGTGGTCTGTGTGTTCCTTGAAGCATGGCTACACATATAGAAAGTCATACCTACCTGGTCTAAGTGTTCCTTGAAGCATGGATACACATATAGAAAGTCATACCTGAGTGGTCTATGTGTTCCTTGAAGCATGGCTACACATATAGAAAGTCATACCTGAGTGGTCTATGTGTTCCTTGAAGCATGGCTACACAAATAGAAAGTCATACCTGAGTGGTCTGTGTTCCTTGAAGCATGGATACACACATAGAAAGACATACCTGAGTGGTCTGTGTTCCTTGAAGCATGGATACACAAATATAAAGTCATACCTGAGTGGTCTATGTGTTCCTTGAAGCATGGCTATACATATAGAAAGTCATACCTGAGTGGTCTGTGTGTTCCTTTAAGCATGGCTACACATATAGAAAGACATACCTGAGTGGTTTATGTGTTCCTTGAAGCATATATACACACATAGAAAGTCATACCTGAGTGGTATGTGTGTTCCTTGAAGCATGGATACACAAATAGAAAGTCATACCTGAGTGGTATATGTGTTCCTTGAAGCATGGATACACAACTAGAAAGTCATACCTGAGTGGTATGTGTTCATTGAAGCATGGATACACATATAGAAAGTCATACCTGAGTGGTCTATGTGTTCCTTGAAGCATGGCTACACAAATAGAAAGTCATACCTGAGTGGTCTATGTGTTCCTTGAAGCATGGATACACAAATAGAATGTCATACCTGAGTGGTCTGTGTGTTCCTTGAAGCATGGATACACACATAGAAAGTCATACCTGAGTGGTATATGTGTTCCTTGAAGCATGGATACACAAATAGAATGTCATACCTGAGTGGTCTGTGTGTTCCTTGAAGCATGTATACACACATAGAAAGTCATACCTGAGTGGTCTATGTGTTCCTTGAAGCATGTATACACAAATAGAAAGTCATACCTGAGTGGTCTGTGTGTTCCTTGAAGCATGGATACACAAATAGAAAGTCATACCTGAGTGGTCTGTGTGTTCCTTGAAGCATGGATACACAAATAGAAAGTCATACCTGAGTGGTCTAAGTGTTCTTAGAAGCCTGAATACCCGAAGTATTGCAAATATTCTTGGACTGCTGGAAGCTGTCATTGCTATCATGGTATCTACAAGCGATATGGCTACCAGGAATCCGTCCATGACATTCCAGCCGCTCTTCAGATAAGCATGTTTCCCGAATAGTAAACCTTTCGCTAAAACCTGCAACATTTAACCAGAATGATAGTATATGTATACCGTCTCCGTGGTCTAGTGGTTAAGGCGTCCGCCTACGGAGTACGGAGCGGGAGGTTCGAATCTCGTCAGGGGTTTGTTCTGATATGGACGGTTTGTGAGCCTCCAGCTAGTTAAATAATAGTTACCGATTGCCTACCAGCCTGGCGCCAGGCATACAGGCATAGGATTCTGGAAGTACTGATGTTCATAAAAAGAGGTGTCTCATAAGTCAGAAATGGCTGCCCCTTTAAATAGGTGTGACACTATAATAAACAAACACTTTTATATTGTACGAATAACAGCTGATAAGTGTACATTGGCCGGTAATGTACAATTGCACTTACTAAATGTAAGCATAATGTGCTGATACAAGTACTGTGCAGTAATTTGACCAAACGATCAACTATCTGTTCGTATATAATATGATCTATTATACATGCACCTCTTACGTCATCGCTTTGTGTTATTATGCTATGTGTGCTAATGCTATAAGTCGTATGTATATGCAGTTAAATATACTGTTTTCTAGCCAACGCCAACATATATATATTTAGCATGTTCACTTTGCACAACAGATCGATACACAAGTAATATAACTATACCCATACATTTATATTCTCAAAACCAGGGATCGCAGCTTCGATCCCCCGTTTAACCCTAATAAAATTGACATTCATTCAGATGGGACATTAAACCGAGGTGTCGTGTCGGTACTGTACATCATGCACGTAAAAGAAGCAGAGGAGACTCTGGCATGGGAGAACTCGTGCACAGAGACACGTACACATCGGCATGATGTTAACAAGTAATCCGTTTGTATAGGTACTAAGTCATACAACAATGGCCCACACTTATACATATTTGAGCACAGACGGATCTGTAGTCCAGTAGTTAACACACTGGACTGGTAATCCAGTCTGACCCTAATAAAACTAACAGTCTTCCAGATTGGACATTAGACCGATATCTCGTGTCGGTGCTTTACGTCGTGCACGTTAGAGAAACAGAGAACACTCTGGAATGGGTATCTGTCTGTATAATTGCACTATACTCCAAACATCTAAAAATGACTAATCTCTTCAGGAGGCGTCGCTCATAGCGTAGCGACGATAAATAAACTAAACATATTCTCAAAACACAGCTACACCGCTTAAATGTAGGTATTATTCTTACCTTAACCATCATCTCAAATGTAAATATGACGGTGAATATGTGGTTAGACATTGCTAGAAAGCGTCTTTCCTGGAAGAAAGAAATTGATTGTATATACATCAAATAAGTATTATCATGAATTACACTAGGTAATACATATTTAAAACATGATATAGCTTACTGGTTACAAATAACCGCGAATATTCTTCCATGACAATTTAAATTGCATGTAACAACATATTAATGAATGCTGATAATAAACAATATTACTAAGCAAAGATTGTCAGACATAAAGTTTTCATAACTATAAGTATATTTAATTCAAGTGGTAGTGTAAGTTATAACGTCAATATCGTGGAGGTCGTGAGAGCGCAGCGGTAGCGCGTTCGCTTCAGGTGCGAACAGTTCGGAGTTCGAGCCTCGTTGGAGCCGTTATGATTGTGCCCTTAGGCAAGGCATTTAGATTCCACATCGCCTCTTCTCTCTCCCTCGTGGTTATGGATTCCATCAGGAATGAGGTCTCGAGAGTGATTAATGTAAGTTGTAAGAACTTGTTTCGCAATTGAGCTAAAATAAATTTGTACAAACTAACTTCAATATACATACATAAAGTTTCTATGTATATCCAAACCTGTGTTTGTTGTCACTTCTATTAAGCAATAAACTTGTATTTAACAGCCGTCCTCTCGATATGTTGTTTTACTGTATTGTACCTCTATTAAGTAGCAACCTGTGCTAATCAGCCAATTTATGTGATTTCTGATGATGGCTGTTTAAAACAGGTTTGACAGCATCTCTATTTGCCTTAAAGAATTGCAATATTTGATATCATAACGATTGATGGTATAGCAACATGTGGTGATATATTTACCGGGCTACTGGGTGGGATATCCGGTCTTTCCATAGCAAGTGTAATACAGTTGAGCGCAATGAAAAAGAGGACTGTGTTGTCGAACCATTTCTGAGCAATGATGTGAAAGGTGAGGCGTTTGAGTGGGTTGTCTGGACTCAGAAAATACAGCGGGTACTCAAGTCGTTCAAGGAAACACCCATGCGGCTCGGGACACCAGGAATAATTGCAGTTCTGTAAGGAATAAATGCAGTTTTATAAGGAATAAATGTAGTTCTGTAAAGAATAAATGCAGTTCTGTAAGGAATAAATGCAGTTCTGTAAGGAATAAATGCAGTTCTGTAAGGAATAAATGCAGTTTTATAAGGAAAAAATTAATGCAGTTCTGTAAGGAATAAATGCAGTTCTGTAAGGAATTACATTGTGTATAAACATTATATTATGACTTTGTACTAACATTAAATAAACACATACTTGAAGTGTGCATTCATTTAATATATTTTGTTCGCCTAAAATAGTCATAATGCATAAGAATGCCCATACCGTTTCGTCCATAGCGTCTGGATCCTCTTCCTCATAGATCGACCCCGTGTCGTCATCATCCTTATCATTTCCGGTATCGGATAAATTATTTGGACGGTAATCGTCATTGCCGTAGCCACTACACGTCGAGGAAATTGAGTTTATCTTGCGCCTTGTCGGGAAAGTGTTCTGTCGACTTAAGTGAATTGAATTGCATATGCTTCTAGCACTACTGGAGGAGTTGTTCCGACTGCGTATTGAGTTTTTTGGTGATGACATGCGACGATTAAATACAAGGTTCTGGTGTGAACAGAACACTCTGTGATTGTTTAATGGAATACCTCCGTTACATTCAGAGCTGAAATGGAAATAGAATAATAGCACCAAGATGTACGATATCTAACGCAATTATTACATACATATTCTAGACAATAATGCGGAGGCTTAATTATTTTATATTCTATATCTTGTTTCCGAAAAGGAACATTGCTAATGTAATCCTATTGAATGTGTCCGACGCATATATATCATAAAGACATTCAGTGCATCTTCATTTTTATAACTGATACTAGTTTATATGGCAGTTTTATTGAATTCGATTACGAACAGGTACATATAACATGTTAATCCCTCTCCAGACTTGATATCTGATAGAATACGAATACATTGCCACAAGGGAGAGAGAAGAGGCAATGTGGAATTTAAATGCCTTGCCTAAGTACACTCTCATAACAGCTACAACTGGGCTCGAACTCACTGCCAATGGGCTATCACGACTTCCACAACTGCACTGTTGCAAGTGTTATATTCCACTGTTTCATAGATACTACTAGAGTAGTTCT
This sequence comes from Archivesica marissinica, assembly GCA_014843695.1. Taxonomy (NCBI): domain Eukaryota; kingdom Metazoa; phylum Mollusca; class Bivalvia; order Venerida; family Vesicomyidae; genus Archivesica; species Archivesica marissinica. Next base: position 83,372,612 of record CM026390.1, on the reverse strand, counting down.
CTATCGTCGTTAATATACTGTGTGCACTATTCAATGGCTTAATTGGTTAGTAGTAGTAGCAGTAGTAGTAGCAGCAGTAGTAATAGTAGTAGTAGTAGTAGTAGTAGTAGTAGCAGTAGTAGTAGCAGCAGTAGTAATAGTAGTAGTAGTAGTAATAGTAGTAGTAGTAGTAGTAGTAGTAGTAGCAGTAGCAGTAGCAGCAGCAGAAGCAGCGGCAGCGGCAGCGGCAGCGGCGGCGGCGGCGGCGGCGGCGGTGGCGGTGGCGGTGGCGGTGGTGGTGGTGGTGGTGGTGGTGGTGGTGGTGGTCGTGGTGGAAGTAGTAGTAGTAGTAGTAGTAGTAGCATAAGTAGTAGTAGCAGTAGTAGTAGTAGCAGTAGAAGTAGCAGTAGTAGTAGAAGTAGTAGTAGCAGTAGTAGTAGTAGCAGTAGTAGTAGAAGTAGTAGTAGTATAAGCAGTAGTAGCAGTAGTAGTAGTAGCAGTAGTAGTAGTAGCATAAGTAGTAGTAGCAGTAGTAGTAGTAGCAGTAGAAGTAGTAGTAGCAGTAGTAGTAGAAGTAGTAGTAGCAGTAGTAGTAGTAGCAGTAACATTAGTAGTAGTAGTAGCAGTAGTAGTAGTAGCAGCAGTAGTAGTAGTAGTAGTAGTAATCTTTATTTACATATCATCAGTGTACGTACAATATTTACAATTACCATTACAGTCTACTTCAATTATGAAATGGAAAGGCTATTCTAGACGCCTGGTTGAATACTGGATTATACTGATCATAGTTTATACAAATATTATTTTAGCTCGATTGCGAAACGTTCTTACAACTTATATTAATCACTCTCGACACATCATTCTGATGGAATCCATCGCCACGATGGAGAGAGAGAAGAGGCAACGTGGAATTTAAATGCCCTGCCTAAGGGCACACTCGTAACGGCTCCAGCGGGGCTCGAACTCCGGACATTTCGTATCTGAAGAAAACGCGCTATCACGACTTCCGCTATTCCGATCACAGTATGAGAATGTATTTAAATTTAAACCTTTTCAGTGCACTTCCATTGTGTTTAAGAATCGTTTGAGAAGAAGTTGGTTTGAAAACCTCGTCGTCCTCATCTTCATCATAGTCACAGAAATCTTCGTCATCGTCACAGTTCTCGTTGTTGGAGGTCGTCTTCATAAGCTTTGTTCTATCACCACATTTTGTTTTCTACCAAGAGAAAGTGTGTATATAGCGTACGATATCACAGATATATACTCACACGAAAAAGAAAGTGTGCATTTGGTTAGAGGGAAAATGTCATGCTTATATTCACAGGTAAAACAATGTTCTGATAATTATCAAATTTCAATTAAAACTTAAAAGTAAACCATCGTGTAGCCAATACATGTTTGCACATATTGATACCAAATGTGCCTATATTTTGCTTCAATATATCTAAATAAGTATAACATTCTCCCTCTAACCAAGCCAAGTGCACACTTTCTAGGATTCAAGGATCACATGAACAAGTAACCGGAACAATTTAAAACACTCCTTGGTAATCCATGGATCGCAGGTTTGATCCCCCGTCTGACCCTAATAAAATTAACAGTCTTTCAGATGTGACGTTAAACCAAGGTCTCGTGTCGGTGCTTTACACCGTGCACGTACAAGAACCAGAGGAGACTCTGAAATGGGTATCTCTCTGTATCATTGCACTATCCTCCAACAATCTAAAATGACTAATATCTTCAGGAGGCGTCGCTCATATGGGCAACCGGTAGCGACGATAAATAAACGTAAAACACACACAAACACTCCTTAAATGTGGACGATAACACGCTCTATTTGATACTCGTGTATCATCAAAAAAATATGAACTATTTACAAAAACAGATATAATGAATGCATATGTTTACCCTATCATTCAGCGTAGTATACCGTGAACAATTCAGGAACAAATCATGTGATCACCACCGCTGCATGCTTGAATACACTGTGTATATCGTAATATACTAGAGGACATAGAAAACGCACACTTTGGATAAGTGTGATTTTACATGAAAAACAATAACTATATAAATACATAGTTTTAAACATTTTGGAATATTATTAGTTGTTCAGTTTGTATTTTGTAATAAAGATGTGATATATATATTTGATGGAATCCTTAGTATTTCGTTCTCATGTAAATATAGGTGTGTGTTTTCTATGTCCTCTAGTATATTTAACATATATCCAGCTAGCTTGTGGAAGGTCCGGTTTGCTCTACAAGGGAACTCGTCCGTGTCTGAAATACTGCTCAGATGGGTATCCGTAATCTTTCTCCGCCAATGAAACTGGAGAATCTTCACATGATCTAATCTTGTCTGACTTTAAGCACACTATCAAACACACACACACGCACGCACGCACACACACACACACATCTTATTTACAGAGTAATGTTGACATTGTGTGTACCTTCGATGATCTCCAGCTATTTCGTCTACTACCATAACTAAGTGATCGCCAGAGCCTAGGCGAGGGTCGAGGCGATGGACGGGGTGAGACACGTGCTGACATTCTAGACGATGTCCGAAAGCTAACAGTTGGTGTGCGACAACTTGAGGCACGTGATAGACTGCAGCTTAGTCGACCTGACGATACTGATAGCGATGAATTGCGCGACAGTCGGTGAGCAACATTATTAAGCTGTGGAAAGAATGTACAGTTATTTGTTTCGCAGGTTTTATAGAGCAATGGAGAAAGTAGCATGACTCTTAATATAATAGGTGTATACATATGCAGTAACACGCTAAACAACTAACTGCAATATTAATCTTGCACAACGTTCATTGTTTTGTATTTAGGGTCTAACGAAGAGCTTAGGTCATTCGGGCCATCAGATTCATGCGATTCTATGAGCACTTCTGATACTAATAATTGTAATCGCGTGTAGAACAACTGAACTGTCAGCAAGTTCAGCAAGTTAGACAGTGTCCTCACATGAAGACGTGACGTGAATCTTCGATACTAAAGGTAGAAACCCATACATACGTATATGTAAGTGTAATCGTATCTGTATGCATATCCGATGGACATGATTCCATACATACGACGTGACGTCCGAGTATTCTTTCTTGTTCGTGTAACCTCGGAGTAGTAAACATGCCTACAGTTAATTTTGTATTGAGGAAAACTTAAAGAATTAGATCATTAGGATGTATTAAAATGTATGAAGCACCGCTGGTGGATGCACAGCATCCGTCAGAATAGACACGAACAAGGCCCCTATGTCAAGTTAGTGACAGAGCTGCAATTAGACGGTGACATATTACATCAGTATATGAGACTGACCAGGGAGCAATTTGCTCGGGTATTGTTTCATGTGGAAGATGACGTCAAGACACTGCAAATCAAGTGAAGTAATTGGAAATGACATGTGCGCTAACTAGGAAAACCTACTGATGACGTACTTTTTCGGAATTCCCAACAATAAATAGAAAAACACGCATCCGTTGTCGGATCAATCGCTATTAGGGGTTGGACGAATCGCATACAGATACGCTTACGCCTACGCATATATTTCACAGTTTTCTAATTGTGTCGGGTACGCCTACGCATATACGTACGTACCTATGGAATCACACATATATTATGGCACAGTTTCTGGTAAGCTTCCGCTTATGTATGTATGGGTTTCTACCTTTAGCAATTTGCAGCTGTCAATACTTCACCTAATCTGCGTCAGAAGCTCCACTTATATATATATATATATAATTATATGTATCTGATTTATAGATATACTTATTGAGATTGATATACTTGAGTGATGAACACATGCAGAATACCGACACAATTGTAATAAATTACTAGTGTACTTACTGTTGGTATTTCAACTGTAAGTGAATTGGTATCTGCCTGTCGGTTAATGTTGATTTCTCGATCAGTATGTTCATTTGGAGAACCTTGAGGCGTGCCCATCGGAGTGGCTTCCGTGTGAGTTATCACTGGCGGTGGTAATGTAAAAACCTTGTTGTTTTCCTCTTTTGTCACCATGTTTAACCCAAGCATTTTTTCTATATATAGAAAACAACAATATATTTCGTAAATGTTATTGCTATGCTTATTCATGCCTTATATATATCATGCTTTTCTGTAAACTGTGTATGTAACCGGCAATCATGTTTCTTGACGATGGACAAGGCGATGTATGCCAATAAAAACGTTGACTTGACTATGACTTGACTATGACTTGACTATGACTTGACTATGACTTGACATTATAAGATAATATGAAATTACAAAGTCATGCACTGACATGTCAAATAGTTGATATAATTCGACATACCGATACTTGTAGAAGTTTGTGCTTAGTCAAGAAATATATAATTATTTAATGGTCGTACCGGTGTTCGTACCCCTAAGGTATATAGGCGAATAACTTCTAGACAATCTTGTTTATAGCCGATGAAATATTTATATGTAAAGTGACCATTCGTGGATTAAATGCGCTTTACTCCCATGCGAATGCAGCATTGTGTCGAAAAGACCAGTGTTTGATACATCAATCGAATTGCATGTACTAGAAATATATTTTCAGACATCATTTTCACATGACATTGAATGTATTCCATGAGGCGTCCACCCGTTACAAAAACCAAACAAATAGTTATTTATATATACCTCGAATTAAAGAATTGTTGGGGTACAGGTGAATGAGATTAATGAAACATCACATTTACATGTTTTCGAAATTTGTGTTTTGTGCTCATTTTCCTGTTTGACAGTTCCAGCGTGTATCATATAACACAAACACATGTCAATGACAGCGATGACGTCATTCATAAACAAATTCGAAAACAGGTGGGGAACGAACATAAGGCGTTTGACCAGACAACTGAGTATGTCATGCATATGTACCCTTTTCCTTGTTATTAATCTTCACGTCTAGTACTTCGGCTACTTTCTGTTGCACAGAGTCCCGTTGGTCATTGTTATTTGTCTCCATGATCACATCAAGGTGTTTCTCTTTAACCGAATCTCCTCCCTTGTTCTTGTCATCCTCCTGTGAACATTAAATAAAATAATGCATGAATTAGCGATTAGTGTATGGGTGTATAATATTGTTCAATCATGTCATCATTGAACGTCAATGCATCATGTTTTTTTAACTTTTAAAATAGTGCATGTATTATATGACCTTTCCATACTTATAATTTGTATACTACTATAAACATTGTAATAATGTTTTATGTGCAATAAAATGTTTTGTATTTGGTATTAGCGATTCTCTTTGTGAACACCGGCCTATGACAAATCCTCCGTATTAGATGGCCTGAGACAATTTCGAATGAAGAGCTCTGGAGAAGAACTCAACAGAGACCAATTCCAGATGCCATCAAGGAGCGGAAGTGGCGGTGGGTTGGGCACACCCTACGACGGGACCTAACCAACATCACAGGTACTCGACTGGAACACCCAAGGGAAGCGCAGGCGAGGCCGTCCAACCACGACTTGAGAAGAACTCTAGACACTCTAAACACTACACATATGGGATCTCCTGGGGGAGAGGCCAAGCACAAAGCACAGGACCGTAGAGGATGGGAAGCTGTAGTCAAGGCCCTATGTTCCAGACGGGACGAAGAGGGATAAGTAATTAGCGATGCTTGTATGGGTGTATAGTATTGTTCAATCGTGTCACCATTGAACGTCAATGCAACATAATTAATTAATTATCTGTAATTATTAGCTGTAATCATTATTTACATCACTTCATTGTACATACAGTATTTGTGTGTTTGTTTGTTTGTTCGGGTGTTACCGAGTACAGACGGATCTGTAGTACAGTGATTAACACGTCTTTCAGGTGGGACTGCGATGATTTACACCGTGCACGTAAAAGAACCAGAGGAGACTATAGAATGGGTCTCTGTCTGTATAATTCACTATCCTCCAAAATCTAAAATCTAAAATAATCTCTTTCAGGAGGCGTCACTCATATGGGCAACCGGTAGCGACGATAAATAAATGTAAAAACACACACATATACCGAGTAGGACCGTGCTATTACAATACACTTAAAGAAGCCAAACTATTAAACAAATGACAGTATTACCTTCTGCCTAATATACTTAATTTGCTCTGTATATATGTTACATGACAAGTATAGTCTGATAGCGCTTCAGTTGCGAATGGTCCGAAGTTCGAGCCCCACTGGAGCCGTTACGATTGTGCCCTTAGGCAAGGCATATACATTCCACGTTGTCTCTTCTCTCTCCCTCATGGCGATGGATTCCACCAGGAATGAGGTCTCAAGAGTGATTAATATAAGTTGTAAGAACTTGTTTGCAATTGAGATAAACTAAATTTGTATAAACTAAATGAAAAGTACATATATTCTATATAATATTGCAAAGATAAACTAGAAGTTGGCTATTGATTGTTCTATAACTGTATACCTCTGAGGAAAATCCTTCGACAAGGATAGCCACAAGAAGATTGAAGAGCACGTAGTTTCCAAACGTCATCAAAGCTACAAAATAAAGAGCTGCCCATGCTGACGTTTGTTCCATTCCGTTGTATAAAACTGTATTCCAATCCTCTTGAGTTAGCACCTAGAACAGATAGTGTCGAACATAAATATCAGTGTTTGAAGTCTGCAGCAAACACTTATACATTTGAATATCTTTATTTATTAACTATTATACATGTATAGCATATATCTAAGATGTGTTTTCAATCCAATTTATACAACAGAGGGAGAGACAATAAGGATTATATTTTATCATTAAATCATATACACATTTTTTTTATTCTTTTATAACTTTTTGTATTATTTTACATACATATATATACTGAGCCAAAAAAGAAAGTATCCGAATTTCTAATTTGCATTGAAATAAAGAAGAAACCTTTTTTGATATCCTGTTAAATTTTGAAGCAGTTGCTATACGCATTTCATCGAAAAAACTTGATCGATATTACATAGGGGTCGATTTCCGAAATAACAACCGTTTCGATAAATCTGCATTAGCTATCGGGAAAGTTAAAAATTCCATTTAATGGGATTTTTCTCCAGTGAAAGTGTGATGTTGGTTGCAGTGAAAGAGCTAATATCTCATGTGTCCGCCGTATTGCCCAATGCACGTCAATATCCGCCGTCGCATGCTGTCGACGTACCGTTGTATGTACTGTGCCGGTAGGTTGTTCCATTCAGCCTGCAATGCTGCTGAAAGGTCATGTACCGTGTTGATTACATAATGTGTTCTAACACGACGTCCTAACTCTTCCCAAATATGCTCGATGGGATTTAAGTCGGGACTAATTGCCGGCCAGTCTAAAACGTTCACGTTATTATTCGCCAAGAAGCGTCGAGTAAGTGCTGCTGTATGGGGCCGGGCATTGTCATGCATAAGTGTGACGTTATGTCCATTACGCTGAATAAACGGAAGCACTTCTGCTTGAAGAACATTATTGACGTAGGTCTGGGCATTAATGTTTCCGTGAATAACGATTAGACGAGTCTTTTGATCATTCATTATTCCGCCCCAGACTAAAACTGAACCTCCCCCAAAACGGTCTCTTTCAATGACGCGCGTATCAGCGTAACGCTCTCCCCGACAGCGATAACCTCGTTCACGTCCGTCGGCATGGCTCAAATTAAATCGCGATTCATCCGAAAATAACACTGATCTCCATTCAGCACGTCGGAAACGCCGGTGACGTCGGCACCAATCACGTCTCACAGCCCTATGACGCCTTGTTAAAATTTGGCCAAAGTAGGGTCTGTACGGACGAATCGGGTCATTATTTTGCCGAAGTAGGTTCCGAACTGTCTGTGCACTGATTCCGTGCCGTCATGCTGTTGCTGATGCTGACAGACGACGGTTACGTAAATGTTGAACCGTAATGTACCGATCATCCGCCGCAGTCGTTACACGTGGCCGACCTCCTCGGGGACGGTCACGAACATTTCCCATGATCTGGAAACGTGTACGCAAGCGGTTAATTGTTGCCCTTGTGCAGCCGAACAGCCGGTATATATCGGCTACTGATGCGCCAGCATTCAACATCCCGATCGCCTGATTTCGTTGGTCGTTATTTAGTCGTGGCATTATGCTTCGATTGAATCTGATGTGACCTTTTTGTATTATTCGTAACTGCTGGTCAATCAGTGCAATCAGATACCAATTCCAGATATCAACTATCGCTGCACGAGATGCACGTGTAAAACAAGATAATCACTCCTTGCGGTTTAGCGCTTGGCTGATGTTTGATAATTCTAAGGTTAACAGGTACTCCAAATAAATGCATGTACATTATGTATTGCTTATTTTGGAGAATTATTAATATTAATGAAAATTATTCAAAAATTAAAAGTGGATACTTTCTTTTTTGGCTCAGTATATTATATATGTATTAAATACATATAACGCAGACGACAATATTAGGTTACTGGGAACCAACTATAGCTTACTGTCCCTTACTCTTGATTGTTTGGAATTAAATTTAAAATTAGTAATAAAATGAATGACTTTTCTATTATATGCGAACTAATATTATATATGACGTGTAATAAATGCTGTTATGGAACGCATCACTATTATAATAGTATACTAGAGGACATAGAAAACGCACACTTCGGATAAGGCCGTTTTTACATGAAAAACAATAACTATATAAAACTACATAGTTTTAAACATTTTGGAATATTTTTAATTGTTCAGTTTGTGTTTTGTAATAAAGATGTGATATATCTTTGATGGACTCCGTCATATTTCGTTTTCATGTAATAATAATCATAGACTGTAGGTGTGCGTTTTCTATGTCCTCTAGTATAGCAGGAGTGTTTACTAATGTATTGTAACATTAACTTTTTCAAAATATCAATGGAACCTACTTACAGTATAAAAATGAACTATCTGGGTATCTATTGCATACACGATGCATCATGCACGCACTATATACACTATGCGTATATATGAGTATATTGACAAATAGCATTACACGCTAAGTACTAAGCGGACCATTCCATCGCAGTATCAAGACACTGACGAACACATCAATCATTGCAAGTTTACAGAAACTTGTTTTTTTTGCATTGTGTGTGTTTTACGTTTATTTATCGTCGCTACCGGTTGCCCATATGAGCGACGCCTCCTGAAGATATTAGTCATTTTAGATTGTTGGAGGATAGTGCAATGATACAGACAGAGACCCATTCCAGAGTCTCCTCTGGTTGTTTTACGTGCACGGTGTAAAGCACCGACACGAGACCTCGGTTTAACGTCCCATCATATTTGTTGCATTAACATAGCTGCTTCCTTTTAACTTGTGGTGGAATTCCGCGTTAAAATTGTATATATTACCATATACCGTGCCACATGACATGTGCTGTAGTACATATTGAAACAGTACATTATATAGTGATTCATGCGGTAACACGTACTGTAACAGCAGTTCATTCTCGCGGGTAGAATTAGAAAAATGATCAAATATAGACACCGATGCTCAAAGGAAAGTCCCCATCTGAGAAATACACCATGAACGTTTTCTGAGTGGATCAATTTATTCATTCTTTTATTATTTATTATCTTTCATATCTCATCCACAAGATGTGCAAAAATGAAAAACCTCTATTAATAAAAGTACATATTTAAGGTGTTTTAAAGTGGTACCCCTCAATTCCAAAATAGAATTTTGAGATTTCATATTACTTATGTTACCCATAAAATCCCCAAAATCAATTTTAGTGATAACAAATATTGTTTTTCAATACAATACTTACTTGTCACATAAATAAAAGTAAATTTGTTTAAAACCACTGATCCGTGACTTATTCTGCACAGGTGAGACGTTGTGCACGTTGTGCACGTGTATTGTACAGGTGAGTTGCCAAACAATATAAATTTACTAAATTCGTGACTTCTTACGGAAATGTAACTAAAACATCAACAACTGTTTCAATTTGTATAAATAACGATAATACACAATGTGCATCGACTTCCGGATAATATTCGGGTCAACGCTATCGCTCTATATTGCACCAATATAACATGTATGGGCAGGTGTTAAGGATAGGGTGTACAAGCGGGTACCACCACAAGCAAACATACAGGACCTGTGTGTTGCATTCAATCAAGAATGGAGGAACATTCCACAGGCTAGGATTAGCAACATAGCTACCACTATGAGAAGAAGATGTGTTGCGTGTGTGGCAGCTCTCGGCGGGCATACCAAATACTGACATACTGGCTTTTTGTGAATTTTGATTTGTAGGGTTACTTTTTTAATGGGACGAAATGAACAATTTTTGTTAACCGATTTTTGTTAAATTTTAACTTGTTTATGTACCAGATAATGAATTTAAGTAATCGCATAAAAGTAATGGAATTGCTATGTAGAATAAAATGTTATGACCTATTTTCTGAGTGGAGACTTTCTTCTGAGCATCGGTGTATATATAACAATTATGAGACCAGTATCCTAGGAACAGGCGTTCATATATTTTGCCTGGCAGTCATATAAATCTATTTTAACATCTTGACCATTAATTGTGCCGTATTGAGTTTCTGATAATGTCATTTTGCCAGAAGTAAATTAGTGAAAAATCGACAGACTGGAACCCAGCTTATGAGATCAGTACAAAACGAACATTGTTATTACGGATACCTTAGCTTATATTATTGCAATAATATAATACAAGTCCAAATTGACCTTGGCAATAACTAAACTAATTTTCACCGAAAAAAACTGGCGGTTACCAACAAATAGACTTTCGACATTACTAATTATTATGTGTTCAAATATGGATATATCAAAAGTTTTTTCCCCACAGATTGTTGAAATCTCGTTTAAAATAAAACTGTTACATATTATGTTAAAAGTATACCTTACATTAAAGCAGCTAAAGAAATAGCAATTCTGAAATATGTCCAGGTTACAATCGAAAACAATGAAGTAGTTGACAGTAGTGCAATAGTGATACATGTTTAGACAGGAAAGCAAGAAAGTCCACGACACTCACATCTGTCACAAGCAAAATACAATAATGGGTAACTTCCAATATAAGCAAGATGCATGCAGATACTACTAGAACTACAAGCATTGGATGCAGCAGATAAAGCTTAGGATGGAAACAAAAGTTTGATTTGATTTAATGTAGATATTTGTCATGCCTTTGATAACGTATTTGTCTTTCTGTTGAATAAATAGTAGTCAAAGAAAAACGTTTACAAACATTATGATAATGGCGAGAAATATATATACACACTATACAAATAGATATTGGTGAACATGTATAATATTGGTGAACATGTATAATTTATTCTGGAAGTAGTACAGACGTGTGTGAGTTCACATATAAATACTATAATAAAATAAATATGTATTTTGTTATACCGAACAATCGGATGTTCTGACTTTATGGTGTTTGGTTTTGGAAATCCTGACATGTTCTTTCCGCAGATTGACAGCAACCTTAACCTTAGTGTGTAATCTTTAACCTTAGTGTGTAATCTTTAACCTTAGTGTGTAATCTTTAACAAAGACCGATACTGTATCATGCATTACTTAGATATTTAACTTTTTCTGTTTTACCGAACAGCTTTTCAACAAAACATTCTTCGATAATACATGAAAACAAGAAAACAAGATGGCGGCATAACAACATTTTAATACAATCACAGTGAAATTAAACGGCAATGTCCGAGTAGCGCGGTTTTGTTCCGAATGAGGTTATTCAGAGGTGAGACATTGCCATGATACATTGAAAAATGTCGCCCGCTCGGGTATGGCAACTGATGCATGGGCTAGTCACGTGAGGTATAACACATATTATATGTTCCAGAGCGTTATTATATAGGAGTAAGATTATCATATGAATACTTCGATATATGTTGTCTGTTTATTTATAGGTTAGATACGATTTCGAGTAATTGTCCAGAACAAGATATATTGGGTTAACCACAATGTATTAAATAACGTTTTAAGAGTATATATTGAATTATAACACTATCATATAGTATATACTAGTGTTCTAAGCAGAATAGCATGTACTGTCAGACAGATATTACAGCCAACCTCGACATTACAAAGCTGTTCAAAAGAAACTTTCATTCAGCAATTTTCATTGTTTGTAAGTAAACATGTTTGTTGCCAAGGAAACGTTTACCGCTGGATCAATATACCAGGAAACTATATATGTGTGCTAGAGTGCTGAGACAGCTTGTGTTGTTACATGAGTACGGAGTACCACCGACAGTGCACATGTATGAACTGGATGAAATTGTCAACAGTAATATTTACAACAAACTGTATTTGTATAATTCATAGCAATATGCTTAGAAATGCCTAATACATTATGAATATCCAAATGATGTATATTAATGACTACTTAATTAATGAGTAATGAATTTTATAATAGTATAACGCTAATAATATGAATACATCGAATATATAGCAATTCGGATACATATTGGACACTTGATTTTACAAATAATATAACAATTTCGTAAGAAAGATAATACTGGTTTTATAAAGAAGAGAATAATTTCGAGAAGATCTAAGACAAGCATTCATGTAAGGTAACGAAAAGGAATTGCAGAAATGTCTGAACCCAAATACAGTCAATCCATATATCTATTTTATATAGTCTATTTTCTTAGTAGCAGATGCTGGCTGTAATAAATATCCAAAACACACATTGCAATTGGACACATTTGAAGATCAACTATCTCTGACAAATCATAGTAAATTGGATTAGTAAAAAATGTAGGTATATTCTAGGAGTAAATTTACGTGCTACGAGGGACACAAGCAATGCCCGTAGCAGGTGTGGTTGCCAGTTCTAATTACGTCCAAATAAATTGCTTCACTTGTACATATGTGTACAGGAAAAATGTGATTGTATACCCCATTGACGAGGCATTCGATAAGTGCATAACGGATCAAAGCGATATACGTAGACAGGCAATGTCTGAGTCAGACATTTCCAATCGGAAACAATGCCTCTTTATTTGTAGTTGCGGAAGGAAGTGTAGCCTTAAGACACAAGTGGGTCCAAGAGAACCTAGTGTGTGTAGTATATTATACAATAGATAAACATAGCATACTAATTTTGAATTATCGGGTAGTCACATATTTGTATATAATTCTGTGTTTTCTCTCTGTGTGTGTTGTGTGTGAGCGCGTGCGTATGTGTGAATCAAAGAGCTAATAATTTCCCACATACATTTGATCGCACGACTGGTGCAAGTTCGTTCTGGTCTAATTTTGAAGACCAGAACGATGCAATGCACATAGGTCATTCATTATCTCGTAGTCCGTCATCACTGAGGTCAGACTATATCTGCTCGAGGTAACCGAGGTAAGACTATTAATAGTTTGTGCCGCCATACTTAACTGAGATATATGGATATACAATCGTAATATTACAATTGGAAACTATTATAGGCATGTGTATTTCATAACAGTAAACGTTATAAATATGATTCAGTTAGAAATTATCTCGAAGAAGGATAAAATAAATGCAATATATCTCACTATTTTAGTGATAACATTACAAGGAATAACTGACTATTATTGCAGTTAAATAGCTGCGATATAATTCCATGGAACTAGATTATGTTACTATTTATAATAGCCATAGATATATGAATGTTATGATATTTGGAATAAACATTGTCTGCACAACAAACAAGACCACTTATCATTCTAAATGTGCGATTAAAAATGCAATCCCATCGAGTCCAAATGGTGAACACTTAGAAACAAGTAGTAAAATAAAGAAAATATGTCTGCCAAAATGTACCTGAAACACAGTTACAAGTGACCATAACAGGGAATTAAAGTTTGCCCGGTCACATTCACAAATGGTGGGGTCTAGGGACTCTTTACAAGTGCATGATGATCCGTCGAACTTCCAACAAAATTTACCACCAAACAAGTTCATACCTAGAACACTGGAGTACAAGAAAAATATACACCTATTATTCATCACACTGACAAAACAATACTTCACAATGGTTCAGTACATTACAAAGAACATGATACATATATACACATTAGATACACAGTTCCAGGAACGAGTCAAGTCAAAGTACAGTATATAATATATATTTGAATGGATGACATGATGGATGAAGTTATTATCTCACTGGCATGGTATTGTGCTGTCGGAGCAGGACATACGCTTCAGAGGTTACCAATTGAACTTAAACGCTTCGGTCCATCGGTGATGTTATGCTTGAATATATGATACCTGTAGGTGAATTGCATGATCTCACATTGAAGTGAATGATTGGCAGACATGTGTATGGATGACGTCACAATGACTAACGGACCTAGTATGGGATGTTTAAATGTATGAAAGGCTTAGTTTCAAAACCCCGAGGTATGTTTCAGTAATTGGATGTTAGTATGGTATCTGACGGGACTACTCTGACAATGAAGATGAGATAATAAATAGGAATTTGCAAAAGCTGTAAGCAAAACATAAGCAACTATATTATGTGCTAACTGATTGGTAAAGCGTCTACTGAACACTTGTTAGTGACTATTGAGAGGTTAGTGAGACTAATACAGGCAATACCTGTTACGTTACTCTGTATGATTGTATTCTAATGTATGCCCCCACCCATTCCTTGACCATAACTTTGAAATCCGTGTTGAAGTAAATTACGCTAAATCAAATCATCATACTCGAACGAAGATACGTAAATATCACTCAGTAAATATGTACAATATTGCTATTTAAGACACTGATAGTAAAGCACACTGACACCACGTCAAACTAGCATTTCATAATTTCTTCAGTTTGGTATAAATCGAAATAAAGCTTGGCATATCAGTGTTCTTCGCTATGATGAAGTAATTCCAAATAACGTTACTCCCTTCGCTATGATGAAGTAATTTAAAATAAATGTACTCCCATAAGGACTTCAGAAAGAAGGTCATGGATATTTCACTAACGTGTAATAAAACAGCGATGGTTTCTGGAGAGTTTCTCTCGTGTTTGTAGTAAATTGACTGTTGGATTAATCAGAGTTGTCATAAGACAATGGAGCTCGACCCTGGGGATTGCAAACTTACAAACATCCGTAAGAGATATAAAACAGGATGAGTAAACCGAGAACTGTTGTACGATGAATAACACCATTACAAGATACATGTACAAAGTTGAGACAGGACAATCATTCATTGCTTTGTGTGACTGTATTATCTGTCGGGATATGTTCCGAAATGTAAAAGGATATAATAAAATGCATGACGAAATATTAAGTTGTACAACCAGAACTTAATATTAATAGCAACCTTGTTGTAACCCAGTTCATTGCATTGGGCCAACCCGACTTTAGCACTGCCTTCATTAGCGGTACAATACATGTGTGGATTAACGATTTCCACAATGGTACTTGTATGCAATGTACATTTATAGCAATACATGTATCTTAATTTATATCAAGCATGTCTTATATACATGCGTCTCAATGTTCTGAACAAATTATCTTATGAATATTGTTGAAGCAGTGTAGCCATAGTTTAAACACGAACTACGTAACCTATTTATAGCAACGCGTCAACCGAAAGGTTAGTTTAGTTTATACACATTTATTTTAACTCGATTGCGAAACAAGTTCTTTCAACTTATATTAATCACTCTCGAGACCTCAGTCCTGATGGAATCCATCACCATGAAGGAGAGAGAAGAGGCAATGTGGAATGTTAAATGCATTGCCTAAGGGCACAATCGTAACGGCTCCAGCGGGGCTCGAACTCCGGACGTTTCGCATCTGAAGCGAACGGTTAAAGTCCATTTGTATATCGGATTGTTAAAGGTAAATATTGAAATGAAACTATACGAATATGTAGGTCCCACTGGATCAATAGCTCCACAGATACATATCACTGTACTAGAAGTCAAAAACTATTTTCGAAATTTGAAACAGTATACACTGTTGGTAAGTTTACATCCGCTAACAACGTTGGGTGTATCGCCATAAATCCCCGGAGAGTTGACATGATGTGATTGCAAGTTGATATACAACGGTAGACAGACCCCACACATAATATTAGCACAATGTGAGATGAGATGGTTGTTGGAAATGATCACTGAGCATTACTATAATATACAACGGTATGGGCATGCAAGTCTATAGGTACACCAGACGCACGAAGGATGTTTGCCCATACCTGGAATACCGTAATAATAGCCCATAAAAGGGAATCAAAGTTCTTTCTATCACAGATGTAGGCACCAGTCCGGCGGTATCGACAAAACTTGCATCCAAAAAGATTCATACCAAGAACACTGTATAAAAACACACGATTATTTTGTATTGATCGTGATCTATTATTATCTACAGAAAAGCAATGCAATTGTGTTATGGTTATCACCTATCATATATACCTCTACGTATGTGAACTTGTTGTTGATCGAGTCTAGGAGTAAACATCACTGTAGCATGACATTTACATACGCTTTAATTCGTTCTGATAGGACGGCAGCATATTCGGCATGATCATTTGCTGATTTATGCCAGTCACTAAATGAAGATCGTGCGTCAGACAAGAACGTGTCCTTATATGTGGTTTATGTAATCATATGTTGCTATGGCGTATTGCAATGTAAACTGTATAGGACATTAAATCAACACATGGTGATACTTTAGTTTGATCAAGCCAACTAATGAGCTAAGACTGTCAGCTGGACCGGCATTATTCCCGAATGTGACAGCATTTATGAGATACAAACTGACGTGACAATTCTATTGTATTTTGAAAGACGGCCAGAGGGAGACACATTTGCAACATTCTGCTTGTCCACGGGGTTGAATATATTATTCGCGTCGAAACAGAGACACAATTGCAACATTATGCTTATCCACGGGGTTGATGATAATATTCGCGTCGAAACAGAGACACATTTGCAACATGATGCTTGTCGCGGGGTTGACGATAATACTCGCGTCCAAACACACTCTTTTAATAAACTTACAACAGGCAAGCGATACGAGTACACTTGTATGTACACACACATATTGCATGTGTTTCTCAAGTGGATCCTTAGAAATAAAGAAGTACGTTCTTCTGTCAGTGTTCTTCATTTATATAGTTTATAGGTCCGAATTGAAACTACGTATTTATTTGTCAGATTCTATCACATATTACAATTACGGCTGCTTTGTACAATCATCCAAGAACATCGAGGATGGGGCAAACAAATTCAACGTGTCCACTATCATAATGAATGAATGAATGGTGTTTTACGGCGCATCGACATCTAAGGTCATGTAGCGCGCATCTATCTATCTATCATAGCTAACATACACGAATAATCTAGCCGGAATTGCGTCTGGAACAATACCATTAGGACGGACGGTCAGTTACTTCAACATCAAGACGGTCTTAATAAGGAGACGCATTTTTTCAGTTTTAAACTGTTTTGAAAATCAATACCAGTCCGAGATCGGAAACATATGCAGCGCCCCATTTGGGCGGAGCTTGGGTGTGACGTCAGATGATAAATACATGTGGATAGAGTGGATCGCCAATAATTCTTTGTTACCCGTCATAGTTAATATATTAATATAGTTACGATGCAGTAGTATTTATAATAATCATAATACATGTAATTATAACACATACAATTTGAATTAAGAAATATGCCAATGCCACTCCGTGTGCAATGTGGACTAACTATTTATTATTTATAATTTTCTATACTATAAATAATACTTTTACATTTTGATTAATACATCCAATGGTTAGCGTGGTTACTAAAGTATGTGTCTTGTTCGAGCATCAGCCTGTTTGCATATGTCTCCCATTACATATAAACACATTTAAAAGAAATGATCTGCCAAAAATATCATACCAAAAGGTGATAACCTACCTAAATATAAACATAAAAAGTAACAATAAGGCAAAGAATGTGGCTACATTGTCCATCGTCCGTAACATCACAATGAGTTGCCGCTGTAACGCCGGCATAAAACGCACGAGCTTCAGTATCCGTAGCAACCGGAATGTGCGCAGAACTGATAAGCCACTGCCGCCATCCTGATTTAATAGTTCAACAAGGCTGAAACAATAAACAATATGCTATATATATAACGTCAACATATTGCATAATATACTAGCTGATTATCGTATTTCATTATTATCTAATCTAATGACGCACTCGACAGATGTATGTGTTATACTAAGCAATCGTATCTCTGTGACACTATCTAAGTACGTATCTATTAACATCTCCATGAACATGATACCAGCATGCTGCGCACCGCAAGCTTGAAATCAATGTGGATTCAATCATACAAACTATGCTGAATGCGAGCTATATCTAAAGAGATCGGCATATTGTCGTCTATTTCTCAGGGCATTGTTTATATATTGAATGCTTTGATTATGTCTATATACGCACGATAATATGAAAATAAACTTTCTTAAATAACTATACCATTAATATT
Organism: Archivesica marissinica; assembly: GCA_014843695.1. NCBI lineage: Eukaryota > Metazoa > Mollusca > Bivalvia > Venerida > Vesicomyidae > Archivesica > Archivesica marissinica. Next base: position 83,354,189 of record CM026390.1, on the reverse strand, counting down.
CCATTTTTGTACAATGACTAAAAATACATTTTGTATAATGGACGAACACATTGATAAACATTTCTCGATAATACATATTTCTTTTAATAGATTGAGTACAAATTGGTGCGCATGTTTGTTTATAAAAGCGTCTATTCAATTCAGATTGTTCCATTATCTTACAAATAATTCTCTGTCATATTTACTAAATTCACTCATTCGTAATAATTCAAAGTACTTACAATAACATGGCAACATAAAGTATTCGTACAAAAAGAAGAAAGGATCTCTAAGTACTCCAAACATGTTACATGTTCAGTGTAAACATACAGATATGTGGAGTGAACATTTTGAATCATTCCGTCATTTAGAATCTGAATAAAAACTATTAAATAGTGTGTACTGTAGTGTCAGCCGGACTGGTAATCCAGGGATCGCATGTTCGATCCCCCGTCTGACCCTAATAAAATTAACAGTCTTTCAGATGGGAAGTTAAACCGAGTTATCGTGTCGGTGCTTTACACCGTGCACGTAAAAGAACCAGAGGAGACTCTGGAATGGGTCTCTGTCTGTATCATGCACTATCCTCCAAAATCTAAAACGACTAATCTCTTCAGGAGGCGTCGATCATATGGGCAACCGGTAGCGATGATAAATAAACGTAAAACACACACAGTACTGTAGTGTACGGACAGATTAAACTTTATTTTACAATGATTGCGAAGCAAGTTTTAAACACTTAATATTAATCACTCTCGTTGGCGCGGATGCAAGCGTAAGTGTGGTCATTCGCGTGGGTGGCAACCGTACTATTCGAGAAAACGCACCTGTCCGATCTGGCGACCACCATACCATATAATATACTTCCCGGTCCGAAGATCGAACCCGGGTTGCGTTGGCGAAAAGCGAACGTACTAACCACTGCGCTAATTGGACAGCCATTATACATACATTCACTTAATGGTGATACTGGCACGCAATCACCCGTGTCTATCTGTCAATTCTTCATGTGTACTAATTGTGTGCAATTTACATGCATATTATTTCTACAGTTGGGATGTGCAAATGGACATTAATGTAACCTTCAATTACCTTAATATAACGATAACGCCATCGAAGAGATTGAAACCATCTTTAATGTAACCAAATAACCCACATGAGATCAGCTTGAGAAACATTTCTACAGCAAACAGTGTGGCGAACGCATAATTGCTGTATTCTAAAATCTTCGTCAGTTCGTCAGGCTGAAACATACAATACATGTAGATACCACGATCACATTACTGAACTAAATGTGTGTTTAGTAGTAGGTAGCAAGACAAGCTTAGTTTAAACATATTTTATTCAATTCAATTCAATTATTCTTTATTAACTCAGATCATTTACATGACATATGAGTATACATGTAATTAGTTAACAGAAGTTGTGACACGGATTGATATATAAATAATAAAGAGCATAGGAGAGAGAAGAGTCAAGTTTGGAGATGGGAAAAAAGAGCGGGAAATTCTATTGTTTTGTTTTATTTGCTTATTTGTTTGATTGTATTATGATTGATTTGAATCAGGGAAATTGTATTGTAATTGTAATTCAGTTCAGATGATAGTAAACCTTGGAATACATTATACATCAAACAAATGAATTTGGATCGGAAACCAAGCAAATGTAATGCTTATATAAATTCCTTTCCGTTGCACAAGCTTAGACATTCGTACATACCAAACTAAAATTAATAAAAGCTTTGTTCATAGAGATTGTGGGAAAGTTTATACATGTGTTAACTATGGATTATCTGTAGTATTCTTGATTTCTCGGATAGTACATACACTTCAAATATATATCTGTTGTCGATAGAATGGTAATATCATATTATTTTCGAAATGTTTCAAGAGAGGCTTGTGCTGTAGGTCGAAGGTTCTAACGAGGTTCCCGGTCGTGGCTAGAATATTACTCCGAGTGGCATCCAGTGTCGTCCTCCAAACAATATCACCTGGGTATTTTAGATAGACTGTTGATGAGATTTTACACCTCTAAAGCAAACATTCTTAGTATCCAATATTGGTGACTGTTTGTGTGTATGCTTTGGTATGAATTGATCTAGTACATATTATAACTTTATAGACCACAATACAGCTCGTGTGTTTGATTTTCGAACGCAGTAATATCCTAAATGTGTTCACCTTTATTAAGCTCCGCCATTAGGAATAGGGATTATTATTTATTGGTTGCGTATGTCTGTGTGTATGTCTATGTATTTACACGATATCTTATAACATTGTGAAGGAATTGTTATGCAACTTTGGATATATAGAGAGTTGGTCCAGGAGAAAGTGATTCGGTTTTGGGAGAAATCGGTCACGGCATGAGGTCATGGCGGTCAGCCCATTATGAGTATTTGTAACACCCCGGGTGCTGTTCTGTAGTTTTTATTTTCGTTATTGTTTTGTAGACGTTTAAATACATTTCAATTTGATAACGACACTATAATATACATGACTGCATCCCAAGCAACATATTACTTACCTGGTTATGGTATTCTATCCCCATGCTGAGTGTGTTGAACAAAATCGCTCCGAGAATGCCTTTTTGAAAGATTCTGTGATCCACCATTCGCTCAACCATATGCCTGGCTTCGCCTATACACCACGCTAAAACATGTATGTAAACTATACTAGAGGACATTGAAAACGCACACTTCGGATAAGTCTGTTTTACATGAAAAACAATAACTATATAAATACATAGTTTTAACCATTTTGGAATAGTTTTAGTTGTTCAGTTTGTGTTTTGTAATAAAGAGGTGATATATCTTTGATGGAATCCTTCGTATTTCGTTTTCATGTAATAATAATAATCATATAATGTAGGTATGCGTGTTCTATGTCCTCTAGTATTGACACGTTACTAACTAACTAAATGCTCTACGTTACGAATACATCAGCTACTGTGTGTAATGTATCATTTCATATAGTTTATACAAATTAAGTGTTAGCTCGATTGCGAAACAAGTTCATACAACCTATATTAATCACACTCGATATATCATTCCTGGTGGAATCCATCGCCATGAGGGAGAGAGAAGAGGCAACGTGGACTTTAAGTGCCTTGCCTAAAGGCACACCCGTACCAGCTTCATCGGGACTCGAACTCCGGGCATTTCGCACATGAAGCGAACGCATTGTAGCTGCGCAATCACGACTTCCACTCATTTAGCAGGCATGCATGCTCCTGTTTCTTAATACATTATATTAATATTGCATCGATTATGCATGTGCATGTTTGACGTCTGTCTTGCAATATTAGTTCTACTATCGTGTTTGCATAGTATTCCCAAGTTCGTGGTCGTATGTCTTATTGACGAGGTGATGTTACTTGTATGAGAATATGATTGCTTATCAAGATTATGCCCATAATCCCATCAATCTTTATGTGCGTAGTTTCCCGGATTCTAGCTATCTGTGTGAATAGTCTATCTGTATCATGTACCTATACCACTATGCGCATTATTCTACATCATGTTTGTATCTGTGTGTATAGTCTATCTGTATCATGTACCTATACCACTATGCGCATTATTCTACATCATGTTTGTATCTGTGTGTATAGTCTATCTGTATCATGTACCTATACCACTATGCGCATTATTCTACATCATGTTTGTATATAATGTGTGCATACTCTATCTGTACCATGTACCTATACCACTATGCGCATTATTCTACATCATGTTTGTATCTGTGTGTATAGTCTATCTGTATCATGTACCTATACCACTATGCGCAGTATTCTACATCATGTTTGTATATAATGTGTGTATACTCTATCTGTACCATGTACCTATACCACTATGCGCATTATTCTACATCATGTTTGTATATAATGTGTGTATAGTCTATCTGTATCATGTACCTATACCACTATGCGCAGTATTCTACATCATGTTTGTATATAATGTGTGTATACTCTATCTGTATCATGTACCTATACCACTATGCGCAGTATTCTACATCATGTTTGTATATAATGTGTGCATACTCTATCTGTACCATGCACCTATACCACTATGCGCATTATTCTACATCATGTTTGTATATAATGTGTGTATACTCTATCTGCATCATGTACCTATACCACCATGAGCGTTATTCTACATTATGTGTGTAAAAAGTAACGTGTTTGTTATAGTGTCACCTCTATTTAAAGGGCCAGCCATTTATGACTTATGAGACACCTTTTATGAACATCAGTACTTCCTGAATCATATGCTTGTAAGCCAAGCCCCAGGCTGGTAGGCAATTGGTAACCATTATCTAACTAGCTAGCGGCTCACCAACCGGAATGAACCCCTGACGAGATTCGAACCTCCCGCTCCGTCGGCGGACGCATTAAGCACTAGGCCACGGAGAAGCTATCAAATGATGGTGAAATATATAATGTGTGTATAGTCTATCTGTATCATGTACATATACCACTATGAGCGTTATTCTACATCATGTTTGTATATAATGTGTGTATATAATGTCAGGCGCGTAGCTAGGCTTATGCATGTACGCACGTGCGTATGATTTATTTTGACAGTTTTTGGAAATTAAATAAATGCGAAAAATGCAATAAAACCTGGATGTTACGGGGGTAAGGGTGGGGCACTGACATTGATCATTCACAAGAAAACAGACATGAACGAAATGCCAACAGATATTGATTGTAGCTGATGTTCATAGTAGACAAAAGTCACCCGAGACCATATAGCGGAAAATAATTTCCGGGTGGGGCATGCCCCCGGACCCCCTAGAATGGTGCGTAATCCATATTTAGGCCTAGCTACGCGCCTGAATGTATCTGTATTTTGAAGAGTTGCTTACTAAATATTCAAGTACCGAATGTGCGGGTAATTTGATATGTATTGTTTTACACTACGTGAGTATAATATTACGGCATATCAGTTGGCACACGTTTTAATGCAGAACGAAATGAAATAACGTTTCAACATCAGTTGGATTTATTTAGTGCATCATAGAGCTAATCAATAGAAACATGGTTGATTAATATGTTATATAATCCTCATTAATCAATACATGTGTACTAACTAGCTGCATTTTCTAAATTATATAACACTTGCTTTCAAGAACAAACTATAGTTGAATGCTCAAAGGAATCAAACAGTCTCCATAGCATATATATTTGTTTCTGCTCCACACACTGTGTTACAACTGTTTTCATCAATAATAATTCCCTGCTTTATAAAGTATGTTACAACTATTAAGCTAGCTTGTTTACAATATTATTAACCCGGTGCGATATATAGTATCACATGCGCTGATTTGACGTTAAGCGCTCGCTCGCTCGCTCGCTCAGTACTTACTCACGCACGCACGCATGTGCATACGCACGCACGCACGCACGCACGCACGTTCGCTCGCTCAAACAATTGCACACTTCCCTGACTATGTTGCCTTATATTGAGGATGAGTTCACGTGTATATGCATGTGTGTGCCTTGTTTGACAGGAGACCTCCACATTATTGTTCGAATAGCGCTCGCTCGCTCAGCACTCACTCACGCACGCACGCCCATACGCTCGCTCACATACCCAAACAATTGCACATTTCCCTGAATTCGTTGCCTTATATTGAGGATGAGTTCATGTGTACATGCATTTGTGTGCCTTGTTTTGACAGGAGACCTCCAAATTATTGTTCGAAATCGATTTAAAATTCATTCAATCAGTTTGTTTGATTCCAGACGCAACCGTTCAGACTGGTGCGGGCCGATTACTAATGTTGCAAAACTTGTGGCCCAAACCATTTGTTTGATCAATTTACATGTATCACCATTTATGTATTGTATATATTGCTGTTGTATTACACATGTAATTAATAAAAGCAATACGCAATAACATATGATTAAAGCAGCATTACATCGTATGAAATAAAAAAGATATTTGAAAAAGTAAGACTTTCCGAGTCGATCGGTCACGCACTTGTTTACAACCGAAACGCATTGTCCGCACTTGTTTACATTCGGAATGCATCGTCCCCATTTGTCCCACGTTGTCTTTTTTAATTAAATTACTTAATATGTTGTTTCATACCTCTCTTAGCTACGTATTTTAGGGACATTTCTACATCCCCGCGAGGGGTTCGACATTAGAGGAAGATAGATAGATAGTCTTTCATGTTTAAAATAGATACGTTGTTTTCTACATCCTCTGTTGTTTCACGCATGCGCGATGTGCGTGTTGACATTTCGTTTGTTGATAAACAAATTCGCGTATACGACGGTTTAAATTTATTGGAATTGTATCGTTTCTGAGCGACTATTTCGATTTTTGTAAACACACACACACACACACACACACACATTAATATTTATATTTTAAACATCCTTTATTACGTTGTAATGCTGCTTTAAAGCAATCGTTCAGACTCGTATCAGTACACGTACCTGCATTCCTATTCGTGTGTTTCTCCTGCTTACAGCCACATATTTCTAGATCCTGCTTGTATTCCATTTCAAATTCGTGATCATGTTCTGAACAGTTGCACTCAGTGCACGGGTAACTTCTGACCTCGTGATCGCAAGGTAAGGCACATTGTATACGAGGGTAAAGCTTGTCGTTCACTGCCTCTGCTAAATAAGTATCAGACAGACCTGCAATTAGTATAGTAATAGTAATTAATTAACTCTTTCAACACCAAGTAACTGACATGGCGAAGGAATACAGTGCGTAAACACAGTAACGTTATTCACAGGTGAGCACTGGCTATTTCAAGCATTACATTTTGAAATATTCTTGGCGTGTTTTTACGCTGCATTGAATACCTCTTCACAGTTGATGTCGTATCAGAAGAAATGAAAGATTGGAAATATAAATGAACAAACTGTATGTTGTTTACTGTTTACGTATTTAATATGCAATTTATTTGTTGTTTTACAACCTTAATTTACAAGCCGCCATATTGAAAACCTATGTAAGAAGATGTTCTTGCTGTATACAGCTGCTGATATATTAATCAATTAGCCTACTATATCGTCAATTGGTATGTCTTGAATCTACTCCTCTATGAACACCACTTAATATATATACAACATTATTGTTAAATACATTATTTTATGACGCGCTGTAGTGAACTCCTACAAACCCTCCTTAGAGAGAGAGTCTATGCAGACCAACCCGGTACGGACATGGCCGGCTTCACCATTGTCTAGCACTATACATTAATTAACATATATTTAATTTCCAAGCCGCCATATTGAAAAACTATGTAAGAAAATGGTATTGCTGTTGTATGCAGCTGCTGACCTTAGAGAGAGAGTCTATGCAGACCAACCCGGTACGGACATGGCCGGCTTCACCATTATCTAGCACTATACATTAATTAACATATATTTAATTTCCAAGCCGCCATATTGAAAAACTATGTAAGAAAATGTTCTTGCTGTTGTATGCAGCTGCTGACACATTAAACAATTAGCGTACTACCTCGTCAAATGGTATGCCTTATAATCTACTCATCTATGAACACCACTTAATATAATACCATTTTAGATAATTGCCAGTGCTTATTGTTTACTATAAATTGAACTGATATTTCTTCCAGCATCAATATCATTTAGTCTTATTGCCACTCGATTACTGACTAAACTGGATCTTGTTACATTAAAATGTCACTTAGACAAAATAATCAGTTGCGATTGACTAAGGTTTCTAGACAATATTCTGAAATGCTTGTAAATCCTTTATATGAAGCTGTATAACATAACATTAATGTTTAATGCCAAAGCAATGCAATTAACTGCATTCCTTATAATGTTCTCATTGAGACGTATTAAATTGCGAAAATGTAATGATAGAAACGAACTGCTTTTTACGAAGAAACGGACGATTAGCATTGATTATCATGCTGTATTAATCCATGGATCGCTGGTCCAAGCATTCGGTAGGTCATTCACCGGGATTAATCTTTCATGTTGAGATAGTTCTCCAATGAGATCTTCGTGTCGGTACTTAACTCGATGTCCGTAAAAGAAAATGGGACATGTCTGTATTGTCCTCCAAACAAAGTCTCTTAAAACAGTTTGTGACGATTAATTAAGCCCAAAACACACACACACACACACAACACACACAACACACAACACACACACAACACACACAACACACACACACACAACACACAACACACACACACACCACACAACACACAACACACACACACACACACACACACACAACACACACACACACACACACACACACACAACAACCACACACACAACACACACACACACACACACACACAACACACCACACACACACACACACACACACACCACACACCACACACACACACACACACACACACACACACACACACACCACACACACACACACACACACACACACACACACACACAACACACCACACACACAACACACACACACACACACACACACACACCACACACCAACACACACAACACACACACACACACACCACACACACACACACACACACACACACACACACACACACACACACACACACACAACACACACACAACACACACACCAACACACACCACACACAACACACACACACACACACACACACACACACACACACACACACACCACACACACACACACACAACACACACACACACACCACCACACACACACACACACACACACACACACACACACACACACACACACACACACACACACACACACACACACACACACACACACACAATGTTATGTGACGTCTACTCCGAGATAATGAGTGTTTCTGCCCAAGCTGCATTCTGAATGATAATGTTTTTTAAGGATGAATAACGTCATTTAACATGTAATTATATGACATTTTTCAGTTTGTGTTTTATTTCGCAAATAAACTGCGGCTAACGGTTTACTTAACACTTTCAACACCACATACCTCTAAATAGGCTTACAAAACGTGTAGATCCAGATGAGCCGGCTCGTAACGAGCCGTCTCATCAGGATATGCACTTTTTGCAAGTAGTATTACTAATTTTAGACAAAATTACCCATCTTGATAAATGAACTGGTCCGAATGTAATTTTCTTATTCATTTATTGGTCTAAGAATATCATGGACCAGTCCATGTTAGTTACTTGGTGTTGAATGGATTAAGCATTGCACAGCCAATACTAATGGGAATACTAGAAAGGACAGCGTGTAAAAGGGAAGGTTATTATTGAATGGTCCGAGTATATTTCCCGTTGGTGTTGGATGTGTTAGTTAGTATGCATCAAGATAAACGCCTACATCTCTGGCTAGGGAATGCCGACGGTGAGTTTAAAAGCCAGGGTTGCATCTCAAATAACATACATAGAACTATGATCTACTGAATACGGACATAACACATTAATGGGCCATACAATACATACGAATATCTCCATTCACAGTACTGTTTCCTTATGTGAAATTAGTTTATTTATTAACTAGTCCCTAATCGACATGCCAAACATACTGATCTATAGTTCAGTGGTTAGCACACTGGACCGGTAATCCAGGGATCGCAGTTTCGACCCCCGTCTGACCCTATAAAAATGAACAGTCATTCAGATGGGACTTTAAACCGAGGTATCGTGTCGGTGCTGTACACCGTGCACGTAAAAGAGCAAGAGGAGACTCTGGAATGGGTCTATGTATGTATCATTGCAATATCCTCCAACATTCTAAAATGACTATTCTCTTCAGGAGGCGTTGATCAAACGGCCAACCGGTAGCGACGATAATTAAGCGTAAAACACACACATGCCAATATCAATACCAACCCTGACATTAGAGGAAAATAGTTTATTTAAGAACATGTCCGTAATCGACATGCCAACCCTGAAGTTCTCAAATAGAGAGCCATTGTAAATCGTGATATTGTGTATGATCGGACAGAGACAAGGGTAAGTTTGGATACATGCATATGTTGCCATAATGTACGAACCCGGTGCGATATTGTTGTCATAGAACAACACTATTTCCAAGAAAATCACGTTGTTCGAAAAAGATAATGGCATGATAGTTGGTCATATCATGATATAAACTAATGTTGTGAATGACGATGTGAACAGTAGGACTTTCTTATCATAATATATATGCTCCTTTCTTATAGTAACAATACTGACATCATAACCAACCGAAACTACAGATCAAAGAACGTCATTAATGTTGGCTCTACGTTTCAAACGTGTTTTGAAAAAACATATGTCAATGAGCGTCACAACTTTCTCAATAATTATTGTTAAGATAGTAAGCTGAAATTGTCAGGAATTGTTTTAGAGACATTGTGGCATATCTCCGATAAATGCACTTTATTGTCAATTATGTGTCGCCGACCAAATATATGTACGTATTATGCAAGCTATTGTACATGCATGTTGCACATCCTACCTGTGCCTACGCATATAGTATATTGATTCTCATATCGTAGCTCATTAACGGAGCATATGCAAGAGAGGGTGTCTGGTACTAACTAACTTACAATATTATGAAGTGTATTCTAAAATAGTGATCAATGAAGTCATTCTAAATCGATGAGTTGAATGTATGTTCATGCAAACACATACCACTATGTTATATATCGGTAGGTTATACAGTGTTTTCCCTAATTTCGACTAATCGTTATTGAGATATCATTCCTTATTGCAACCATCACGACCATGGAGAGAGAGAGAGGGGCGGTTATACGGTTCAATGACATAACCTTCTTGATAAATGCTCGCCTCGAACTCGCAACCCCATCGGATACGTGGTGGATATGCCCTAGTGCAGGCCCATAGCCACACTGAGGGAAATGAGGCACTCGCCTCTGTTAGAATTTGGCAAGTAACGACAGGTATAGGAAAACACTGATAAAACTGCCTTCAGAATGCACACAAACATCCAAATATAATTCGGGGGGGGGGGGTCGCCTCTGTTATTTTCCGATTCTGGCTACGGCACTGTATTGGCTGTCGGTATAGTTGATATGAGCAAGCTAATTCTGCTCATCAGCATGCATAATATACTGCCACCAAAAATAAACTGTGAACTTGCCTTAGAGGTAAAATATATATCCTTTTAGAACAAACTATAGGCAAATTTGGTATAAAATTGTGCACACTTTTGGATAAATTAGTGCAATGTGTGAAGGATTATTTTCTTCACTCGTGATAGTAAAAACCATAATTCTAAAATTTGTAACGATAAAAGTAATGTTCAAATAAAAGTGCACATGTTGTTATGGTGTCAGTATCGTAGTTTATACATACACAGTGTTTGGTGAACTAAATGCAGCCATAAAGTGCGGATTGTTCGCTGACTAGTTGCACCACACCATGCATAATTATATAACCTATGTATATGCTGATTTCACTTAGAACTAGTATGCGCTCGCTCGTCATAGTGCATTGCTTTAATACGATATCATCAGAACAAGCATTAGTTTATGTGCAGTGCCAGCATGCATAGATAAACAACATTGGTTTACGAGAAATATATATGACTATGGTATATGTACTTGCCTTTCTCATTCACATTATGATACTTAAATACTTCATACTCGTCATTCACTAGTGTGTTAGATGCCGCTAGTGTTGCATTCTTTGCACTGTGCGTTGCCACGACATCAGGCAAGAAGTGTAGATGCTTCACGCTTCCATCTATACTAAACGACGGATTCCTGCTATTGGCATTCGAAACATGCGGAGATAGTTGATTGGGTGAGGGAGCAAATGATTTGAACAGCGATGGTGTAAGAACCTCTGCAGCGGCCATGGCTAAAGTGTTGAGAGATTCTGATGATGCTTGCGCACTGATGCCAGGGACCATCAAATACGGCGGTCGCCTTGGTGATGATATTGGATCTACCTCTGATGCTTCTGGGCTTGCTGTAGGTGCTAAAGGATTCGGAGGGTAGGTGTCATGACACAAAGGTATGTTTTCATGATTAAGATATACATAATGATAATGTGCATGTCTCTGATTCTTACTGCGTGCATGGTTACAATTATGATGATGCTGTTGAGCGATACCTTTCTTCTTCTTTTTCCTAAGAGCCAGCTCAGGTTTGATTTTCTTATGAGATTGTCCAGTCTTTTCATAGTAAAGTTTTACTAATTTCCGCTTTCCTCTCCTATATAAGTGCCCAATATATTTTAGAATTTCGGAGTAACAACTGCTTGGTTCGGAGTTACTGGCTAATGTGCTTGTCGATTGATAACGTTTTCTTTCCTGGAGCATCCTCTCTGTTTCACGTTTCTTAGTTTCGGAAAACTGCGTTGCTATGACAACTAGACATAAATTTATCATGAAGAATGAGCCGATCTGAAAAGGAAGTACATATATGATATTGAAATTGTGCATTTGTGAAATCTAAACTTGTCTAACTTGCACGAATAATGACAGAAAATCAATTCATAAGCGACGTTGCATGGGGAAATAGCTTGAAAAATATCTCATAGCATATGGGAAACTATGACTGGTAATCAAATTTCACTGTAACATAAATATTCTCGTTACGGTAGTTATATTGGAATATGTTTTATAGAAAGTCCTTATAAAATGACACATCATGCATATCCTAAGAATGTTTATGCCGACGCCACAAAAATATTCCCCGACACTGTATGAGTAATTGTGTCCAACATAATATTACCACCTGAGGACATCCTACACTTAAATACATATAGAGAATATCGGTCAAGACGCATAGCTGGTTTGCACATGCCACAATGTATATAAGCTCACAAATGTGCACATTTAGAGGTACAGGATAGACACAGGAGCTGGCCCCGAGGTTATAACACTTTTTTCAGATCTCAAGTGATCTGATTGGTTGATTCTAAGTGTTACTGTCAGCTGAACCAATCAGGCGCTTGAGACTGAGTTTTGAGATTGGAGAACCGTTTTATAACCTCCAGGCCTGGACCTACTTCTAGAATTAGAGCCGCCAATCAGGACTGGTTTCAGAACAAGGGCCACACTGTATATACCAGTCTCAGACGTTACCACAATTAGAACACCGTACTAGGATGGGTAATAGATCGTTTCCACTCTATATGACAACTCACATAACTTAACAACAAACCGTACGACCTGTCACATAACTTAACAACAAACCGTACGACCTGTCACATAACTTAACAACAAACCGTACGATCTGTCACATAACTTAACAACAAACCGTACGATCTGTCACATAACTTAACAACAAACCGTACGATCTGTCACATAACTTAACAACAAACCGTACGATCTGTCACATAACTTAACAACAAACCGTACGAGATCTGTCACATAACTACGACGTACGACCTAACATAACTAACAGCACTGTACGACCTGTCACATAACTAACAGCACTGTGGACCGTCACATAACTTACCGTACTGTACGACATGTCACATAACTAACAGCATGTACGACCGTCACATAACTAACCGCAATGTACGACCTGTCACATAACTTACGACACTGTTAGACATGTCCCATACCTTATCGCACTGTACGATCTGTCACATAGCTTACCGCACTGTACGACCTGTCACATAACTAACCGCACTGTACGATCTGTCACATAACTAACAGCACTGTACGACCTGTCACATAACTTACCGCACTGTACGACCTGTCACATAACTAACCGCACTGTACGATCTGTCACATAACTAACCGCACTGTACGATCTGTCACATAGCTTACCGCACTGTACGACCTGTCACATAACTAACCGCACTGTACGACCTGTCACATAACTAACAGCACTGTACGACCTGTCACATAACTTACCGCACTGTACGACCTGTCACATAACTAACCGCACTGTACGATCTGTCACATAACTAACCGCACTGTACGATCTGTCACATAGCTTACCGCACTGTACGACCTGTCACATAACTAACCGCACAGTACGACCTGTCACATAACTAACAGCACTGTACGACCTGTCACATAACTTACCGCACTGTACGACCTGTCACATAACTAACCGCACTGTACGATCTGTCACATAACTAACCGCACTGTACGATCTGTCACATAGCTAACCGCACTGTAGGATCTGTCACATAACTTACCGCACTGTACGACCTGTCACATAACTAACCTCAATGTACGACCTGTCACATAACTTACAGCACTGTACGACCTGTCACATAACTAACCGCACTGTACGACCTGTCACATAACTTACGACACTGTTGGACATGTCCCAGACCTTACCGCACTGTACGATCTGCCACATAACTTACCGCACTGTACCACATGTCACATAACTAACCGCACTGTACGATCTGTCACATAACTTACCGCACTGTACGACCTGTCACATAACTTACCGCACTGTACGATCTGTCACATAACTAACCGCACTGTACGATCTGTCACATAACTAACCGCACTGTACGGCCTGTCACATAACGTACGACAATGTTAGACATGTCACATAACTTACTGCACTGTACGATCTGTCACATATCTTACCACACCGTACGATCTGTCACATAACTTACCACACTGTACGATCTGTCACATATCTTACCACACTGTACGATCTGTCACAGAACTTACAACACTGTACGATCTGTCACATATCTTACCACACTGTACGATCTGTCACATAACTTACCACACTGTACGATCTGTCACATAACTTACCACACTGTACGACCTATCACATAACTTACCGCACTGTACGATTTGACACATAACTTACCACACTGTACGGCATGTCACATAACTTACGACACTGTTAGATATGTACCAAAACTTACCGCACTGTACGATGTGTCATATAGCATACCGCACTGTACGAGCAGTCACATAAATTACCGCACTGTACGACCTATCACATAACATACCGCACTGTACGATATGTCACATAACTTACCGCTCTGTACGATCTGTCACATAACTTACCGCACTGTACGACCTGTCACATAACTTACCGCACTGTACGACCTGTCACATAACCTACCGCACTGTACGACCTATCACATAACTTACCGCACTGTACGATATGTCACATAACTTACCGCACTGTACGACCTGTCACATAACTTACCGCACTGTACGACCTGTCACATAACTTATCGCACTGTACGATCTGTCACATAACTTATCGCACTGTACGACATGTCACATAACTTACCGCACTGTACGATCTGACACATAGCTTACCGCACTGTACGATCTGTCACATAACTTACCGCACTGTACGACCTGGCACATAACTTACCGCACGTTACGACCTGTCACATAAATTACCGCACTGTACGACCTGTCACATAACTTACCGCACTCTACGATTTGTCACATAACTTACCGCACTGTACGACATGTCACATAACTTACCGCACTGTACGACCAGTCACATAACTTACCGCACTGTACGATGTGTCACATAACTTACCGCACTGTACGACCTGTCACATAACTAACCGCACTGTACAATCTGTCACATAACTTACCACACTGTACGACATGTCACATAACTTACCCCACTGTATGATATGTCACATAACTGATCGCACTGTACGATGTGTCACATAACTTACCGCACTGTACAATCTGTCACATAACTTACCGCACTGTACGGCCTGTCACATAACTTACCACACTGTACGATATTTCACATAACTTACCGCACTGTACGATGTGTCACATAACTTACCGCACTGTACGATTTGTCACATAACTTACCGCACTGTACGACCTGGCACATAACTTACCGCACGTTACGACCTGTCACATAAATTACCGCACTGTACGACCTGTCACATAACCTACCGCACTGTACGACCTATCACATAACTTACCGCACTGTACGATATGTCACATAACTTACCGCACTGTACGACCTGTCACATAACTTACCGCACTGTACGACATGTCACATAACTTACCGCACTGTACGACCTGTCACATAACTTACCCCACTGTATGATATGTCACATAACTGATCGCACTGTACGATGTGTCACATAACTTACCGCACTGTACAATCTGTCACATAACTTACCGCACTGTACGGCCTGTCACATAACTTACCACACTGTACGATATTTCACATAACTTACCGCACTGTACGATGTGTCACATAACTTACCGCACTGTACGATTTGTCACATAACTTACCACACTGTACGGCATGTCACATAACTTACGACACTGTTAGATATGTACCAAAACTTACCGCACTGTACGATGTGTCACATAGCATACCGCACTGTACGAGCTGTCACATAAATTACCGCACTGTACGACCTATCACATAACATACCGCACTGTACGATATGTCACATAACTTACCGCTCTGTACGATCTGTCACATAACTTACCGCACTGTACGACCTGTCACATAACTTACCGCACTGTACGACCTGTCACATAACCTACCGCACTGTACGACCTATCACATAACTTACCGCACTGTACGATATGTCACATAACTTACCGCACTGTACGACCTGGCACATAACTTACCGCACGTTACGATCTGTCACATAACTTACCGCACTGTACGACATGTCACATAACTTACCGCACTGTACGACCTGTCACATAACTTACCGCACTGTACGATGTGTCACATAACTTACCGCACTATACGACCTGTCACATAACTAACCGCACTGTACAATCTGTCACATAACTTACCACACTGTACGACATGTCACATAACTTACCCCACTGTATGATATGTCACATAACTGATCGCACTGTACAATCTGTCACATAACTCACCGCACTGTACGGCCTGTCACATAACTTACCACACTGTACGATATTTCACATAGCTTACCGCACTGTACGATGTGTCACATAACTTACCGCACTGTACGATTTGTCACATAACTTACCACACTGTATGGCATGTCACATAACTTACGACACTGTTAGACATGTACCAAAACTTACCGCACTGTACGATGTGTCACATAACATACCGCACTGTACGAGCTGTCACATAAATTACTGCACTGTACGACCTATCACATAACATACCGCTCTGTACGATCTGTCACATAACTTACCGCACTGTACGACCTGTCACATAACATACCGCACTGTACGACCTATCACATAACTTACCGCACTGTACGATATGTCACATAACTTACCGCACTGTACGACCTGTCACATAACTTATCGCACTGTACGACCTGTCACATAACTTATCGCACTGTACGACCTGTCACATAACTTACCGCACTGTACGATGTGTCACATAACTTACCACACTGTACGACCTGTCACATAACTAACCGCACTGTACAATCTGTCACATATCTTACCACACTGTACGACATGTCATATAACTTACCGCACTGTATGATGTGTCACATAACTTACCGCACTGTACGATGTGTCACATAACATACCACACTGTACGATTTGTCACATAGCTTACCGCACTGTACGATTTATCACATAACTTACCACACTGTACGACCTGTCACATAACTGACCGCAATGTATGATCTGTCACATAACTTACCGCACAGTACGATCTGTCACATAACTTACCGCACTGTACGATCTGTCACATAACTTACCGCACTGTATGACCTATCACATAACATACCGCACTGTACGACCTGTCACATAA
The DNA here is from genome assembly GCA_014843695.1 of Archivesica marissinica. Taxonomy (NCBI): domain Eukaryota; kingdom Metazoa; phylum Mollusca; class Bivalvia; order Venerida; family Vesicomyidae; genus Archivesica; species Archivesica marissinica. The sequence goes on along the minus strand of CM026390.1, from coordinate 83,336,592 downwards.
CTTACCGCACTGTACGACCTATCACATAACTTACCGCACTGTACGATCTGTCACATAACTTACCGCACTGTATGACCTGTCACATAACTTACCGCACTGTACGACCTATCACATATCTTACCGCACTGTACGACCTGTCACATAACGTACCGCACTGTACGACCTATCACATAACTTACCGCACTGTACGATCTGTCACATGACTTACCGCACTGTATGACCTGTCACATAACTTACCGCACTGTACGACTTATCACATAACTTACCGCACTGTACGATTTGTCACATAGCTTACCGCACTGTACGATTTATCACATAACTTACCACACTGTACGACCTGTCACATAACTGACCGCACTGTACGATATGTCACATAACTTACCGCACAGTACGATCTGTCACATAACTTACCGCACTGTACGATCTGTCACATAACTTACCGCACTGTATGACCTGTCACATAACTTACCACATGGTACGATCTGTCACATAACGTACCACACGGTACGACTGTCACATAGCTTACCGCACTGTACGGCCTGTCACATAACTTACCGCACTGTACGATCTGTCACATAACTTACCGTACTGTACGATCTGTCACATAACTTATCGCACTGTACGACCTATCACATAACTAAACGCACTGTACGACCTGTCACATAACTTACGACACTGTTAGACATGTCCCAGAACTTAACACACCGTATGAACTGTACAGAGCTTATCACACTATTCACACAACGTAGTACCAGACGCAGACTTACCACAATTAGAGCCACAAAGTAGGACCAGTCCCAAAATGAATGAGCGTCTTGAACGTAATACATGATGTTCACCCAACTTTCCAGACTTATAACCTAGAAATTAAAAGTAAAACGTTTTGAATACACAATAAAAAAAGCCATATACACTAAATTATTAAATAAGCATCAGTATTGCAATACATTCCTATATATGTGAAATCTGTACACAGAGTATATTGAAATTAACAGATATAATTGTCAGCATGAAAGCATTAAGCATCGTGCCAAACGTGTTCAGCTTATTTTAGTAGCTTCTTCAAATAACATTTGAAACATGTGTTCATTGTATTGGATCGCTATAGTATGTCTCTTTTTGACACGTGATTGGCTACACAATCATGGGGTAAAGGCATAATCAAGTCCAAACACGTTCCCTATGTTATATTAGCCTTTGCCAATGTCATAGACTTGGATATTGCGGAATAATCAGACAGTGTATTAAGCTTTACGTTATACTGCATAGCTATTACTTGTGTATCGATTTCTCTTGAAACCTTAGTACTATCTTGTTGTTACGGCTTTTGCTCTGTGCTGCCTTAAGCATACTTTACGGTTGTGTTAAATGCATTGACGAGTTTCATAGACTAAGTACAGTTAAGAACGTTGTAATTTCACGCTTAGCTTCTAGCACGTTATGTCCATGCGACAATCTTAACACATATGATAATAGTGGGTTGGTGTAATGCTGCACACTACTTTATATGTATTACACAGTCACATAGAAAGCGGGTTCTTCCTTGTGTTTAATTATCGCTTAAAACACTGTCGTGACGCTATACCTTTGTACTTGCAGTCCATTATTATTAATATTGGACTTGTGTCAAAAGGACAGAGTGTTATATTAAGCACTATGCGTACCTATACGACATTAACACTTTTAATTAGTAGGATCGTATTGTATAAGTGTGTGCTTTAAGTAAGATATAAGCCTCAAACGGATCCAATATGTAAAATATTGGCACTGTCTTCAGCGCTGCACGCCTCATACAGTCCAATATTTTACATATAGGATCGTTTTCGGCTTATATCCTATACATACGACCCATGTAGACAACAAGTTCGTAAGGATCTATGTTGTGTTCGGATTGTATATTGCTACTCTACATTATGAATACAACGGAAGTGTACTTAACTATGGTTTAAAAACTGACAAATTGTCAAATAGTTTTGCAATAATGATTTGCAGACATGTTAATTCCAATGCTTATTACTGCTAATTACGTGTTAATTTGCATGAAATGTTCAATTGCAGAGATGTAAATTACAATTGCAGAGATGTAAATTACACTGCTGATTACTGATTCATATGAAATGCTAAATTGTAGAGATGTAAATTACACTACTAATTACTGGTTGATATGAAATGTTCAATTGCAGATATGTAAATTACACTACTAATTACTGGTTTATATGAAATTCTAAATTGTAGAGATGTAAATTACACTACTAATTACTGGTTTATATGAAATGCTAAAGTGTAATGATGTAAATTACACTACTAATTACTGGTTCATATGAAATGTTCAATTGCAAATATGTAAATTACACTGCTAATTACTGATTCATATGAAATGCTAACTTGTAGAGATGTAAATTACACTACTAATTACTGGTTCATATGAAATGCTAAATTGTAGAGATGTAAATTACAATACTAATTACTGGTTCATATGAAATGTTCAATTGTAGAGATGTAAATTACACTGCTAATTACTGGTTCATATGAAATACTAAATTGTAGAGATGTAAATTACACTACTATTTACTGGTTCATATGAAATGTTAAATTGTAGAGATGTAAATTATACTGCTAATTACTGATTCATATGAAATGCTAACTTGTAGAGATGTAAATTACACTACTAATTACTGGTTCATATGAAATGCTAAATTGTAGAGATGTAAATTACAATACTAATTACTGGTTCATATGAAATGTTCAATTGTAGAGATGTAAATTACACTGCTAATTACTGGTTCATATGAAATACTAAATTGTAGAGATGTAAATTACACTACTATTTACTGGTTCATATGAAATGTTAAATTGTAGAGATGTAAATTATACTGCTAATTACTGATTCATATGAAATGCTAACTTGTAGAGATGTAAATTACACTACTAATTACTGGTTCATATGAAATGCTAAATTGTAGAGATGTAAATTACAATACTAATTACTGGTTCATATGAAATGTTCAATTGTAGAGATGTAAATTACACTGCTAATTACTGGTTCATATGAAATACTAAATTGTAGAGATGTAAATTACACTACTATTTACTGGTTCATATGAAATGTTAAATTGTAGAGATGTAAATTATACTGCTAATTACTGGTTCATATGAAATGTTCAATTGTAGAGATGTAAATGACACTACTAATTACTGGTTCATATGAAATGTTCAATTGTAGAGATATAAATTACACTACTAATTACTGGTTCATATGAAATGTTCAATTGTAGAGATGTAAATTACACTACTAATTACTGGTTCATATGAAATGTTCAATTGTAGAGATGTAAATTACACTACTAATTACTGGTTCATATGAAATGTTCAATTGTAGAGATGTAAATGACACTACTAATTACTGGTTCATATGACATGTTCAATTGTAGAGATGTAAATTACACTACTAATTACTGGTTCATATGAAATGTTCAATTGTAGAGATGTAAATTACACTACTATTTACTGGTTCATATGAAATGTTCAATTGTAGAGATGTAAATTACACTACTATTTACTGGTTCATATGAAATGTTCAATTGTAGAGATGTAAATTACACTGCTATTTACTGGTTCATATGAAATGTTAAATTGTAGAGATGTAAATTACACTACTAATTACTGGTTCATATGAAATGTTCAATTGCAGTGATGTAAATTACACTGCTAAATATGCCAAATTCCATGCATTTGAACGGTTTCCCCAAGTAATAGCTCAATGTGAGCTCAACGTTATTGTAGTTGTCATACCAGCCTGGAACTGTCGTAGAGCCAATTCTGGTACACATGGTTTCAATAGCAATATGTTTTGTAACACTGTATACACTGTAATAGTCTATTGATCTCGCCATTGTGTGCATATAACACCATTACATATATCATAGCAGCTATATGGGACATTTCCAAGAAACATCTATACCTGCACGATATATCTAACATAGCAAACTACAGCATAATGTTATATGTACATAGACATGCCAAAATGGAAATGTCGGCCTACAATGGTCTCGTCTCTTCGTGTTAAAGAAAGACACGTGGGAAATAGTCGGAATATTCTCAGATGTAATTGAAAGGCAATTCTGTATCAACCTACTCTAAGCTATAACCATGTGTCCATTCTTCGCAGAAACAAGTCTATACTTAAAATTGTAAACGTGCGTATGGCCATTGATGTTGGAGTGACCATATGGAATGGTTAAATTATTATCAGATCATTGATCACATATATTAATAACTAGGTCAGCCATTTCTGAATGAATTCAAATATGTGCAGGTCAATATTCAAATTTTAATATGCACGTTGTTATGCCACCAGTATATGTATTGCAGTGTTGAATATACTGAGTATAAAACATTTCATAGAAGATTAATAAATTGTTTTAGTCATAGAAAGTCATCGATATATTAAAGCAGCATTACATCGTATGCAATAAAAGATATTTGAAAAATTCAAATTTTACGTATGGGTAGCAATGTTTTCTACATCCTCTGTTGTTTCACGCATGCGTGCTGTGCGTGTTAAAGTTCGTGTGTTGATAAACAAATTCGCGTATACGACGGTTTAAATTTATTGGAATGTTATCGTTTCTGAGCGACTATTTCGATTTTTGTAAACACACACATATTAGTATTTATATTTTACCCAAAACATCCTTTATTACGATGTAATGCTGCTTTAAATAATGTACACGACTCAGTGTCGCAACATAGCAAGAATCTGCGTGACATCGAATTCATATCTAAAATAAAAGTCTTAAGCGAAACAAACTGTTTCATTCCTATTCATTAATGTTGTATTAAATTATAATATGAATGGACGAACGTTCGTGTGAGAGACAGATTGACCATGGATTTTATAAATGGCATTACGATTGACGTGGCGTTACGTTTGACGTGGCATTACGATTGACGTGGCGTTACGCTTGACGTGGCATTACGATTGACGTGGCGTTACGTTTGACGTGGCGTTACGTTTGACGTGGCATTACGATTGACGTGGCGTTACGTTTGACGTGGCATTACGATTGACGTGGCGTTACGTTTGACGTGGCGTTACGTTTGACGTGGCGTTACGTTTGACGTGGCATTACGATTGACGTGGCATTACGATTGACGTGGCATTACGATTGACGTGGCGTTACGTTTGACGTGGCGTTACGTTTGACGTGGCGTTACGTTTGACGTGGCGTTACGTTTGACGTGGCGCTACGATTGGCGTGACGTTACGTCTGACGTGGCGTTACGTTTGACGTGGCGTTACGTTTGACGTGACGTTACGTTTGACGTGGCGTTACGATTGACGTGGCGTTACGTTTGACGTGGTATTACGATTGACGTGGCATTACGTTTGACGTGGCGTTACGTTCGACGTGGCATTACGATTGACGTGGCGTTACGATTGACGTGACGTTACGTTTGACGTGGCGTTACGTTTGACATGGCGTTACGTTTGACGTGGCGTTACGTTTGACGTGGCGTTACGATTGACGTGACGTTACGTTTGACGTGGCGTTACGTTTGACTCAAGTGAAAACGGCAACGTTCGCGCTATACTTGTAAGTTTAACATTTATTTTTAGAACAAACAATCTAAACGAAAGTACCTTAAATGTTGAAAAATGGAAATGACTGAAAAACATAGTTTTGGGAAAACATTTTTTTGGAAAATTTCACCCACTGGGTCCCTTTTGATAAATCGCTTCACAAATAATAATTTCATAGTTACGCTTATATACCATATATTCAATAATAATGCATGCGAATGTGACTGAACATATTCTAAGAAAAGATACCCGCATGATTTTCATGATTGCAGCTGTTGTAAATATTATAGAAGTTTAGACTAAAACTGTTAACCTGCAAGCGTTGATATATACCTGGAATATTGCCACCCAAGCAAGACCAATGTTGTCGAATGAGATAGCGCCCTGGAACGGGTTCTTATCTCCGGCATCACATACTGTATAGTACTGGTTCCAGTTCACACAGGAACTATTCGATGGGGTATTATTTTGGTTTGGTTTCGCTGTTCCATTGCATTTAATGCCTTCGAACTGATAACGTGGTAGGTTTTGGCATAAGCGCATACCCGACTCACCGGGTCTGGCACATATATAGTCCTCGTATTCTCTTACAGGTATATAATACGGCTTCAAACTGACACTGCAATAGTAAACGAAGGGATGTGTTAATCACACACAGTTCATTGTTTAATACGTACAGGTTTTTTTGAACAAATCATTATAATGAAAGTCGATGCACAACAATTAATATATCATACCAGTAAGTATAGTTATAACAACACATTGATATATTATACTCCTAAGCAGTGATGCCAATACATTAATATATTATACCAGTAAGTATAGTTATAACAACACATTGATATATTATACCCCTAAGCAGTGATGACAATACATTAATATATAGCATAGTGATGCCAATACATTAATATATAGCATAGTGATGCCAATACATTAATATAGCATACCCATACACATAGTGATGATAATACATTGGTATATCATACCCATACACATAGTGATGATAATACATTGATATATCATACCCATACACATAGTGATGATAATACATTGATATATCATACCCATACACATTGTGATGATAATACATTGATATAGCATACCCATACACATAGTGATGATAATACATTGATATATCATACCCATACACATTGTGATGATAATACATTGATATATCATACCCATACACATAGTGATGATAATACATTGATATATCATACCCATACACATTGTGATGATAATACATTGATATAGCATACCCATACACATTGTGATGATAATACATTGATATATCATACCCATACACATAGTGATGATAATACATTGATATATCATACCCATATACATAGTGATTTCATATAACGGTCAGCTACGCTCCTGAATTGACGTGTGTATTATTGGAGTGTATAGTAAGGTAATGCTACTATCGTTTAGAGATAATTTAAATCAGATTAGTCTAAAAATAAATATGTACAGGCACAAATGGTGATGTATAACGGTAAATCTGTACCATAAATGTTGTTATTCATGACACACGCGTTGTATTACTCATGGATTCATATGATTTTTCTATGTCAACATATTATTTAAAATACTGAGATTATGTGGCAAATGTTTGGAGGAAAAAATACCAGAGATATAGGAAATTATATTCAGTAGAAATCTGCTTCCTCACCGATGTAGTGGCGCTTTAATGTTAGTTGAGGAAAATCACAGATACACGTAAATTCAATATACAATATAATTATGGTCAGGTAAAACAAGATAAATTTAGTTAAAATGGACGTATACCTGAACCTGCATACACCACTAACCATAAGTATATTCCACTAGTATTATGTGAGATGGTACGGTGGTCGCGAGATCGGACAGGTGGGTTGTCTCCGTGTACTCCGGTTTCCTCCCACACGCGTTACCACATTTACGCTTCTCCCCGAGCCAATGAGGGTGATTAATATAAGTTATTAAAACCTGCTTCGTAATTGTTGTAAAATACATAAAGTTTAAACTAGTATTACACGTGGCCAATGGTAGCATTGACTGTATTACATTTGTACCAAACACATGTTGTATATAATGCTTACTTCGTTGTACATTTTACCTAAAATATCTGTTCTACTTTCTCAAACATAGCTAAATCTCTAGGGCTGTAGATAGAAGATTGGCTCTTTGTATCTCATTACTGTCCTTGCTCTTCCAAGAATAAATGGTTATATTGTAATCAAACATACAAAGCTCATCCACTTCAAGCAACACTTAATACTTTGTCTATAGATTGAGTCGAGGCTACATGTTAATAACTGTGTCCGAAGAATATTGCAAATACATAATTGATGGATTGTACTGTTACTTGATAAATTACAAAGCTTATTACATTGACAATGTTTTCTAAGAAACGCATGTGATTGTTATATAGTGTGCAATAAACGTTGCAAGATTATAATGTCATTGTTCTAATACACTCTGTACTCGTTTGTATTGACACAAATGAAACAGACTTTATGAATAGGATATAAGCCGAAAAGGATCCAATATGTAAAATAGTGGACTGTGTGAGACGCGTTGTGCCGAATACAGTACCAATATTTTACATATTGGATCAGCTATAGGCTTATATCTTACTTAAAACACACACTTGTACAACAAGATCCTACTAATAAAAATGGTTAATTTCGTACATGTACGCGTAAGATTTAATTAATATTCTGTCCTGTTGACACCAGTCCAATATTAATAATAATGGACTGCAAGTACAAAGGTATGACGTCATGACAGTGTTTTAAGATAGATGAAAGTATTGAAAGTAATCCAAAATAACAGTTAACGCTAATCCTGGCAGATACTTGGTCATAAGTATATGTTATATATTAATATTAATAATACAAGGATAAGCTGAGAGAGTGATTAATATAACTTGATACGCAACCGAGCTAAAATAAAGGTGCATAATCTAAGGATAAGCTGTGAATTTAATTGATTGAGTTTACAGTTAATTGTATACATATACAACAACAACAACATTTATTGCATTAAGACATCAGCTGATGCTTATAGCATAATTATACAGATAAAATACATATACATGTATTGTGAATACATATATGAACTTGTCCTAGTGAATCATATGACTAAATTATCGCTTAATGCAAGTTTATACACATTTATGTTTAGCTCGATTGCGAAAAAATTTATTACAACTTAATAAATTAATCACTATCGATACCTCATTCTTGGTGGAATCCATGGCCACGAGGGCTAGAGAAGAGGACATGTGGAATTTAAATGCCTTGCCTAAAGGCACCATCGTAACGGATCCAGTGGACCTTTCGCACCTGAAGCTTACGCGCTAACATGACTTCGTGTTTAATGTAAGTGATGGAGTAGTTCGGTTTATCGGCGCATCAATACAATTCAAGGCATATCGTAGTATCATAGTCTATTACAAATACCGTATATTGAAATATACGTAAAATAAATATGCAATGCAACAGGTCACGTGTAATATAGTTTGTAAAACAGTACACATCTATGCTTTACGGAGAATGTGTGAATTAATAAAACGTGTGATAAAATATTTAAAAACGACTGGGTCGAAAATTCCTTTACTAACCTAACGCTATACTAGTCTTGACGAATGGGTGCTACATCGACACCAATTAATTGAGATGTGCTCAATATTGATAGAGGAATTACAATGTATTCACAATGCTGGAGAATGAGTCAAATGGGTATGCACAAATCTCAACTGTTTCCTCTATTCGACTTGCACGATAACTATAGAAGAGGACGCAAAAAGAGTTGGTTTAGTTAACTGAATTTTGCTATAAGTAAGTAAGTAATTTGTTTATTAGTGTGACCTGTGTACATATCAGACACTATTTACATATAAATTATACAATTAAATACACCCGGCACATTGGCCTATAAGTCACTTACAAATATAATACTAGAAACATATCACATAATAAAACACATACAACATTATTTCTCTGACAAACAAAAATAGTCGATTATAGTAGTTATATCAAAACTAGAAATGTGGCCAAGGGACACGGATGTTCCACTTCGTCTCTTCTCTGCAGAGTCTAGGACCATAAATCAGTCTTGTATAACATATCACAGTGAGGTTTTAATAGAACTAAAGGGTTGAGTTACCCGTAACACAGAATACGGACGGATGCACCTGACGGATGGACGGATGGACAAGATCAAATGTGTGTACCATCAAACTGGGGCACACACCATGGGACATAACTAGTCCAGGTTTCATTGTGCAAAGTTTGATTGAGCATAATACATTATTCTATATTCAAGACAGTTTGTCATTTTGACGTAGTGTAATCAAGCATCGATTGTGTTTAGTAGCACTATATGGTAACTTAGTCGTGCTTAGATTAAGTGTTTGATCAGCCATTGCTTAGCAACGAATACTAATATGACTTGGTTATTTTGTTGTTGTGTTGTTGATCCATATGTGTATAGTGTTGCATATTCTGCACACATTGTTCATATTTCATTTAATCCTACGATAAAGTTGAAATGGTCAATCTTTGATTGTGATATTGACATGTACATTTAAAATCACTTTAATAAACATTTCAAATGTATATATATGTTCAATAAAAATTTAATAAAAGTTTCATACACATTGTAATCTTAAGATTAAAGTTTTGAATTTTAAAAGATAAAAACATGTTGTTGAGAAAATTGTATACAAATACCGAGATAGTTAATTTGCTTCGTGGTATATACTAGCCATTTGTGATATTCTGAATGCTCCTAATGTATACGTAAACAATGGTGATGCATTGGACAATTAGTTTGATAAATGACGGTCTGAATGATCATACACTATCAATCCATAATCAAGTCTGAATTATGCGTGTGCTCTGTACATTCTGAGAATGACATTTCGATCTTTCCGTATTTGCCATTACTTTGATGAGCTGCCTTGAGGAATCTTCCTTGCAGATATTGCAAGCGAACATTGTTCTTCGCGAAATTTAGCTTCAGGCTCAAACGGAATAGTGACTCCATCGAATTTTAATACAGTCCTCATTAGACCAAGGCTTTTTAAGATTTGTAGAATTCATCGATGATTTTTGCATAAATTGTTCTGCTATGCCTTGTCAAATAGACGTAAATGTGAATAGACGATCTTTTAATGTTTTAAATCGTCCAAAGAACTTTGATTTTAACTCATAGTTTCTATTGTGTCCCATTCGTTACTGTTTGTAACCTTCTGAGAACAATTGGAATTTGATCATTTCCGCAAATGTCGTCACCTATTTTCAATTCTAGGACAAACAAAATCAGTCTCAACTATGTAGATCAAGTAATGAATAATTCCGAGATACATGATGAAGGTACGTGCAGGTATGCGATTGTTCACAAGGCATTACACATATCGTGTCTATAAATGTTTCAAATAGTTCACCTCGAGTATATATGTCTATTCATACCAGTACAGTATGGTGCACATTAAGATCGCATGAAGTAATGAAAGTCAAATTTAATTATGTAGCTCAGCCACTGGGGGTTTCTGCTTCACGAGTTATGAAGTGAACATATGGATATCATGTGTGCTATATGGCAACCTATTGGATATTAATGTTTATTTTGATAGACATATGCAGTGTGAGGGAGGTGCCTCTGTGACCTAGTGGTTAATGTCGTTGACCTCAAATCACAGGCATCTTGGTCGAATCCAATTGAGGGTGTCGAATTATTTAATGTGAGAACGCTATCCACCAAGACAGACGGATCCGTAGTCCAATGGTAGCACGCTGGACTGGTAATCCAGGGATCGCAGGTTCGAGCCCCCGTCTGACACTAATAACATTAACAGTCTTTCAGATGGGACGTTAAACCGAGGTCTCGTGTCGGTGCTTTACACCGTGCACGTAAAAGAACCAGAGGAGACTCTGGAATGGGTCTCTGTCTGTATCATTGCACTATCCTCCAACATCTAAAATGACTACTCTCTTCGGGAGGTGTCGCTCATATGGGCAACCGGTAGCGATGATAAATAAACGTAAAACACAAAACATCCATCTGGTTTGCGGGATGTTGGTGGTTTTAACCGTGTATCTGTCCGTGCCTGCTATCAAACCGCTCGGAGGGGCACGCGTGGGCTTTTTTGGGCGTGGTGCGATATTCAGCCCCATAACAGAAACAAGCACATACAAAGAGGATGAACTCGTTATTCTTTATGAACAGAAATATTGTAGGAATAGTTACACAAACAGTATTATTTGTTTCAAAACCTTTTCTTGAAGAGATAATTCAGATGTTCATGAATTTGATTCAAAAACAAAAAGGGTCATTATAATCGGGGGTTATAGCATGGCAATACTTTATAGAAGATCTATTATTCATTTGATTTAACTATACACTTGGATTGAAGTACTACATGCACACAGAAACATGATTATTAATATTGCCTAGCAATTAGAACCTGAGAATCGTGGTTCGTATACTTCTGGAACGACGATATATCGGTATCATCAACAGCCATACCGTTCAGAGCGTAATATCGACTTAGGTTGAATAACGGATCATTACCACACGTCGTCCGCCTATCGGTAGTTTGGTATAAGGCTATTTTATTGTATGCTGTTTACTGCACCATCGAGATTATAGAAGTACCGACGTTGTTGCGTGGATGTTTTACAGACTGTGATAACGATTTATGAGGAGGAACATATTGTTTTTCAGGTGGTGCTTGTGGCATAGTAGACTGAGCTGATGTAAACCATGATAGATTGATTTACAGCATTCCGATTTAGAAGTTGAATTGTTTGCATGCCATTTAGCTATTGAACAATCTATTGCTCCTGATGTTTTATCCTAGCCTCTGGAAATATAATAGTCTACGCAAATATGAACTATGAAACAACGTCACGGTTTATATACTAGGTATTACAGATGCACGTCTTGTATGCATTCTGTTCGATGCAATTTGCTAATACGTATCGGCACTTGCTGTGTTAGTGTACATATATATAGTCTCCGATTTACAATTGGCGTCCAAATATAAACCACAGCTATGACATCATTGGCGAGGATTTGGGACATACATGATAACTTTGGAAAGTAAATAGCCGATGTTGAATGAAGGTTGGAAGATGAGTGCACACCCAGTGAGCATGCAATTGCTGCTTTCCATTTATCTGCTTTATTCATTTACGTTTGATGCGTCTAGCAGAAGTGACATGCTGATCCCTCACCATATCCACAATATTATCTCTGTCTTGGCAACCCCAGCAAGGTCAGGGTAACGGATTACCCCTATTGATGAATTGAGGGACTGATTCGGATCATAATTACCAAAAACATTGAAGAATGAAGTAAGAGAATGTAGATGTCGATAGAGGATTGCATACTGCAACAGGCAGGTTTTCAGATCAGACTATATTACTGATTTTGGAAATAGCCCAATATGCACTACTCCTGATTGATATTTCTATGAAAAAGTGTGTGTTTTACGTTTATTTATCATCACTACCGGTTGCCCATATGAGCGACGCCTCCTGAAGAGATTAGACATTTTAGATTGTTGGAGGATAGTGCAATGATACAGACAGAGACTCATTCCAGATTCTCCTCTGGTTCTATTACGTACACGGTGTACAGCACCGACACGAGACCTTGGTTTAATGTCCGATCTGAAAGACTGTTAATTTTATTAGGATCAGACGGGGGCATCGAACCATGCGACCCCTGGATTACCTGTACAGCGTGTTACCATTGGACTACATATCCGTCTCTTTGAAACAGGGAGAGAAAGTCTAATATTTGCACTTGCGTTATTTGATTATAAGATTTGGTTATTGAGAAAACCGCGCACATCCCGTGTCATCGCTGGCACGTTATGCTGTATATTTTAAGTAAGATTTCCATATGATCTATATACGGTTCTTCACATGCAGTACCCACCCTCCATCGAATCACATAAGGGGATACAGAACCGGTGCGCATGGCAGTCGCACACGTGCATGGGATAATATTAGTAATATATATATGGACGGGAAGTATTGGTCATTAAACTGACACTGCTCAGAATCGATCGATGGATTACCTGCCCGATTCATAGGCCACAGCCTCTAGGACAGATATTTGAAGCATATAGTTGGCAACACACACCAGAGACTGAGTGTAAACCAGTTGTATTTTTAAAAGTTGTACATGTATATTGTCAATGTGGCTGGTAGATAAGATAACGGTGATATAGAAATAGAACAACACTTATAGTCTTTAATATTACTATGGGTTATCATATGGCTAGAATGTGACCAGCCAGGGTGGACAATGGACTACTTTATGCTAATTAGATATCACGAACAAATCCGGTCGTTTCCGTTTATTTCCGTGTCGCAATTGATATCATTTCATTGGGTAACCATACGATCAGAACAATGCCGTGAAGTTACGTCATTATATGAGAACAGCGATACGTCATCGATGTCGCAATAAATGACGTATCACTACCATTAATGTGTTGTCCACGTGACTACTATTACTCTTTGACCCACAATGTTCTTGTATTGTGTGTAAACATCACGTATCTAACCACAGAAAGATTGATCTCCCTTTATTGATTATTTTCTTTGATCATAAATGTGATTTAAGGTATAGATTATTTGAATCTTCACTCGTGTTGGATGTAAAACGTGTTTCATTAGGGAAATGAAACCGTTAAACTTATCATGATTGTACGTGTTGTTTATACTTTTAAGTGACGATCAACATCGATGTGAGTAAATTGTCACATTCCAATTACCGCATCATACGCCATTGATGCATGTATATAGATTGGCATAATTATGCATCAACAGCATACGAAAGGTGAGCAAATAAATCGAGCACCTCCATAGAGCTGTGTATAAGGAACTCCTATTCATTAGCTGAGGACCCGTGCTAAGAACTCGGCAGACCTTTTGATATATAATTGATCTTTGTCATCATGATTTTCCACATGGTTCGTCGGTGGCGAGGGTAAATATACTCAATCATCATCATCATCATTTTGCTACACGTACATATTTCATGTGGTTTACCTACGTGTGTCTTGCAAACACTATACGTTGCTGATGTACCGCTTGGCCAATACACACCCACACTTTTTAAGTTTTCAACCGACTTCTCGGTTCTCTTGGCAAATATTGAAAATGAGCATGTGAACGCTCAGTCGTTATCATGTGTTGAGATCAGCCGAGCAAACATGGGAATTGTAGTGATTTGAAAACAATATCTAAGCATGGAAACCATGTATAAACAAACTCATTAACATATCCGGATATGTACCAGTGGATTTGAAACTGAATAAGGATATAACTTTATATGGCGGTCTGGATACAGACAATGAAGTATATATGCTTTATTCTCACAGGGGATGATGCTAATCTCCAATAACCCCTTCGTACCACTCTAAGCTTAATAACTGTGTATGAAAGTTAAGGAATTATAACATGCCAATAAATGCATAACGACCCGTCAAACTCATCTAATATGCCGGAAATTAGGTATTAATCTTCAAAACGAAGACAGACACACGAGGATGAAGGTCACCCAGCACCGCTATCAATATTCAAGTCGTTTCTGCTGTCGCTGCTATGCAACAAGATTAACTGAACTAAGCTCATACTACTAACTTACTTGTATGCTATGTTATCACTGATATTTATGAAGCATCTGTTCCGCAGGACTCCCGACCATAGCTGGACACCAATTATACCGAAGATAAAGAACACAAAGAAACACAACAACAAGACGTTCCCCAACATTGGCAACGTATCGAGTAGAAGCATCACAAGGATTCGCATACCTGAAATAACAAAGGCCATGAATAGGTACACGCAACAGTTACACTACTCAATTATGTGTCCGATTAGCGCAGTGGTTAGCGCGCTCGATTCTCATAAATGCATCCCGGATTCGATCCTCGGACCGGCAAATATGTGAAATGGTAAGATGGTCGCCAGATTGGACAGGTGGGTTTTCTAAGGGTACTCCGTTTTCCTCCCACACGAATGACCACATTTACGCTTTTATCCGTCCGCGCCAACGAGAGTGATTAATAAAAGTTGTTAAAACTTGCTTCGCAATCTTTGTAAAATAAATAAAGTGTAACAGAAAGAACTCAATGATCCAATATACGGAATACTCTGATGTACATGACTGTATAGTGTAAGTAAAGCATACGTTATCAACATTTGCATAGTTTGTAAAACGAAAGGTTCGTGACATGTTTCTTGTGAATATTCTGCTGAATTTGCTGTATCAAGTTCAAACTGACTACTAAAGTCAATGGATATATCCGTACTCTTTATAAGAAATACATGTACTAGTATGTGTATCAAATTGTTGAGTGTTTGCTTTGTTGGGTTTTTCAAATTCAGTATATCTGTATGACTCGTATTCATGTGTTACCGTTGTAGCTGCATTATTTTAGTTTGTTTGTCCTGAGACTTAGTTGCTTCCAGTACGTAAGCTGTATATATATGTACTGTATATGTATTGTTAACATGTGTCCCTGCATCCTGTACTGATGCTAGTTGTACCAATTAAGTCATTGATTTACTAGGTTAATATTCTGTATGACTAACAAGCACATTTGTCTTACCTACATAACTTAGTTATGTTTTAACATGTTTCAGCATTTATTTTAGAAACAAATTAATAATAAATATGCATACTATTATCAGTGATTCTAATTGTATAGCTGTTTCCATTATGCTATGTTATATAGTTGATTCAAAACTCACGCAGAGCTTGTGTTGTACTGTTGCTATCTTGCCGACTCAAAATAAAATTTATCTTATCTTGTAGGACACATATTTGTTGTGACACTCGGTAACTATGAGTGTTGGTTTGTTCAGATGTTATATATGTCTAGCTAAGATCATGCTAATACGACATCACTGTACATCTACTAGCGTATATAAAGAAAAGTGTGTATATTTGTAGTTTCAATCACTCAGTTAAATAAAATCACTGATGGTCACGGGTTCAATACCCTCTCAGGCTGTGTTCCTTTATATACAAGTTGGCAGTTTATAACGGAACACCAATTACTGGTTAACCGATGGAGCCTGCCAAGTAAAAAGAGTTGTTAGGTATATTGCCCGCCGGCTATATAGCCCACACTGGTGCTGAGATCATACACCCAGAATAACCATACACAAAAACATATGCCCAGCATATAGAGTGCTAACCGGATGGTGGACTAAAGTGCTGAACACACGCACAATTAGCCTGTATATTACCATAGCGGAAGAGTGGCGGGGTAATTACACTGGAGACAATCACAAAGGCTTATTACGAGTGACATGAATGATTTGATCTTCACCAAATGTACGTGATTAGCGTTAATTCCTATCATTATTCAGTCGTGAAGAAATCGCCCCCTGCCTCGCACGCTCCCCACATATTGTTCGCAAATTATAATACCTAGCGCTGGAATTTCGTGAATTTTTTATCCAATTTGACACATCAGCTATGTTCTTTTTTTCTCAGTGTTGAAAGTAATTGTTTGACACAAGTCATATACAACCAGACACAGCTCTTTCAGTTACACATGTACAGCTCTACCAAGAGCCATGGGTTGTTTTATGCTATAGTTAGGATGAGGGCGTGGACAAGCGTGCAACTAATCATGCATACTATCAATAAGGTGCATCCCTACGCCGTAGCAAATAGTCCCTGATATTCCACTCAAATAAGCGATACAGTACTATATGCCGCTATATATAGTGCATATGTAGCATAGTATTCATTTAAGAGGTGATTCTGGAATGGAATTCTGTATGTATCATTGCATTATCCTCCACAAATCTAAAATGACTAATCTCTTCAGGGGGCATCGCTTATATGGGTAACCGGTAGCAACGATACATAAACGTAAAACACACACTCACTAGTCCGTGTCTAAATTTCCGATTGATTTGCCTTGTCTACCGAATGTCTACTGAATGACAACTGGAGTGTTAGTATATAGTGAGGCAGTAATCCCGTTCGACAACTTAGTCTCAGTTTAATTCTTACTAAACAGTGTCGATATAGTCTACTCACGTAAGTCACTTGGCTGAGCATTAATAGCCAATGCATTTATCCTGACTTACTGCTCCTAGACACCTATGACACGTGGTGCTTCACGATATACGACTGTTCACTCACACTACGTCTAACTTACTGGTAGTCGTGATAGCGCAGCGGTAACACGTTCGCTTCAGATGTGAAATGCCCGGAGTTCGAGCCCCGCTGGAGCCGGTATGATTCTGCCATTAGCCAATCATTTAAATTCAACATTGCCTACTCTCACTCCATCGTAACGATGGATTCCATCAGGAATGAGGTCTCGAGTGTGATTAATATAAGTTGTTAGAACGTGTTTCGCAATCGAGGAAATGTGTATAAATTAAACTTACTTGGTATTCTATTTATAGCTCTCAACGGTCTGAGCACCCTGATAGTTCTAATTGCTGAAAGACTGAGGTTCTCCGAATCAATTCCATACTCTAGTGTGCTGAAGGAAAAATAGAGTATAAATTCATTAAAATACATACATGTTTAGTTTATAGGCACATAATTTGCAATCCACATTTCGAAGATATTAATAATTATAAATATAGTTTCAGATAAAATTGTATAAACATAACAAACACAAATAGTTATTATTAGTTCAATATATTTGATAGTCCGCATAATGGTTCAAAATACAAAGCTGGCGACAAACGGTGGAGTGGAGTGTAAGGGTAACTAACTACATTTACTGTGTTTCACAACCGTGTGAATATTAAAATGTGTGTGTGTGTGAATTGCGTAATGTAACAACACACAAACAGTACATACATACGTTTTATATAACAGTTGATAAAGAATAGCCATACACACGCAGACAAGGAAACATACGCCATACATATTGCTTACCCTTTGCAAAACACAGCAATGTATGTATGTATGCAGCGTACACCCATCGTTATTCAGCAGAACACAGTGTTGGAATTCCAAGCAAGTGAAGAGAACGTGGGAGATTAGCATGCACATACATACAGTGGAAAATGTAGATATCACTGGACAGTTCGACCGTGAGAGTATGTGCTATGTCAGCTTGCATAATGGGTTAGTTGCTGTGTAATGATGTTAGAGTGAATACATGCACAACAATACATACAAGAGAACACGTCGTTACCACCTTACACATTCTGTCATACGTTTGTTTGGTTTGTTTAACACTTTATTTCTTTTACAACGATTGCGAAGCCAATTTTAACAACTTATATTAATCACTCTTGTTGGCGCGGATGAAAACGTAAATGTGGTCATTCGTGTGGGAGGAAACCGTGGTACTCCGGAGAAAACCCACATGTCCGATCTGGTGACCATCGTACCATCTCACATACTTCCCGGTGCGAGGATCGAACCCGGGTTGCATTGGTGAGAAGCGAGCGCGCTAACGGCTGCGCTAATCGGACAGCCACATACGTTTGAAGCAATGAGTACACTATGTTCACTCTGGAACGACAACTGACATACGGAGTGACGTAGGACGACACAACACATTTCAACACAACACGTTCATGCAGTACGACACGTCTAAGTGGTCAATGAAGAACAAATCCTTACTTGCCAATTACGGTGTCAATAACTCTTTATTTGCATGAAAATGCATGAAAGTCAAAAAGGAACAAATTAAAAAACACAAATGTGGAGAAATTGATCTACCTATCCATGGCTATTGTAAAACATTCAAAACTCTATTAAATTCACTATCATGTACTGATTCCATCATCGTGTCGGAGATACATGGACGCAGAATATATGTATTTCTAAAGTTTACTCAGAAGCGTTATACTAAAAAAGCCAAGCACAGAAACAAGCATACAACATATAGTACAATTAAGCCGTCTAATATGTGTGTTATTCCTATGCTATAGATATATTGAGATATATTTCTTTATTTATAGAGGGTGACCTAATTAGTTCTGAAGTAATCTTCTGTATGACCCTCTAATCTTCCTTAGGGACATTATAATCGATACATGAAGATACATGAGTAATGTGTAGTGTCTTTTACTGGAGAAAAATCGATTGTCATGTAATTAGAAAAAGTGTGAATGAAACAGTTTTGAGCAGCACTATGCATTGCATGAAAACAAGCATATCGTCAATCGCCCTATTTCCGGACACCACCTGTTTTCGAATTTGTTTGCAAATAACGTCATTGTTATCAATAGCAGGTACTTCGATTTCATGGTAAGCACGAAAAGGAGCACAAAACAGATCAATATTCATCTTTTATTTCGAAAATGTTGATGTTGTTTCATTAGTCTCATTCACATGCATGTACCCTAAAACGCCCTTACACAGAGATGTATGCAACGAAATAGGTGTTTATTTTTGTAACGGGGAAGCCAAATACTTGGCTGAACAAGGTAGCGTGTCAATCATGTGGCAATACCGGAAACACATTTATCGTACATGGAATTTGATTGTTGTCCGAAACTTAGGTCCTGTTTTTACCACATGTTGAATTCACGTGCATGAGAAATTGTTGTTTTATTTTAAAATGTGTTAGGCAATCTGAGTTTAATCAAGCGTATTAAATGCATTAATGATCACTTCACATCGTAATATTATTGCATCCAGTGATAACACGCCGGACTGGTAATACAGGGATCGCAGGTTCGATCCCCAGTCTGACGCTAATAAAATTAACAGTGTTTCAGATGGGACTTTAAACCGATGTCTCGTGTCGGTGCTTTACATCTGCACTTAAAATAACTAGAGGATACTTTGGAATGGGTCTCTGTCGGTATCATTGCACTATCCTCCAAAAATCAAAAACGACTAATCTATGTGACGTCTGTGTACTGATCATGGATATCTATGTGACGTCTGTGTACTGATCATGGATATATATGTGACGTCTGTGTACTGAGCATGGATAACTATGTGACGTATGTGTACTGATCATGGATATCTATGTGACGTCTGTGTACTGATCATGGCAATCTATGTGACGTCTGTGTACTGATCATGGATATCTATGTGACGTCTGTGTACTGATCATGGATATCTATGTGACGTCTGTGTACTGATCATGGATATATATGTGACGTCTGTGTACTGATCATGGATATCTATGTGACGTATGTGTACTGATCATGGATATATATATGTGACGTCTGTGTACTGATCATGGATATCTATGTGACGTCTGTGTACTGATCATGGAAATATATGTAACGTCTGTGTACTGATCATGGCAATTTATGTGACGTCTGTGTACTGATCATGGAAATCTATGTGACGTATTTGTACTGATCATGGAAACCATTGCGACGTCTGTGTACTGATCATGGAAACCATTGCGACGTCTGTGTACTGAGCATGGAAACCATTGCGACGTCTGTGTACTGATCATGGAAACCATTGCGACGTCTGTGTACTCATCATGGAAACCATTGCGACGTCTGTGTACTGATCATGGAAACCATTGCGACGTCTGTGTACTGAGCATGGAAATCTATGTAACGTCTGTGTACTGATCATGGCAATCTATGTGACGTCTGTGTACTGATCATGGAAATCTATGTAACGTCTGTGTACTGATCATGGAAATCTATGTGACGTATTTGTACTGATCATGGAAACCATTGCGACGTCTGTGTACTGATCATGGAAACCATTGCGACGTCTGTGTACTGAGCATGGAAACCATTGCGACGTCTGTGTACTGATCATGGAAACCATTGCGACGTCTGTGTACTCATCATGGAAACCATTGCGACGTCTGTGTACTGATCATGGAAACCATTGCGACGTCTGTGTACTGAGCATGGAAATCTATGTAACGTCTGTGTACTGATCATGGCAATCTATGTGACGTCTGTGTACTGATCATGGAAATCTATGTAACGTCTGTGTACTGATCATGGCAATCTATGTGACGTCTGTGTACTGATCATGGAAATCTATGTAACGTCTGTGTACTGATCATGGCAATTTATGTGACGTCTGTGTACTGATCATGGAAATCTATGTGACGTCTGTGTACTGATTATGGAAATCAATGTGACGTCCATGAACTGTTCATGGAAACCATTGTGACGTTTGTGTAGTGATCATGGCAATGCTTGTAGTTCTCAGTCTTATGTTATATTTATATTTCGGGTTTTACGCCTGCATCAGCACCATTTTGGGCTATATCGCCGGCGGGCAGTTTACCTAACAATACCTTTCCTGGGCAGGCTCCAGCGGTTAACCAGTACTTGGGTACACCAACCTCCGTAAGAAACTGCCAACTTTTTCATATAAATGAAACACGGCCTGAGCGGGGCTCGAACCCGTGACCATCAGTGATGATAGGTTACAGTGGTATACAAGTCAGCGACCTTAACCACTCGAACACGGAGGGGACAGTTCTCAGTCTAATTAGAACAATCTCGCTTATCAAAACTATCTTATTTCTGCAATAATGTGTTCTTGTCTGCATAGGTAGATTGGATTCGGTTATGTCTAAAATAATTGAACAAATATATATATCAACTGTGTTGTTTGTCAATGACATTGATCGCGCTGCGTGACAGACATGGTGACAACTAGCACCTGATTGGATCAGCGGTATGCTGTGTGAGATATAGATATATATTGAACCCGGATCTCCGTTAGTGTTCAGTTATCTCTACTATATTCCAGTGATCTCTAATAGTGTTCAAAGATCTGTAATATATTTCCGGGATTTCTGATAAATTTCTGGAATAGCTTATATGTCTTGATAGATGTCACATGCTGACCATATTATGCACTCTTCATATAGCATCATTGTCTACAGTATAGCTTATATTTCACTATTATATACCATGGGCATACCGGTATTCGGTCACCTAAGGTTTGACTGGGAATAATGTGTGTTTTACGTTTTTATCGTCGCTACCGGTTGTACATATGAACGACGCCTCCTGAAGAGATTAGTCATTTTAGATTTGTGGGGGATAGTGCTGTGATACAGACAGAGACCAATGCCAGAGTATCCTATTGTTCTTTTACGCACACGGTGTACAGCACTGACACGAGACCTCGGTTTAAAGTCCATCTGAAAGACTGTTAATTTTATTAGGGTCAGACGGGGGATCGAACCTGCGATCCCTAGATTACCAAAGGTCCAATAGTTTGAGCGAGGTGTTTTTTCGTCGCCTTTGAACCCATTACTTTCTGAGTCCCAGCTCATCGCACAGTCAGTGGGTTTAGTTCCTAGCTGACCTCAAATTAGTCCGTTCACGTTCTACATTAGTGAGTGCGATTTCCAGATACATTCCAACTATCTAGTTTGTATTAAAGTTTAGAGGATTTAGTTTGGAGGATAGTGCAGTGATACAGACAGAGACCAATGTCAGAGTATCCTATTGTTCTCTTACGTGCACGGTGTACAGCACCGACACGAGACCTCGGTTTAAAGTCCATTTGAAAGACTGTTAAATTTATTAGGGTCATACGGGGGACCGAATCTGCGATTCCTGGATTACAAGTCCAGCGTGTTACCACTGGACTACAGATCTGTCTGTAAGGAATTATGAATGCCTACGCTCTTTAAATACTCCTATCAACGCTACTTACAATAAATGTATACACTGAACCGAATTTCTAAACGTCCACCTAATAAATTGTGAGTTTAGGGTAACGGGTCTGTGTATTAGTCCAAATATTGGTAGTCTATTGTTATCCACCATACTCTATCAATGTTCACTAAGAAAACACCGATTTATAGTCATGGCTGACCAAGCGGAACGGAAGGTTGGAATCCTAAGTGTTGGCATGAGGACCACGTGCACGGCATGGTGAGTGCTTAATTTGATTGCAATTTATTCTATGTGCGACCCGTAACCGAAAAAACAGAAAATATGGCGAGAATGACCATTGAGGAAAGCGGGGAGTCGTCGGTATGCTTGATACAGGCACTTCTATCAGACAGGTATGTTCAGCATTGTAATTAAATTCGATATTTCAAGTACATTTTGTAATGAATCATACAATGTCATATTTTAATATCATTCTAAATCATTTCCATCGTGTTTCCAGGTTGCACGACTTTTCAACAGACGGCATTCTACTATAGTCTTTACTTGTTGATTGTCTTCAACTGTTATACAACATCAGGTGGACATTTAGAAATTCGGTTCAGTGTACACCTTAATTTAATATACATATTCAGTAGAATAAATGGAATTATATAACCGATCTATATTTGAGAATGCCCGTTGCATCTATTACTTGTATGCATGTATGTTCCATTAATTGTCAAACCCTTTGCGGGGACCTCGACATGTTTTCCTGGGCAGGCTTAACCGACCTACGTGGTTAACAAGTACTACGCAATGTGTGTGAGGTGCCTTGTTCAATGACACTACATACGTGGCTTGACCGAGTATCGAATCCGGGACCGTTCGATTCCAAATCCGACGCTCTACCACTGGACCACGGACGCCACTTCATACTTCAGTATGTTGATTGTATTAAATTAACTAAATCAGCATTCACACAAAATCAAACAAATCCGAAATTTCGATAGCACGTGGTTCCTGTTTTCATTGTTGTAGTTGTTCCTATCCACCACGATTGTCAGTAAGCCCCAACAAAAATGGCGAAACCGTGTTTGTGAAAATTAACAAACAGCAAACGTCTTGCAATACCATTGCTTGAATAATGTTGTGACATTGCAGAATGTGGGATTGCCTTTAGATATGTGATTTTGTGAAATACTAGATAGAATCTTGACTAGATGCATAATTATGCAAATGAGTTGGAACACGTGCAAAATATACTTGGAACATAACTTGCTTTGAATAAAACAAAACTGTATTCACGCTGAAAGTATAGAAGTGTCTGTGGTGTTTCCTGTCTGTATGACATATGTATGTTATAGCCTTACACAGACTATTTATTAACATACTAAAACGATATAACACAGACTAGTTTCGACCAAATGGCATATATAACACGTGCTAGTGGCGTCTAGTATTATTGATATACACTGATTGATGGCCTATAATTAGATACCTGATTATATACAAGAGACCGAACGCACTGTTCTCGGGGTGTAGTGGGCATACAACTAGTGCTACGAAATAATGCGAAGTAATACTGTACAGTTAATATCTTAAACATACATGCGCATTAACTGAGCGAGTTCAGTTGAAATACCCGAGTAAACTCGATTAACTAAGGTACGAAGAAACCTCACGAAAACGCAACGAGTTTTTAACTCTTATGACGTAATTTGACCTTCAACCTTTACTCTCGTTCTACCCGCCGTATTCGATGGGTTTATTGAATAACCGAAATGGCGTCGGTTGATGAAAGTTTATAAGTAACTTATCTCTAGTTTGGCAATTGTCGATAAATTGGTCTTATGCATGTATACAACTTATCTCAGTTACTTGTAATGCTTGTTGGTTATGGATGAAGAAGAATGTATGCAATTTATATACATTTAGGTGGTTGACTGTCATGGTAATACAGGAAGTGAACATATTAGGTCGGATATATTTACCTTATTTTTAAGTTTTACATCGATTGCAACTAGTCAGAAATGTGCTACCACCTGCTGTTATGCTATGGATTGTAAAAATATAATATATATAATAGAGCTATTATTATAGTATTAATAGAAATATCGGCAACATGTTAGACACATCCGCCATGTTTGTCTACCCTAGTGACGAACTCTGATCGTTTTGGTGAAAGTTAACTAGAGTAGGTCTATTTTTAGACAATTGCATCACTAGAGTTTACCCTAGTAAGTCAAATGACCTCGCTTAATGACAACTACTTAATATAAGTGTATTTGAAGAAATCATATGCATTGTGAAATTACGGTTTTTTAAATGATTAATTGGATGAAAATATCTCTTCAGCTCCGAATACATTCAAATCAATGTACAAACAATATAGATCCAGTTCAGACGCGGTATAGCGCCGCATTCGATCAGGATATATGTTGGTTGCTATTCGGACAGGTGCTTCAGCTCCATTGGCTGAAGTGCATTCAACACGAGACCTCGGTTTTAAGTCTCATCTGAAAGACTGTTAATTTTATTTGCGTTCGGGTGATCGAACCTGCGATCCCTGGATTACCAGTCCGACGTGTTAACAACAGATCCGTATGTAAAATCGTTTTAAACTTTGGTATTCGTTTATAATTTAGTTCATAACAAACTTCTGAAATATGGAATTGTTATCCGTATTGTCTCTTGAAACACTGCCATTTTAGTTCATGAAATATGCAGCCATATCGTCACGACTATCAATACAAACTGACTATAAACAAGTCCTGTTTGTCCTCTGATTGAATTAATTTCAAAGATAGTAGTTTATACAAATTTATTATAGCTCGATTGGGAAACAAGATCTTGCAACTTATATTAATCACTCTCGAGTCCTCAGTCTTGATGGAATCGTTACATCGCCACGAGGGAGAGAGAAGAGGCAACGCGGAATTTAAATGCCATGCCTCGTAACGGCTCCAGTGGGACTCGTACCCTGGTGCATTAGTATACATCTCGGTGTATACACACACACTAGTTATAACAACCCAGCTTAAACTGTGAACTCTATTATTGAGTAATCATGTCTGATCGCATTTTCGATCTGACATATACCTGGGAATATTTCAATTAAACGTTAACATTTATTTATTTAGAACCATGTCTAAGTCCACATATTTAGCATTGGACTCATATACTAGTCCATATATGCGACATGTCTAAGCAATAACAGGTTTTGCCAGTGTTTAATTCCCAAACATGTCATGACTCTTTACATTGACGACATTGGCTTGTTGAGCATCATTAGTTAATTACTTGCCAATATGGCCTTATTCCAGTTTAGTATATACCCAGGGTAGTGCATGCGTTCTATTCCAGTTTAGTATATTCCCAAGGTAGTGCATGCGTTCTATTCCAGTTTAGTATATTCCCAGGGTAGTGCAGGCGATCTATTCCAGTTTAGTATATTCCCAAGGTAGTGCATGCGTTCTATTTCAGTTAAGTATATTCCCAAGGTAGTGCATGCGTTCTATTTCAGTTAAGTATATTCCCAAGGTAGTGCATGCGTTCTATTCCATTTTAGTATATTCCCAAGGTAGTGCATGCGTTCTATTTCAGTTAAGTATATTCCCAAGGTAGTGCATGCGTTCTATTTCAGTTTAGTATATACCCAGGGTAGTACAGGCGAACTATTTCAGTTTAATATATTCACAAGTTAGTACAGGCGTTATATTACGACTTAGTGATTCCCAAGATAGCACAGGCCATATATTACAGATTACTATTTTATAAGTAATAGACTAAGTGCTGGTGACAAATAACATAGTTTCCATTGGAAATGAAATACACATCTTCCGGTAGAGAACCATATTGGCGTTATTCCGTGGAAATGTCTTTACATACGCTTTCCATATAAAGTCTACATTCGCTATGTCAAAGTCGGTTATGTCGAATTCTCCGGTTATCTTGAAGCCGGATCAAAGCCCCATTTCAGACACTATTAATTTACATAATACTGACTCAGTTTATATCGTATTTCGTTAAGTCAAACGTCGGTTATGTCGAAGTATTTTGTTAGGTCCGAAATAATTCGACATAACGGATGTAGACTGAAGTACTATGTATGTGTACTTTGGTTACATCAACTAAAGGAAATTTGAATCGACGAGAACATATATGGGCATCCAGTAATGTATATGAAATATACAACTATTACCCGATCCCTCTATGCATTCTAGACAAGCACACATTACCGAGTACATTTAGTAGACACTCAGATTGTGATAAATGGCGCTGTAGTATAATAAATGTGTCGCATCGTCTCGTGTCGTATAAAATTTATTTCGTATAAATACATATGCTCAGACGTACTCGTTTCTATTTCAATTTAAAATATCTCTCAAGTCACACGATACATAAAATTCATATTTAAATAATTCAAATTAAGTGACATACTATCATTTGAATATAATAATACAAACGTTAAGCATTACTCTTGCAATGCTGAAACCAACTGGTATTTGAAATTGTTTGTATCGTTTGAATATAATATAGCAAACGTTAAGCATTACTCTTGCAATGCTGAAACCAACTGGTATTTGAAATTGTTTGTATCGTTTGAATATAATATAGCAAACGTTAAGCATTACTCTTGCAATGCTGAAACCAACTGGTATTTGAAATTGTTTGTATCGTTTGAATATAATATAGCAAACGTTAAGCATTACTCTTGCAATGCTGAAACCAACTGGTATTTGAAATTGTTTGACAGTCTACAGTTTCTATGTTTGTTTGTGTGGTTTAAAGTCGCGCCAATAATTTAGGTCACTGTGTGTTTACGTATATTTATCGTCGCTACCGGTTGCCCATATGAGCGACGCCTCCAGAAGAGATTATTCATTTTAGATTGTTGGAGGATAGTGCAATGATACAGACAGTACCCATTACAGAGTCTCCTCTGGTTCTTTTACGAACAGCACCGATACGTGACATCGGTTTAAAGTCCCATCTGAAAGATTGTTACTTTTATTAGGGTCAGACGGGTGATCGAACCTGCGATCCCTGGATTACAAGTCCAGCGTGTTACCACTGGACTACAGATCCGTCTGTAAATACCACACATACACAGAAAGTAACTACATATACTGGTTATCGTTTAGCATCTGGACTACAGATCCGTCTGTAAATACCACACATACACAGAAAGTAACTACATATACTGGTTATCGTTTAGCATCTGGACTACAGATCCGTCTGTAAATACCACACATACACAGAAAGTAACTACATATACTGGTTATCGTTTAGCATCTGGACTACAGATCCGTCTGTAAATACCACACATACACAGAAAGTAACTACATATACTGGTTATCGTTTAGCATCTGGACTACAGATCCGTCTGTAAATACCACACATACACAGAAAGTAACTACATATACTGGTTATCGTTTAGCATCTGGACTATAGATCGTCTGCAACTAATGCCACCTGTCGACTATCTGGCTTTAAGTGGTTGAGGAATACCGCGGGTGGCCCTCCGAACAGTATTTCAGACAGGAACGGCCACTAGGATAGAACCACCGACCTCTCCGAAGCCAGCTGAAACGCTTCCACACATGAATAAAATCGACACCTACAGTTGGGTTCGAATACACAGCACTGATGGGGACATTATTTGATTATTTGATGACCGTAACCACTCGGACACGGAGGCGCCCTCCACATTTTAAAACGATAGACTGTACTTAGTCTAGATCTACATCTAGTTTATACACATTTATTTTAGCTCGATTGCGAAACAAGTTCTTACAACTTATGTTAATCACTCTCGAAACCTCATTCCTGATGGAATCCATCGCCACGAGGGAGAGAAGAGGCAACGTGGAATTTAAATGCCTTGCCTAAGGGCACAATCGTAACGGCTACAGCGGGGCTCGAACTCCGGACCTTTCGCACTGGAAGCCAATGCGCATCCACTGCGCTATCACGCATCCACAGCACGACTTCTACATCTGGATGTGGCATTTGAAAATACAAAATAATTAGCAAGTTCTCGACTTGATTATGTTCTCTCAGTACATTATACAAGTATACATTAATGAAGATGTTGGGATTATTGATTAAAAGATAAATCATGGATACAAACTCATCAGGTGAGAACTAATAATCATTCGGGCAGCATCATCAAGATTGGCTAACCATGCACACACTACACACATTTTAGGTGCAATGCATTATACGGCACATACTACACATATCTTAGGTACAATATATTATACGGCACATAACACACATATCTTAGGCACAATGCATTATATGGCACACACCACACATATCTTAGGCACAATGCATTATATGGCACATAACACACATATCTTAGGCACAATGCATTATATAGCACACACCACACATATCTTAGGCACAATGCATTATATGGCACATAACACACATATCTTAGGCACAATGCATTATATGGCACATAACACACATATCTTAGGCACAATGCATTATATGGCACATAACACACATATCTTAGGCACAATGCATTATATGGCACACACCACACATATCTTAGGCACAATGCATTATATGGCACACACCACACATATCTTAGGCACAATGCATTATACGGCACACACCACACATATCTTAGGCACAATGCATTATATGGCACACACCACACATATCTTAGGCACACTGCATTATATGGCACACACCACACATATCTTAGGCACAATGCATTACACGGCACACACCACGCATATCTTAGGCACAATGCATTATATGACACACACCACACATATCGTAGGTGCAATGTAATATGCGGCACATACTACACATATCTTAGGTACAATATATTATTCGGCACATAGCACACATATCATAGGTGTAATGCATTATGCGGCACACACTACACATATCTTAGGTACAATATATTATACGGCGCATAACACACATATCTTAGGTGCAATGTATTATGCGGCACACACTACACATATCTTAGCTACAATATATTATACGGCACACACCACACCTATCTTAGGTACAATATATTATACGGCACATAGCACACATATCTTAGGTACAATGCATTATGCGGAACACACTACACCTATCTTAGGTACACTATATTATACGGCACATAACACACATATCTTAGGTGCAATGTATTATACGGCACATACTACACATATCTTAGGTTCAATATATTATACGGCACATAACACACATATCTTAGGTGCAATATATTATACGGCACATAACAGACATATCGTAGGTGCAATGTATTATGCGGCACATAACACACATCTATTAGGTGCAATGTATTATACGGCACACACTACACATATCTTAGGTGCAATATATTATACGGCACACACTAAGCATAACGTAGGTACAACATATTATACGGCACACACTAAGCATATCTTAGGTGCACTGTATTATACGGCACACACTAAGTATATCTTAGGTGCAATGTATTATACGGCACACACTACATATATCTTAGGCGCAATGTATTATACGGCACCCACTACACATATCTTAGGTGCAATGTATTATACGGCACACATTACACATATCTTAGGTGCAATGTATTATACGGCACACACTACATATATCTTAGGTGCAATGTATTATACGGCACACACCACCCATATCTCAGGCACAATGCATTATGCAGCACGCCAACGTAATGTTATACACAATGGCATGTATATACTGGGATCAATTATTCGAGAGTGCGTGCACTAAATTTATAATTATATAATACTATCTTTGACAGTTTTGTACTCAAAGGACAACCTGGTATTTATTACAATTTCAATCATTAATTTAACTATGATATTAGTTTAGCATATTAGGTATAGTATTGATTTTGAGGTATATTATCCACCGATGCGCTCAGATACTGTCCAACTTAGTTTGAGCAATGCAGTAAGCACAGACTACACTACGGTTGATATACCAATTGAATTACTAAAGATGGCAGTTTAATCAGACAACACTTAGAAAAAACACAAATACAATAATATGTATTGTCATAACACATTTTAGACAGTTCAAATGAAACATAGAAATATGTTCTTGTCAGTGTATTTGGAACACTGATATTAGAAATAGCGTCATTCAATGGCTCTTAGCTATTTCAAATATATAAGTATTGCTAGTTTTATGCAAAAATAGTAGCACGGAAAGTTCGTGTATGCTACATTTAATCACCGATACAATTTCCTTTGTCTTTGTAAAAAGCTGACCTGCCGGGAAGTCACGTGCTCAGGCTTGGTTTAAAAATAGACATTTCCGCGGAGTTTATTAAACAAATAACATGGAGCAGTAACAGGTATCCCCGCGTAAAGACCCACATTGTTTTATCTATGCTAAATAATATTTTGTTTCGCTTGAATTTATTGTATTATGTGCTATGCAATTCTGTGATATTTCTTAAATTATATGTTTCTAAAGAAAAGAAGCACGTGGCAAATTGCATGAACGCATGTGTCATGATCTAATAATAGGCTAATAACGTGTTTGTGCAAACATTAATGCCGTTGAACTATTTGCAATATTCAATTCCATAGTATGTATGGTAATGCGACATAAACAGAACTATAATTACATATGGGCTGATAGTGCAGCGTTCAATTCCATTATAACTCGAGTAATTAAGCTGAATCACGCACGTTCAACACAATTATTATTACTAATATCAAGTTGTCATACTGACGTCATTTCCCCCCGAAGCGAATATGAAACAAACCAAATGGTGACACGCACGGCATTTGTATAAATACGAACTCGGCGTTATTTATCTGTCTATATATATACGTGTATACATATGTCTAAACTCATAATGCACAACAGGGGGAATCGGGAGTTATCTTTCATGATTTCCCAAATAGAAATATGATAAAGACTGCTGTAGATAAACATGTATGTAGTCACAGACGGATCTGTAGTCCAGTGGTAACACACTGGACTTGTAATCCAGGGATCGCAGGTTCGATCCCCCGTCTGACCCTAAAGAAATTAACAGTCTTATGATGCTCCAGGACTAGTATGTTATTGCTCTATATACATGTAATAACACTCGTATAACCGATATATAATTAGCAAATGGGTAATGTTAAGAAGACTCTTTTTGCTATGTTTGAATATTGTGTTGTGTAAACACGATTTTCGTTCACACGTTGGCCCTATGCACAACATGAACAACAAGAAGCTTATAACGTCTCTAGATAAGTATACGTATTGTATTATAAAATAATAATTATATGTAAATGTTCTTTAACTGTTTTGTAGATACTATATGTTAGTTTGTTCTTTGTATGGTGCATGTTGGATGGCCTAGACCCGCGTGCTATCTAGAACGAGAACAAAAACGGATCTTAAAATCGTGGCTCAAACAAAAGAAGAATATTTAGTGATATTCAGATAATGCTTAGCCACTGGCGTGTGCTCTCTATGTACCATGCACATGTTTATACTTGCCCAAGCAATGCTAAGTATGAGACTAGACCAATTGACGTGTGCTCTCTATGTACAATGTACATGTTTATACTTGCCAAGCAATACTAAGTATGAGACTAGACCAACTGACGTGTGCTCTCTATGTACCATGCACATGTTTATACTTGCCAAGCAATACTAAGTATGAGACTAGACCAACTGACGTGTGCTCTCTATGTACCATGTACATTTTTATACTTGCCAAGCAATACTAAGTATGAGACTAGACCAACTGACGTGTGCTCTCTATGTACCATGTATATGTTTATACTTGCCCAAGCAATACTAAGTATGAGACTAGACCAACTGACGTGTGCTCTCTATGTACCATGCACATGTTTATACTTGCCCAAGCAATACTAAGTATGAGACTAGACCAACTGACGTGTGCTCTCTATGTACAATGCACATGTTTATACTTGCCCAAGCAATACTAAGTATGAGACTAGACCAACTGACGTGTGCTCTCTATGTACAATGCACATGTTTATACTTGCCAAGCAATACTAAGTATGAGACTAGACAAACTGACGTGTGCTCTCTATGTACAATGCACATGTTTATACTTGCCAAGCAATACTAAGTATGAGACTAGACCCACTGACGTGTGCTCTCTATGTACAATGCACATGTTTATACTTGCCAAGCAATACTAAGTATGAGACTAGACCAACTGACGTGTGCTCTCTATGTACCATGCACATGTTTATACTTGCCAAGCAATACTAAGTATGAGACTAGACCAACTGACGTGTGCTCTCTATGTACCATGCATATGTTTATACTTGCCCAATCAATACTAAGTATGAGACTAGACCAACTGACGTGTGCTCTCTATGTACCATGTACATGTTTATACTTGCCCAAGCAATACTAAGTATGAGACTAGACCAACTGACGTGTGCTCTCTATGTACCATGCACATGTTTATACTTGCCCAAGCAATACTAAATATGAGACCAGACCAACTGACGTGTGCTCTCTATGTACCATGCATATGTTTATACTTGCCCAAGCAATACTAAGTATGAGACTAGACCAACTGACGTGTGCTCTCTATGTACCATGCACATGTTAATACTTGCCCAAGCAATACTAAGTATGAGACTAGACCAACTGACGTGTGCTCTCTATGTACCATGTACATGTTTATACTTGCCCAAGCAATACTAAATATGAGACTAGACCAACTGACGTGTGCTCTCTATGTACCATGCACATGTTTATACTTGCCCAAGCAATACTAAGTATGAGACTAGACCAACTGACGTGTGCTCTCTATGTACCATGCACATGTTAATACTTGCCCAAGCAATACTAAGTATGAGACTAGACCAACTGACGTGTGCTCTCTATGTACCATGTACATGTTTATACTTGCCCAAGCAATACTAAATATGAGACTAGACCAACTGACGTGTGCTCTCTATGTACCATGCACATGTTTATACTTGCCCAAGCAATACTAAGTATGAGACTAGACCAACTGACGTGTGCTCTCTATGTACCATGCACATGTTAATACTTGCCCAAGCAATACTAAGTATGAGACTAGACCAACTGACGTGTGCTCTCTATGTACCATGTACATGTTTATACTTGCCCAAGCAATACTAAATATGAGACTAGACCAACTGACGTGTGCTCTCTATGTACCATGCACATGTTTATACTTGCCCAAGCAATACTAAATATGAGACTAGACAAACTGACGTGTGCTCTCTATGTACCATGCACATGTTTATACTTGCCCAAGCAATACTAAGTATGAGACTAGACCAACTGACGTGTGCTCTCTATGTACCATGCACATGTTTATACTTGCCAAGCAATACTAAGTATGAGACTAGACCAACTGACGTGTGCTCTCTATGTACCATGCACATGTTTATACTTGCCCAAGCAATAATAAATATGAGACCAGACCAACTGACGAGTGCTCTCTATGTACCATGCACATGTTTATACTTGCCCAAGCAATACTAGGTATGAGACTAGACCAACTGACGTGTGCTCTCTATGTACCATGCACATGTTTATACTTGCCCAATCAATACTAGGTATGAGACTAGACCAACTGACGTGTGCTCTCTATGTACCATGCACATGTTCATACTTGCCCAAGCAATACTAAGTATGAGACTAGACCAACTGACGTGTGCTCTCTATGTACCATGCACATGTTTATACTTGCCAAGCAATACTAAGTATGAGACTAGACCAACTGACGTGTGCTCTCTATGTACCATGTACATGTTTATACTTGCCAAGCAATACTAATTATGAGACTAGACCAACTGACGTGTGCTCTCTATGTACCATGTACATGTTTATACTTGCCCAAGCAATACTAAGTATGAGACTAGACCAACTGACGTGTGCTCTCTATGTACCATGCACATGTTCATACTTGCCCAAGCAATACTAAGTATGAGACTAGACCAACTGACGTGTGCTCTCTATGTACCATGCACATGTGTATACCTGCCCAAGCAATACTAAGTATGAGACTAGACCAACTGACGTGTGCTCTCTATGTACAATGCACATGTTTATACTTGCCAAGCAATACTAAGTATGAGACTAGACCAACTGACGTGTGCTCTCTATGTACAATGCACATGTTTATACTTGCCAAGCAATACTAAGTATGAGACTAGACCAACTGACGTGTGCTCTCTATGTACAATGCACATGTTTATACTTGCCAAGCAATACTAAGTATGAGACTAGACCAACTGACGTGTGCTCTCTATGTACCATGCACATGTTTATACTTGCCCAAGCAATACTAAGTATGAGACTAGACCAACTGACGTGTGCTCTCTATGTACAATGCACATGTTTATACTTGCCAAGCAATACTAAGTATGAGACTAGACCAACTGACGTGTGCTCTCTATGTACCATGTACATGTTTATACTTGCCCAAGCAATACTAAGTATGAGACTAGACCAACTGACGTGTGCTCTCTATGTACAATGCACATGTTTATACTTGCCAAGCAATACTAAGTATGAGACTAGACCAACTGACGTGTGCTCTCTATGTACAATGCACATGTTTATATTTGCCAAGCAATACTAAATATGAGACTAGACCAACTGACGTGTGCTCTCTATGTAACATGCACATGTTTATACTTGCCAAGCAATACTAAGTATGAGACTAGATCAACTGACGTGTGCTCTCTATGTACCATGCACATGTTTATACTTGCCCAAGCAATACTAAATATGAGACCAGACCAACTGACGTGTGCTCTCTATGTAACATGCATATGTTTATACTTGCCCAAGCAATACTAAGTATGAGACGATACCAACTGACGTGTGCTCTCTATGTACCATGCACATGTTAATACTTGCCCAAGCAATACTAAGTATGAGACTAGACCAACTGACGTGTGCTCTCTATGTACCATGTACATGTTTATACTTGCCAAAGCAATACTAAATATGAGACTAGACCAACTGACGTGTGCTCTCTATGTACCATGCACATGTTTATACTTGCCCAAGCAATACTAAGTATGAGACTAGACCAACTGACGTGTGCTCTCTATGTACCATGCACATGTTAATACTTGCCCAAGCAATACTAAGTATGAGACTAGACCAACTGACGTGTGCTCTCTATGTACCATGCACATGTTTATACTTGCCCAAGCAATACTAAATATGAGACTAGACCAACTGACGTGTGCTCTCTATGTACCATGTACATGTTTATACTTGCCCAAGCAATACTAAGTATGAGACTAGACCAACTGACGTGTGCTCTCTATGTACCATGCACATGTTTATACTTGCCAAGCAATACTAAGTATGAGACTAGACCAACTGACGTGTGCTCTCTATGTACCATGCACATGTTTATACTTGCCCAAGCAATACTAAATATGAGACCAGACCAACTGACGTGTGCTCTCTATGTACCATGCATATGTTTATACTTGCCCAAGCAATACTAAGTATGAGACTAGACCAACTGACGTGTGCTCTCTATGTACCATGTACATGTTTATACTTGCCCAAGCAATACTAAGTATGAGACTAGACCAACTGACGTGTGCTCTCTATGTACAATGCACATGTTTATACTTGCCAAGCAATACTAAGTATGAGACTAGACCAACTGACGTGTGCTCTCTATGTACAATGCACATGTTTATACTTGCCAAGCAATACTAAATATGAGACTAGACCAACTGACGTGTGCTCTCTATGTAACATGCACATGTTTATACTTGCCAAGCAATACTAAGTATGAGACTAGACCAACTGACGTGTGCTCTCTATGTACCATGCACATGTTTATACTTGCCCAAGCAATACTAAATATGAGACCAGACCAACTGACGTGTGCTCTCTATGTACCATGCATATGTTTATACTTGCCCAAGCAATACTAAGTATGAGACGATACCAACTGACGTGTGCTCTCTATGTACCATGCACATGTTAATACTTGCCCAAGCAATACTAAGTATGAGACTAGACCAACTGACGTGTGCTCTCTATGTACCATGTACATGTTTATACTTGCCAAAGCAATACTAAATATGAGACTAGACCAACTGACGTGTGCTCTCTATGTACAATGCACATGTTTATACTTGCCAAGCAATACTAAATATGAGACTAGACCAACTGACGTGTGCTCTCTATGTAACATGCACATGTTTATACTTGCCAAGCAATACTAAGTATGAGACTAGATCAACTGACGTGTGCTCTCTATGTACCATGCACATGTTTATACTTGCCCAAGCAATACTAAATATGAGACCAGACCAACTGACGTGTGCTCTCTATGTACCATGCATATGTTTATACTTGCCCAAGCAATACTAAGTATGAGACGATTCCAACTGACGTGTGCTCTCTATGTACCATGCACATGTTAATACTTGCCCAAGCAATACTAAGTATGAGACTAGACCAACTGACGTTATGCTCTCTATGTACCATGTACATGTTTATACTTGCCAAAGCAATACTAAATATGAGACTAGACCAACTGACGTGTGCTCTCTATGTACCATGCACATGTTTATACTTGCCCAAGCAATACTAAGTATGAGACTAGACCAACTGACGTGTGCTCTCTATGTACCATGCACATGTTAATACTTGCCCAAGCAATACTAAGTATGAGACTAGACCAACTGACGTGTGCTCTCTATGTACCATGTACATGTTTATACTTGCCCAAGCAATACTAAATATGAGACTAGACCAACTGACGTGTGCTCTCTATGTACCATGTACATGTTTATACTTGCCCAAGCAATACTAAGTATGAGACTAGACCAACTGACGTGTGCTCTCTATGTACCATGCACATGTTCATACTTGCCCAAGCAATACTAAGTATGAGACTAGACCAACTGACGTGTGCTCTCTATGTACCATGCATATGTGTATACCTGCCCAAGCAATACTAAGTATGAGACTAGACCAACTGACGTGTGCTCTCTATGTACAATGCACATGTTTATACTTGCCAAGCAATACTAAGTATGAGACTAGACCAACTGACGTGTGCTCTCTATGTACAATGCACATGTTTATACTTGCCAAGCAATACTAAGTATGAGACTAGACCAACTGACGTGTGCTCTCTATGTACAATGCACATGTTTATACTTGCCAAGCAATACTAAGTATGAGACTAGACCAACTGACGTGTGCTCTCTATGTACCATGCACATGTTTATACTTGCCCAAGCAATACTAAATATGAGACCAGACCAACTGACGTGTGCTCTCTATGTACCATGCATATGTTTATACTTGCCCAAGCAATACTAAGTATGAGACTAGACCAACTGACGTGTGCTCTCTATGTACCATGTACATGTTTATACTTGCCCAAGCAATACTAAGTATGAGACTAGACCAACTGACGTGTGCTCTCTATGTACAATGCACATGTTTATACTTGCCAAGCAATACTAAGTATGAGACTAGACCAACTGACGTGTGCTCTCTATGTACAATGCACATGTTTATACTTGCCAAGCAATACTAAATATGAGACTAGACCAACTGACGTGTGCTCTCTATGTAACATGCACATGTTTATACTTGCCAAGCAATACTAAGTATGAGACTAGACCAACTGACGTGTGCTCTCTATGTACCATGCACATGTTTATACTTGCCCAAGCAATACTAAATATGAGACCAGACCAACTGACGTGTGCTCTCTATGTACCATGCATATGTTTATACTTGCCCAAGCAATACTAAGTATGAGACGATACCAACTGACGTGTGCTCTCTATGTACCATGCACATGTTAATACTTGCCCAAGCAATACTAAGTATGAGACTAGACCAACTGACGTGTGCTCTCTATGTACCATGTACATGTTTATACTTGCCAAAGCAATACTAAATATGAGACTAGACCAACTGACGTGTGCTCTCTATGTACCATGCACATGTTTATACTTGCCCAAGCAATACTAAGTATGAGACTAGACCAACTGACGTGTGCTCTCTATGTACCATGCACATGTTAATACTTGCCCAAGCAATACTAAGTATGAGACTAGACCAACTGACGTGTGCTCTCTATGTACCATGTACATGTTTATACTTGCCCAAGCAATACTAAATATGAGACTAGACCAACTGACGTGTGCTCTCTATGTACCATGCACATGTTTATACTTGCCCAAGCAATACTAAATATGAGACTAGACCAACTGACGTGTGCTCTCTATGTACCATGCACATGTTTATACTTGCCCAAGCAATACTAAGTATGAGACTAGACCAACTGACGTGTGCTCTCTATGTACCATGCACATGTTTATACTTGCCAAGCAATACTAAGTATGAGACTAGACCAACTGACGTGTGCTCTCTATGTACCATGCACATGTTTATACTTGCCCAAGCAATACTAAATATGAGACCAGACCAACTGACGTGTGCTCTCTATGTACCATGCATATGTTTATACTTGCCCAAGCAATACTAAGTATGAGACTAGACCAACTGACGTGTGCTCTCTATGTACAATGCACATGTTTATACTTGCCAAGCAATACTAAATATGAGACTAGACCAACTGACGTGTGCTCTCTATGTAACATGCACATGTTTATACTTGCCAAGCAATACTAAGTATGAGACTAGACCAACTGACGTGTGCTCTCTATGTACCATGCACATGTTTATACTTGCCCAAGCAATACTAAATATGAGACCAGACCAACTGACGTGTGCTCTCTATGTACCATGCATATGTTTATACTTGCCAAAGCAATACTAAGTATGAGACTAGACCAACTGACGTGTGCTCTCTATGTACAATGCACATGTTTGTACTTGCCAAGCAATACTAAGTATGAGACTAGACCAACTGACGTGTGCTCTCTATGTACAATGCACATGTTTATACTTGCCAAGCAATACTAAGTATGAGACTAGACCAACTGACGTGTGCTCTCTATGTACCATGCACATGTTTATACTTGCCCAAGCAATACTAAATATGAGACTAGACCAACTGACGTGTGCTCTCTATGTACCATGTACATGTTTATACTTGCCCAAGCAATACTAAGTATGAGACTAGACCAACTGACGTGTGCTCTCTATGTACAATGCACATGTTTATACTTGCCAAGCAATACTAAGTATGAGACTAGACCAACTGACGTGTGCTCTCTATGTAACATGCACATGTTTATACTTGCCAAGCAATACTAAGTATGAGACTAGACCAACTGACGTGTGCTCTCTATGTACCATGCACATGTTTATACTTGCCCAAGCAATACTAAATATGAGACCAGACCAACTGACGTGTGCTCTCTATGTACCATGCATATGTTTATACTTGCCCAAGCAATACTAAGTATGAGACGATACCAACTGACGTGTGCTCTCTATGTACCATGCACATGTTAATACTTGCCCAAGCAATACTAAGTATGAGACTAGACCAACTGACGTGTGCTCTCTATGTACCATGTACATGTTTATACTTGCCAAAGCAATACTAAATATGAGACTAGACCAACTGACGTGTGCTCTCTATGTACCATGCACATGTTTATACTTGCCCAAGCAATACTAAGTATGAGACTAGACCAACTGACGTGTGCTCTATATGTACCATGCACATGTTAATACTTGCCCAAGCAATACTAAGTATGAGACTAGACCAACTGACGTGTGCTCTCTATGTACCATGTACATGTTTATACTTGCCCAAGCAATACTAAATATGAGACTAGACCAACTGACGTGTGCTCTCTATGTACCATGCACATGTTTATACTTGCCCAAGCAATACTAAATATGAGACTAGACCAACTGACGTGTGCTCTCTATGTACCATGCACATGTTTATACTTGCCCAAGCAATACTAAGTATGAGACTAGACCAACTGACGTGTGCTCTCTATGTACCATGCACATGTTTATACTTGCCAAGCAATACTAAGTATGAGACTAGACCAACTGACGTGTGCTCGCTATGTACCATGCACATGTTTATACTTGCCCAAGCAATACTAAATATGAGACCAGACCAACTGACGTGTGCTCTCTATGTACCATGCATATGTTTATACTTGCCCAAGCAATACTAAGTATGAGACTAGACCAACTGACGTGTGCTCTCTATGTACAATGCACATGTTTATACTTGCCAAGCAATACTATATATGAGACTAGACCAACTGACGTGTGCTCTCTATGTAACATGCACATGTTTATACTTGCCAAGCAATACTAAGTATGAGACTAGACCAACTGACGTGTGCTCTCTATGTACCATGCACATGTTTATACTTGCCCAAGCAATACTAAATATGAGACCAGACCAACTGACGTGTGCTCTCTATGTACCATGCATATGTTTATACTTGCCAAAGCAATACTAAGTATGAGACTAGACCAACTGACGTGTGCTCTCTATGTACCATGTACATGTTTATACTTGCCAAATCAATACTAAGTATGAGACTAGACCAACTGACGTGTGCTCTCTATGTACCATGCACATGTTTATACTTGCCCAAGCAATACTAAGTATGAGACTAGACCAACTGACGTGTGCTCTCTATGTACAATGCACATGTTTATACTTGCCAAGCAATACTAAGTATGAGACTAGACAAACTGACGTGTGCTCTCTATGTACAATGCACATGTTTATACTTGCCAAGCAATACTAAGTATGAGACTAGACCCACTGACGTGTGCTCTCTATGTACAATGCACATGTTTATACTTGCCAAGCAATACTAAGTATGAGACTAGACCAACTGACGTGTGCTCTCTATGTACCATGCACATGTTTATACTTGCCAAGCAATACTAAGTATGAGACTAGACCAACTGACGTGTGCTCTCTATGTACCATGCACATGTTTATACTTGCCCAAGCAATACTAAATATGAGACCAGACCAACTGACGTGTGCTCTCTATGTACCATGCATATGTTTATACTTGCCCAAGCAATACTAAGTATGAGACTAGACCAACTGACGTGTGCTCTCTATGTACCATGTACATGTTTATACTTGCCCAAGCAATACTAAGTATGAGACTAGACAAACTGACGTGTGCTCTCTATGAACCATGCACATGTTTATACTTGCCCAAGCAATACTAAGTATGTGACTAGACAAACTGACGTGTGCTCTCTATGTACCATGCACATGTTTATACTTGCCCAAGCAATACTAGGTATGAGACTAGACCAACTGACGTGTGCTTTCTATGTACCATGCACATGTTTATACTTGCCCAAGCAATACTAGGTATGAGACTAGACCAACTGACGTGTGCTCTCTATGTACCATGCACATGTTTATACTTGCCCAAGCAATACTAGGTATTAGACTAGACCAACTGACGCGTGCTCTCTATGTACCATGCACATGTTTATACTTGCCCAAGCAATACTAAGTATGAGACTAGACCAACCGCTAGACTGTTGTTGCACATTTTCCTTATTTGTTCACGACTAGTAGTATATATTAACAAATGTATATCTCCAACAAGTTATTATTTAGAGTTTATTCAAGAGCAGCATTGTATATATATATACAATATATTGTTTATTCAAGAGCAGCATTGTATATACCACGTGTTATGTTTCAAAATATCTGATAGTTTGATGAAAAGTGAACGTGTAAAGATGCGAACATTTCATCAAGAACAAGACCAGGAGTGGTGCATATGTTAAAAGACTTGCCTCAGACCTCATCATAAAACAGCCGGGATGTATCTTCCTATTGGTTGGTTGAGTGAGAATATGACATATGGTGCTATAGTTGGCATATGGTAAGCATAAGGTTAAAGACGGCTACGTATGCTGATTCACATGTTTAAGATATGATTATATGTAAAGTTACAGTAGTAGAAATCTTTAGTTACATCTCATATCTGTACATACAGTATTTACAATACTATTGCATGACTGCATGGTTTATATCATAAACGTAC
Organism: Archivesica marissinica; assembly: GCA_014843695.1. NCBI lineage: Eukaryota > Metazoa > Mollusca > Bivalvia > Venerida > Vesicomyidae > Archivesica > Archivesica marissinica. The sequence goes on along the minus strand of CM026390.1, from coordinate 83,293,465 downwards.
AATGCAACATGGAGTTAAAAGAGATGAAGATAATTATACACACTCATTAATCACAGTATGTTAGGGATAACGCTACAATGCCACTGCTAATCGGATATTTAAAAAAACTGCTTCAAAACAATGATAACACACTGAGTAGACAAAGTCTATACTATAATTATATACTGATTAAAAATTGGTCATATCAAATCTAACGTCGCGTTGATCAGATCATAGTGAATATGATTAGCATAGATATTACAGACGAGATCAAACATATATATGCAGTTAGAATTACAGAGAAATAATGACATTATTCGCAAATTTAAAACTTATACATGGATATGACGCAATGCTGTTCAGTGGGTGGTTTTTCAGTGCCTTGTACACATATGGTAATTTGAGAAACTGGCTCAGAACTCATTAATGTTGCTTAGTTGAGTTGCGTTACTGTCAAGGTAATAAGAACCATTGTATAGCTATATATTAATAGGAATGTGATTTAACTAATGTTGCATTGGTTTATGGGTATGACATTTGTCATCTCGGAAATTTCCAATATCATTAAAACATATTAATTCTAGCAAAAGTGTAATTGACAAAGGATGAGCGTACCCTAGTAAGCGTGGGTGCGGATATTATACTAGATGACATAGAAAACGCACACCTACATTATATACTAGACGCCATAGAAAACGCACACCTACATTATATACTAGACGCCATAGAAAACGCACACTTACATGATATACTAGATTACATAGAAAACGCACACCTACAGTATATACTAGATGACATAGAAAACGCACACCTACATTATATACTAGATGACATAGAAAACGCACACCTACATTATATACTAGATGACATAGAAAACGCACACCTACATTATATACTATATGACATAGAAAACGCACACCTACATTACATACTAGAGGACATAGAAAACGCACACCTACATTATATACTAGAGGACATAGAAAACGCACACCTACATTATATACTAGAGGACATAGAAAACGCACACCTACATTATATGATTATTATTACATGAGAGCGAAATACGAAGGATTCCGTCAAAGTTATATCACATCTTTATTACAAAACACAAACTGAACGGCTAAAGATATTCCAAAATGATTAAAACTATGTATTTATATAGTTAATGTTTTTCATGTTTTCTATGTCCTAGCTAGAATAAGGTATTGCATATGAAAGAACTGTGTCTATATGTCAGAGTATGCTCTTGTGACTCATTAGCCATATATTAGAAATTAGTTACTACAAATTTAGCACATGCAATGGTTCATTAATATATGCCTCAGAAGATGACATTATTAGCAGTCAGACAATTTTCATAGCTATTGCTTTCATTTATATATTTACTATATGATTGACCTTTCATAGCTTCTTAGTATATTCAGACAGCCAGTGAATCTATTTGGACTGTCACTGAATGTGTATTTGGACTGTCACTGAATGTGTATTTGGACTGTCACTGAATATATTTGAACTTCCCGCGAGTAGATTTGGACTGTCAGCGAACATATTTGGACTGCCCGCGAATCTATTTGGACTTCCCGCGAATATATTTGGACTGCCCTCGAATTTATTTGGACTGCCACTGAATATATTTGGACTGCCAGCGAATATATTTGGACTGCCAGCGAATATATTTGGACTACCCTTGAATTTATTTGGACTGCCAGCGAATATATTTGGACTGCCCGCGAATTTATTTGGACTGCCCGCGAATATATTTGGACTGCCAGCGAATATATTTGGACTGCCACTCGATATATTTGAACTGCCCGCAAATATATTTGAACTGCCCGCGAATATATTTGAACTGCCCGCGAATTTATTTGGACTGCCAACGAATCTAGTTGGACTGCCAGCGAATCTAGTTGGACTGCCACTGCATCTATTTGGACTGCCAGCAAATATATTTGGACTGCCAGTGAATCTATATGAACTATCGGCTACTATATTTCGCCTGCCAAGCGACTCTAGTTGGATTGTCAGCGAAATTAATTTTGAAAAGTTGCTGCTTTTCGAATTCAACGCTAAATATTTGTAGTGAGTTATGGCGCTTACCATACGTTCCTACATAGTACTCGTACACACCATTTTCAAATAGTTATCATTCACGATTAGCATCGATATAGCATGTTGAACGTTACTCTTTATTAACATAGAAACTCAAAAAAGTCCAAACGAAATAACAAGCATTACAACTCGAAAACACTGCCAGGACAAACACAAAAATACGCAGTAAGCATTATTACGTTTTAAAGTGCCATGCCGCCGTGTAAAATGAACACTGAGGTCAAATGCACGTGTGATAATAAACATAGACATAGTAAAGTCAAACATTAAGCTAATGTCAGATATAATGACGGTTGAATACTGGTCTAAAAGGTTGTCATCTCTTACGCATACTCACACAAGAGCGCATGGAAGCTTACTTGTACATAATATAGCATATTGAAGCTTATGTTGAGCTCATTTACAAAGGTCTTGATATCAGAATTGTTAAAATTTATAGTCCGTCAACAGATTAAACTAAAAGTCATATCCGTACTATAACATTTATAAGACATTTATTGTATTGTAAAATATATCACGTCATAATAAATATAATATCTTTCAAGCAATAATATTAAATGGATCATATAGACGATGTTTCTCGTAAACATATAATACAGTTAATCTCATAAAAATCAAATATCCGGAATAATTGTAAAGTACATTGTAGGTTTGCTCATTGACGTCATCAATGCATATAATTCGAGTACACCATATTGACGACATGAGTAGGCACTATCTCTAACAACCGATAATGAAAGTCATAAAATAACGTGCAAAGTGGAACAGGATTACAAGAATAAACGAAACAAATGATAGGGAATCTGATAACAAGCAAACCATAGGGGACATATAGTACATAGTTGCCAGCAGAGTATTTTGAAACCAACACATATTTGAACAAATTGTAATCCAAAAACACATGAATTTATATATTCTGCGTCCAATTAATTACAATAAAACAATACAAATACACGAAATTTCTAATCATTACAATTTTCCCAGACTTCAGTAATGTGTATGACATTATTATAAACGATACGTGCAGCAATAACGAATAAACTACAGTATGTTATTGATACAAGATATAAAGTGTAATGACATAACTGTATATGTTATGTTATATTTCGGGTTTTACGCCTGCATCAGCACCATGTTGGGCTATATCGCCGGCGGGCAGTTTACCTAACAACACCTTTCCTGGGCAGGCTCCAGTGGATAACCAGTACTTGGGTGCACCAACCTCCGTAAGAAACTGCCAACGTTTTCATATAAATGAGACACGGTCTGAGCGGGGCTCGAATCCGTGACCATCAGTGATGATAGGTTACAGTGGTATACAAGTCAGCGACCGTAACCACTCGACCACGGAGGCGGACCTAACTGTAAAGTGCATTAAACGAAATACAGGCAGTGCATTCCATTTACTAGAATATGTTAATGAATATGTCTTATGAACGTATTGTATGAACGACTATTATGCAAGTGGTACGACATACGAAGAACAGTTACAATCGACAGCTAACCATTGGTCGTCCGCAAATACAATTATTGTATGAGGGTAATAGGCTGTCAATTAATGCATTTAAGTTGGTTACATACACATTTCAGGGTAGCATACCTGCATATATTGGACGCCCGTGTGTTTGTATAATACTACGAGCCAAACATCATAAATCAGGGTCATGCATGCATTCGTAAAGGTTGGGTTCTAGTCGTTGTCGTATTTAAATGGCAACGTCACGCTCAACGATAGACAACATGAATCCTTTGACATGTAAATTAATAGTAATAGTTCAGGTGTGTGAGACCCATGTCACGATGTGTTATATATACATTGTAATAATCATTCAAGGGAAACAAAGATATTTTCAATCCAGGATTGATAATGTAAAGCAATACAAGAGTTGAGAAAAGCATATGTCTCTGTCAGGCTCACTTGGGTGTATGATCAAGACAGAATATCCCCAGTGCTCGGTGGAATGATAACAACTATACAGGTTGGTACCACTTATATGCCACATTGACATATACACTTTGAAGTTGATACATTTGCTTAAGTAGCATAGCCAACACATATAGCATTTTAATTCAAATATGCGGTCATGATGACGTCACATGTGACGTGTTGCGAGGCAGGCGAGATACGGGTTGATGAATGGGGCATCGGTTCATGTTTATTACAGTATATTTATATAGTGTAGACATTTTAGCACATATTTAATATTGATGTATTGTACGGTCAATTAATATTCACACGGATCGTAGAGATAATGAAGAGTATGAGCTAGTTTTTCTACAGGTTACTGGGACACCCATGCTAATATCATAACGTAAACATCATATGTTCTATGACTAAGGTGAGCATTTCATTAAAAACAATATAAATACAACATTCATAACATACCCGGCTAAAACGATGAACATGTCTAATCTATTCCATGAGTCTGCCAAGTAGGTCAACTTGCCCCAAAATCCCATCGCTATCATTTTGATTATCATCTCGATAGCGAAGAAGGCGAATATGAAGTGGTCGAAGTTCTGGAGGATACGGCATCGTAGACTGGCGCAGACAATGTCGTTACATGGTTGATACATCCCCAGGGTGATGCAGTTGAGAATGATCACAAGCATGCTCAATCGCTCGAACCATGTGTACATGGTTAAGGAATACATGTTTGGGAACAAATCACATTTAGACAAGATTCTGGAATATTACTGATATTGACAAGTGATTCGACTTGTCGCAAGCCATTTCTTATTAGAACATTTGAAACGTACTATATATGCAGAGCAATTTGGAGTAGGCTTAGGTACGAGGCACATATATTCTCATTTTTTCTGCAGCCATAAGCCATGGGTAGTATTTGAATTGAACTGATTAAAGTAGTTACTACATTGTCCGTCATATACTGAAATACTGAAAGTTGTTCGGTAACGTAAAATGTTAGTGACATGAATATATGATACGGTGACATAAAATGCAAGTGGTATTATATACTCACACGAAAAAGAAAGTGTGCACTTGGTTAGAGGGAAAATGATATATAGAGGATCTTACATGAGTGGCTTTCCATATTGAATTTATTAAACGAGTTGAATAAAATGATAAAATGCGAGGCTCGAATTTATTAAACGAGTTGAATAAAAATTATAACATGCGAGGCTCATTGAATTTATTAAACGAGTTGAATAAAATGATAAAATGCGAGGCTCTGCCGAGCATTTTATCATTTTTTTTCAACTCGTTTAATAAATTCGAGCCTCGCATTTTATCATTTTATTCAACTCGTTTAATAAATTCAATATGGAAAGACACGAATGTAAGATTCTTTTTATCACATAAACCAAATACGCAGTAAAAGTGTGTCACGATTGAACACACTTCCCCTTTAGCAAATGAAAGCCAGAGTAGTACTGCGGTTTCTACTTAATGGGCCAAGAAACTAGTGCGACACTAAATTCTCCAATTTTTTAATTTTCTACCTTTGTAAACAGTTTTTAAACTATCACAACATATCATGTGCAACAATTCAATAATAAACACGTTTATATTATTTTCAAACAAATACAAATACAAAATGTACACGATGTTTTGGCAAATTAACGTCACAATCAAAGTTATACAGCGCGTGCTAGTTGATGTAAAATGTATGTCACTGCGAATCGCTACGTCATTCGCCCACGCATTTGCCTCATTTGCATATTTAATACACTAGTGTATTACCGAATTTATGACATGGCTTTATTAAACTCCCGCGACGTAGTTTATGTGATAAAACCTATATTCACACTTGTTCTGATAAGTATCAAATTACAATTAAAAGTACAACAACGTGTAGCCAATACATTGTTGCACATTTTGAAAGGTTATGGTCATAGACTTCACACTACTTGCCAATCGCCACTATAGGTTCGAATCTCTCTGGGTGTGTGGACTTATTTCATGTGAGGAGGGTTGCACATATGGCTTGTGGTAGGTTGGTGGTTCTACCCGGGTGCTTGTCTGTGCCTGTAATGCTTATTGGAGGCACAGCCTGGGTTTCCCTCCTTCAGTAACAGACGGAGAGTCGTCATACGATTTGTTCGTGCGACATTAAACCCACACAACAGACAAACACAAGATATGTCTGCATAGATCGCATGGACAGATGAGTGCTTAGTAATAATAACGTGTACGTTGTTTACTGTGTTAAGTAATAATAACGTGTACGTTGTTTACTGTGTTAAGTAATAATAACGTGTACGTTGTTTACTGTGTTAAGTAATACTAACGTGTACGTTGTTTACTGTGTTAAGTAATACTAACGTGTACGTTGTTTACTGTGTTAAGTAATACTAACGTGTACGTTGTTTACTGTGTTAAGTAATACTAACGTGTACGTTGTTTACTGTGTTAAGTAATACTAACGTGTACGTTGTTTACTGTGTTAAGTAATACTAACGTGTACGTTGTTTACCGTGTAAAGTAATAATAACGTGTACGTTGTTGACTGTGTAAAGTAATAATAACGTGTACGTTGTTGACTGTGTTAAGTAATAATGGCATGTACGATGTTTACTGTTGGTGAATATTATTAATTTCTGTTCGTTTGCACACTACCACTAGTACATCATTATAACGTTTAATATGCCATATTTAGTTAATACACATTTATTTTACCTCGATTACGAATCAAGTTCTTACAACTTATGTTACTCACTCTCGAGACCGCATTCCTGATCGAATACATCGACATGAGGGAGAGAGAAGATGCAATGTGGAATTTAAGTGACTTGCGTATGGACACAATCGTAACGGCTCCAGCATGTCTCGAACTTAGGCCTTTCGCACCTGAAGGGAACACGCTACTACTTCGCTATCACGCCGTTTCGTCAGTTCAATACATCTATTTAACAGAAATGAACAAACGGACACTCACGCTATCTTCTCCAGCTGTATATACTAGAGGACATAGAAAACGCACACTTCGGATAAGTCTGTTTATACATGAAAAACAATTACTATGTAAATACATAGTTTTAAACATTTTGGAATATTTTTAGTTGTTCAGTTTGTGTGTGATATCTCTTTGATGGAATCCTTCGTATTTCGTGTTCATGTAATAATAATCATATAATGTATGTGTGCGTTTTCTATGTCCTCTAGTATATACTGCAGGTGTGCGTTTTCTATGTCCTCTAGTATATACTGCAGGTGTGCGTTTTCTATGTCCTCTAGTATATAATGTCGGTGTGCGTTTTCCATGTCCTCTAGTATATTGGACTGGAAACTAGTCTAGGTATAATACTTGGTAAATAGAACGAAGGTGTTATATCTGACATTTGTAGCCCCGTAGAGGCAATAGTTCCCAGACAGTTGGCAAAACTGCGTACTCGGTCTAAATACGTAATACTGACGTCAACTATCTATATCTAGCCTTTACTGCAGGTCCGTAATTGATTTCGTAGCCCAAGGCAGAGGATAAAGTCGAAATGGAATTAAAAGCATAATTGCGCCATGTAATGCTGAACATTGCTCCGTGGTCGGTGATTGTAGTAATTATGAACGAATTCTAAGGATTCTGTTAAATGCATTCACAAACAATAATGCATTCCCATTTCTGTTCTCTCGTCAGTATTTCGCGTATAGTACTGTTGCATTATGCACTTTCAAACCCAGTAAAATGCGGGATCTGTGCGGAATAATGTGGCCCAGAAGTATGCAAACTACAACGTGCATCCGTATCGGTAAACGTCATGCTAAACACAACGTGCATCCGTATCGGTAGACGTCATGCTAAACACAACGTGCATCCGTATCGGTAGACGTCATGCTAAACACAACGTGCATCCGTATCGGTAGACGTCATGCTAAACACAACGTGCATCCGTATCGATAGACGTCATGCTAAACACAACGTGCATCCGTATCGGTAGACGTCATGCTAAACACAACGTGCATCCGTATCGGTAGACGTCATGCTAAACACAAACCTTTGACAATAGCAAATGTCCGCATAGCATATTAGTTTATACAACTCTATTCTAGCACTATTGCGAAACAAGTTCTTACAACTTATACTAATCACTCTCGAGACCTCATTCCTGATGGAATCCATCGCCACGAGGGAGAGAGAAGAAGCAGCTTAGAATTTAAATATCTTGCCTAAGGACACGCACAATCGTAACGGCTCCAGCGGGGCATATTAGAGTTCCGAGAACAATTAATCATATATGATTGAGGTGTTAGCATATTCTTGGGAATTGGGAATTGTGGGTGCCCCACTGTAGGGTGATTACACTGTACTATCAACAGCAATACATGTATATGTGAACATTGTTTCATATGCTTATATATTAATTTCAGCTAATTAACCAATCTGGCATTTTAGATCGAGGCACATCAAAATGTGGCTCAATGTGGATGACGAATGAACTATTCAGATACCAAATCAAATAGAAAGTAGGGACTCGGTAAATCTAGATGCAAATAAGGGTTTGCTTGTTTAGTTTATACACATTTATTTGAGCTCGATTGCGAAACAAGTCTTTGCAACTTATATTAATCACTCTCAATACATCATTCTTGATGGAACGCGTCGTCACGCGGGAGAAGAGACAACGTGGAATTTAAATGCTTTGGCAAAAGGCACAATCGTAACGGCTCCAGTGGGGCTCGAACTTCAGGCCTTTCGCACCTGAAACGAATGCGCTATCACGACCTTCATCACGAAAACTAAGGTTTTGCTAGCGGCTGTTAAATAACATTAGATATGAAGTTGCTAAGCGATCAGACATCATGTCTCCCATATTAAAACATTATTCTAGTCGGTATCTCATTGTGTTGTTGATTCAAGGAATAAATGTGTTATTCGGAAGCACTATGTTATCACCATTTATCCCTTGTAAAATATGTTTATTATTCCACAGGCTTCTATCTGGTATAATTATGATATTGTGATATTGTTGGTGCAAACAGTACGTAACGTTATGGTAATATACTAGATACCTGGTAAAGGCCCTCGATGCCTTTAATTTACATAAGGTAGAGTAATATTCCAAGAACACATCGACACACTTTTATCAATCAGCGACCACTGACATATCCGACAAGTCATGTTTACTAAACTGGTTTCATTTGCGTATTCCAAATTATTCTACGGGCTTATAAATAACTCGTGGTGTACAACTGTAAATGCCTTCTATATATAAATTGTGCATGCATATACAACCTGCAAAGCCGTAATACACACACATAGTATGTGCGCATATAATTCAGTGTATAATAAGCACACAGAGCAAAGGTAATACTTGTTTTCAAATGTATATAAGTATGTGGTATATATGTGTATAGTGGACTACATGTATATATATATATATATAATTACTAGTTCCCTGTTAGGAACAATCAACATATAATTTGTTTTCAAATAATTATATATTTTCTATATATATATATATACAATCATTTTCTGAATACGCATTGCTGATTGCACGGCGAGTTTTTTTCAACTGACCGGCGAGCTTTTATTGTTTTTGGGATCCCATGTACTCAGTACGTATACAAATAGAAGCATTGTAACAATTTCCGTGCCGAATCATTTCCAGTACTGGATCATATAAATCATAGCAGTGCAGTGGCACAGGATTTCACCAGGTTGGGAGCATCACTCTCCAAGCTTAGATATTCCCTACATACTTATGTTATTCAAAATATTCGTATCCATATATGTCAACAGGTAATCGGAAGCAAAGGAATAGCGAGCCTTTGATTGTTGCTTGCTAATCGTATTCACTCGATGAATGTACTATTACTATACAAGAAACCAATTACAGTATAAAATGAAAACTTGACAATATTTCGATAGCATTAACTCTTTCACCGCCAATGTCGTATAAAAGCGACTTTGCAAAAGGCAGATAACCCTATCAGACAGAACAGAACGTGTCGTCTGATCATGCTGTATGCTGATTGCTCTTCAGATAGTGGGACTGAAGCACCTGTTGGAATAGCAAACAACATAGATCCTGATCAGACGCGGCGTTACGCCGCGGCTGGTCTGGATCTATGCTGTTTGCACATGCTCTGAATGTATTCGTCGCTGAAAGAGTTAAAGACAATAGAGAATTGTATTGTTTCACCAAAGAAAGATGTGTATCCGGTACCATTGTTTTATGTGCTTGGAAAATTAAAAGTTAGCAAATAAGACCGAATCAACGTATACTCTATGTGATTGATCCTGAAGAGTGCTATGAAAATGGTTGCTTTCTCTTCTCCAAGAAATTAAATTCATGCTCGCTGTTTGAGAAGCAAGTTAGTTTGCGGAATTAATTATCGGTATTGTAACTAGATACATTGATTTAAGCTGTCGTAATCAAAACGTGTTCTCAGAATCAGTTACAAGCACAATTATATAGAACATCTAAATTACATGTGATTCTGACAGGCAGGGTGTTACTTCCAATTATGTTGACTATTTCTAGGAAACAGCTGAAGTAATAATGTACAATAATATGTTTTACTTGTCTGAATTATTTAGGCTACGAGCTAATTAGTATTTTTTTACAGAATTACTAATTCATTTATATGCTGACCTAATTCCTCAATATTTCGCTTTCAAAACGTAAGTTATCAATGTCCAATCATTGGTGATATCACAAATATCAATTTAATATTATACAGAGTCGTGTTTATGAGAGTAGAAATTATTAATCTGCAAATACGATCGCTAGATTAATATTGAATATACATTGTGGAATTGATAGTGCGCATAATTTATGCAGTAACACATTATTGTCAGTAGATGTATAAGGCTGAATCGCGTGTTAATAGTGTCAATTGGTGTATGAACTACAGTGTGTGTATTAAAGTGCGCGGAGGCCGATGCATTACTTATATTTACATTCATTATTCATGTCAATGACACAAAGCAAATATAGCACACTTTGCAATTAAAATGTTTAGTGCGTATTTGCAGCTTATCATGTGCAGAAACAAGTACATAGATCATCCTTGGAACAGCGTAAACTGTTAGGCAAGTATTTTCTCGCGACGAACACTGCCTACAACTACAAACGCGCATGTCCGTAACTGCGAGAGCGCGTGCCACCTGCAGATCATTAGCTGGAAACCACCATACGAAACTGTATTCAATCAGGGCACATACGTTCATCGAAGGAAATGCAACAGCGATGTAAATATAATATAGTACAATGTGATTGATATGAAGCCATGATTGAGAAGTATTAGTGCATCTACATACACGCATGCTGTTACAATGTCGAATAATCTTACAGAGTAACAATGTGTACTAGTATCACATCATATTTAAGACTTTAGAGATCGCCAGATCAGACTGGTGGGTTTTCTCCGGGTACTCCGGTTTCCTCCCACACGAACGACCACATATACGCTTCCATCCGCGCCAACGAGAGTGATTAATATAAGTTGTTAAAACTTGCTTCGCAATCGTTGTAAAATAAATAAAATTAAAAAAAAAAGACTTACGAAAATGTCATAAACATTACGTTTATGTCATAGCACTAATACTACAGATACCATAACTGATTCCACCACCCTGATGCCTACTACAATATAACCAATGACAGACGAATAATAATTCACCTATACATGACCCTAGAATAATTTAACACAGATTCAATAGTTATTTCATAAGATACCAATAAAAAGGCAACGTTGGCTTAATAAGTACACAATTTTGCTCACACTGTTCTGATTGGAAATTAATTATTCTTTTAATTTCAGAATTGTGACCTACCAATATGATATGATAGTGTTGCTCGCCCTTGATTTGAAAAACAAAATTGGCATTTATTTCTGATTTCGTTTAAACTTTTAACAACTTATATTAATCACTCTCTTTGGCTAGGATGAAAGAATAAATGTGGTCATTAGTGTGGGAGGAAACCGGAGTATCCGGGGAAAACCCTCCTGTCCGATATGGCGACCACCGTACCATCTCACATACTTCCCGATCTGAGGATCGAACCCGGATTGCATTGGTTAGTCTTCTGAAAGTGAGTGTGTCTGTGTTTCGATTTACTCTATGCACATTAATTTTATTTTTATTGATTTATTTTATTCGTATTATGTTTGGATTTAGATTCTAACAAACTGCTAAGGTTTTACATGTTTCCAGTTCATAATAGTAATAGTAGTAATAACAACTACCCAACATCTGATAATGGTGACATTAAACCTGGCATTAAAAAACGTTATCATGAGCCATTAGTACAAACCGAAGCATCATAAAATTATTATTATTGCCACTCAAGAACAGTAATTACGAAGATTAAGTGTACGTGGCTTACTTACTCATATGTTATATACGGACGATTTAGTACCACCTCGCGTGAATCTACATCGCAATAAAATCAATGCCGTAAAGCAATCTCATCTGTCTATTTCTCCAATTTTCCCCGGTATTTCCAAATGACAAAAACGCATTGGGGTAATTGAATCATTGAGTGGTACTTTTCTTACAATAACTTATCAATAATCAAATAAGCTAACAATACGTTGATGGTGTAATAACAGACTAAGCAAAAATGCCCTAGGGTACCAGCCATTCCAGACTAGGAGAGGAAGAGTTGCTGCCTAGACCTGGTGAAAGACAGTTGATAGATTGTATTGACTTTTCTCTTATATATCACTGTCTTATGGTGGTAGTTCTTGTCCAGATTTTGACGGATTTGCGAGTTGGATGAGGCCAATAATGTGTGTGTAAATAGCTTGACGCTATATTTGTAGATATTGTTAAGACTGTTTCCATGATTAATGATATTTATATACCGTGACTGACAAATATGCACCTTAATAACACCGTTAACAACCCATTAGGCCATAATAAAATAAATCCTAGATTTTCATCCAAATTTTATTTTTTATTTTATATTTTCAGGATATCGATATTTATGCTGATAAAATGGTGTTTTGACAAGATTCAACTTGACAAGATTTTTTTTTTTTTCAAATAGTAATAAAAAAAATCGGGGCGGCCCTAAAAACGGGGGCGGGCGGGATGAAAATCTAGGAAATATTTTATTATGGCCTTAGTCATATGTTGTAAACCGTAAAATGCTGGAAGGTAAAACTTGCAAAACTACCGATGTGCAAAACACGAAACAAAGTTTATATTGCGAAACTAGATACAGATGATAAATTCTGGGGAAAAGCCATGTTTGTTTTGTGGATATAGGTATTAATTAACATATATGATATAGTGGAAAAATAACAACACTATGATACAAACGACTTGGCATATTGTCGCATCAATGCGTGTTATATTCTTGAAAATAATATTCTTTTCGCACTATGACGTGCACTGTAAACCAAGCGGACGCTTAACGCGTCTGGACGCGTTCAACTATCTTAATATTTAACGCATTAAAGTGTTCAAATTCTTTCCAGTTGATATCATGTGTGCAACTTTATAGAATGATGCGTTCAAATGGTGTTCACGATATTAACGTGGCCGTTCAATCACAAGTGTCCATATTTTGCATCTACTTGGAATTTTGATTTGGTATATAAATTGATTTTACCTTAAATATGAATTAATAACGCCATTTACGATAACTGAATATATTTGTAACAGTGGCCATTGTCTATGGAACTATAATTTATAAATCGTTATCGGCTTTGAACACCTGCGTCCAAGTGACGTTCGTTGGGTGAGCGCTCTAAGAGTATTTCTATGTTTAGCGGTGTATTTTTAGTTCCATTGTATTCTGTTTCCGGCGGTGCTACTAAAATAATCGAGGACACGTCTAAAGGCCAGATTAACATGTAATCTAATTGTAAGATCATCCCTTCATACTCATCAACTCTTTATTCTAGGAGTTTGCCTGATAATTATGCAACATGAGACATATTCCGAATGTGCATGCAACATCTCACGTGCTTTTATTTTTGCGGACTCTGCGGACTTCATTTCAAAATCATGAGATAAGATGCCACAAAGATGATCCTACTTCCTCGGTTGAAGTTGTATATACGTATATAGGCAGAAGTGCATCCATTAGTCCCAATAACTAATATAGTTCATTTTTTCTTTTGATAAAAAATGCATTTTCATGGCAGGCAGTGTATAGTTTTTGTGTTTTTTGAGAACTTATGTGACTTGATAAGACTTTTGACTAGTTGATGTGTAGAAAATATGTGGTATAAGAATTCAGGCCATTGCAAACTGAAGTTGGTTGGTATACTGTATTATTTGACGGAGGAATACAGTGACATTCTTCACAGGTGAGCACTGGCTATTTGAAACATAACATTTGAAATATTCTTGGTGTGTTTCGGGCTGATTTGAATACCTCTTCACAGTGGATGTGGTATCAGAAGAAATGAAAGATTGGAACTATAAATGAACAGACTGCATGTTTTTACTTTTTACTATGTATTTAAAAGGCAATTTCTTTGTTGTTTTACAACCTTGCCATGCTCGTGGGATCCGTATATCCAGAAATGTATGAAAATAATCATTCAATCCAACCAATTCATGCATCTGCACTGCTATTTGCGTTTTATACTTTCGCATTTAGCTTTTAATGATGTTCATCTCATAACAATTGAAATAAATTTGAGAAAAGCAACAGCGATATTGTGAAATATGCCATTTTGGAGCATTGCCTAATATATCTCATATATCTGACTTGAATTGATCCATATGATTAATATGTTTAAATTGTTGCCTCTCTGGTCAATCAATGCAACAAATGGCACTGCCTGCTCACTGATACGATATCAACCTAATCATTGTTATAATTGAATTTTGACCTCATACCGCAATGGAAAGCCATCCACGGAGAGCAGACATGTTCCTGGACATTCCTCCTCATGTATTCCTGTGATTGATCGCTTATGTGTACAGTGTCATCGCAAATGTGCGGATGCATAGCTATGGTGTGTACAGTGATGTCGCAAATGTGTACATGTATAGCTATGATGTGTACAGTGCTATCGCAAATGTGTGGATGTATAGCTATGATGTGTACAGTGCTATCGCAAATGTGTGGATGTATAGCTATGATGTGTACAGTGCTATCGCAAATGTGTGGATGTATAGCTATAATGTGTACAGTGATGTCGCAAATGTGTACATCTATAGCTACAATGTGCACAGTGCTGTCGCAAATATGTGGATATATTACTATAATGTGTACAGTGCTGTCGCAAATCTGTGGATGTATAGCTATGATGTGTACAGTGCTGTTGCAAATGTGTACATGTATAGCCATAATAAGTACAGTGCTGTTGCAAATGTGTACATGTATAGCCATACTGTTTACAGTGCTGTCGCAAATGTGTACATGTATTGCTATAATGTGTACAGTGCTGTCGCAAATGTGTAAATGTATAGCTATAATATGTACAGTGCTGTCGCAAATGTGTGGATGTATAGCTATAATATGTACAGTACTGTCGCACATGTGTGGATGTATAGCTATAATGTGTACAGTACTGTCGCACATGTGTGGATGTATAGCTATAATATGTACAGTACTGTCGCACATGTGTGGATGTATAGCTATAATGTGTACAGTACTGTCGCACATGTGTGGATGTATAGCTATAATGTGTACAGTACTGTCGCACATGTGTGGATGTATAGCTATAATATGTACAGTACTGTCGCACATGTGTGGATGTATAGCTATAATGTGTACAGTACTGTCGCACATGTGTGGATGTATAGCTATAATGTGTACAGTACTGTCGCACATGTGTGGATGTATAGCTATAATATGTACAGTACTGTCGCACATGTGTGGATGTATAGCTATAATGTGTACAGTACTGTCGCACATGTGTGGATGTATAGCTATAATGTGTACAGTACTGTCGCACATGTGTGGATGTATAGCTATAATATGTACAGTACTGTCGCACATGTGTGGATGTATAGCTATAATGTGTACAGTACTGTCGCACATGTGTGGATGTATAGCTATGATGTGTACAGTACTGTCGCACATGTGTGGATGTATAGCTATGATGTGTACAGTACTGTCGCACATGTGTGGATGTATAGCTATGATGTGTACAGTACTGTCGCACATGTGTGGATGTATAGCTATAATGTGTACAGTACTGTCGCACATGTGTGGATGTATAGCTATGATGTGTACAGTACTGTCGCACATGTGTGGATGTATAGCTATAATATGTACAGTACTGTCGCACATGTGTGGATGTATAGCTATAATGTGTACAGTACTGTCGCACATGTGTGGATGTATAGCTATGATGTGTACAGTACTGTCGCACATGTGTGGATGTATAGCCATAATACGTACCGTGCTGTCGCAAATGTGTAAATGTATAGCTATGGTATGCTTAAGTATGTGTTGCGGCCAATATACGACACTTCTAAAGTAGTCTAAGCACACATGAATCAATTAAAATAATTATACGTTTATTTAAATTGATCTAACTAGATATGTATTGATGTTGCTGAGTGAAACTATAGAGGAATACATTGAATGGTATTATATTGTAAAGGTCGCATGGCAACATCGGTGTTTACATCTATGATACATGATGGTATTTGATTGTGAACATTGAAAGCATTATTCTCACGATTGTTGCTAGACACTAGTGATATTAAAATGCAATATACAATAGCATAATGTAAATTTGTTTATAATTTCTACAATGCTTAAAGAGTAATAACTACTGTTCGCACAGGGTGTCAGTATATACGCTCAGCCGGACACCGGTTTTTAGCGAGGAGGTCATTTGCATAACGCGCACTACAGAAGCCTGATGTTAACCAATCACAATCGTCCTTGTCACGTGTGTGGCTTCATCCGGGAACTTCGCCATCTTTTTCGTGGAGGCAGATATTTTTTCTCCGATATCTTCTGGAATTCTGAGTATGCCTTGTATCATTAATTATTATGTCCAGGGTTCCGCCCCAACCTCCCTCCTGTTTTTGACACCCAGTGCGAACTACTTATTATTGTGATATTAATAGCTGTATAATTTATGTTCATACTTTATTAGGTGAAATAGTATTCGATCATTGACTTAAACAAACAATTAGTATTTTAATTAGTAGTTTTATTGCATGCTGAATAAAGTGTTTTCATGATAGAAAGCGATTCAACCGTGCGCTGAATGGCGTTAGTATGTCGTGTTTAAACAACCATAAGTGATGTCGACGTCATGACGTCACTGAGAGATTGAGTCGGAAAACGTTCGCTTTAACAACATTTAAACAGGCAGCGGCTATGTACCACACGTGCAAAGCAGTGAGAAATAAAATATGTTATTCCGCTGATAAAGTGCTATATTTCATAGGAAAGCATAACCTAAATTAATATATCGCTTGAAGTAACAGTCAACTCTCCCAACAAACAAATGTACATGATTTGATCATTTCATTGCGTAATCAGTGAACTTAACGTGTTGTTTATTTGAATAATTAGCACAATATATACATGGCACAGTCTCAAGCCTAGATTAAACTCATACTGCCATAGCTCCACAGTCTCAAGCCTAGATTAAACTCATACTGTCACTAGCTCCACAGTCTCAAACCTAGATTAAACTCATACTGCCACTAGCTCCATAGTCTCAAGCCTAGATTAAACTCATACCGCCACTAGCTCCACAGTCTCAAGCCTAGATTAAACTCATACTGTCACTAGCCCCACAGTCTCAAGCCTAGATTAAACTCATACTACCACTAGCTCCACAGTCTCAAGCCTAGATTAAACTCATACTGTCACTAGCTCCACAGTCCCAAGCCTAGATTAAACTCATACTGTCACTAGCTCCACAGTCCCAAGCCTAGATTAAACTCATACTGTCACTAGCTCCACAGTCTCAAGCCTAGATTAAACTCATACTGTCACTAGCTCCATAGTCTCAAGCCTAGATTAAACTCATACTGTCACTAGCCCCACAGTCTCAAGCCTATATTAAACTCATACTGCCACTAGCAACACAGTCTCAAGCCTAGATTAAACTCATACTGCCACTAGCAACACAGTCTCAAGCCTAGATTAAACTCATACTGCCACTAGCTCCACAGTCTCAAGCCTAGATTAAACTCATACTGTCACTAGCCCCACAGTCTCAAGCCTAGATTAAACTCATACTGCCACTAGCAACACAGTCTCAAGCCTAGATTAAACTCATACTGCCACTAGTTCCATTGTTGTTTCTATATGTACGCCAGCAATATTTAATTTCAATTGTGACTTGATAATTTGAAATCAGTAAAGAAGCACATGCGGAACATAATATTCTACACGCATGCACGCACGCACGCACGCACGCACGCACGCACGCACGCACGCACGCACGCACGCACGCACGCACGCACGCACGCACGCACGCACGCACGCACGCACGCACGCACGCACGCACGCACGCACGCACGCACGCACGCACGCACGCACGCACGCACGCACGCACGCACGCACGCACGCACGCACGCACGCACGCACGCACGCACGCACGCACGCACGCACGCACGCACGCACGCACGCACGCACGCACGCACGCACGCACGCACGCACGCACGCCGCACGCACGCACGCACGCACGCACGCACGCACGCACGCACGCACGCACGCACGCACGCACGCACGCACGCACGCACGCACGCACGCACGCACGCACGCACGCACGCACGCACGCACGCACGCACGCACGCACGCACGCACGCACGCACGCACGCACGCACGCACGCACGCACGCACGCACGCACGCACGCACGCACGCACGCACGCACGCACGCACGCACGCACGCACGCACGCACGCACGCACGCACGCACGCACGCACGCACGCACGCACGCACGCACGCACGCACGCACGCACCGCACGCACGCACGCACGCACGCACGCACGCACGCACGCACGCACGCACGCACGCACGCACGCACGCACGCACGCACGCACGCACGCACGCACGCACGCACGCACGCACGCACGCACGCACGCACGCACGCACGCACGCACGCACGCACGCACGCACGCACGCACGCACGCACGCACGCACGCACGCACGCACGCACGCACGCACGCACGCACGCACGCACGCACGCACGCACGCACGCACGCACGCACGCACGCACGCACGCACGCACGCACGCACGCACGCACGCACGCACGCACGCACGCACGCACGCACGCACGCACGCACGCACGCACGCACGCACGCACGCACGCACGCACGCACGCACGCACGCACGCACGCACGCACGCACGCACGCACGCACGCACGCACGCACGCACGCACGCACGCACGCACGCACGCACGCACGCACGCACGCACGCACGCACGCACGCACGCACGCACGCACGCACGCACGCACGCACGCACGCACGCACGCACGCACGCACGCACGCACGCACGCACGCACGCACGCACGCACGCACGCACGCACACACACACACACACGACCACGCACGCACACGCACGCACACCGCACGCACGCACGCACGCACGCACCTGCGCACCCTCCCCCACACACAGAAGTGATGCGTTCAGTGCTTGAAAGTGTGATTTGATTTCATTGGACGAAATACTGCAGTGTATTATTAGACATGTGTATCACCGCTACATGTCACAAACGTCATAATACCGCTAAACGTCATACAACATTCGTTAAGCTTCTTAAAATCGTAACCGCTAAGCGTCTTAAAATCGTAACCGCTAAACGTCATACAACATTCGTTAAGCGTCTTAAAATCGTAACCGCTAAACGTCATACAACATTCGTTAAGCGTCTTAAAATCGTAACCGCTAAACGTCATACAACATTCGTTAAGCGTCTTAAAATCGTAACCGCTAAACGTCATACAACATTCGTTAAGCGTCTTAAAATCGTAACCGCTAAACGTCATACAACATTCGTTAAGCGTCTTAAAATCGTAACCGCTAAACGTCATACAACATTCGTTAAGCGTCTTAAAATCGTAACCGCTAAACGTCATACAACATTCGTTAAGCGTCTTAAAATCGTAACCGCTAAACGGCATACA
The DNA here is from genome assembly GCA_014843695.1 of Archivesica marissinica. Classification (NCBI taxonomy): domain Eukaryota; kingdom Metazoa; phylum Mollusca; class Bivalvia; order Venerida; family Vesicomyidae; genus Archivesica; species Archivesica marissinica. Next base: position 83,273,395 of record CM026390.1, on the reverse strand, counting down.
ATAATACACAATACGTCATAATAAAAAAGTCATAAACATCATAAGCATCATAACTACTTTATATGCAGACATCGTTTGCTAAATTAAATAGTGTTCTTGATTTGTGTTAGCGGTATTATGGCATGACGCTTAGGGGAGTTATGACGTTTAACTATGTAAAAGACATGCTGTACAATAATACATAATACTTGCTGCATGGCCACTCGTTTCAAACTTAGAATTATGAGCTGAGCAGGAGATAATCTCGTTTGGTCATTGGTTCGGAAAGTTAAACAAACGGACCAACTGACACAAAGACAAACTACCCATTCATGTGCCATTTTGATTAAGTTGTATCCTCTTCGCAATGCAATACACAAAACACGAATTACAATTAATGTGTGTTTTACGTTTATTTATCGTCGCTACCGGTTGCCCATATGAGCGACGCCTCCTGAAGAGATTAGTCATTTCAGAACTTGGAGGATAGTGCATGATACAGACAGAGACTCATTCCATAGTCTACTCTAGTTCTTCTACGTGCACGGTGTACAGCACCGACACGAGACCTGGGTTTAACGTCCCATCTGAAAGACTGTTAATTTTATTAGGATCAGACGTGGGATCGAACCTGCGATCCCTGAATTACTAGCGTGTTACCACTGGACTCCAGATCCGTCTGTACGAATTACAAATTCAATCACTTTTGCTATAATTAATACCACTCATAAATAGTATTATACATGGCAGGTACCTATGATATAATTAACAGACAGGTGTTACGTGAAGGTATAACCAGACACGTGAACAATAACGAGGAATGTGTACACCTGTTAGGGAGCGTGTTTATAATGAAGAAGATTATTGAATCCACTTCTATCAGCATGCCCGAGGGCCAGGATGATCTGGTTCACAGTATTATCTTCTATAGTGCATTACAACACTGTCGTGACGTCATACATGTGTACGTGCGTGTTTTAAATAAGATATAAGCTTCAAATGGGTTCAATGTGTAAACTATTGGTACTGCGTTTACATATTGGATCGTTCACGGCTTATATCCTATGCATACCATACAATCAAGCGACACGCTTAGTTGGCAGCTATGAACGAATACGTTTGTATTGTTCCATTTATGTCAAACCCATTGCGGCGACCTATATATGTTGTCATGGGCAGGCTTAGCAGACCTAAGCTGTTAACCAGTTTTTAGCATTGTGCGCGAGGACACCACATTGCGTGCCCGAATCCGACTCTTTACCACTGGAACACGGACGCCAGACAATGGACAATGGTCAGGTGTTCTGAAAGTGACATTTAATTTAATAATACACGCATCCATTCATTGATCAATTTTTAATTGCATCTTATTTCAAATCAGGCTGTGTGGGAACAGAACTGGATCTATGTTATATATAAAATAAACTAAATCAAATCAAATCAAATCAAATTTATTCACTCAGTGCATCATACATGAGGTATATATACAGTAATACGGTTTTAAACTAAGCTGTATCCGTATGTCACTACTAATTTAATTGCTGTGACATTATACACTATAAGCATAGTTTAGTTTATTTTATTAAATTCCAGTAGGCTTTCAAGCCCATGAGGACATACATACATATTATATACAGTTAGCGAACAGTGCAAACATAATGCATACATTATATACATAGACATAGTTTATTACATTCTAGTAGGCGTTCAAGCCCCTGAGGACATACACACATATTATATACAGTTAGCGAACAGTGCAAACGTAATGCATACATTTTATACAAATGAGCTCCCACAATCATACCCATTTATATATATTTGTAAATACATGTAATATTGATCTGATATGTGTCTTATAATTAAAGCAAAACAGTTCTTTATTTATAACACGGAGAAGGTCAAAAGACGCAACAAAACCAAACATACACAATTGAAGTTGTTGCAAAGTTATAGCATATAAACATATAATCCAAGTACGAAATATGTTTGCATCTGCAGACGGATCTGTAGTCCAGTGGTAACACGCTGGACTGGTAATCCAGGGGTCGCAGTATCGATCCCCCGTCTGACTCTAATAAAATTAACAGTCTTTCAGATGGGACGATAAACCGAGGTCTCGTGTCAGTGCTTTACACCATTCACGTAAAAGAACCAGAGGAGACTCTGGAATGGGTCTCTGCCTGTACCATTGCACTATCCTCCAACAATCTAAAATAACTAATCTCTTCAGGAGGCGTCGCTCATATTGGTAACCGGTAGCCACGATAAATAAACGTAAAACACACACATGTTTGCATCAGTGAACAATCGAATTTGCATAATCTCTTGAGCCTTGAAATAGTTCCCCTGATAGCTATCAATGGAGTGTTGATAATAAATAAAACATCTATGCAATTATTTGAATGCGCTATGGTGTATACGGAGCGGTCTATGTGTACTTCTGCTATTCGCTTTACTTCCACGGGGACTTACAAACGCATATTCATTTAGCCTTGTTTTTGTTAATGCCTACTCGTATATGTAAAACCATTATTGTAATAAACAAATACTTCAAACGTATATTTCCATTATCAAAATAAACTGTTCGATGCCGAGAGTTTGTGGTTTGATATATATATATATATATAATGGGCGTTTCGGAAACGAACTTTCGTCATGAGCTGTACACAATCAATAGTACGGGAATGGAAAATCAATTAAAACAGTTATTATCGGGCAATGATACTGAATGCTGAGAATTAATGACAGTGATACTACAGTCTGTTCACTTCCATTGCGATTACTATGAATAGTGTATCTATTATAATACATTGACATGCATAAAACATTGCAGTATGCGTAATTTAACAAACCCTGTGCCACCCATTTAGCATTGTCCTAGTGGGATTTGGCACCAGTGACAGTTGTTATATATAATCGTAATCGGTGACTTCCAATGAAAGCGGCACTAAATAGGATTTTAAAAAATATATATAATAGGACATACTGGTTTGAAACAATACTAATGGCTGTCCGATCAGCGCAGTGGTTAGCGTGCGCGCTTCTCATCAATGCAACCCGGGTTCGATCCTCGGACCGGAAAGTATGTGAGATGGTACGGTGGTCGCCAGATCGGACAGGTGGTTTTCCCGGTGTACTCCGGTTTCCTCCCACACGAATGATCACACTATTACGCTTTAATCCGCGCCAACGGGAGTTATTAATATAAGTTGTTAAAACTTGCTTCGCAATCGTTGTAAAATAAATAAGGTTTAAGCAATACTATTGTTCATATATTTCGATTATATACATTGTCTATGTCTTTGTTTTGGGGTTTAATGCCGCACCGAGTACTTAGGGCATATGGCATACACTTTATTTGGGAAGGAAGAACACGTGTGCACATACGAGCAGTATTATATCAGATACGAATGGAAACCCGGGCATACCCATTGCATGCAGCACACTAGCTGGACAGTTTCCTAACATTGAGCAGTTCGACAACTCCAAGTGGTAATCGAATCAACTGCGATAAGGGGCAAGTGTTTTGTAGTCGAGGCTTATATTTAAGGCAAAACATTTACATTCCACACGTCTCTTCTCTCTCCCTCGTGGCGATGGATTCCATCATGAATGAGATATCGAGAGTGATTAATATAAGTTGTAAGAACTTGTTTTGTAATGTAGCTAAAAGAAATTTGTATAAACTGAGTCGTAGACAACGACCGTAACAATTCGGTCACAGACACCTCTTGCATGCATTGTGCATACCTAATTGTAAGTAAATATACTATTATGTGTATCTTGGGGGTGTATTTGCCTAGATACACGAACACATATTGCATAGTAACAAACGCAATACACTGTTCAATTTAATACAAATTGCCTTAAACATGTGATGCTTAGAGTGAAAGTGCTATATTGAGATTGCTAAACTAATAGAGTGCTTAACACTCTTCATTGCATAAAGTGTTGTCCCAGTGGGTTGTGTTTTGCCACTGTGTCAGTATTTATATAATCCGTTATAATTGTTGTGTGCTCTGGTAGCATACAGATATGTTTACGATTCCACAAGAACGTAGTGGTGTATCTATCACCGTACAGAGGGCAACGAACTCAAGTGCAAGCCATAGATGCAGTTCTACTCTTCATAGGAAAAGAATTGGCTTATATACGGTTGGTTGTCTGTCATAATTTGTAATGCAGTTGTTTATTGTATATCAAGACAAATACATATACTAGAGTACATAGAAAACGCACACCTACATGATATGGATATTATTGCATGAACACGAAATACGAACGATCCATCAATGATGTATCACATCTTTATTACAAACCGCGAACTAAACATATTCCAAAATGTATAAAACTATGTACATGTATTTATATAGTTATTGTTTTTCATGTAAAAACACTTATCCGAAGTGGGCGTTTCCTATTTCCTCTAGTATAAGTGACATAGCTCGGAGAAAAGAGATGCATAACCGTTCTATTAATTGCTGGAAGCAGTCTATTAATCGAGGTGGGCGTATTTCAGGAAGAGGCAACAACTTGTCACTTTCCGCTTGTTTCAAATAGAATGCACAGCTGTTAAGTACTGTTAAATTACCATGTCCCTGTCACGCTCAGTGCTTAGTAAAGGTCGGTGATGTATCGCTGCAATTAGGATTTAAATACTTACCATTATAAGATGATGAAATGCATGTTAGGCTAGATTAGTGCTTGTATGATGAGTTACAAGCAAATTTGTTTGACGAAGTATGTAATGTAGAACCTACACATAATATTATGGCCCAGAATACAAAGTTAGTTCTACTATAGACGCATCCTTCTTCAATTCGCATCTGTACCAAAACCTGTTTCAATATTTAAAAAAGACATATATAGTGTTTGTATGAGATAATAATGTCTACTATAGATGTATCTATATGCGTGTTGTATTTGTATCTACTCTGAGAAGCAGCTGCTTGTTAGTTCCCCATGAGTTCTAAAACATATATAAGTTGTACATTAGTGCCCATATTAATCAGCAATTAGTCTATACAAATTTATTTTAGCTCGATTTCGAAACAGGTTCTTACAACTTATATTAATCAGTCTCGAGACCTCATTCCTGATGGAATCCATTGCCACGAGGGTGAGGGAAGAGGAAATATGGAATTTAAATGTCTTGCCTAAGGGCACAATCGTAACGGCTCCAGCAGAGCTCGAACATTTCACACATGAAGCAAACGCGCTACCACTACGCTACCACAACTTCCACAATTAATTAAATATAGTTATTTAGAGAATATAAGACTATAGTGTAGCCCAGAGGGTCTGTCGATGTTTTGATCTCTGTTTGAAAACAGTATGAACACACTATGCTTGTGTTTAATACAAGGATGATAGACGCCCGATGTATTTATCGAATGCGAAACCGATGACCCTCCGTTGTCAATATGACCGCGATACATTTCATTCACCAAGGGAGTAGTTTTCAAAACCATATCGCAATAAGTGTAACATTTCTTCGTCTGTACATTATTTACACTGACATGCCAGGTATATATATACATCCCATGGGATAACGGGATATACGATAAACACAGCTGTTGTACATATCACCATATTTACACCTACATATGTCTGTTCCGGGAATCTGACCTAGAAACGTTCGAGTTTCGCATAACAAATGATGGACAGCATGGCTGACGTATAACACATATAGCATGGACAGTATGGCTGACGTATAACCTATATAGCCTGGACAGTATGGCTGACGTATAACCCATATAGCCTGGACAGTATGGCTGACGTATAGCCCATATAACATGGACAGTATGTCTGACGTATAACCCATATAGCCTGGACAGTATGTCTGACGTATAGCCCATATAACATGGACAGTATGGCTGACGAATAACCCATATAACATGGACAGTATGTCTGACGTATAACCCATATAACATGGACAGTATGTCTGACGTATAACCCATATAACATGGACAGTATGTCTGACGTATAACCCATATAACATGGACAGTATTTCTGACGTATAACCCATATAACATGGACAGTATGTCTGACGTATAACCCATATAACATGGACAGTATGTCTGACGTATAACCCATATAACATGGACAGAATGTCTGACGTATAACCCATATAACATGGACAGTACGGCTGACGTATAGCCCCTATAATATTAGTATGCTGTATGAGTTGTGATCACCTTCGTATTTTTGAAATCACGTGAACACTGTAATCGAAGTGTCTAACTAGATTGTGTAGTATTTTGTATATCGAAGAGACAATACACTATGTTTAAAGACATATTACTGTTCAAATTAAAACGGCATTCGTTACAAAAATCAGTGTTACACACTTTTTAGAAATCCATCATTTTTATCATTTTGAATGTACATGCACATTCTTGAAAACAATATAAAGTATACACCCGTTATGTCAAAGTCGGTTATGTCGAATTCGCCGTTTATCTCAAAGTCGGATGAAAGTCCCGTTTCAGACACATTTTACATATAACTGGCTCCGTTTAAATAGAATTTCGTTAAGTCAAACTTCGGTTATGTCGAAGTATTTTGTTCTGTCCGACGGAATTCGACATATCGGATGTAGACTGTAATCTTATGTTGACTAGTTTAGTCTGTTATTCATTAGACTCTCTTCCTAACTTCAACTCTCCGTAGCAAATCATAACACCATTGCCAGTAGTGTGCCTATATCAGATTTAGTTTGATTTGACTTTTAGTTCTGGCATCAAAAGTGTGGCACTCGCATACAATGCCATTTATCATCTCTGATAGTCACTGGTTCGAGCCGCGCTCAGACCGTGTCTCATTTATATGACAAAGTTGGCAGTTTCTTACGGAGGTTGGTGCACCAAGTACTGGTTAACCGCTGGAGCCTGCCCAGAAAAGGTGTTGTTAGGTAAGCTGCCAGTCGCTCAACTGGGAAACCGGTAGCGACGTTAAATAAACTTAAATAATAATACTAAAAATGCATTGTCATTTTTTCATTAAGTCAACTAGATGCGTTGATCAATAAACAGGATAAGGTATCATACAATAGCTCGAACCAAGTTAATTAATAACCTTGTAATCGAGGAGTGAACTCTTAGTTGCTTTGAACAGATCATTTACATGGTCTCTATCTTAATACTAATAATAACAAGGACTTATTTTACGAGATAACTCATTTTACAAAAGTTAATCTATCATGAAGCCCTCAATATAATTATATACAAATCAAATGATAACTGCATATTAGAATTATATAGTAAAGTTAAAGCTGAACAGTAGAGAAACTACATATACTATGTCATGGAATATGATGATATATGGAATCGGCTAGTAGAGTAGAAAACGGGAATGAGACAATTAATGACAATACATATACATACCAATGTGCATATACTAATTATGACTTATAGTGCTATCTTGAAAATAAGTATGAACTCAGTTTAAAGACAGCCATTTACAGAATCTAGTAACTATTGCAAAGGTAATGCTCAAATGTGATACAGACTGCGTACACTATCATCTGGAGTAATAATAGTAGAACTATGTGATTAGTTTGTATTGTTATTACTGCACCTTACGTAGAGAAGTTTGAACTGTTGGATAGGTGGAGCATTCTGAACTGAGTGAGCCAATGAATTCCATAGAGATGATATTGTATGTACTGAACGATATGTTTATTACAATGCAGGATGAGTAGTAGTCATTCCACAACTATTACGACGATAACTATTTACTTAGCATTGATTGATAGCAGCTCATCTCCGCTATACTCTTAAACTTAACCATTAATGAGAGACATCGGCAGTTACTGCCCCTGATTACTTGATATGTCCTATTAAGTGTCCTCTGTTTTTATCGTTGTATCCTTTGCATAACATGCTAGAATTTTTATTCACTATCGCTTCTTATGATTATTAAATTACTAGATCTGCACATATCTCATACAGTATATGCAATGGCTACTTAAAACAATGATATCAGTTAATTAACATGATTTTGATAAAATCACATTGATGATACGTCAATATCAGGTTAGGGAACAACAGTACAAACAAAGGATTCTAACTAAAATGACATATTTCATTTTGGAATAAATCAAACTTTATCTGCCAAGGGGGGGTACTAGACAATTAGCGATGTCTCTCATTTGTGAGGCAATTTTTAGTATCATGCTACCATATGTATATTTATACAAGGCGTCAACCTCGTTAAAACTTTTCACGTAGGGCTTAAAAGGGTCACAGGCGGAACTCTCGTCCAGTGGTAATACGCTGGACTGGTAATCCAGATGATCGCAGGTTATATCTCTCGTCTGACCTTAATAAAATTAACAGTCGTTCAGATGGGAATTTAAACCGAGGTCTTGTGTCGGTGCTTTACACCGTGCACGTAAATAAAAGAACATGAGGAGACTTTGGAATGTGTATCTGTCTGTATCATTGCACTATTCTCCAAAATCTAAAATGACTAATCTCGCCAGGATATTTCGCTCATATGGACAACCGGTAGCGGCGATAAATAAACGTAAAACACGTACTTAAAATGTGTGACAGGTATTGTATACGATAATGCTATATCAATGTGTAGGAATGTCAATGTTTGTGATGTTGCAAATACCATTACACATGTTATAAAATGTGTACTATCTAAGCATCACTCGCTTGTGAAATTTGTTTGGAATAATGCCTAAAACTGAGAATGGTATTTCTAAGACATTTTCGTATTAAATATTACGGATACGTATATTGCAAACACAGCATTGAACAATGGCTGAACGATTAGTAATATGTCCATTGGACGTAATGTGTGCTTGGTGTGCCTGAAACTAATGCGGGAGTTCGGGAATGTTCCTGTGGCGAGTTTGAAAGCAACTATTCTAAATATGAGTGTGTCATGTTTGATATTGCCGGATTTCTAGCATACTCCAGCAATGTTGTGCAATAAATAATATCGCCTATAATCAGATGGCACGCATCTGGAGTGTGTAATATGCTGTAATCTGAAAGTAATTCTGACACGCATTGTTGTTTCTACATTATAAATATTGCTTACAGACTGGTGTATCGTCTTTTTACCATTATTCTGACAGGAATAGTTTGGTAAAACATTTTTGCAATAACGCTACCTCCTAAACAGTGCATGGACACCATATGCAATATTCATTCGTAGAGACAATACTACAGGCATATGGAATATGTCAAACCCACGGAGCAATGGCGACGCCGTTCAGCAAGTACGAACTTACATTTGTATGTGTATTGAGAAACAAACAAAAACATTGATTCTCAAAAGCTGGCGTATGACGTAAAACAACCTTTATGTATATGTTTCTCAGTTTATCGTAGACAGTATGAATAGACAGATTCTGTCTGTACAGAATTTAATTAATTTCAAAAGGTGGATGTGTCAAGCTATGACGGGAAGTATGCGATATGGTATGTGGTCGCTAGATCGGACAGGTTTGTTTTCTCCGGGTACTCCGGTTTCCTCCCACATGAAATACAACATATACACGTCCATCCGCGCCAATGAGGGTGATTAATATAAGTTGTTAAAACTTGCTTCACAATCGTAAGTTTAACAACATTTAATAGAGCTATGACTATGTAATCGTACCTATCCCCAAATTATGTTCAATGCAATTACAGGTCTATATTGAATATTCGCGAAAATAGTGCTTAACATAATAATATTAGTATTGGGGATATGTGCAGGAGTGTATTCATAGTTTAATTCACTTGACTTAGTACACTATATGTACATTTCAATGTATTTCTAAGCACAGAAACACAATGTTGTTCCCTATTAATACACTGATAAATATATTGTAAATTTTGTATTATGTATGTATGTATTACTATATTTACGCATGCATAATAGGTAATGGTTTGTATATATACGATATTCAAAACTGTTTAAATATTTTAAAGTGACGTATTGCTCCAACGCGGCCGGGTGTTGTTTTAACTATGTAATGTTGCCTGTACAGGTACATACAATGTCACTATACTAACATTTACTTATTTACTTACTTACTTGTATTCACCTTATATTTCAGGAAAGCAATATCCTTTTCTGAATTTATTTAATTCATGCATATTCGTTTTTGTTCAATAATATGTAGTAATAAATAATTTGAATATTAAAACAATATATTTAAGAAATAATAAGTATCAACCGTGGTATATCGCAGAATAACCCGAGTTTGAAGTTCTTATGCGTAGAAATATATCACGATATATCACGATATTATAATTATGCTGCTATATGTGATATGTGATTTAGAATGATACGTATGTACATATGATAATGCTAATTCTGTCCATGAAAACATTATGCATGTATGAAATAAAGGTATAATATAAAATAATTTAATAGAATAAAGATTTCATATGCCTTATGATTTATTTTTGTTTGTTTTGGACGTTTAAATTCTCATCAATATTTTGCAACTCTCCAGCTAGTATTGGTGGGTAAAGACCTCGCGTGCCTTTTCGAAAGTGTTCACGCACGAACGGGTACCCTTCTAGAACCATCAAACCATCCGTATGCCAGCAGGTTAACGTCCTCACTTGTAATGAAGTCGACAACCCCAATTTGATTCGAACCTATGATATATTGAGACCGGTGTAGCATACAACTGTACACATTAATACCAAAAACAAATATGCTAAAGCAAATTAGATAGCTAGCGGACTGCAGGGATGTCGCACTAGGTCAGGGATAAGTAATACTATATTGTTTTATCCAGCTATTGTTTCCATGACGACTGCTTATACAGATGTACAGGGTGTATATAAAGCGAGTTCATGCAATCAATGCTTGTATGATATGGTTACTCTCGCAATGAATGTAGGCTGTAAGATGCAAATGTAATAAGACTGACATGCAATGTTGCGGCACGAAGTCAGAATCATGCCAAGCGGGAATGTTTGTGACTGTTTCCATGAGAGAACAATTCACAGTTGTACTAAATACGCAGCCTGGGAACTGGCGTCGATATATGTTGCCTGGTCAGTCAAATAAATATATTTTAACACCAGACTATTAATTGGGCCGTATTGAGTTTCTGATCATGTCATTTTGCCAGAAGTTAAAAGTGAAAAATCGACAGACTGGAACCCAGACTACTACATACGCTATAGTTGCAAATACGGTTACCAGATGTACGAATAAACAACACAATATGTTAATGTTTGATCTATACACATTTATTTTAGCTCGATAGCGAAACAAGTTATTTCAACTTATATTAATCACTCTCGAGACCTCATTCCTGATGGAATCCATCGCCACGAGGGAGAGAGAAGAGGCAACGTGGAATTTAAATGCCTTGCCTAAGGGCACACTCGTAACGGCTCCAGTGGGGCTCGAACTCCGGCTCTTTCGCACCTCAATCGAACGCGCATCCACTGCGCTATCACGACTTCCAATGTTTGATGTTGTTATTGTTTCAATGGATCACATTAATACCATACGAGTTACCAGTTACCATACGAGTTTTCTTAGTGCGAGTATTGTTGAAGTGAATCAAGCATAGTGTATGTTATTTTGTTTGATGTAGTTAAACGATTAAACACATGGAAGTCGTGATAACGCAGTAGATGCCCGTTCGATTCAGGTGCGAAATGTCCGGAGTTCGAACCCCGCTGGAGCTGTTACGAGTGTGCCCTTGGGCAAGGCATTTAAATACCACAGTGCCTCTTCTCTCTCCTTCATGGCGATGGATTCCATCAGGAATAAGGTCTCGAGAGTGATTAATATAAGTTGAAATAATTTGTTTCGCAATCGAACTAAAATAAATTTGTATAAAATACAAGTCAGCGACCGTAACCACTCGACCACGTAGGCGGACGATTAATATAACTTGAAAGAACTTGTTTCCCAATCCAGCTAAAATAAATTTGTTTAAACTAAAGGATTATTATATGTGTTGATCTTTGGAGATCTTTGGAGATCAACAGTATACCTTTCACATATCGTTTACTTGTTACAATTATTTTGTTGGATATTACCGTTGCCATCGTAAACCATGTCTTATTACTTAGATCTGAAATTTAGCCTGTTGTGCTGTTATATGTTTGCCACAATACTGTTTACCACCCAAGTTGATACGCTGTGTTTTCCAGTAGGATATCACGTGTTCTGGTTTGATAACATGGTTTATGGTTCGATACGGCTCGTGTCCGTATTTAACCAGCTAATGAGAAAAAAACATGCGCACTCGATGCTAGTTTGCTTACTTCCTGTAGCGTCACTGTGTGTGAAACAGATAACCGATGTTTGCAGTTCGTGGTAATATTTCAATCTAGTTCGTGAATCTAGTTTGCTTACTTCCTGTAGCGTCACTGTGTGTGAAACAGATAACCGATGTTTGAAGTTCGTGGTAATATTTCAATCTATTTAGTGAATCTAGTTTGCTTACTTCTTGTAGCGTCACTGTGTGTGAAACAGATAACCGATGTTTGCAGTTCGTGGTAATATTTCAATCTAGTTCGTGAATCTAATTCAGTAAGTGTGCTTTATTCCTGAATATAGCAGGATTTCGAATATTAAATGTTCATTTCTATATCAAAGTAATAGACGTTATTACGTGGCAAGTTTCATATCAGCCTAGGTATCGAAACTTGGCAACTTGATATCAGCCTTCGACCATCTATCTCAGGATCATATCAAATTAACTCGGGTCGATACCCTGGCTGATAATTGAAACTATCCGCGTAATAACAGCTAAATATAGTTGTACTTAGTGTAGTACATGTAATCGATGTAATGAATAAGCGATATGCATGTATTTTTGCTTGATTAGTTATTATTGAAATTTCTCCGCTATACACCACGCGCTGTTGTATATTGTGGTTACTGTCGCAATGGAAGCAGACACACCTTTGTTTGGCAAAGCACTGTTTGCAATCAGCGATTAATCATCATTAAAGGTTGTCACTGTGTCCATGACGTTCCTTTAATACAATCGCATTAACATTAGTCTTATATTATAAACAAGTTTCAAGTTTATTGGCATTATCAGCAACACATTGCCTTTGGTCATTTACATAAGTATAAACAATGGCAAAGACATACACAAATAAATACCTACATACACATGTTAAGAAACAGTGATTGTTATATGATTATTATTATTATTATACATGAAAACGAAATACGAAGGATTCCATCAAAGATATATCAAATCTTTATTACAAAACACAAACTGAACAACTTTAAGAAAATGCATATATGTATTTATATAGTTATGCGTTTTCTATGTCCTATTGTATAGGTGACAAATTTTCAAATGTATATCATTTACATGACATGCTAACAAATGCATTGACTGCTTCCATATAGCTTTATCGTAATGCTATGATAAAATCACACGTCCGCAATCTAAAGTCCACTCCTTAAAAGGAAAAATCCAATTTGGAACTGGAGTAATTGGTCTAATATTTTTACAATTAATTTTGTCTCATAAAACCTCATTTCCATTTTTCTGATCTGTGAAAACATCATTAATAAAACTCTCAATTTTCCATCTGTCGCCCCGTATAACTTATTTATGGCAAGTGAATATATTTCACAACTCAGTTTACAAAATCGTTACAGCATCCTTCCTTTCCAGTTGTGTTATCTGATAGAGGGCATTGTGTGTAAGGACAACATTAATATGTATGGAACCTATCACGGACCAGCTTGCATTAGGCCTATACTTAGGCAGACAAGTTACCAACTTAGTAGTTTATTCTTGTCATATTTGCTGACTATATCTCATATCACCAGTTAGCGTCAGAATTGCCTTAATTATAGCGCTCTTAGATTGATTGATTTTTGGCCCACATAAAGCTGCTGTTTGAGCCTTTGAGATTGCCTCTAGTCCAGGATGACCGTATTAAGACAATGTAATTAAATAATAGAGTTACAAGCTTTGAAGTGACGAGGGCGGAAATGAGTTTGCTATCGAATTATTTATACAGAATACATAAAAAACATAATCAGACGAAATCACTATTACGGTAACGTTCATTGCACAATCGTCGTTGTTGTTGTTGTTGTGTTTGAGCTTAAAGCAATTAGTGTGGAGGAATCAGTTTAAACAGGACTTAGAAATTGTATAGTCAGTTTGAACAGGACTGAGAAATTGCACAGTCAGCTTAATCATGACTGAGAAATTGCACAGTCAGCTTAATCATGACTGAGAAATTGTACAGTCAACATAAACAGGACTGAGAAATTGCACAGTCAGTTTAAACAGGACTTAGAAATTGCACAGTCAGCTTAATCATGACTGAGAAATTGTACAGTCAACTTAAACAGGACTGAGAAATTGTACAGTCAACTTAAGCATGAATTTGAAATTGTAGTCAGCTGAAACGGGACTTTGATAATTGCTTATTGTCTCCATAGTTAAGTGATTAAGACGTCAGCCTACGGAGCGGGAGGTCGAAGGTTCGAACTCGTGTTCATTCTGATATGGCCGGTTGGTGAGCCGCCAGCTAGGTACATAATAATAATGGTTAGCCAGGCGCCTGTCCTTCAATGATATGATTCGGGAAGTACTGATGTTCATAAGTGGTGTCAGAAACGACTGGCCTTTTTCAATAGTGGTGACACTATAATAAACAAACACCTTTTCAATAGTGGTGACACTATAATAAACAAACACTTTTTCAATAGTGGCGACACTATAATAAACAAACACTTTTTCAATAGTGGCGACACTATAATAAACAAACAATGTTTCAATAGTGGCGACACTATGACACTATGATAAACACACACGTTGTCAATAGTGGCGACACTATTATAAACACACACTTTTTCAATAGTGGCGACACTATGACACTATAATAAACAAACACTTTTTCAATAGTGGCGACACTATAATAAACACACACGTTTTCAATAGTGGTGACACTATAATAAACAAACACTTTTTCAATAGTGGCGACACTATAATAAACAAACACTTTGTCAATAGTGGTGACACTATAATAAACAAACACTTTGTCAATAGTGGTGACACTATAATAAACACACTTTTTCAATAGTGGTGACACTATAATAAACAAACACTTTTTCAATAGTGGCGACACTATAATAAACACTTTTCAATAGTGGCGACACTATAATAAACAAAAACTTTTTACTTTATTGTATATGCACATACGTTAATGGTACTTTAGAATATATGAGTGTAATACTATCAATACATACATAGTATACAGACGGATATGTAGTCCAGTGGTAACACGCTGGACTGGTAATCCATGGATCGCAGGTTCTTTCCCCCGTCTGACCCTAATAAAATTAACAGTCTTTCAGATGGGACGTTAAGCCGAGGTCTCGTGTCGGTGCTTTACATCGTGCACGTAAAGGAACCAGAGGAGACTCTGGAATGGGTATCTGTCTGTATAATTGCACTATCCTCCAAAAATCTAAACTGACTAATCTCTTCAGGAGGCGTCGCTCATATGGGCAACCGGTAGCGACGATAAATAAACGTAAAACACACACAAATACATAAATATAACATAATTATACAAACATAAGGTGATGCTAATGGTGTATATTTGGCGTGTTCGTTTGTTTGTGTGTATGTCTGTTTACTTGACTGTGTTGTATTGTCTTTGTGAACATATGCATACACAGTCTCCCAGGTCGGCTCGTACTCATTTCATACTCAATGTTTTAATTTATATCTTAATATGTAGTGTTTAATGTATCGTGACAGGCTAATCCTTTTATTTACACATAATGCATATTGCTATTATTTTATTAATCATGAGTTGTTTGTCTATTACTCTAAATTGTGGAAGTGGTGATACCGCAGTGGATGCGCTTTCGCTTCAGGTGCGAAAGGTCCGGAATTCGAACCACGCTGGAGCCGTTTTACTATTACTCTAAAAAACCAATTATTTATTGTATTTCGGTAAATAGCTATAATGCTAATGTTATTTGTTTGCAAAACACCGACCATATATAATTTGAATCGAATTGAATTGACACGACTAATCTCTTCAGGAGGCGTCGCTTATATGGGCAACCGTAAAACGGAGTTCGAGCCCCGCTGGAGCTGTTACGATTGTGCCCTTAGTCAAGGCATTTAAATTCCACGTTGCCTCTTCTCTCTCCCTCGTGGCGATGGATTCCATCAGGAATGAGGTCTCGAGAGTGATTACTATAAGTTATAAGAACTTATTTCGCAATCGAGCTAAAATAAATGTGTATAAACTAACCGTAAAACGTAAAACACGCATAATTGACACGAAATGTCACCGGATAAAAGGGCATACCTCGGCATTCCTGCCGGATGTCATCCGAACTGGTAAGAATGGCAATAATACGGGCCTCGAACTAATGGTACTGAATACTAGTAATCCTCAACCCACACCGTTAATCATTCCAAATACAATTAAGCTAAGACAACACACAATTCCCTCATTAAATGTACAGAAATCGACAAATCGCAATTGGAACCGCGGGAGTAGCGACAGTACCTTTGTAGCAATATATTTGTCGCAGAGTTCGCCGTTGCCTAGAAACCATATTATGCATACGTGTCACTGATCCAACGATTCTTAAATTCGCCAGGAAAACGTATTATCTTGCGGGGGAGATATCGAGTTAGTAACAATTTCTCTGAGATTTCAAGTTTACAGCATTTTAAGCACTGCGTTTAACATTTGAATTTCTATGTCGTATTTCGAAGTTCAGTTATCCACAATTCTTTGTTATGGTACAATGTAGGTTATTCGATACATTCCTTTAATAATGTACTCCATGGACATAACATATAGTATGTGAACGTGTACAACGTTAATTGGCAATGTTTATAATACACATGGGGTATATATTTTGGAATAGTTAACTAACTGGCTTAAAAATGTATATACGTATGTAATAAAAAGTTGTAATTTGGTTATGTAGAGATGGCATGACAGTTATTCTTAACAAAGCAATTGGTAATGTAAGCATACACGTGCAGGATCGGAAGAACTATATACTGTAATATGCCAGTTTTCCTCTCGCAGTACTTATATATTGATCATCCATGCATTTATTGCTGACATACATACTGATAAATGATGAAATGATTTACCGATCAATCAACAACACCTTAACGATCCAATATTTAAAATAGTGGACTGAGTGATGCGCGTAGCGTCCAACACTGTACCAATAGTTTACATATTGGATCTGTTTGAGGCTTATATCTTACCTGCAACACAAACGCACATGTATATGACAAGATCGTACTATTTCAAATTGATATTTCGTTCATTTATTCAGAGGATTTGATAAAATACTCTGGCCTATTGAGATCAGGTTAATATTAATAATAATGTACAGCAAATTCTACGGTATGACGTCAGGACAATGTTTTAAAGACAAAAATGAACAACGAGACAGGCTTTTAAAAAATGAAATACATCGTTGTTCCCTTAATAATCGAGATAAAGCTTAAATCAATGCATCAGTGTAGGTTGTTTGACAGTGTTTCATCTATTTAGTCTACTCTCTGCTCAGAGTTTCATGTTCATTAATCGCGCACACCTTAATCAATATCCACTTCAAGACGGCGGTGATATAGGCTGGTGAACATGCCACTTAATATGAAAAATCAGTGTAGGAAACGGATGCCTCAACGACCCAAATTGACATTTATTGTACACAGCCACTTGTAATTGTATTGAGCGACGCTAGCGATGAGAATATACAAATAATTTATATCTCTTAACACAAACGAGAGATGTTCTTGTTAACTACAGGAGGGGAATGTTCCAGGAAAAATGTTTTTTTGGTTACGGATTTAATGCAGAACCATGACACAGGCTTTAGACATGTCAATATCGTATCATGGAATAAGGCCATTGTGTACATAGCAAGAAAACACTGTCTTGCCAACGGCTGTGGATTTGAATGTAATGCATGAGTCATTGTGCCATCCACCTTAATACAATGTCATGCATTACTGACACACGCCACCATGTAGTACAGATGTATAGACTACCGTCTCCTTTGCCTATAGTTGATAAGGCGTTCGCCTACATAGCGGCATATCGAAGGTTCGGACATCGCATTGGGTTCATTACGACATGACGTGTAGGTGAACCGCGAGCAAGCAAAGTAATTGTTAATGATTGCCTAGTAAACTGGCGGCGCATGGTCTGTACAGATCGGATTCGGGAAGTACAGCTATTCATAAGAGGTGTTTTATAAGTCAGAAAAGATAGTCCCTTTCAATAGAGATGACGATATAATAAACAACCTCTTATTAACTTATTATATTTCAACCTATTTTGAACTGTAGCCACATACAAGTGGAAGTCGTGATAGTTCAGTGGTAGCGCGTTCGCTTCATGTGCGAAAGGCCTGGAGTTACGATTGTGCCCTTAGGCAAGGCATTTAAATTATACACGCCTCTTCTCTCTCCCTCGTGGCGATGGATTTAATCAGGAATGAGGTCTCGAGAGTGATTAATATAAGTTGCAAGAACTTGTTTCGCAATCGAGCTAAAATAAATTTGTATAACCTAATTGTAAACAAATAAAGTGTTGACTACATTTCTATATATGTGTTGTTTCTATGATACATGTTTTCACCAAGGGGTATGTCATTCGAAGTTTGTGTGACGTCATCAAATACTGTTTATATTTGGAGCAAAACATGAAACAAGTAATGCTCTTTGACTAACCTAGCTGGATCGTCATCACTGTGTATTTAGAAAAACGGAAATATGGTCCAGTTTATAATAATTATCCAAATGAGTACGGACATATATTATAATTATATATATTTGCTTTGTTCGCGGACATCTGAGCAAGTACGGTTTTGTAGTTTGTCGCCTGAAAAGACATAACAGAGTGTAGCCGATCCAGTGATAGGGTACATCCCCACCTACTAGGCTTCGGCCATACCTGCGACGCACTTCCAAGAAACCCACATATCCCCCAATGAGTAACCGAAAACCAGTAAATTGTTCAATGCGGTATGAGCTTATTTAGTTGAGACTGTAACTAGGCGGTCGAGGCAAAATAAAAGTAAACGCCACGTATATATTAAGCTTAACGGTTTGATTGATATAATGCTAAACCTTTACATCCAACACGGGTAAATATTCGAATAATCTATATCTTTAACCATCACCAGAAGTTTACAAACAATGCAAGTTCATTGTAGGTCAAATGGTGATAGTAGGCACGCGAAAAACACATGGATGAAGCGATACGTCATTGATTGCGTCATCGGCAGTATTCGGATTGTCATTGATTGCGTCATCGGCAGTATTCGGATTGTACCGTTATCCAATGAAATGATATAAATTTTAATGCGGAAATAAACGGAAACTACCGGACTTGTTCGTGACGTCTAATTAACATAAAGTAGTCCCCTTGTCTACCCGGTTAGACATATTGATCTCGCACACCCAAAACGCCGCGAAAAGCCTGTCTGTAGGTTAGACAAGATGATATGTCTTCACAAATATTATCTGGAGAGTCACTGTATGCACTAGGCTGCCCATGCATCTTTAACCACAAAAAAACAATGACAACATAGCCTACATACTAATGCAATAATAGTATGCGTCTGCACATACCATGGATCAAACGTGCCCAGGTCATAGGTCAAACCCAATACAACATATAAAACAGCGATACTGCCAGCATACGACACCACACAGTATACATTTCATATATATTTAGTGATCGGTTTACCTACAAATATGTCACTAAGTTACCCTGGCAACCATCTGAATAATGATCTACTTGCAATATTACTGAGCGCGTCATTGACTTTCCAAGAGCAGTGTTCAAAATGTATATGCGGGCGTTGTGGGGGAATATACATCAAGATTAAGTTAGAGATTTTACCACAAGAATCGTCTAAAACAGATGTATTCCAAATAGTGAGTTTTACATTAAAGCGACATTACATCGCACACAACACAAGCATATATCTGTTTATGATATTTTACATATAATAGCATGGCTATTACAAATTCTTCCGAAATAATTCGAACACTATGCTTCAATCAATAAACAGTGCGTTTTGCGGTCTACAAACTCTCCAACGCGAAGGTAGAATTTCATTTAACGGTCAGCCACGCTCCTGAATCGACTTGCAATATATAGGCCTACTAAGCGTGCGCTACTGTCGTTTAGATATAATCTAAATTAGATTAGTCGAAGAAATAAATATGCCCAGATACAAAGGACGAGATATAATGGTAAATGTGTACCATACATCGTGATATAAACTGAGCAAAATAATTCGACATAACTGAAGCTTGACTTAACGAAATTCGATATAAATGGAGCCAGTTATATGTAAAATTGTAGTGTCTGAAACGTGACTTTGATCCGATTTAACCGGATAATTCGAGATAACCGACTTTGACATAACGGAAGTAGACCTTATGTACGTTAGTGAATGTAGCATAGTCTACTAGACATGTCCCCTTAGAGCTATGTGTTCTCTGTAATTGTTTACTGCCACGCGGAACTGAGAGATACACTAGTAATGATTAGAGATTCGTTTCTTTGCCTACACTCGTGGAAATATTTCTAGCAATTGAAGATGATATAATCGGTCAGGAAAATCACAATAAGTGCGTATTTCCAGACACACTGGGTACTCATGTATGTGAGCTCAATCAATTGTATTGTTGGAATAGTTACAAAGTAAATATGTATGCATTGTAGACATTGACGATCGAAACGAAGCAGTATAGGTAGTCAAATTGCAAGCAAATAGAGGCAACCGAAACAATTTCAAAAACAAACACAAGTTCTAAGTAATTATTGATTCTGAATATGACAAACCACATTTGAATGATAGCAGTGCAAATTGGGCAACCAAATATCCACGGGACAGCGACAATATACAGTCAAACCTGTGTTATTGGTCACCTCCATCAAGCAGGCATTCTGTTTTAGGCAGCTATTTCCCGAGTAACAATATGCTGTTTTATTATACATTTGCCCTCTATCAAACAGCCACATGCCTGCGCTACGCAGCCACTTTCTATGTGTCCCTTGGCCGGATGTTTAAGACAGGTTTCACTGTATACCATTGATAATAGAAATGTAAATGAATTCGTAAAGTAAACTGCCTGTAAATATATGTTAACCCTTGCCCTCATATAAGCACCTCTTGGCGCCATTACCAATACGACATACATTGCCAATGTAGTAGCCAAACCAATGTTCATAATAAAGGCTAGAATCGCATGTAGTCCCAGTAATATCTAAGGAGGTGGGATAGATATTGTGACTACTTATCCACTGCATGATAGCTAAATGGCTGTCGTTTGTATGGAGATATAATAGTATATTAACCTAAATCTCTATGATGGAAAGGGTTTAAATATATTAAATGCATTAACAATATGTTCAGTACAACCGCTTCGCTTGGTAGCAGTCAGTTCAAGGCAAGATGTAACCATACAAGCAGGTTGCTTTCTCCTCAAGCATACACGTATGTACATATTATTTATATTTGACTATTTATACGGAAAGATCAAAGGTGAATAAAATGTTACTCTAGGATATATATTGCAGTGTACCGTATCATGGACTGATTAAGCAGCATAACGGGAGAGATAAACCCGTAATATAGTATTATATTCACCTAGAGCATTATACACGAAATAACAGTGATTATCTCAAAATGTCAACAACGTCAATCAATATCAAAATATTGTCAAGCAAGTATCAATTTGTGTTGAGATTGGCAAATATAAGGTGACATTATAAACTGTGTGGAAAGTTACTGTCCTAATGAGTGGCATCGCTGGCTAGTCTGTTATCTCCGTTGGCGGATAAAGTCTGATTTATCCCGAACTTTATAACTATCCTTTTAGTTGGAATCCTTTGTTTTTACTGTTATTCCCTAGATATATATGCTGCTGTATGATAATTGTGATTTTATCAAAATCATGTTAATTGATTGATAATAAACCGCTACAGATAAGAACCAATTGGATGTACTGTTACCGTAGGAAATCTGTCGCGATATAGTAATGTAAACGTTATTAGATGAGAAAGTGGATGCTAATTGATAGCATGTTGTGCAAAGTAAACAACGGTAACAACAGAGGACACCTATAAGATGACCTATATACGTACGGATCTGTAGTCCAGTGGTAACACGCTGGACTGGTTATCCAGGGGTCGCAGGTTCGATCCCCCGTCTGACCCTAATAAAATTAACAGTCTTTCAGATGGGACGTTAAACCGAGGTCTCGTGTTGGTGCTTTACACCGTTCACGTAAAAGAACCAGTTGAGACTCTGGCATGGATCTCAGTCTGTATCATGCACTATCCTCCAAACTCTAAAATAACTAATCTCTTCAGGAGGCGTCGCTCATATGGGCAACCGGTAGCGACGATAAATAAACGTAAAAAACACACACAGGGAGTATTCAGGGGCAGTAACTGACCGATGTTTCCCATTACGAATGGTTATAGTATGCTATCACTGTTAATACGTATTAGGCTGGCCCATGTTATGCACAATGCAACATAATTATATAGCGCTACTTTTAGTATACGACACCGTACAGCTGTTCATGTTAATATTATTAATCTACACGTGCCCGCTATGTACGTACATCTGTGTCGGACAATGATCTCGGCAATGTGATTCTTGAACATTCTAACACGACCCAGCTAATAACATACATACTTGTAGAGTAACATCTACCTCGGGTTATTCTGCGATATACCTACCTTGAAATATGCTGCGCGCACGGTGTTTTGGCTATTCCATGTATACAATGCGTGTAAAGTTTTATGAATGAAAGTCATGTGATGTTTGTAAATACTACCGTGGGAATTCGCGGAAGTGAGCTATTTTTAGAATCAGATAATCTCTTGTCCGTTTCAGTTACTATTCTGTACAGTTTTATTTGACAAAATAAATAAAATTATTGATCAGTTACAACTTTTGTTAATTTATGCACTAGATTGATATTTTCCATACAAAATAACATCATCACCCCATACGCGGGAGGATATTTCGAAAGCCAAATGCACGGTGTTTGAAGAAAATACTCCTTTGGTTCTCGTCTAAAATTATTAGAAGTAAGTCGTGTTAGAATCGAAATAATAAGTATCAACCTTGGTATATCGCAGAATAACCCTCGTTTGAAGTTCTTCGGTCTTCGTGATATATTTCTAAGCATAAGAACTTCAAACTCGGGTTATTCTGCGATATACCACGGTTGATACTTATTATTTCTTAATTAACAATATGACATGCTGAGCATGTCAGGGTAAACTAGTACTACATAATTCAAAGGATTTAGTAGGAAGCTAAAAGTAGCTTTTATAAAATAATTGTTCATAGCATATTTATAATACTTGCACATAATTATATAGATATAGATAGATTTGATTGAACAAAAGGTCATAAACCCATGAGTCCATGTATACATTTATACATACAACAGTTTTTTTAATAATAAACAATTACATTAATAGTTGTTGATCATTATAAATACATCTCATTTATCTGTTGATCATTATAAATACATTTCATTTATCTGTTGATCATTATAAATACATTTCATTTATCTGTTGATCATTATAAATACATCTCATTTATCTGTTGATCATTATAAATACATTTCATTTATATGTTGATCATTATAAATACATTTCATTTATCTGTTGATCATTATAAATACATTTCATTTATCTGTTGATCATTATAAATACATCTCATTTATCTGTTGATCATTATAAATACATTTCATTTATCTGTTGATCATTATAAATACATCTCATTTATCTGTTGATCATTATAAATACATCTCATTTATCTGTTGATCATTATAAATACATCTCATTTATCTGTTGATCATTATAAATACATCTCATTTATCTGTTGATCATTATAAATACATCGCATTTATCTGTATGTCAATGGTGGTTTATAGTATCTCACTTAATCAGCATCACAGTAAATGCATTCTTACATCTTCAACTGTGCAGTATTCTAAATTGCTCATCAATGTTTTAACAATTTATGAACAGTTCAGAAATACATAGTATTACATGAAAATCATTACCAGGAGAAAAGTGATGATTAATAATAAATGTGATTTCTTATTTCAAAAGCTTTAAATACAAAAGTAGATAACTTATTCAGTGTATTACTGTTGCTAGAAATTCAATACATTTGGGAATTATTGGATATTTCTTTCTGATGTCATTATAATTCTTGCATTGTAATAATATAAATGGAATTCGTCTTCGATTGAGTTACACAATAGGCACTTTCTTTCTTTTCTAGGTATCTTATTAGGTTATTGTATATATATGTATGTATGTAGAGTTTATTTATTATTTTTAATTTATTTCTAATTAAATATTACGTCCAAACAACACACCTCAACACCAGGACACGATGAATTTACGTCATTCTTCCCCAAGTTAGTTTAGTTTGATCATATTTTATTGTGTTCATTCTATATATACAATATACAGAACAAACAAATGAACACACTTGTATAATTATGCACAGTATATACGATTTATGTCATTGTTGTGCACAAGAAGTGTCAATAAATGTTTTAGTAAATGGGTTTTACAACATTAGTTACGGCCCTCCTTCCCCAAAATACTAACAAACAATGTGACTGAATATATGAGTTGATGATAACTAATATAGAGGGAAAATGAAGAAGAGAATTAGGAACATATAGATAACAATTATAGATTACAATCGCTTCTTCTAAGTGAAATATTAATGGTCGTTATTTATAATATCTACTCAAAACATACACCAAGTGTACAGCCCCACACTGCGTTCCGTTCACTTGATTATCTACAACCCTCTCTGTATATTATTTGCTGAATTGATTACTACCATGTGGAACTGAACGACATATAAGTAGTGATTAGAAAATCATATATGTGGCTGCCCACAAGAACATATTGTCGCCGCTTCGCAATTGTGTAATCCGCCAGGCTAACCGCAATACTGTCGTATTCCAAAATCATTATTCACTACAATTTCCATTTTAATAACTAGTCCAGACACATTATATGACACGAGACAAACCTGATGGAAGTGTTCAGAAAAACCACTTTACGGAGAGACAATATCAAATGTATCTCTGTATTTAACTCTGTCACGGCCGATGTCGCATAACAGCGCCTTTGCAACACGCCGGAAGCCGATCAGATGGAACAGAACGTGCCATCTGATCTGGCTATATGCTGATAGCTGAAGCACCTGTCCTAAAGCAAATAACACAGATCCTGATCAGACCCGGCGCTACGCCACGATTAATCTGGATCTATGTTGTTTGCACATTGCTTTGAATGTATTCGGTGCTGAACGAGTTAAACAAGGTATTAGATAATATGCAGATAAACTAAATGTGTCAGAATCAACATACAGTTTAAAGCGACATTACATCGCAAAAATCCAAAAATGCATTTTTCACGGATAGATGCCATTGGAGTCAATACTAAACGCGTGATACTGTCATTTAGAGATAATTTAACTATGATTAGTCTACACATGTTTATTAGTTGAAATACGCAGTTTTGAGGCAAGTATTTGGAAAGAATGTATACCATATAATAGGAAATTACATTCTGCAGAAATTTGTGTTTTCACTGATGTAGTGTCGCTTTAATAATAGGGAACAATTCAAAATAAAATATTTAGATTTAAGTGTTGATAATGTTGTCTGATTTACGTGTTGCATATTGTGTAATATAAACATATAATAAACTGAACTCGTTCTTCATTTAGTACCTGGCTACCACGTACTTATCGCATTTCATTCCCTGTTATCGTAATGAAATGCATGAAGAATGTAGGATTTCGCAGGTGCGAGTACTTAAACCCAATTCGGATAGCTACTTCCAACTGAAAATCAGAAACACCAATTAGTTGCTAAGTTGTATTCAATGTGTTATTTTCACGACCAGAGCTAATAGTTCGAACATATTATGAAGAATCTGTACAATTTATTCAGTCAATGTATTCTATATTCTGTATTCTCACCATGTGCCTAAGAGGACGTACTCGTATCAATTGTACACACCACGAAACTATGGCATTAGTGATTTTCGGTTGATGGAAGGCAATGTAATTATAGAGACATCGTTCCATTCCAAAGTTTACATTGGTAATTTTGCGAGCACGAGGCATCGGCTTAAAGT
Source organism: Archivesica marissinica (assembly GCA_014843695.1). NCBI lineage: Eukaryota > Metazoa > Mollusca > Bivalvia > Venerida > Vesicomyidae > Archivesica > Archivesica marissinica. The sequence continues at coordinate 83,247,230 of CM026390.1, read as the reverse complement.
CCCATTCCGAATGTTTATGGTAGTGTTATTTGCTTAAATTAGTGTATAGCGGGGTAATCGGACAACAAGTTGATGAATGGACCACTAACCCACTGTGTGTTTCGTACTTAAATATCGGTTGTCCATATGAGCAACGATTCTGTAAAGAAATATTCATTTTAGTATATTGAAATGGTACATACAGAGAGAGCCCCCCCATTCCAGATGTCAATCTGCTTCGCTTACGTGTCAATGTTTTAAGTGTCCTCCGAAATGCTGTGGTATTAGTCACTTTAGAATACTGGAGCGCTGGATCGAACCTGTGACCGTTCATGAATCCAGCGTGTTAACGACTGGGCCACCGATCTGCTACTTTACTGCTAACATGATATGCGAGATGCCTTTTATGTAGTAGATAGAAGGCAGTGAAGCAGCCAGATCGCGTGGTAAATGCTAAGATACCAACACAAAGACTGGTTTAATAAGGGGATTCAATATATAGAACATATATACAATTACAGACAAAAACAATTTTATTCATTTCCACGAATAATGCAACTCTATAATATCACCCGGGAGAATATTTGAAATACTACACTCTTGTGAAAAGTATACCTCAAGCATGGAAGTTACAGTTAAGATCAGAACCAATATCATATACATCTCCTAACAATTTAATAACAAAAATAAATGAACATACAAACGTATGTAAACTTATTTATGCAATATTAACAAAAAGGTCTAAGCCTGAGATTATTAAGCAAGCCAAAAAATGGGAAAATAACTTATCTTTAGTTGATATTAACTGGAAGAAAATATTCACACAACCGATTAAAGTAACTATTGAAACTAAACTGAGAGAATTTCAATATAAATACCTAATGCATATTATTCCGAACAACAGTTTCCTATTTAAATGTAATATAGTTATGTCGCAATTGTGTGATTTTTGCACAATGCAAAATGATTCTAACGTTCATATGTTTTGGGAATGTCATCTTATACAGGATTTCTGGATAAAAATTACAGACTTTTTGAGAATTTTTTTAAAAACAGATGATTTAGTTCAATTAAATTATGAATACATTTCGCTTTGTAATTTCAGTCACAAGAACAAAATATATGAAATGAACATTAATTACATTATACTGCTTGCTAAATACTTCATATTCAAATGTAAATGTGAGAAGAGTATACCAACTGGTGTCCATTTTGTTGCATATTTTAAGTATAAAATAAAAATAGAGGAAACAATTGCATTGTTCAAAAACAAGCATACTACTTTCACGCTAAAATGGAGACCGTTTCTGAACCACATTAATTAACTAATCTTTAAATGTTATAGTAGATACTCAACCATCCACACGATTTCTCCTATCCTATAGTTCTCTCTCGCTCTCTTTCCAAAAAATGTAATGATTTTCTCTCCATCATATGTATACATTGTATTGATGTTTAATGTATCTGCGATTTAGCATGGAAATACTATATAAAAGTCATTAATTTATGTTAGTACATTGTATTGTTAACATGTATTTATGTTGATAGAGAAATAAAAAAAAGGAATTAAAAAAAAAAAGATACCAACACAAATCTATGTCTAATTGGATTACATCCTGATGCAATGGGTGCATTATAGTTCGCGGGATGCGAACCAAGACAATCAATGGCAGTATGAGATATGATATATTAAAGCTGACATTGTGTGGATAAATGTAATGAAATTGTCAGCCTTCTCAGTGCAAGAATATCAGGATATGACTATCTGGATTTAATCTAGCTTGTGTGTAAATTAATTGAGATCCACCGTTTGAGATAGTGCAAAGCATTCTGTTAAACACGGGGTTGATTCGTTCATCAATTGAAATTACATAAAACTGTGATTTGTTGATCCACCGATTGAGATAGTGCAACGCATTCTGTTAAACACGGGGTTGATTCGTTCATTCATTGAAATTACATAAAACTGAGATTGGTCGATCCATCGTTTGAGATAGTGCAACGCATTCTGTTAAACACGGGGTTGATTCGTTCATCAATTGAAATTACATAACACTGAGATTGGTCGATCCACCGTTTGCGATAGTGCAACGCATTCTGTTAAACACGGGGTTGATTCGTTCATTCATTGAAATTACATAACACTGAGATTGGTCGATCCACCGATTGAGATAGTGCAAAACATTCTGTTAAACACGGGGTTGATTCGTTCATTCATTGAAATTACATAAAACTGAGATTGGTCGATCCACCGATTGAGATAGTGCAAAACATTCTGGTAAACACGGGGTTGATTCGTTCATCAGTTGAAATTACATAAAACTGAGATGAGCTTAGTGTGCTAGTTATATTTAGAAACAAGAGGAGAGATGTAGGAGAGATACAAATCCCGCGATGGTGTTTGACCCAAGAGCAGATGATATAGTTGACATGACCTTGAAAGGTCAACTAATCGTCACGGGTAGGTGTATTTGGAACGTCATATGAGGTTTCATATTGGTGTTCCATTGGAATTATTTGTCTATTTAGCTGTGCATGTTATGTACAAATATGCATAGTTTGCTATTGACGTCAATGTGAGTGGACATCTCGATGACCACCTTTAACACATGCCTTGATCGATTTCTCTCAAAATCGGACTTAATAGGTTATTATTGGCTTGGTTAGTCAGAATGAGAAAAATGTATTCGTGGTATATTATCAGGAAACAGTATGGGTGTTTATGAGCATGTTTATCTCTATGCATAATTATACTCGTATGCATGTCAGCCGCTTAGCTCTTTGTACATCTATGATTGATTTCCCAGAACAAAATGAATTGAAATATTTCATTTAATAATAAATGACGGTATGCAATGCATAATAGTATAATTACATAAACATGTAAAACATATCAACATGATATGCAAAAACATGCCATTACATCATCAACATGATATGCATGCATGTATTGTATGACTAAACTAGAGTATGCATGTTATTTAGAACTATGTAACACAAATAGTGTTAAGTTTAGTTCAAAGATTTACTTTGAAATCAAATAGTGGGTATGCAAAACGGCCAGATATTGCACAATGCAAACAGCCAAGTATTGCAACTTGTAATTACCCCAACAAAAGTGTACCAACAAAGCAACACTTATAGTTGTGAGAAGCTCGTGTCCCCATGAACAACGATACGGGTTTGAAAGAACCATCAATGTATGACGCCGAGCAACAAAATGTCGTGCTCGTAAATTCGCATATAAATAATAGATTTGCCGTCTTCCAAAGATTAAGGTTTAATAACGGTAGTTTCCTTTTAAAATCTATTTATTTGTGGTACTAATGTTCAGTGAAGTGTTGTTATATAGTTAGAAAACATGTTATTTTAAATACTTGTGTTTGTTTGTATTTATCCTATCAGTCACTCCAACAGCGTATGCTATATGGTGACTCTCCAGCTAGCACTAGCAGATTAGCGCAGTGGTTAGCTCGCCCGTTTCTCACCAATGCAACTCGGGTTCGATCCTCGGACCGGGAAGTATTTGAGATGGTACGGTGGTCGCCAAATTGGACAGGTAGGTTTTCTCCGGGGACATATAAAGTTTGAACTTTAAGTCGGAGAAAGAACCAGGGTGCCCATCCGAGCAATATGTCAGGTACGGAGAGAACGGCCTACGTTCCGCAATCTAGCTGGATAGCTTCCTGCTGAGTGATGCGCGCAAGGACATCACCACCGTTGTTCTTGTGGGAATCTAGTTCACAATTACTCGGCTATGTGGCGGACGCCGCATCAATTTCAGCACATTTGTTTCGGACATTCTTCCCTCCATGCTATTTGCAAATATTGAAATAAGGTAATATATTAAATTATACTATCTTTACATTGTGAACAGTGTTGTTCTGCAGAATGTCCCATAATATCATATCCGGTGCGCAATAATTTATCAAGTTCCTATTCGGCGTTTCATATATATATATATATATATATATATATATATATGAAATGTCAAACTTTTAAACCTAATTTGCATTAAAAACGGCTTTTAACTGAAGTTGGAACGAGGTTACGTAGTGTGATGTATCGGGTATCCGCCTTCTAACTAAAGCTGTATGATATTATGTAGTGTGGTGTATAGGGTGTCAGCCTTCTAACTAAAGCTGTATGATATTATATAATGTGATGTATAGGGTGTCCTCCTTCTAACTAAAGCTGTATGATATTATGTAGTGTGGTGTATAGGGTGTCCGCCTTCTAACTAAAGCTGTATGATATTATGTAGTGTGGTGTATAGGGTGTCAGCCTTCTAACTAAAGCTGTATGATATTATATAGTATGGTGTATAGGGTGTCCTCCTTCTAACTAAAGCTGTATGAGGTTATGCAGTGTGATTTATAGGGTATCCGCCTTCTAACTAAAGCTGTATGAGGTTATGCAGTGTGATTTATAGGGTGTCAGCCTTCTAACTAAAGCTGTATGATATTATGTAGTGTGATGTATCGGGTATCCGCCTTCTAACTAAAGCTGTATGATATTATGTAGTGTGGTGTATAGGGTGTCAGCCTTCTAACTAAAGCTGTATGATATTATGTAGTGTGGTGTATAGGGTGTCAGCCTTCTAACTAAAGCTGTATGAGGTTATGTAATGTGATGTATAGGGTGTCAGCCTTCTAACTAAAGCTGTATGATATTATGTAGTGTGGTGTATAGGGTGTCCTCCTTCTAACTAAAGCTGTATGATATTATGTAGTGTGGTGTATAGGGTATCCGCCTTCTAACTAAAGCTGTATGATATTATGTAGTGTGGTGTATAGGGTGTCAGCCTTCTAACTAAAGCTGTATGATATTATGTAATGTGATGTATAGGGTGTCAGCCTTCTAACTAAAGCTGTATGATATTATGTAGTGTGGTGTATAGGGTGTCCTCCTTCTAACTAAAGCTGTATGAGGTTATGTAATGTGATGTATAGGGTGTCAGCCTTCTAACTAAAGCTGTATGAGGTTATGTAATGTGATGTATAGGGTGTCAGCCTTCTAACTAAAGCTGTATGATATTATGTAATGTGATGTATAGGGTGTCAGCCTTCTAACTAAAGCTGTATGAGGTTATGTAATGTGATGTATAGGGTGTCAGCCTTCTAACTAAAGCTGTATGAGGTTATGTAATGTGATGTATAGGGTGTCAGCCTTCTAACTAAAGCTGTATGAGGTTATGTAATGTGATGTATAGGATGTCCACCTTCTAACTAAAGCTGTATGATATTATGTAATGTGATGTATAGGGTGTCAGCCTTCTAACTAAAGCTGTATGAGGTTATGTAGTGTGGTGTATAGGGTGTCCTCCTTCTAACTAAAGCTGTATGAGGTTATGTAATGTGATGTATAGGGTGTCAGCCTTCTAACTAAAGCTGTATGAGGTTATGTAATGTGATGTATAGGGTGTCAGCCTTCTAACTAAAGCTGTATGAGGTTATGTAATGTGATGTATAGGATGTCCACCTTCTAACTAAAGCTGTATGATATTATGTAATGTGATGTATAGGGTGTCAGCCTTCTAACTAAAGCTGTATGAGGTTATGTAGTGTGGTGTATAGGGTGTCCTCCTTCTAACTAAAGCTGTATGAGGTTATGTAATGTGATGTATAGGGTGTCAGCCTTCTAACTAAAGCTGTATGAGGTTATGTAATGTGATGTATAGGGTGTCAGCCTTCTATGTGAGTCCTGTCATGAATTCAAGATTATTGTTTACTTAAATCTAAGTCTACCTCGCATATTCTCTCCCCATTATTGCGTTGAATCAAGAGATCAGTTAGTCTAAGGTTGAAAGAACATGTTTCGCAATCAAACTAAATACATTAACAAGAACAGTTCCGTTTCTACACTCTTTCAAATGGATGTTTTCTTTTTTCAAATAGGTTGATTTGCCTACTAGTATCACATAGGACAACACCATGCCTTATTCTTGCTTAATACAAAAGAGATGCATTGTTTTGTTATTTTACCGACTTGTGTATAGTAGAGCTTCGCTACTCGAGTTTCTAATTAGCGCTCGTTGACTTTGTTTAAACTCGTCTTCATCAATACAATATCATGTCCCAATCAATATGTTGTCTTTCCTAACGTATAGTTATCTGGAATGACGACAATGTGAGATGTATCACAACTTCACAGAACAGCGGCAGCTACATAGTATTACAAACAATCGGTAGGATTGGATAGGTCAATGGCGGACGCATACTTATTAGACCACAATAATAATAATAATACATACTTTATTTTACAAGAGATCTCATTTAACAATGAGGCCCGCCACCATACAACGACTATTGCAACAGAAATATGTCCACCATACAACATATATTGCAATAGAGCTATCTCCACCATACAACATATATTGCAACAGATCTATCTCCACCATACAACATATATTGCAACAGAGCTATCTCCACCATACAACATATATTGCAACAGAGCTATCTCCACCATACAACATATATTGCAACAGAGCTATCTCCACCATACAACATATATTGCAACAGAGCTATCTCCACCATACAACATATATATCAACAGAACTATCTCCACCATAGAACATATATTCCAACAAATCTATCTCCATCATACAACATATATTCCAACAAATCTATCTCCACCATACAACATATATTGCAACAGAACTATCTCCACCATACAACATATATTGCAACAGAACTATCTCCACCATACAACATATATTGCAACAGAGCTATCTCCACCATACAACATATATTGCAACAGAGCTATCTCCACCATACAACATATATTGCAACAGAACTATCTCCACCATACAACATATATTTCAACAGAACTATCTCCACCATAGAACATATATTCCAACAGAACTATCTCATCCATACAACATTTATTCCAACAGAACTATCTCCACAATACAACACATAATCAAACATATATATCTCCACCATACAACCTATATTCCAACAGAACTATCTCCACCATACAACATATATTCCATCAGAACTATCTTCACAATACAACATATATTTCAACAGAACTATCTCCACAATACAACATATATTCCATCAGAACTATCTCCACCATGCAACATATATACACTACATACGTGGCCTGACCGAGTATCGAACCCAGGACCGTTCGATTCCAAATCCGACGCTCTACCACTGGACCACGGACGCCACACTAGGCTAGGCGATGTATTAAAGACAAGTATGTGTAAGGTTAGTATGCTAGTTTAGAGAATTCTTCCAAGGCACTGACTGTTTTATAGATCGATTTATAGTTTTAATTTTCATTCATATCTCGAGTTAACGAATGTAAAATAATATCAAATTGCCTTGTCTAGTTTACGATGGAACGCAACCTCATACAGTACAATTTTCAATGAAAGAAAATGCAATATATGTAACAAGTTAGAGGATGCATATCATTTTATCAAGAAAATTAGCATGTACCTAATATAGTTAAATTTAAGTTGCTGCAATTAGAAACTGAACATGCAATTCGGAAATGATCTGTATACGTTTCTAAAGCATTTGAAGGTGGTAGATCATAATGTCAATATCTAAACAGATCTACTTAATTTTGTTTTCAATGATGAATATTATGTATGTATGTTGTTTTCAATAATTGTATGTCTCTCCCATAAATGTTTGTTGCGACTGATGTACATCATCATATTACCATACATGTTTCACTTTGTGACGTAGTGATACTTTGTTCGTGGGCCGGATATAAAAGATGAAACTTTATTTATTTTACAACGAGTGACAATCGACGACCAGATGTCTAACTGTCAGATCCGTATTAATGCTGCTGCGGGATGACCAACAGTGAGGAGTGTGGCCCTACAAGGGACCGAGTACAGAAAGACCAGGCTTTGTCACCCTGCCACGGAATCAAGAAACCTCCTGGGGATGTCATCCCGAGCTCACATCGGGAGATTGAGTCACCGTCCCGAAGTGACCAATCCACACCGCTGGCGCATACAGACGAGGACCCGCATCGACTCTTCGGAGTATCAACACTTACCTAGATCAGCGACAGCTAACACTGGGGCGCTGAAGAGGCACACCCTCGAACTCTTTTATCCGTCTACCAATGAAGTCCGTTGGGGACGGAGGGATGCGACCTCGACCTCGGATGCGTCAACGGGGTGGACAACGACGGAACAACCGAAACATTCTGCTGCTGTGAGCCGACCCAGGAAACCAGCACGGGGCTTGTCACCCTGTTGTCGGGGAGATGATGCCAGGCGCAGGGAACGTCACCCTGTCGTTTGGCATCGCTCCATAACTGGGTCAACGATGAAGAAGCACCTTCACAGCGACTGGATGACCTCATTTCTTCATCCAGTCAGCGACCAGACCTTCAGCCACCTGGTACATAATCATCTTAGTCTACCCTACTCGTCAGCGAAAACAGAAAGAATCATCGTAGAAGAATCATCGCAGAACACGTACATAATCACCATAGAAGAATAGGAATAATCATCACAGAAGAATCACCTTAGGACAAGAAGAATCGCCTTAGACAAGAAGAATCACCTTAGGACATAACCATCTTAGAAAATACAGTCGCCCAAATGCATTTATGCGGTGGCGACTTTAAATAAAACGAATATTATCATTATTTTACAACGATTGCGAACCAAGTTTTAGCAACTTATATTAATCACTCTCTTTGGCGCGGATGAACGCGTATATGTGGTAATTCGTGTGAGTGGAAACCGGAGTACCCGAAGAAAACCCACATGTCTGATATGGTGGCCATGGTACCATCTCACATACTTCCCGAACCGAGGATCGAACCCGGGTTGCATTGGTGAGAAGCGAGCCCACTAACCACTGCGCTAATCGGACAACCTAGGAAATAGCTTATAAACTAAGGTATATCTATATCCTGTAATTCAGATGGTTAGAGTACAGACGGATCTGTAGGCCAGTGGTAACATGCTGGACTGGTAATCCAGGGATCGCAGGTTCGATCCCCCGTCTGACACTAATACAATTAACAGTCTTTCAGATGGGACGTTACACCGAGGTCTCGTGTCGCTGCTTTGCACCGTGCACGTAAAAGAACCAGAGGAGACTCTGGAATGTGGCTCTCTCTGTATCATTGCACTATCCTCCAAACATCTAAAATGACTAATCTCTTCAGGAGGCGTCGCTCATATGGGTAACCGGTAGCGACGATAAATAAACGTAAAACACACACACACATGGTTAGAGTGTATATTGATCATTGCAACACAAAAAGAATATTTAAAATCCAGACGCGTATCATTAACTACTCAATAATACAATAAATTCTCATGTGACGATATTTACTTCATTCTGATGAATTACTCAACGATCGAAAGTGTTTGATATTTCCACCACGTAATATACGATATTCCGTATTTCTGAGTCTGTGCAATCTTTGACAATATCTGAATTCCACATGCCTTTTCTCTCTCCCTCGTGGCGATGGATTCCATCAGGAATGAGGTCTCGAGAGTGATTAATATAAGTTATAGGAATATGTTTCGCAATCGGGTTGAAATAAATTTGTATAAACTAATATCTGAATCGTATACCTTATTCTCTTCTGCAAGAGATTAGCAAAACACAACATAAGCGCATACATTATAATTAAGCTTAGCATACGTTTGCAAGACAGACACATTATTGTTCTTAAACCCACTTCCTCCCGCAAACATTCCACTGAGAGTCCACCTTGCAATGTTACTTGTATCAGACGTAATAATGGGTAATGGTTTACATTGCATATTCCGTAGTGACGCATTTGTCAGCCATGCTTAATAGTTGCATGGTCACTGGCCACTGGTCATTGTCAACCAATACTGTGTTTTGCTTTATAGCGGAAGTCGTGATAGTGCAGTGGTCATTATATGATTACTATTACATGAAAACGAAATACGAAGGAATCCATCAAAGATATAGCACATCTTTTATTACAAAACACAAACTGAACAACTAAAAATATTCCAAAATGTTTAAAATCTATGTATTTATATAGTTATTGTTACACATTTCCGAAGTGTGTGTTTTCTATGTCCTCTAGTATATGTACCGTGCTCATGTACTAGTGTTTCCCCTCGACAACCTGATGTTTGGTATACGTTTAACACAATCGTACATGTTATTATTGTCCAGGTGCGAAATGCTCGGAGTTCGAGCCCCATTGGAGCCGTTACGATTGTGCTCTTAGGTAAGGTATTTTTTCTTTCTCCCTCTTTCACATCGCCTCTTCTTTCTCCCTCGTGGCGATGGATTCCATCAGGAATGAGATATCGAGATTAATATAAGTTGTAAGAACCTGTTTCGGGGTAAAATAAATTTGTATAATCTAAAAATAGCATATTAAACGTTCTATGCACTAGTGGTAGGGTGCACGAACACATTAGCTCTATGGAACTGACATATATTTGATATGATAATTACATACCCAAATGAAAGATACATATGAGCAAATATTAATGTAAATAGTAACCAAACCTCGCTGGTTCGATCCCCCGTCTGACCCTAATAAAATTAACAGTCTTTCAGATGGGATGTTAAACCGAGGTCTCGTGTCGGTGCTTTACACCGTGCACGTAAAAGAACCAGAGGAGACTCTGGAATGGGTCTCTGTCTGTATCATGCACTATTCTCCAAAATCTAAAATAACTAATGTCTTCAGGAGGCGTCGCTCATATGGGCAACCGGTAGAGACGATAAATAAACGTACAACACACACCTCGGTGTCTCGACCACACCGGACGATAACAGTCGAAGTCGTTATCATGGAAAGATGGATGATAACCGCCATATCAACTGACATAATTCAGATATGACCGATAGAAGAAATGAAACTGATAGATATTTAACAACCACTGCCGACATGATTGGGCACACTATACGTTGTTCGAACCAATAAAAGAAAGAACGAAAAAGAATTGCATATGTTTGGATACAAACGAATACACAACGGAAACGTGAGAATCCAAGTTCTGCTTAGCTTGACAACAATGACTGATTGCTCTGAAAACTTGAATTTATTGAACTAATTACTCTTGGAATTCTGTTCATTCCAGCACTCGCTATGTGCATGCCGTGATCGTCAGCAGTATGGCGGGTTTTTTTCATTACGGAGGCACATGTGAAGTAAGATTGGAATTGAGCAACTTAATTTATCCGACACAGCATGTACGTGAAGTGCAATAAACACGTGGTGTGTTCCGTTGTTGTGGTATGTATGTATGTTCCATTAATGTCAAACCCCTTGCGGGGACCTATACATATTTTCCTGGGTAGGCTTAGCCGATCTAAGCAGTTAACCAGTACTAAGCAATGTGTGTGAGGTGACTGCTCAATGACACTACATGCATGGCCTGACCGAGTATCGAACATGAGACCGTCCGATTCCATATTCGAAGCTCGATCACGGACGCCACGCGTGATATATATGATGTAAATCATTTCAAGTCCAGGTATCCGTTGGCTTAGTACTTGCAAGTACTCGTCGGGTTAGTACTGGAGTTATTCATCGGATTAATACTGGCAGGTATCCGTCGGGTTAGTACGGGCGGGTATTCGTCCCGTTACTACTGGCAATTAGTCAGTGTATTGAATATGTCTACAGTAGAGACAGGAGCCGTGCTGTGCCACCCATACTGGTGTGTCATATTGAATATCACCAATGTAGAGACCGGAACCGTGCTGTGCCACCCATACTGATGTGTCATATTGAATATCACTAATGTAGGGACCGGAACCGTGCTGTGCCACCCATACTGGTGTGTCATATTGAATATCACCAATGTAGAGACCGGAACCGTGCTGTGCCACCCATACTGATGTGTCATATTGAATATCACTAATGTAGGGACCGGAACCGTGCTGTGCCGCCCATACTGATTTGTCATATTGAATATCACTAATGTAGGGACCGGAACCGTGCTGTGCCACCATACTGATGTGTCATATTGAATATCACTAATGTAGAGACCGGAACCGTGCTGTGCCACCATACTGATTTGTCATATTGAATATCACTAATGTAGAGACCGGAACCGTGCTGTGCCACCATACTGATTTGTCATATTGAATATCACTAATGTAGAGACCGGAACCGTGCTGTGCCACCCATACTTATTTGTCATATTGAATATCACTAATGTAGAGACCGGAACCGTGCTGTGCCGCCCATACTGATTTGTCATATTGAATATCACTAATGTAGAGACCGGAACCGTGCTGTGCCACCCATACTGATTTGTCATATTGAATATCACTAATGTAGAGACCGGAACCGTGCTGTGCCACCCATACTGATTTGTCATATTGAATAACACTAATGTAGAGACCGGAACCGTGCTGTGCCATCCATTTTGATTTATCATAGTTCGAACTCTAGTAATTGTTACGTAATTAACCGACCGACTGACTAACAATTTAACCAAGGGTCTCGTCAGGAGAAGTGAAGTTAGCTACTACGTCAGGAGAAGTGAAGTTAGCTACTACGTCAGGAGAAGTGAAACTAGCAACTACGTCAGGAGAAGTGAAGTCAGCTACTACGTCAGGCGAAGTGAAGTTAACTACTACGCCAGGCGAAGTGAAGTTATGAAGTCAGCTACTACGGCGACAATCTTAGATCGAGATTCAGGAATGCTTTAGCTAGAATGCATATACTATGTACACCAGAACCTATTAATCGTGCAAAAATGTAAAAATCTGTTTGGGGGATACGCCGACAATATAATGCATTTTGATTTACTAGTCATCTCGTCCTCGGCGTCTCATGTGACCAGACAAGCAGACGACATATATGTGCAGCTATATAGATTTGCTGAACGCTGGACAAATGACGTATGCTAATATCTGCCGATAAGCAGATCTCCTCTCAGATAACACACTTATATGGTTAAATATGTACATGTTTCGTGCTATTGTTTGGACAAGGCTCGTGTTCTAGTGATATGATTGGTTGATTCTGATACTTAAGCTCCAGTAAACCAATCAGACGTTTGCGATTGAGATTGGAGAAACGCTTTATAACCTCCAGGCCACAACTTCCGAATGCTGGCAAGTTGCCACCAACATAATGAATTATATACGATTTAGTATGACATAAATTCCTGACATAAATGTTTTAATTTCAGCGTAGAAATATATTTACCTCTTGAAATGTGTCATGAAGAAAGCAAATATAGTTATACTATGATATACTACTGCATGCACGCTACACGTGGATGATTCATTCATACTAGCATGTTAGGCTACACCATTCGTGTCAGACATACTCCGATTGCGTCAACTTCCTCCCAATATTAATATACAAAAGCTATGTTTACTTAATCATGTGTTTGTATGTACGTTCAGGAAAGCAAGCGTTTCGATTCCAGGAACGATATCTTTATGAACGGTTAGATACATGCAATGATAGCAACAAGCAACAGACGAGATTAACGGATTTCTGGAAGTCGTGATAGCGCAGTAGAAGAGCGTTTACTTCATGTGCGAAAGGCCCGGAGTTCGAGCCCAGCTGGAGCCGTTACGATTGTGCCCGTAGGCAGGGCATTTTAATTCCACGGTGCCTCTTCTCTCTCCTTCATGGTGATGGATTCCATCAGGAATGAGGTCTCTCGAGTGATTAATATCAGTTAAAAGAACTTGTTTCGCGATCGAGCTAAAATAAATTTGTATAAACTAACGAATTTCTGTGTAACAATATGTATGTGTTTGTATCATTGTTGATTATACACATTTACAGAATGTATTTTGTCGTGCTATTTTAATAATAACTAATACCGATGTTATAGAAAACATTTTTATATCTAGATGGCATAATTATTTTGTGATGACAATAATAGTTCACAAATATTTGTGGCTTGAGGTGGATGTGTATATATATGCGGAATATATATATATATGTAGGTAGGTTTCATACATGTGTATGTGTCATATATATGTAGGTATCATATACATGTAGGTGATATATATATGTGGGTGACATATATATTTGGGTGACATATATAAATAGGTGACATAATTATATATGTAGGTGTCATATATTTGTGTGTGGTGTTATATATATATATATATATATATATATATATATATATATATGTAGTTGACATATATGTATATGCCATATATATGTAGGTATCATATATATGTAGGTATCATATATATGTAGGTGGCATGTATGTGTAGGTGACATCTATTTGTATGTGGTATATATTTATGTAGGTATCATATATATGTAGGTGGCATGTATGTGTAGGTGACATCTATTTGTATGTGGTATATATATATGTAGGTATCATATATATATATAGGTGTTATATATATGTATGTGGCATATATATGATAGTGTCATATGTATGTATGATGCATATGTACGTGTGTATGTCGGTTGGATATGATAACACATGTTTGGTTTTATGTACTATTGATACGTCAGGCGACTGTGTGATATTTACAAACACGTATATAACAATGCAGTGTGGTGATATCTCACTCCCAATGTGGCGATATCTCACTCCCAATGTGGTGATATCTCACTCCCAATGTGGCGATATCTCACTCCCAATGTGGCGATATCTCACTCCCAATGTGGCGATATCTCACTCCCAATGCAGTGTGGTGATATCTCACTCCCAATGCAGTGTGGTGATATCTCACTCCCAATGTGGTGATATCTCACTCCCAATGTGGTGATATCTCACTCCCAATGTGGTGATATCTCACTCCCAATGTGGTGATATCTCACTCCCAATGTGGTGATATCTCACTCCCAATGCAATGTCGTGATATCTCACTCCCAATGTGGTGATATCTCACTCCCAATGCAGTGTGGTGATATCGCACTCCCAATGCAGTGTGGTGATATCTCACTCCCAATGCAGTGTGGTGATATCTCACCCCCAATGTGGTGATATCGCACTCCCAATGTGGTGATATCTCACTCCCAATGCAGTGTGGTGATATCTCACTCCCAATGCAGTGTGGTGATATCTCACTCCCAATGCATTGTGGTGATATCTCACTCCCAATGTGGTGATATCGCACTCCCAATGCAGTGTGGCGATATCGCACTCCCAATGCAGTGTGGTGATATCTCACTCCCAATGCAATGTGGTGATATCTCACTCCCAATGCAGTGTGGTGATATCTCACTACCAATGAAGTGTGGTGATATCTCACTCCCAATGCAGTGTGGTGATATCTCACTCCCAATGCAATGTGGTGATATCTCACTCCCAATGCAATTGGTGATATCTCACTCCCAATGCAGTGTGGTGATATCTCACTCCCAATGCAATGTGGTGATATCGCCCTCCCAATGCTATGTGGTGATATCTCACTCCCAATGCAGTGTGGCGATATCTCACTCCCAATGCAGTGTGGTGATATCGCACTCCCAGTATTAACTAGATCAGAGTGATTGGACGACAGTAGAAGAGAAATAACAGGAAATAACAGAAATCATTCTCTAAATAATACGGACATTTATTTATTTAAGATTAGTGTGTTGTTTCTATGAACAGCGGTGGATTGCGATATGGTTTGTACAAATGTCAGAAAGAGTTCACTGTGCCAGTAAGCCATTGTCCAAATACAAAGCGGCCCTGTGTAATCTAGGCCCCATTAGGAGGTGCCAAGTAATTGTTTTATTTCCATAACAAAATATACATGTCAGATTTCCAAATGTCGACAGTGATAGCTGTTGTCAAACATACATAAATAATATAGTATTGGTGCCTGATACGGTGCTTTGACCAAGTATTCACTGGATTATGACAAACTGCATTGTACCTCATGGCGCATTATCGAAATATTGATTGGCACCCTATGTAATCGCCGTTCATAACCCATTGAAATGAAAATATATTCTATTGCCTAAGTACCCATGCAAGGTGATTATTAATACGCGACTGCACACACATATAGTCCGCTCCAGCACTATTAGAATATGTACATCATAAAATGTTATATCAAATATGGAAATGTTGTCAAATTAAACAGACAACTTGCTTTGTAATTTTTAAATTGGATGTTTGTTCTGCCTTTCATTTGTATGCAGGAAATGTTGGTGAAAGAATAATGCCTAAAACATAACCATCATGGTTCTATCGGGGTGCGAACCAATGTATTCCATTGCCATGATGAACAGAGAAGAGGCAATGTAGAATGTAAGATTTAGTTGGCGTGAACTCATTGCATCTTTTAAAAAAATTTTTTTTAACCATATTGTATTGCAAATCAATAGTACATTTGTCATACACATAGAGATACAATGCATAGCATGAACAAACACATGGTTTGGGCCACACGTTTTAACAACATTAGACAACGGCCCACACCAGAACATCGACCCATTGCCTCTCGCAACAAGGTATGACATAATCACCCATTAAGATGGGGGGGGATTGTGTTCTCCTGTATATCGAAACATATGGGCGATTATTATATCCTGGTGGTGAGTTGTCAGTATACCTGTAAATGCTTCAATCAAATACATGTCCAACATACATAGAGTGTTACAGTTCATTCCATATACAGTCAAACAACCTGCCGTAAGCAGCCAGCCACTGAAATCATAGAATGTGGCTGCTTAGCACAGGTGGTTGACTAATAGTGTGGCGTCCGTGGTCCAATTGTAGAGCGTCGGATTTGGAATCGAATGGTCCGATACTCAGTCAGGCCACGTATGTAGTGTCATTGAGCAAGGCACCCGACACACATTGCTTAGTACTGGTTAACCGCTATGGTCGGCTAAGCATGCCCAGGAAAACATGTCTAGGGCCCCGCAAGGGGTTTGACATTAATGGAACATAGAGGTCAACGTATAACCGAACAGCATATTGGGGAATCTCGAAACTTGCTGTTTAATACATGTTGCTTAATAGAGATGACCACTTGCACAGGTTTGACTATAATGCATGTACAGAGATAGTACAATGTGCATGTACACATAGTACAATGTGCATGTACACAATTCAATTAATAGCAGTCGATGTTCACTTATTGAGTAGCGTGGTTCATCTAAACCACTATAAACTTTAGATTACCATGGCAATAAGTCGTAGCAGAAATGTCACTGTTCGTTACATGATGACCATTGCGTAGTCCATTAAATACTGAGGACACATGTTTTATGACAAAATTGATCAGTTCTTACGTGGGTGTCTGTTTCTGTCCGACTAGGGAATCGTGTTATACAGCTGTTCAACCTCAAGCGTATTTAATAGAATCATGCGTGATTTAATACAAGAGACAATCAAGCTTTTAGTTACACAAATGTTGATTATTCCATATATGCATCGTAAACACCGTATTCAGTGGCGTAAAATCAACAGGGTGTCAGTTTCGAGGCGTCGATATAGAATCTTGTCAGATAGCATCGATTCGAGCGTTTTAGTTATGATTTTAGCTAATGAAAATACCGTTAAATAATCATATCATTCCATTAACACGTGTTGCTCACATGCTATCACATCCGGATATCCAGTTGTGTGGCATACGTTATTTCATATATTTAAGCAAAACTGTATTGTACATAAATTATTTACTTGAATTCATAATATGATACTATATCAGTATAAACAATCTCACATCAAATGGCCAAGGAACAATATACATGGAATTTGAGTACGAACCTGTCGATACATAGTTTAAACATATTTATTCATTCATAATGTACGGTACACATCGATTGTTTACATAATGAAAATGTATTTAATCGAAAGCTTACAGCTTAAAGCATTCGACGACTTGCATCGTATATAATATGTAAAGCAGGCCAACACATTACAGTTATATAATTAAATATCACTGACCCTAATCGAAAATATATATACTTCACTAGTTCAACTATTAGCTTCGAAATGGGTATTACAGATGTTTCCATGAACGAGAGTGGTCCAATTATATATATATATGTGTGTGTCTGATTTATAAATATGATATATGATGAACAAAATGAAAGTGTCTGAATTGAGCTAAATGTGATATTTAGTTCTATATATACAGAAAGACGAGCTATACAAATCAGTTCGTATATCACCCATTCAGACTGCTGTACATTAATCATATTTATGAAGAAACCAGTGATTATATAAAGCCGTTATTGATTCAGCATGTCCAGTTGTTGACACTTCGCCTGTCTGGCGCAAAATTGATTTAATTCTAGTTGTAGTGTCCATGTGTTTCATAGCTGGATTTATGATGAAAGCACTATATTAATGAAGCACTGTCTATGTTATAGTAATGAAACACTGTCTATATTATATTAATGAAGCCCTGTCTATATTATATTAATGAAGCACTGACTATATTATATTAATGAAGCCCTGTCTATATTGTATTAATGAACCACTGTCTATATTACATTAATGAAGCACTGTCAATATTATAGTAATGAAGCACTGTCTATATTATAGTAATGAAGCACTGTCTATATTATATTAATGAAGCCCTGTCTATATTACATTAATGAAGCACTGTCAATATTATATTAATGAAGCACAGTCAATATTATATTAATGAAGTACTGTCTATATTATACTAATGAAGCCCTGTCTATATTATATAATGATGCACTCTCTATGTTAATGATTATCTGTCTATATTATATTAATGATGTCCTGTTTATATTATATTAATGATGCACTGTCTATATTAATGAAGTACTGTTTATATTATATTAATGATGCACTGTCTATATTAATGAAGTACTGTTTATATTATATTAATGATGCACTGTCTATATTAATGAAGTACTGTTTACATTATATTAATGATGCACTGTCTATATTAATGAAGCACTGCCTATTTTATATTAATGAAGCACTGTCTATGTTATATTAATGAAGCCCTGTCTATATTATATTAATGAAGAACTGTCTATATTATATTAATGAAGTACTGTCTATATTATATTAATGAAGCCCTGTCTATATTACATTAATGAAGCACTGTCTATATTATATTAATGAAGCACTGGCAATATTATATTAATGAAGCACTGTCTATATTATATTAATGAAGTACAGTCAATATTATATTAATGAAGTACTGTCTATATTATATTAATGAAGCCCTGTCTATATTATATTAATGAAGCACTGTCTATATTATATTAATGAAGCACTGTCTATATTATATTAATGAAGCACTGTCTATATTACAGTAATGAAACACTGTCTATATTATATTAATGAAACACTGTCAATATTATATTAATGAAGCACTGTATATATTATATAAATGAAGCACTGTCTATATTATATTAATGAAACACGGTCTATGTTATATTAATGAAGCACTGTCTATATTATATTAATGAAGCACTGTCTATATTATATTAATGAAGCACTGTCTATGATATATTAAAGAAGCACTGTATATATATTAATGACGCATTGTCTATATTATTTTAATGAAGCAATATCTATATTATATTAATGACACACTGTCTATATTATATTAATGAAGCACTGTCTATATTATAGTAATGATTATATGTCTATATTAATGAAGCACTGTCTATATTAGATTAATGAAGCACTGTCAATATTAGATTAATGAAGCACTGTCAATATTATATTAATGAAGCACTGTCAATATTATATTCATGAAGCACTGTCTATATTATATTAATGAAGCCCTGTTTATATTATATTAATGAAGCACTGACTATATTATATTAATGAAGCCCTGTCTATATTGTATTAACGAACCACTGTCTATATTACATTAATGAAGCACTGTCAATATTATAGTAATGAAGCACTGTCTATATTATAGTAATGAAGCACTGTCTATATTATATTAATGAAGCCCTGTCTATATTACATTAATGAAGCACTGTCAATATTATATTAATGAAGCACAGTCAATATTATATTAATGAAGTACTGTCTATATTATACTAATGAAGCCCTGTCTATATTATATAATGATGCACTCTCTATGTTAATGATTATCTGTCTATATTATATTAATGAAGCACTGTCTATGATATATTAATGAAGCACTGTATATATATTAATGACGCATTGTCTATATTATTTTAATGAAGCAATATCTATATTATATTAATGACACACTGTCTATATTATATTAATGAAGCACTGTCTATATTATAGTAATGATTATCTGTCTATATTATATTAATGAAGCACTGTCTATGATATATTAATGAAGCACTGTATATATATTAATGACGCATTGTCTATATTATTTTAATGAAGCAATATCTATATTATATTAATGACACACTGTCTATATTATATTAATGAAGCACTGTCTATATTATAGTAATGATTATATGTCTATATTAATGAAGCACTGTCTATATTAGATTAATGAAGCACTGTCAATATTAGATTAATGAAGCACTGTCAATATTATATTAATGAAGCACTGTCAATATTATATTAATGAAGCACTGTCTATATTATATTAATGAAGCACTCTCTATATTACATTAATGAAGCACTGTCAATATTATAGTAATGAAGCACTGTCTATATTACATTAATGAAGCACTGTCAATATTATATTAATGAAGCACAGTCAATATTATATTAATGAAGTACTGTCTATATTATACTAATGAAGCCCTGTCTATATTATATTAATGATGTCCTGTTTATATTATATTAATGATGCACTGTCTATATTAATGAAGTACTGTTTATATTATATTAATGATGCACTGTCTATATTAATGAAGTACTGTTTATATTATATTAATGATGCACTGTCTATATTAATGAAGTACAGTTTACATTATATTAATGATGCACTGTCTATATTAATGAAGCACTGTCTATTTTATATTAATGATGCACTGTCTATATTAATGAAGCACTGCCTATTTTATATTAATGATGCACTGTATATGTTATATTAATGATGTACTGTCTATATTAATGATGCACTGTCTATATTAATGATGCACTGTCTATATTAATGATGCTCTGTCTATATTAATGATGCACTGTCTATATTAATGATGCTCTGTCTATATTAATGATGCACTGTCTATATTAATGATGCACTGTCTATATTAATGATGCACTGTCTATATTAATGATGCCCTGTCTATATTAATGATGTACTGTCTATATTAATGATGCACTGTCCTATATTAATGATGCACTGTCTATATTAATGATGTACTGTCTATATTAATGATGCACTGTCTATATTAATGATGTACTGTCCTATATTAATGATGCACTGTCCTATATTAATGAGGCACTGTCTATATTAATGATGCACTCTCTATATTAATGATGCACTGTCTATATTATATCGGTTGGCGGGCTATTTGATGACACAAACATATTCCCTGATATAATTCTATCAGACTTGTGATTTAAAAATAAAATAATAGAGCTAATTTTATTTTGGCTCCCAGGAAACAACGAATACCAGCATGAAGAACAACTAGACTGTCATGCAAATTTATCGCACGAGCTGAGGACATCATTTTCCAGGGGATAATATTGTCAGCTGACATTGACGTCACATAAACTAACTTTGCCATTCACTTTTGTAGATTAACTAAATTGACATTTATTCAAATTATTTACAGTTTCTCCTTTCCAACAGTCTAAAATAGCGCACTGCAATGTGAAGTATAGTATACATTTGTTTCAAGAACGTGATAGCTAAATAAATATAATATACATTAACGATAGTACATATAGGAGTGGATGTATGTTGTGTAATGAACATAACATACCAGAACAGAACAGAACCGAACATGTATTCAGACTAAGCTGGTACATCCGAGCAGGAATAATTTATACCCAGGTAAACTTTTGACCTCAGAATCATACTGTTATTGTATAATTCAATACTCATTTGTATGTATTATTGATACATGCTCTTAAATGACAACTTACAGCGGTTGGTATATTATTTAATTTACATGAAATTCTCTTAAAAATGATGCTATTGTACTTCAGAATATAAAACCTAAATTATAGTCTTGTCTTTTCTTTCGAACAATACTTCTGTTTCTAGAAGACTTATCTTTGTTTTGGATATAATTATTACATACAATACTTCAATATTCTATAATATTTTTCAAATTAAATAGACTACTATGTTAAATCAAGGTCATTGTGTATAATTGCTATGTGTTGAATGTGATATATATGACTATGTATCTGCTACATTAAACAAATAAACGGGGTTACCCACTTTTGGGGCCTCAAAAAAACCCATAGTATATCATCATTATACATACATAATCATACAACATATAAATACTAATTCACGTGAATTGGTACACAGCAGTTTGCAATACCATCAATAGCAGATGATGAACACATTACATACTCATATTTAAACGTGAAGTTCTATCTGTCAACGAGTCTTAGATAAATTTAACTATATTTGCTAAAATAGGTTTCATGGTATATTGCATTAGGTGTATAAAGTTGTATTTATCCCTTTGATAGAAATATGCTTTAATGTATCTTTCCTGAGCTCATTATGCATATAAAATGGTACTCATCTTCACCATCTTGAGTGTTACAACATAAACAATATCTTTCATTTATTTCAATTATCTTTACAGCAAACCGACATGTTTAAGTTCTAGGCCAATATGAAGCTGCAGTTAGTTTGGTTAATTCAGATCTCGAACGATTATTTAACAAATCCAAGTAAGTTTCGAACCAAGATAGGTTTTAAAATATCGAATTGTTTCATCTACAGAAACATCAGTGATGCGATTCTAAAACATACACAAGAAAGGTATTACATCTAAATTATCGTGGTCATTAAATATACACAGTGATAGTGTTCACCTCTGTTTAGCAGCCAACATGTATTAAACAGCCAGTGTCCATATTTTCAATATGTATTATTCCTGGTGCATGCTGGTGCAATGGTTCACAATTGCAGAGTGAATAACCTACAGTTTATAACATGTCATTACACTCAAACCTATGTTAGCGGTCACCTCTATTAAGCAACCAACATGTATTAAGCAGCCAGTTTCCACAATTAGTTGTTTTATTATATATTGGACATCTATTAAGCAGCCACCGGTACTTATCAGCCATTTTCAGTGATTCACTTGGCTGGTTGCTTAATACAGGGTAGACTGTAAGCAAAACAATAATCGCATAGCAGCTACTTCGCATTTTAAACTCAGTTGTTATAACCGTGTTCACAATAATAAGCGCTTTGCTTTTATGATAATATTGGAACCCGATGTGTGTGTGTTTTGTGTTTACTGATTTATCGTCGATACCGGTTGCTCATATGAAATAAGTCATAGTAGATTTAGATAGGATACTGCAATGATACAGGCATATACCCATTTAAGAGTATCTGGTTATCTGAGTGTATAGTACCCTCTCAAAGACTGTTAATATTATTAGGGACAGACGGAGGATTGAATCGGCAATCTGTATCATTGCATTATCCTCCAACAATCTAAAATGACTAATCTCTTCAGGAGGCGTCGCTCATATGGGCAATCGGTAGCGACGATAAATAAACGTAAAATACCAACATACAAATCCGTATCATTCGTGTGATTCTTATCTGATCACGGTTTATACAATTAACTAAGGTGCATGTGAAGTAGATGCTTACTAAGCCTTCTTATAACATGAAAGACCGGGACATCACACTTATCTCAACATGTTTTGATGTAGAGATTCTGGGGTCAACAAAAGATTTGTATATAGAGACGAGCATGGGATAGTACTGATAAATACTTGTTTAGAGACATAGAGATAATTATACCCACACTGATCTAAAAGTCAAACAGCGCATTAATCTAATCAAAGTATATGCCTGTTGTCAGGGGTACCACTAGTAATGATAAGGAAGAATCAACTATTTATTTGAAACCATTAAAGTAGTTCCAATCTGTTTTGGAACAATTTACATGCATATGGACAGAGGGCCTGTCTCATTTTGAAACCATTATTCCCTCATTGGTAGAACTACTGATTTAACCATGCTCCACGAAACATTAACCTATACATCGGTGATAGTGTTCCATGAAACATTAACCCATACATCGGTGATAGTGTTCCATGAAACATTAACCCATACATCGGTGATAGTGGTTCATGAAACATTAACCTATACATCGGTGATAGTGTTCCATGAAACATTAACCCATACATCGGTGATAGTGTTCCATGAAACATTAACCCATACATCGGTGATAGTGGTCCATGAAACATTAATCCATACATCGGTGATAGTGGTCCATGAAACATTAGCCCATACAACAATGATAGTGTCCCATGAGGGAATGGAACTGTGTTTTCCAGATAATGGTGTTGTTATCTCGCCTTAATGAAACATGCGCCTGGTTACTCGCAAATATTGTGACAACATAATGTTAATGTGGATGTTACTTAAGCAAGCATTGATTTATAGTACATTTAACTAATGGGTTTCTGTGACTGTTCTATTCCAACAGATAATGAGACGTAATATGTCAATATCAATATGTATTTAATCTATTCCAGCAAACAAGACCTCGGGGATTATAACTATTACAAATGTGTGACTATATTCACTATAGTTACAGTGTTATATCATATTCACCACGCCTGTATGCATTACTCAACTCAATCACTGAACATGCGTGTGTGTGTGTGTTTTACGTTTATTTATCGTCGCTACCGGTTGCCCATATGAGCGACACCTCCTGAAGAGATTAGTCATTTTAGATTTTGGAGGATAGTGCACTGATACAGACTGAGACGCATTCCAGAATGTCCTCTGGTTGTGTTACGTGCACGGTGTAAAGCACCGACACGAGACCTCGGTTTAATGTCCCATCTGAAATACTATTAATTTTATTATGGTCAGACGGGGGTCGAACCTGCGATCACTGGATTACCAGTCCAACGTGTTAACCACTGGACTACAGATCCGTCTGTACTGAACATGCATTTTGGGCACAACATGTATTTCAATGTGGAAAATGTGGAGGGTAAATAAAACAAATGGTATACAACAAATTTATATTTTCGACTAGGGAGTAGAACCAAACCCACAGCCCCCTTGCCCACCCACCACACCAGCTGATATTTGACAAAAGAACAAATGTTTCATATAATAGTGGTATATAATATAATAGAATGGGAATGTACACTTTGTTGACCACAATGACCATATTCCTTAAACGATTACTCCCACAGCCGAATCACTTACTCCTAGCACCCCCACCTTCCCCCCTCCCCCCACATATTCACACAGTGTTATTAATATTCATTAACGACCTTTTGAGTTATCCTATCTACAGTGATACATGCAAACTGGTACAACAATACCCACGCCCATAGCGACCGGTTTACCTATGTGCTTGTTGTGATAGCGCAGTTATAGCGCGTTCACTTCAGGTGCGAAATACCCGGAGTTCGAGCCCCGCTGGAGCCGTTACGAGTGTGCCCTTAGGTAATGTATTTGAATTCCACGTTGCCTCTTCTCTCTCCCTCGTGGCGATGGATTCCATCAGGACTGATAGCTCGAGAGTGATTAATATATGTTGAAAGAACTTGAAACCAATTATGTGCGGGTGCATGTGATTTATATATCCGCTATGCTGACGATCTATTGAAGCCGAGCAAAATAAAGAAAGTTGCCTGCATGCATGTTTTTGAAACTACAACTATGCAGCAATGAATCATGTGTATTATTCCTAGTGCATGCTGGTGCAATGGTTCACAATTACAGGGTGAATAACCTACAGTTTATAACATGCCATTACAGTCAATCCTATGTTAGCGGTCACCTTTATTAAGCAACCAACCTGTATTAAGCAGCCAGTTTCCACATTTAGTTGTTTTATTATACATTTGACTTCTATTAAGCAACCACCTGTGCTAAGCAGCTACTCTATGTGATTCCCTTGGCTGGCTGCTTAAGACAGGTTTGACACTACTTGAATTCCACTGGAGCCTCACATAGATCAGTATCCTCGTGAGTCTAGCAACAGTGCTAAGTTGTCTCCGTGACCTAGTGGTTAAGGTGTCCGCCTACGGAGCGGGTAAGTCGAATGTTCGAATCTCGTCAGGGCTTCATTGATATGGCCGGTTGGTGAGCCGCCAGCTAGTTAAATAATGGTTACCGATTGCCTACCAGCCTGGCGCCTGGCATACAAGCATATGATTCGGGAAGTACTGATGTTCATAAAAGAGGTGTCTCACAAGTCAAAAATGACTGGCCCTTTAAATAGGGGTGCCACTATAAAAAACAGACACTTTACTTTACATATTATTAATATAACGCATGTAGGCAGCATGAATACAATACAAAGTCATGAATTTATATTTCAGCCCAACTGTTAAAAACCTTGTCTTAGCATTCAGAGAGAAGAATTACCTCGAAGACATTGCTATACGTGTTAACGACAGCAATATAATGTGCGAGAATAGCTAAGCTAGTGAACTTTGTTCTAAGGGATTGCTTCTTTAAATACGCTAAGGGATTGTTTCTCTAAACATGATAAATATGCTAAGCCGACGCCGTAGGAGAGGTATTCGGTACATAGAGCATCCTTGTCAGTATCCATTGTTTTTTGTGATCATCGGTATAAGATCAGATCGAACGGATCTGTAGTCGAGTGGTAACACGCTGGACTGGTAATCCAGGGATCACCGGTTCGATCCCCCGTCTGACCCTAATAACATTAACAATCTTTCAGATGGGACTTTAAACCGAGGTCTCGTGTCGGTGCTTTACACCGTGCACATAAAAGAACCAAAGGAGACTCTGGAATGGGTCTCTGTCTGTATCATTGCACTCTCCTCCAACAATCTAAAACGACTAATCTCTTCAGGAGGCGTCGCTCATATGGGCAACCGGTAGTGACGATAAATAAACGTAAAACAGACAGATCCTCTAACGATACAGTGCCAGTATTGGTGTCATTATCAGCAAACATTGTCGACGATACAATGTTATGCATTTCAATAAATATGTCAATATGTGTATCAATGTATTGAAAGTCGTGATAGCTCAGTGTGGAAGTTGTGATAGCTCAGTGGTAGCGCGTTCGCTTCATGTGCGAAAGGCCCGGAGTTCGAGCCCCGCTGGAGCCGTTACGATAGTGTCCTTAGGCAAAGCATTTAAATTCCACATGCCTCTTCTCTCTCCCTAGTGGCGATGGATTCCATCAGGAATGAGGTCTCGAGAGTTATTAATATAAGTTATAAGAACTTGTTTCGCAATCGAGCTAAAGTAAATGTGTATAAACTAATGTATTGCATGACAATAATACAGGATTAACGATCGAACATGTCAACATGCTAGCAAAACAATCTCAATTATGCTTAGAGCTAAATTACATAAAAAAGCGCCCAAAAACGTGTATTTTATGAGTATAGGTGGCATTGCTATTACAAATGATAATAAATCGAACACTAGGTTTCAATCAATAAACTTCTCTTGTGAATGTGGGAATCCTTGCTGAAGATGCTGAACACTCTTTGTCCCAATGTAATAGATACCGCCATAAAAGATACATCTTATTCCAATCTACTCGAATGTTTCATCTTCTTAACCCTTTCAACACCACAGACTTCTAAATTGGCTTACAAAAAAGTGTAGATCCAGATGAGCCGGCTCGTGACGAGCCGTCTCATCAGGATCTGCACTTTTTTCAAGTAATATAACTATTTTTAGATTTTTTTTTACCCATTTTGATAAATGAACTGATCCAAATGTAATTTTGTTATTAATTTATTGGTCTAAAAATATCATGGACCAGTCCATGTCAGTTACTTGGTGTTGAATGGGTTAATACAAACACAACTCCTGTTTGGTAACGAAAATCGCACTGACGAAGAAAACGAATATTCTTGAAGTACAGAAATGTATAAAGCTCACTAAAAGATTCAAGCTTGAATAACTATTATAATATTCCATTTTAAGAATCATTTCCATCACTCAAATGTTATCAAACGTTTATTAGTGGAAACCTTAATATCAATAATGACTGATATTTAAAATCGATAATGCGCATACTGTTGCATTTATTGAGATATCTCTGTCTTTAACTTGACAGACAGTTCGAGCCCCGCTGGAGCCGTTACGATTGTGCCCTTAGGCAAGGCATTTAAATTCCACATTGCCTCTCCTCTCCTTCATGGCGATGGATTCCAACAGCAATGAGGTCTCGAGAGTGATTAATATAAGTTGAAAGAACTTGTTTCGCAATCGAGCTCAAATAAATTTGTATAAACTAACTTGACGGATATTGTTTTACGGTTGGGGTCTCGTGGAGAGGCAGTCAAGCAGCTTATTAGGGCAGCTATTAAACTCTCTTTTTTTCAATTCGTCTTGTTCATTTTTAGTATTCTTTTAGTATATGCGTATCCCGTCATTTTCTTATTCAATCCAAACAATAATGTTCTTGAAAGACTTACTTATATATTAGTATTACATACATCAGAACAAATTGATGGTAGAAAACGCACACTTCGGATAAGTGTGTTTTTACATGAAAAACAATAACTATATAAATACATAGTTTTAAACATTTTGGAATATTTTTAGTTGTTCAGTTTGTGTTTTGTAATAGATGTGATATATCTTTGATGGAATCCTTCGTATTTCGTTTTCATGTAATAATAATCATATAATGTAAGTGTGCGTTTTCTATGTCCTCTATTATATAATGTAGGTGTGCGTTTTCTATGTCCTCTAGTATATAACGTAGGTATGCGTTTTCTATGTCCTCTAGTATATAATGTAGGTGTGCGTTTTCTATGTCCTCTAGTATATAATGTAGGTGTGCGTTTTCTATGTCCTCTAGTATATAATGTAGGTGTGCGTTTTCTATGTCCTCTAGTATATAATGTAGGTGTGCGTGTCTATGTCCTCTAGTATATAATGTAGGTGTGCGTTTCTATGTCCTCTAGTATATAATGTATGTGTGCGTTTTCTATGTCCTCTAGTATATAATGTAGGTGTGCGTTTTCTATGTCCTCTAGTATATAATGTAGGTGTGCGTTTTCTATGTCCTCTAGTATATAATGTATGTGTGCGTTTTCTATGTCCTCTAGTATATTTTAAATAAATGTGCATTTGAATGTGCATCAATGCTATATAGCGTATTGGTAATGTGCTCGGCATTCCACACTCTCTATTACATAATTATATAATGTTACTTCTGTGTTTCCGCGCCTTTTATGTATTAAATTGTTACAATTTAAATGATGATGGCGGATTTCGAATTTGAATTGCATGTGTGGCCCACACCATTTGCCTGTATTAAAACACGGTCGTGACGTCATATATTGTGCTTGCAGTCCATTATTATCAATATTGGACTGTTGTCAAAATGTCAGCGTCTTATATTAAATCCTACGCTTACATGTACGAAATGAATAATTTTAATTACTAGTAGTAGGATCTTGTAATATAAGTGTGTGTGTTAAGTAAGATATAAGCCTCAAACGGATCCAATATGTAAAATATTGGTTCGTTTGCAGCTTATATTCTATACTTATGTATATTGAAGAGTCGATACAATATCTTCAAACCAATGGATGTTTGTTCTGGTGGTATCATTACACCGGTACTGTAAATGGATCATGGAAATGATGATGTCATTACTAAACTATATAGCGTTGAAACTGTCATAGACTGAAAGATAAGACTATGCAGACATATTTTGGATAAACTATTGACAGTTTGCTGACATTGAGAGGTATTCCATGTCCTGACCAGACTACAGACTACGGTCAGACAGTTTTTCAACTAGAAGTGAGAGACAATAACCGACGAGACACTCTCCTGCTTAATGTATTGACAGTACAACTGTCCGATTGATTTACTACTAGTATTAATAAAAGCCACATACACAGTTTGCAGTACCGTCTAACACCTTGCTATCATGATGTTTTGGAACAAAATGGTTCAATAGTTCACGTTCATTAGACTGCTCACCAGGAAACCGGAATACATTTCGAGATAATTGTCCAATGGCAATTTGTATACACTTATTTTGTGTCAAACCTGATCCCAAGATGAAGCGAACACATTCATTATAAACACCTAGTTGGTGTACTAGTTAGCAGCTTCGTTGTACCACGTGAACTAAAATTGAATGTCTAACATTCTGTTTTGTAAACAGTCTATCTTATCTAGAATATTATCTACCATAGTCAACAATCCACTCGTGCATCCATTCCAGAATCATAGCTACGATATGTTCATTTTGGTTCGCATATTGGATCTAAGTGTTTGTTTGTTGTTGTTCGTGTGCTTAAATATACACACGCAGCTTAGGTCATATGACGAATCTCCGTATGTTACCTAAGGACAATCCCGGGTTCGCGTCCGAGCAGTATTTCTGACACGGAAGGGCAACCGGGTAGAACCACATACATACAACAAGCCAGCTGGATAGTATTCTAACTTGAAATAGTTCAACAGACCAGTGGGATTCCAACCTACCGTGGTGAGAGGCAAGTTATATGATGTCAACGACATTACCCACTCAGGCACATGGCTAAGTATAAATTCAAATTAGTACATATAATATTATTAATACATATAATATTATATATATACATGTATGTATATAAGTTCAAAAATTCAAATTAGTTTAATACTATGACAAGTACATGCAGTTATGGACTAGCTAGTTATCTTAATGATACCAATTCCTTGCATATGTATACATACTAGACCAATGCAAACTCACTGGAACACAATTACTTATGACTCAATGTGCTTTATTGTATATGTGGCATGTGTAACCTTGTTCACGGTTGCTAACAGTAGTCAATGGTTGCTAGCGGTAGTCAATGGTTGCTAACAGTAGTCAATGGTTGCTAGCGGTAGTCAATGGTTGCTAGCGGTAGTCAATGGTTGCTAGCGGTAGTCAATGGTTGCTAACAGTAGTCAATGGTTGTTAGCGGTAGTCGATGGTTGCTAACGGTAGTCAATGGTTGCTAACAGTAGTCAATGGTTGCTAGCGGTAATCAATGGTTGCTAGCGGTAGTCAATGGTTGCTAGCGGTAGTCAATGGTTGCTAGCGGTAGTCGATGGTTGCTAACGGTAGTCAGTGGTTGCTAGCGGTAGTTAATGGTTGCTAACAGTAGTCAATGGTTGCTAACAGTAGTCAATGGTTGCTAGCGGTAGTCAATGGTTGCTAACAGTAATCAATGGTTGCTAGCGGTAGTCAATGGTTGCTAACAGTAGTCAATGGTTGCTAGCGGTAGTCAATGGTTGCTAACAGTAGTCAATGGTTGCTAGCGGTAGTCAATGGTTGCTAGCGGTAGTCAATGGTTGTTAGCGGTAGTCGATGGTTGCTAACGGTAGTCAATGGTTGCTAACAGTAGTCAATGGTTGCTAGCGGTAATCAATGGTTGCTAGCGGTAGTCAATGGTTGCTAGCGGTAGTCAATGGTTGCTAGCGGTAGTCGATGGTTGCTAATGGTAGTCAGTGGTTGCTAGCGGTAGTCAATGGTTGCTAACGGTAGTCAATGGTTGCTAACAGTAGTCAATGGTTGCTAGCGGTAGTCAATGGTTGCTAACAGTAATCAATGGTTGCTAGCGGTAGTCAATGGTTGCTAACAGTAGTCAATGGTTGCTAGCGGTAGTCAATGGTTGCTAACAGTAGTCAATGGTTGCTAGCGGTAGTCAATGGTTGCTAACAGTAGTCAATGGTTGTTAGCGGTAGTCGATGGTTGCTAACGGTAGTCAATGGTTGCTAACAGTAGTCAATGGTTGCTAGCGGTAATCAATGGTTGCTAGCGGTAGTCAATGGTTGCTAGCGGTAGTCAATGGTTGCTAGCGGTAGTCGATGGTTGCTAACGGTAGTCAGTGGTTGCTAGCGGTAGTCAATGGTTGCTAACAGTAGTCAATGGTTGCTAACAGTAGTCAATGGTTGCTAGCGGTAGTCAATGGTTGCTAACAGTAATCAATGGTTGCTAGCGGTAGTCAATGGTTGCTAACAGTAGTCAATGGTTGCTAGCGGTAGTCAATGGTTGCTAACAGTAGTCAATGGTTGCTAACAGTAGTCAATGGTTGCTAACAGTAGTCAATGGTTGCTAACAGTAGTCAATGGTTGCT
The DNA here is from genome assembly GCA_014843695.1 of Archivesica marissinica. Lineage (NCBI taxonomy): Eukaryota > Metazoa > Mollusca > Bivalvia > Venerida > Vesicomyidae > Archivesica > Archivesica marissinica. The sequence continues at coordinate 83,215,183 of CM026390.1, read as the reverse complement.
AACAGTAGTCAATGGTTGCTAGCGGTAGTCAATGTCATACGATCACTTCTTTGTTTAATAGCTCTATCGTAAAGTGTATAATTCCTATTGTCAGATGCTTCACCATCAATGCCGGGTACTGTTATGCTGGGTTATATGTCACCCAAATGAAACACAACTTAACAAAGCATCCTCTAAATTTTATGAGCTAGAAATGTGCAATGTTTCACCTTTTCACATTGACGTCGATTATTATGTTGTGTTGCGATGTTTGTGTATGTACTGGATAGAATCACCGGTATTGCAACCTTTCCGCAGATACAGATACCACACGTCAACAACAATCGGCGCATCATGCAATATAGTATGCTGAATATATTTAGTAACTAAGCATATTGTATGGTATATGTAGAACTTTGAATCTTCGAAAACAAGGTTAAATGTATCAATATCCTGAACAGGATCCTAATTATGAAAGTTTATCAATATACATGACAATAGCTTAGTTTACTTAGAAATAGCTATTCCACGTTTCCAGTTTATGTTATATCTTCGCCTTAGCCAAAAACATCATGAATGAAATTATTCCTGAGATTCCCATCAAAATTCCTGGTACTTAAATTGCCATGGCATGTCGGGAAATCACCAATGTGATAGATACATCCACTGTACGTTATAAAACAGATACTTCGTGATATGCGTTACAAAAATGTACGTCGGTGCCAACCGTGATCTACATTCAATTAATCGCCTGAAGTTCTTGGAAATGCACTCAGCCTGATAAATTCGCTATAAAATAACTGAAATTGTCCCAAGGAAAATGATTATCAAAAAGCAAAGAGATACTGCCATGCCATGGACTTATTGATTGGCTAACATAGAAAGTATTTCTGTGAAATAAATACACATTCCTCCTAAAGTAAATATGCTAATTACATTAGTTCATAAACATCGTGTATGTCAAACAGTGTTTCTTCTTGAGAGGGTGCCACGGTTGTAGCAGGAGCATCATTAGTAGGGATTGACACAATAACTGGACCGGCTGCATTCTTTGATATTTGGGAAGAGCCGTCTCTAATGTTGTAAGAACTTGTGGCTCGACCCATTTTTGCTATCTTTGCATATATTGTATGTAAATTCTGTGTCATAATAGAGCACAATAATATATAATTAAACTAAACATTCTGTGAGTCACAAACGTGGTAATATGTATACTATATGTATATAAATCTGCCGATGGGAGGAACACAGTTTCAATTTCAGTTTATCACATTATATTATAACTAACAATTATTGCAACATCCTCGCGATTTACCTGTCCGTGACCTAGGAGTATGTCAAGCCGACATTTTTGTGAACGAAATGACATTGAAGATGAGTACCATTTTGTATTAAGCTGTCCAGCATATTATGTTTTACGAACACATTACATTCCATGGTATTATTTTAATCACCCAATTGTGTGGAAGTGTATTGAACTTTTGAATACAACTAGCTCACAATTACTAGACAGGTTAGCTATCCTCCAAAATCTAAAATAACTGATCTCTTCAGGAGGCGTCGCTCATATGGGCAACCTGTAGAGACGATAACTAAGCGTAAAACACACACAAACAGGTTAGCTACATTTTGTGTTAAAGCATTTAAACATAGTTAAAATCACTTAGCATATTTAAATGCTTAAAACAACGTATGTATGTTTGTAAGTATGATATGATGTTTATGTTTACATGTTCGAAATATTCTTGCTAGAGTGAAGTGCTGCAGCGCTTAATTTCCCAATGAATGTTAATTATGTTAATAGTATTCAATCTCCCTGTACATACTCATGCATTGTAATTATATAGCATATTTGATGAAGAATGCAATATTCTAGTAAAAAACGGAATACAGTTCTGTTCAGTCATTTGCCGAGAATGTATCAATCTAATGCAAACAGACATACGTCAAGATAATGGACAGGTATATCAAGGGGATGTATATACTTAATTAGAAATTATACTTAGATGGATTGACGTTCATATAATTGTTAACTACATTTATATTTATGAATTATAGTTTGCTTAATGGTTTTGTATATTACTATTAAAGTATTCATTAGTGTGTAGATTGTAAACATTATATTCCTCCTATTGGCATACAGTCTACATCCGTCATGTCAAAGTCGGTTATGTCGAATTATCCGGTTATCTCAAAATCGGACCAAAGTTCCGTTTCAGACACTATCATTTTACATATAACTGGATCTGTTTATATCGAAATTCGTTAAGTCAATCCTCGGTTATGTCGAAGTATTTGTTTCGGTCTGACGGAATTCGACATAACGGATGCAGAATGTAGTATGTATGTATGGAATGTAAATAAATAAATCTGAAAATCAATCTAACCTTGACAGATATTCGCCGATTTGTTTAACAGCAGGTAATTCGCGGCATGTGAGCATGTGTTGTGCATCTCATGAAATGGCTGCATGTTTGTGCTACGTGGCATTTTGCATTAAAACTGAAAGATTGTTCGAGGTCCAACACTGTGGCAACCTTTTAGTTAATTTACATTTGCAAGTCACATTATTGTTAAGAAAGATACAATCACTGTACAGTAAATATTACATTGTATATGCATGGACTGTTTACAAAAAAACAGCAACTAAATTAGCATCGTTATACAACAATCTGCAATACTTATCCTATAATTCTGAATCTTTTCAAAGTCAATACCAGAACGTTGTTCCGTTATTTCCTATACATATCAAGTATACTAGAGGACATAGAACACGCGCACCTACATTATATACTAGAGGACATAGAACACGCATACCTACATTATATACTAGAGGACATAGAAAACGCACACCTACATTATATACTAGAGGACATAGAAAACGCACACCTACATTATATACTAGAGGACATAGAAAACGCACACCTACATTATATACTAGAGGACATAGAAAACGCACACTTACAGTATATACTAGAGGACATAGAAAACGCACACCTACATTATATACTAGAGGACATAGAAAACGCACACCTACATTATATACTAGAGGACATAGAAAACGCACACTTACATTATATACTAGAGGACATAGAAAACGCACACTTACATTATATACTAGAGGACATAGAACACGCATACCTACATTATATACTAGAGGACATAGAATACGCATACCTACATTATATACTAGAGGACATAGAACACGCATACCTACATTATATACTAGAGGACATAGAATACGCATACCTACATTATATACTAGAGGACATAGAAAACGCACACCTACAATATATACTAGATGACATAGAAAACGCACACCTACATTATATACTAGAGGACATAGAAAACGGGCACCTACATTATATACTAGAGGACATAGAAAATGCACACCTACATTATATACTAGAGGACATAGAAAACGGGCACCTACATTATATACTAGAGGACATAGAAAATGCACACCTACATTATATACGACAGGACATAGAAAACACACACCTACAGTTTATACTAGAGGACATAGAAAACGTACACCTACATTATATGATTAGTGTTACATGAAAACGAAATACGAAGGATTCCATCAAAGATATATCACATCTTTATTACAAAACACAAACCGAACAACTATAAATATTCCAAAATGTTTAAAACTATGTATTTATATAGTTATTGTTTTTCATGTAAAAACACACTTATCCGAAGTGTGCGTTTTCTATCTCATACAACACAACATTAACGGTCCATTTGTCATCAACGTTCTCGAGTATGAGGTTCTTTATCCTTTGATGTACAGCAATCTTTAAATACCAGAACATTCTTTAGCATGTGCGTTAGTTAAATATCAGAACATGTTGGATGCAGTTGATATAATGCAGTTGCTATGTGCAGTTGCTATGATGCAGTTGCTATGTGCAGTTGCTATGATGCAGTTGCTATGTGCAGTTGATATGATGTATTTGCTATGTGCAGTTGCTATGATGCAGTTGCTATGTGCATTTCATATGATGCAGTTGCTATGATGCAGTTGCAATGTGCAGTTGCTATGTGCAGTTGCTGTGTACAGTTCCCATAACATGATAAGTTTAATTGTGTCTCACTATGTAACGCATGTGATAACGTATCAATTCATCTCATCACACAACTAAATAATAACTCCTGTATTTGTTATCAGTTCTTGCTTTGTCTACATGATAACTGTGAGACGTATTGTCTTTCCCAATCAAATCATTGTCTTTATTCAATTACACGTTTTTGTCTTAGGTTTAAGTCGCAACCACCACTTAGGTCATTTGACGCCTCTTACTTGTGGATGGCCAATGGTGCCCCACCGAGCACTGTCAACCACCAGGGGCGTAGGTAGCGATTTTGAAGGTGTATGCCCGACAAATAAATTGAACACTGAATGATGCAAGTATGCTAGAGGGGTCTGGGGGCATGCTCCTACATACCAATTTTGAATCCTTAAACGTCAATGGTGCACTCTCATGCATTTAAATCTTGGATGGTCAAATTTCAATATGTCTAGATATATGAATTTGACTATTTATGTTGTGCAGAATGTATGTAACCTCCAAGTTGACAACCCATATATTCGTGCCCGCCCCCACCACCCACACCCTACAATGTTTATCGGATATTAGTGGGATGTAGATGTTTTATTGTCTAGGAAAATCTGCAGGCCTGTGCATGCATAGCCTTATACTAGCTACGTGCCTGAACACTGACGGGCACACGTGTATATCTGTCACCTTTGCACACGATAACTGGATAGCTTCCTCACATAAACAGATTCGACACCACCAATGGGATGGATTCGAGCATACAACGGTGCAGGGAAATGATTAGACTTCGAAGTTTAGCACTAGACCAGGGATGTTCCTCCGTACATGATCCTATCACTCTTTCTTCATTCACTATGACTGTCTTGGTAATGCGTTATGTCTAATACATATACAATGTACACATATATTTTAACTACGCCTGAAACTAACTAAAATAGTAAGTTTATAGTCAAACACAGCACTTCACACTTCCAGCAACACCACATCCATATAGTTCTAGTTATCAGAATGTAGATTATCTAAATACGTCTGGAAACATGCTGCTTGTTGCCATGTGGAAGAGGATTATCCATCAGGTATATTGTTTTTAGATATGGATCATGAAAGGCATGCCAAGTGCAATTTATTGAATATTGTACAAGCCTGCTAGAGCAATTGATGCAATGATAACACCTGGTTGGGTGTTTGCAGGTTTAACGGTTATTTTATCCGGATTTGATGTGTGTTTAACAGTGAATACAACTTCACGCAAACCTGACATTCCTCTATAGCCAAAGTAAATAATTCTAATTCATCGCAGTTCCAGGATGATTGCGGTGTAGATTATATAGCATAGTAACCGATAAGAAGTTCTGATAGCACATTCACTTTAGGTGCGAAAGGCCCTGAGTTCGAGCCCCGCTGGAGCCGTTACGATTGTGTCATTAGGCAAGGCATTTAAATTCCATGTTGCCTCTTGTATCTCTCCCTCGTGACGATGGGCTCCACCAGGAATGAGGTATCGAAAGTGATTAATGGACGTTGTAAGAACTTGTTTTTTGTTTTTTAAACTATTTATTTTACAACGATTGCGAAGCATGTTTAAGCAACTTATATTAATCACTCTCGTTGGCGCCGATGAAAGCGTATAATTTATGTGGTCATTCATGTGGGAGGAAACCGGATTACCCGGAGAAAAACCCACCTGTCCAATCGAGCTAAAATAGGTTTGTATAAACTAACAGATATGTTTACAGTTTCATAAGTTTCTATTATCAGTAGTATAAATTATGTTTCCAAATTCAATACAAACGAAAAGATTTAATTAATTAGTGTTAAGTAATACCATTTAAACGTGTCATCCATGCATGATAAAGTGGTAGTATCCTTGTCAGAACGCTTGCACCAACATGAAATATACTCAATTCCAAAATAAAGTGTGCACTTTTGAATTTAGAATATTTCACTATTTGGAAGACGTATCGGTTAGAAATTTCGCATAGTATACCGCAAGTATATTTTTCATCGATCAATTGCATAATATACCACGTGGTATGCAAAAAATGTCAGTCCAGTCTGTGAGACTTGATTTCGCATGATTTGCACGTGCAGCCCGAGGAAAATATACATGTCACCGGAAACTTGTATTAGTGTAATCCTTATGTCTTACATAACGGTTAAATGTCATTTGAGTTAACATTGGTACACAATGAACATGCCTAGATGGAGCGCAAACCAACGTATCCAAGCATTAACAATGCTTGCCCCTGGTGACAACGTCACTGACGTGAGTAGGGCGTTATGGTGCCACAGAAACACTATTATTCGCTTGCGCCAACAGTTCCAACAAACAGGTGGTGTAGCAGATCGCCGAAGAACCGGTAGACCAAGAGTAACGAATCGGCAAACGAAATTACAGAAAACAAAGTGCACACTTTATTTTGGAATTGAGTATATAAACCAAGTGTATTTTATTGAATTATATTGGACTCTTGAGTATTGAAAACTAGCATTATCTGTGGTGTCTGGTTCCTATATACAGTCAAACCTGTGTTAGTGGCCACCTCTATTAAGCAGCCAACCTGTATTAAACAGCCATTTTCCAGATCCCAATATGTTACTTTGTTATATAGTTTACCTCTGTTAAGCAGCCACCTGCTCTAAGCAGCAACTTTCTGTGAGTCCCTTGACTGGCTCCTTAAGACAGGTTTGACTGTACTAGCATTATATTTCGTGGCTTGTTCCTATATACTAGCATTATCTTTCGAGGATGGTTCCTATATGGTTACGATATCATATTTGGATACTGTTTGGTATATGATACGGTTATCGACGTAGGAAGCTACATATACTTTATATTAACAGGACCCCTTCAGATACTCTTACGAATCCTGTGTGAAAAAAACATATTTAGCAAATAGTGAGCTGTACATCATTACTAATACATACATCTAAATCTACCAATGCGGTGTCACATCGTGCCTGGAGCACGTTGTAACGTAGACTCTCAACAACGTTCTGACATCGACTTGTACTGTAAGCCATACACAATGATTACTGAAAGAGCCCATTCCACAGCTACTATCACACTCAATGTAAATTTGTTGTGGAAGTCGTGATAGCGCAGTGTATGCGCGTTCGCTTCAGGTGCGAAGGGTCCGGAGTTCGAGCCCCACTGGAGCCGTTACGATTCTGCCCTTAGGCAAGGCTTTTAAATTCCACATTGCCTCTTCTCTCTTCCTCGTGGCGATGGATTCCATCAGGAATGAGGTCTCGAGAGTGATTTATATAAGTTGAAATAACTTGTTTCGCAATCGAGCTAAAATAAATTTGTATAAACTATGTAAATATATATCCGAATTTGACATACAGTAAGAAACCCAAACCAACGTATACTGGCTAGGTGGGGTCAAACTGGCAATTACATGAGCGACATGGCTGGCTTTTATATTATCTCCCTTGGCCGATAACGTCCGATTTATCCCGAAATGAATAGCGGTCCTTTTAGTTGGAATCTTTGTTTTTATTGTTATTTCCCTAACCAGATGTTGTGGCATGATAAATGCGATTTTATAAACATTATGTTGATTAATTGATAACAATTGTTTACATATAAGTACCCATTGGATATACTGTAATTTAATGAGTATAAGATGAGAACGTGGATTCAAATGATAGCATGTTGAGCACAAGAAGCAACGATAAAAACAGAGGAAACCACTTAAGAGGACCTGCGTACTATTATGGAGTATTCCTGAGCAGCAGCTGACACTACTCAATCTGAATGTATGTTTGTGTTTTCATATTGACTTTATATTGACAACATAAATTAGTCGGGTAGCTCCACCAATGCTTTATATAGTAGACGAAGAACACTACTTTTTTCATTGTCATTTGTTTCAAAATCAAAGAATAACCCTATTCTGAGAAACACGACAATACCATCCTTTAAATGCGAAAACACTGCTAATGCGTAAGGAAAATCTGAATGAAAGTGATAACTTAATTATTTTCAACTCAGTACAGAAATTTATAAAGAATACTAAAAGATTTCAAACCGGCCATTAGTATTAATCAAACAACAAAACAAGAGTACTCTTTGAATTTATTGAAATACTATATAGAATGTCTATGTTTACAAATTACCGTTTAGTCTGCAAATAGAAAGAGAGGTTCTGTTCGTTCACTAGACACGAGCACCACAGGCACACTTGCATGAGTACGTTGTATAAATGATGATATTGTATTTTTATGTATCTTTATGTATGTAATTTGCATTTATTCATTTAAATGCTTTGTAAACTAATTGTAGCCATAAAATGAATTTTCGGTAAATATCATGTATTGGGGAGAGCCGTTTCATAATGTGGAAAGCACTTGTGGCTCAAACCAAATTGCTATGTATATTTTGGCAATAAATTATGTTTAAACAAAAAAAGGAAGAACACAGTTGTTGTCCTGCACGTTATATCAGATACTAACAGGGTGCCCGGATAGAACCGAGTAGCAGAGTGACTTCACACTGGGTACTCAATATAGATTAAATGGTTAATTATTTACATCGCACCGGTTCATTAAATATTACCAGCGACAGCATGATTCTACATATTATAATTGCTTTGTTTAATGCGTCGTGGCACTACTGTGCAATACTAATGCGAATATTATATTCACATATAGCATCAACTTCCGTAATATTTACACATGCCTGCCAAACAACGTGATCCATCGTGACTAAATTTCTCACGATTCCACGCGCCAGTAACTAATGCATATAAACCTGTCGGCAATTAAATTATTGCTAGCGTGTGTCTTGCTCCTTCGCATTAATAACATCAATATGATAACTTGGATTAGTTACAGTGCACACGTACCAAGCATGTAATCATTCACCTATTCGTTATGAGTAATTGCAATTAGTGAATCGACGGGTGTATGTTTTAGCTATATCTTTCGATGTTTCAAACATGTGCTACACTTCCTTGTGTGTGTGTGTGCTGTGCAATTTCCTTGTCATAATATGTTGCAATTAGTGAATCGACGGATGCATGTTTAGCTATATATTTCGATGTTTCAAACGTGTGCTACACTTCCTTGTTTGTGTGCTGCGCAATTTCCTTGTCATAATATGTTGCAATTAGTGAATCGACAGATGTATGCTTAGCTATATTTTTCGATGTTTCAAACATGTTCTGTCTAACTCGCTAGCAACATGACGGAGGCAGAATACATATGTCCTTTTTAAGTGAGAACCAACATAGGCGCATCAATATTCCACAATCTTCCACAAATGAATTAGTCTGACACTCTGGAATGTCTATTACGACTCGATCCTACATGGTAACATTGAAATCAATTGTGTTTTGGAGGTGATCACATGATTGATAATTCCTGTAGTACCAACACACGATTATTTCCTTAAATAATGGGTGAATAATTAATCAACATATATATTGTTATATTCAAAATTGTTTAATGCCATTAACATTTCAGTTCTATTTGGATAAACATCATTGAACATATATTACGCACATTAACACATCAGTTCAGTTTTATAGAGTGAATTTAATTGCTCATAGACAATTAAATGCTCCTGCTAATTTTCAATGGGTAGCCGTGACAGATTCAGGTTTAGCTTTCTTTATACCTATATAAATAGTATATCAATATTACATGCATACATAGTATAGCAATATTACATATATACATAGTGTATCAATATTCCATATATACATAGTATATCAATATTATATATATAAATAGTATATCAATATTACATATATACATAGTATATCAATATTACATATATACATAGTATATCAATATTACATATATACATAGTATATCAATATTACATATATACATAGTATATCAATATTACATATATACATAGTATATCAATATTACATACATACATACATAGTATATCAATATTACATATATACATAGTATATCAATATTACATATATACATAGTATATCAATATTACATATATACATAGTATATCAATATTACATATATACATAGTATATCAATATTACATATATACATAGTATATCAATATTACATATATACATACATAGTATATCAATATTACATATATACATAGTATATCAATATTACATATATACATAGTATATCAATATTACATACATACATAGTATATCAATATTACATACATCATACATAGTATATCAATATTACATACATACATACATAGTATATCAATATTACATATATACATACATAGTATATCAATATTACATATATACATACATAGTATATCAATATTACATATATACATAGTATATCAATATTACATACATACATACATAGTATATCAATATTACATACATACATAGTATATCAATATTACATACATACATACATAGTATATCAATATTACATACATACATACATAGTATATCAATATTACATACATACATAGTATATCAATATTACATACATACATAGTATATCAATATTACATACATACATACATAGTATAGCAATATTACATATATACATAGTATATCAATATTACATATATACATAGTATATCAATATTACATACATACATAGTATATCAATATTACATACATACATAGTATATCAATATTACATACATACATAGTATATCAATATTACATACATACATAGTATATCAATATTACATACATACATAGTATATCAATATTACATACATACAGAGTATATCAATATTACATATATACATAGTATATCAATATTACATACATACATAGTATATCAATATTACATACATACATAGTATATCAATATTACATACATACATACATAGTATATCAATATTACATACATACATAGTATATCAATATTACATACATAATGTATAGCAATATTACATATATACATAGTATATCAATATTACATACATACATAGTATATCAATATTACATATATACATAGTATATCAATATTACATACATACACATAGTATATCAATATTACATACATACATAGTATATCAATATTACATATATACATAGTATATCAATATTATACATACATACATAGTATATCAATATTACATATCATACATAGTATATCAATATTACATATATACATAGTATATCAATATTACATATATACATAGTATATCAATATTACATATATACATAGTATATCAATATTACATATATACATAGTATATCAATATTACATATATACATAGTATATCAATATTACATACATACATACATAGTATATCAATATTACATACATACATACATAGTATATCAATATTACATATATACATAGTATATCAATATTACATATATACATAGTATATCAATATTACATACATACATACATAGTATATCAATATTACATATATACATAGCATATCAATATTACATATATACATAGTATATCAATATTACATATATACATAGTATATCAATATTACATTATACATGTAAATCAATTTACATATATAATAGTATATCAATATAAATATATACATAGTATATCAAATTACATATATACATAGTATATCAATATTACATACATACATAGTATATCAATATTACATACATACATAGTATATCAATATTACATATATACATAGTATATCAATATTACATACATACATACATAGTATATCATATTACATACATACATAGTATATCAATATACATACATACATAGTATATCAATATTACATATATACATAGTATATCAATATTACATATATACATAGTATATCAATATTACATACATACATAGTATATCAATATTACATATATACATAGTATATCAATATACATACATACACATAGTATATCAATATTACAACATACATAGTATATCAATATACATATAACAAACAAAAAACAACAACAAACAAACCAAAACAAACAATTACATATATACATAGTATATAAATATTACATATATACATAGTATATCAATATTACATTATACATAGATATCAATATTACATACATACATAAACAAAACAAAACAAAACAAAACAATATACATAGTATATCAATATTACATATATACATATATATCAATATTACATACATACATAGTATATCAATATTACATATATACATAGTATATCAATATTACATATATACATAGTATATCAATATTACATATATACATAGTATATCAATATTACATATATACATAGTATATCAATATTACATACATACATAGTATATCAATATTACATACATACATAGTATATCAATATTACATACATACATAGTATATCAATATTACATACATACATACATAGTATATCAATATTACATATATACATAGTACATCAATATTACATATATACATAGTATATCAATATTACATACATACATAATATATCAATATTACATACATACATACATAGTATATCAATATTACATATATA
>CM026390.1:83101345-83201739 GCA_014843695.1 Archivesica marissinica | reverse complement strand
TGTATGTATGTATGTATGTATGTATGTATGTATGTATGTATGTATGTATGTATGTATGTATGTATGTATGTATGTATGTATGTATTTATGTATGTATGTATGTATGTATGTATGTATGTATGTATGTATGTATGTATGTATGTATGTATGTATGTATGTATGTATGTATGTATGTATGTAGGTATGTATGTATGTATGTATGTATGTATGTATGTATGTATGTATGTAGGTATGTATGTATGTATGTATGTATGTATGTATGTATGTATGTATGTAGGTATGTATGTAGGTTGTATGTATGTAGGTATGTATGTATGTATGTATGTATGTATGTATGTATGTATGTATGTATGTATGTATGTATGTATGTATGTATGTATGTATGTATGTATGTATGTATGTATGTATGTATGTATGTATGTATGTATGTATGTATGTATGTATGTATGTATGTATGTATGTATGTATGTATGTATGTATGTATGTATGTATGTATGTATGTATGTATGTATGTATGTATGTATGTATGTATGTATGTATGTATGTATGTATGTATGTATGTATGTATGTATGTATGTATGTATGTAGTATGTATGTATGTATGTATGTATGTATGTATGTATGTATGTATGTATGTATGTATGTATGTATGTATGTATGTATGTAGTGTATGTATGTATGTATGTAGGTTGTATGTATGTATGTTATGTATGTATGTATGTATGTATGTATGTATGTATGTATGTATGTATGTATGTATGTATGATGTATGTATTGTATGTATGTATGTATGTATGTATGTTTGTATTTATGTATGTATGTAGTATGGGTTATGTATGTATGTATGTATGTATGTATGTATGTCTGGATGTTATGTATGTATCGTACGTAGTATGTATGTATGTAGTATGTATGTATGTATGTTCCATTAGTGTCAAACCCCTTGCGGGGACATAGACATGCTTTTCCTGGGCATGCTTAGCCGACCTAAGTGGTTAACCAGTACTAAGCAATGTGTGTGAGGTGCCTTGCTCAATGACACTACATACGTGGCCTGACCGAGTATCGAACCCGGGACCGTTCGATTCCAAATCCGACGCTCTACCACTGGACCACGAACGCCACAGTGTAATGGGGAAATAAAAGTAAATTCGATACTTAAGAAATAATACCTTACTTACTTCTAATAATTTTAGACTAGAATCAAAGGAGTATTTTCTTCAAACGCGGTGCTACACCGCTGCATTTGGCTTTCGAAATGTCCTCCCGCGTAAGGGGTAATGACGTTATATTTATGGAAAATATCAATCTAGTTCATAAATGAACAAAAGTTGTAACTGATCAATATTTTTATTTATTTTGTCAAATAAAACACTGTACAGAATAGTAACTGAATCGTTACTTAACAGAAAAACAAGACGGACAAGAGATTATCTTATTCTAAAAATAGCTCACTTCCGTGAATTCCCACGGTAGTATTTAAGAACAACACGTGACTTTCATTCATTAAACTTTACACGCATTGTATACATGAAATAGCCAAATAGCCAAAACACGGTGCGCGCGCAGCATAGTTCAATGTAGGTATATCGCAGAACAACCCGAGGTAGTTTTACTCTACAAGTATGTATGTTATTAGCTGGGTCGTGTTAGAATATCAAATATTAACTGAGTTGATGAATTCAATGACTAATTGCGATCAAGCTTTGACTATGCTACAATATGTAAAGACTGACGGACGAACGGACGGAACCCGTCGAATCGTCAGCAGCGATATTACAATCCGGCTAATAACATAAAGGTCTAAAAGAATTTCACAACTATCAACAACGCAGTTATGGCCTTAGATGTAACATGTGCAGCTGTCGTCATATTTTTGCATTGATTATATAATTGTCCATGGCAGGAAAAATGATTATGTCAATAAATGTTGCCTACGGAGAAAACTCGAGAGATTTGACAGATCACTGATTACTAGTTTATATGACATAAAGAATCAAAATACCACCTGCGGCATTTGCGGTTTTACTGTATTCTGTTCTTGACAGTATACACTAGAGGACACAGAAAACGCCCACGTCGGATAAGTGTGTTTTACATGCAAATCAATAACTAAATAAATTAGGGATGACAACGAATGTTCGAATATTCGAATATTCATTCGAACGTCCTAATATTCGAATATTAAAACCATATTCGAATATTAAAAAAAAAATTAAAATCAAATTTTAATAAATTGCAGTTAAATCATAACTAAAAAGGATATGTATATGTTTGTTTAAATGTCATCGCGATTTGGCTCCAAATAACAAAGGAGGGTGATGACATGTTGTTCACACCTTACAGGGATCACGAATTGATTAATGCAGTCTATTTGATGGGACACAAACTGAGAAGCATTTGTTAATTGTAATTTAAATTAGTTTATTTCTTCAAACTTATCCCGATTCAGAGCGAAATTTTATTTTCACAAACCCACCAAGTCATCAAGCGGAGTTGTTTATCAATCAACACAAGCCGCATATTTAAAACGCCGACAGTAGACTTCACGTTTGCATAATTCTAATATGCCACCACTTTCAATAGAACGGTGTTACCTGTCAGCGATGCAAGTGTAAAGTGGAAATTTGGAGAAATTTGCGAATATTCGAATATTCGAATATCACAATCACCATTCATTGCCATCCCTAAAATAAATACATAGTTTTAAGCATTTTGGAATATGTTTATTTGTTCAGTTTGTTTTTTGCAATAAAGATGTGATATGTATTTGATGGAATCCTTCGTATTTCGTTTTCCTGTAATACTACTCATATAATGTAGGTGTGCGTTTTCTATGTCCTTCCTCTAGAATAGTTTGTTATTAGGTAATAATGAATAATAACGATTTAATTAATACAAATGAAGTTCAACATCGGAATTTAGCATTCCACATCATACTCTTTATTTTGCCCAAATGACACTTGTGATGAGTACACGTCATAAGTTACATATATATTCACACTGAGGTACACTGTTCTGACTGACTACTAATTTTGTTTAAAGTCGCCACCGCATAAATGCATTTGGGCGAGTTTTCTAAGAAGATTAAAATACCCATCATCTAAGAGTGATGGTTTTGCCTATCGGAATTATTATAACTAGATGTTTAGAGGGCTATGAGGGCTACTGTAATCTCAGTGTGTGTTCGGTTGTCATATCTCCAACTGTCGCTCACACAATAATGTGTGCCAGCGACAGTCGGGGGTAGACCGGCTGAATACAATACCCGGTGCACATATACTTCTAAGATGTGATTTTGTGGTCCCTCATATGTCCGCCCCCATGTTTTATATTTCCACGTGTACTGGGATCATTAACAACTATACCCCTGTGTGACAACATTTATGATCAGTACGTTAAAAACACTTCCGTAGCAATTCCAACGGTCACTTTAGTAGAGCCAGTAAAATAGTAACAATATTTAAAATATACTCAATTATTTACATTAAAAAGACAGTCACACAGGGAATACCAAAACAAGTAATAACCGTAGATCCTTGTTGAATCAAAAACCCGTACAGCAGAAATCCGGTTCCGTTCCGGTTACTGGTAGGGTAGTACATTGTGATCTGATTATGTGTGATCAAAGATCAACTTTATAAGTAGTGAATTGACGAGTGAATTGTTGTATGGACATTCTCTTGGGTTCGAGCTCTGTCGTGTGGTGATGGGCATTCACTGTACCGGCCCAATCACTGTACTGGCCACACCACGGTTGTCATTATCGAGGCGCTGTTAGTGTTTATTGTTCATAGTGCCACTGTTATGGCTAATCCAATCACTCACTACTATACTGTAATGTAGATATTATGACATAATATGTTTTATGCAATTACTAGAATCCTAGTTATATATATGTATATATTTTTATTTTTATTTCCATATATTATTGTCATGTGTAAATGTTTAAAATTGCATCTGTAAATGTGAAGCAGAATAGAATAATGTTTAATGTTAGCGCTATGTAAATGCTATGTATTTTATTTATATTAAGTACATTGTTGTTGATAAATAACTTACATCAGTGCACATACTCATACTCCCCTAGCCTGGGTTCCAGTCTGTCGATTTTTAACTTCTGGCCAAATGACATGCCCGATTAATAGTCTCGGTGTTCAAATATATTTATTTGACTGACCAGGCAAACAATATCGACGCCTATTCCCAGGCTAATACTCCCCATTCATATAACTTTAACCATGTGTAAAATGTTTTGTAATTATGTTGTCTTATTGACTTATAAACTGGTTTGGCCTTTGTGTAATACACTTTTCTTGATTACTTGATCTACATGTATGTACATCTATTTACATCATGCTAAAACCTATATAACCAATACACACAAAATCATTGCCACTCTATAGATAGAATTACAAGTAACTATAGTTTCACTATACAGTATTAATATATGCAATGGGACACTGGGGAGCAGTCGTTAATTGAACAATAAATTAAAATGATTATTAGACGATGAAGATCAATAGGGGCACTAAAGCGCAACTGAGAAATGTTTTGGAAAATCAAAATCAACCTCGTGTGTGTGTGTTTTACGTTTAATATTTATCGTCACTACCGGTTGCCCATATGAGCGACGCATCATTTTAGATTTGTGGAGGTTATTGCAATGGTACAGATCCATTCCAGCGTCTCCACTGTTTCTTTTACGTGCACGGTGTTAATTTGATTAGGGTCAGACGGGTGATTGAACCTGCGATCCCCGGATTACCAGTCCAGTGTGTTACGACCACTGTACTACAGATACGTCTGTGATCAACCTCGTTCAGATCGATGGCGAACTAATTAGCAGTCCTCATAGCGCAATGATAGCGCTTTCGAACCGCCCGGAGTTCGAGCCCAGTTGTAGACGTATTAAGCAAGGGATTTATATTCTACAGTGCCTCTTCTCTCTCCCTCGTGGCGATGGATTCCATCAGGAATGAGGTCGCTAGAGTGATTAATATAAGTTATAGAATCGTATTTCGCAATCGAGCTAAATTATATGTGTACACATTAACTAATTAGCATCTGCCTCTTAGAGTAGATTTAAAACCAACACCACACAGCTAGATAAAAGCATAGACATTATTTACAAACTTTATTTATTTTACAATGATTGCGAAGCAAGTTCTAACCACTTATATTAATCACTCTCGTTGGCGCGGATGAAAGCGTAAATGTGGTCATTCTTGTGGGAGGAAACCGGAGTACCCAGAGAAAAACCACCTGTCCGATATGGCGGCCACAGTACCATCTCACATACTTCCCGATCCGAGGATCGAACCCGGGTTGCATTGGTGAGAAGCGAGCCACTGCACTAATCAGACATTATTTACACATATAAATTAAAGCTATGTCTTTGTAAAAGTTTCAAAACAGGGCTTTGCACAGATCTGAATCAAAGGTGAATGTGTTAATTGTAGTATTAACGGAGTCCTAACATTACATGATGAGTCTACGGTATCTGCTTGTTCATCATCATCATCATAATTTACTATAAGCAACTATCTAGTATAACATGCATTTCATCCTCAAGAACGGTACACATATGACATTTACAATCTTCTAAATAAAATGTTATGTTTTCATAGCGCCCAGTATCTATTCTAAGTGGAGCAACATCGCATCATCATTTACCGAAAACTGAACGGTGTCACAGGGGTAGGATAAGTGGTCAATACCGTTCAGCTGTACATTCTAATTACGGTGTGTGTGCACGTAGTTTGTTGCGACCTCGTCCTAAAATACTTCCAACTCGGTTAATACATTCCTTTCCTTCAGTCATTAGTAAACAAGTACGTGTGCTTATATGCCATATTGTCAACAAATGAATGTACATGAATGGAGATATTAGCATAACACCACTGACTCAAATTGCACCTAGCTATCTGATTTTCAACTGCATATATCCAGTTATTGCATACATTATTAGCTTTGGCCTTCTCGATGAAGGTATATTATTAGATTGCCTAGCCAAATACCGGGACATATGTTTCATTTTCGAAATATTGAGTGTTGCAACGCCATTTCCCCAAAGATGCAACATTAGGCGTATGCTTTCCTTCTCACAACAAGTATATTTTGGCCCGATTTTGGACAGCAGCAGTGCATGATAATGACTAACTACCCCACATTGTGGAACCATAGTAAATACCAAGCCAAACGATGAAATCATATAACTTAGAAAACACTTCGCCAATGAGTTCACACTTTGTAATCAACAACCATAGAGCGCAACGTGAACTTTCAATGACAACTTTGTAAGTTACAATTCGGTTTTCATGAAGAACACAACCTAACTACGTGCACCTGTCTGTCTACAGTGTCTAGGCAGTTCTTATCACATTGAAATGAAACATATGTTCTTTGAATAGAGTTATGATGAAAATGAACAACATTAATATTAGTGAACATGACGTTTACACTGCACACGTCGTATAACGCATCCCACATGGTGTGTAGATCTCAATCATTTTCTCCAACCAAAACTATTAGTATATGAATTAATTAAGTATGGCCTCTGGTGCATGCACATGTTGTAATACGTCTCGAGATCCATACAACTGGAGATACTTGCTATTATGCAATACTTGAAGGGGAAGAACAATATCGCTATAATTATAGGTAAGAATCAAATCTGATGTATAAGATTACACGTCAACACAATTAATTTGTAAAACATAATGATTCATAACCAAAGCATAACTTAAGCATGACACGTGTATTCATGCAGCATAATTGTCGTAACTAAAGGATGACACGTGTATTCATGCAGAATAAGTGTCGTAACTAAAGCATGACACGTGTATTCATGCAGAATAATTGTCGTAACTAAAGCATGACACGTGTATTCATGCAGAATAATTGTCGTAACTAAAGCATGACACGTGTATTCATGCAGTATAATTGTCGTAGCTAAAGCATGACACGTGTATTCATGCATAATAATTGTCGTAACTAAAGCATGACACGTGTATTCATGCAGCATAAGTGTCGTAACTAAAGCATGACACGTGTATTCATGCAGCATAATTGTCGTAACTAAAGCATAACACGTGTATTCATGCAGCATACTTGTCGTAACTAAAGCATGACACGTGTATTCATGCAGTATAATTGTCGTAGCTAAAGCATGACACGTGTATGCATGCATAATAAGTGTCGTAACTAAAGCATGACACGTGTATTCATGCAGCATAATTGTCGTAACTAAAGCATGACACGTGTATTCATGCAGCATAATTGTCGTAACTAAAGCATAACACGTGTATTCATGCAGCATAATTGTCGTAACTAAAGCATGACACGTGTATTCATGCAGCATAATTGTCGTAACTAAAGCATGACACGTGTATTCATGCAGAATAAGTGTCGTAATTAAAGCATGACACGTGTATTCATGCAGCATAATTGTCGTAACTAAAGCGTGACACGTGTATTCATGCAGTACGTTAGCATAGTTAATGCATGCCACCTATATTCATGCATACTAATTGTCGTAACTAAAGCGTGACACGTGTATGCATGCATCACATTAGCATAGTTAATGCATGACACGTGTATCAATGCATAATAATTAGCATGGTCAATGCATGACACGTGTATCAATGCATAATAATTAGCATGGTTAATGCATGACACGTGTATCAATGCATAAAAATTAACATAGTTAATGCATGCCACGTGTATTCATGCAGCACGTTAGCATAGTTAATGCATGGTACGTTCATCCATATATCACGTTAGCATAGTTAATGCATGACACGTGTATCAATGCATAATAATTAGCATGGTTAATACATGACACGTGTATCAATGCATCATAATTAACATAGTTAATGCATGACACGTGTATCAATGCATAATAATTAGCATAGTTAATGCATGACACGTGTATCAATGCATAATAATTAGCATAGTTAATGCATGACACGTGTATCAATGCATACTAATTAGCATAGTTAATGCATGACATGTGTATCAATGCATACTAATTATCATAGTTAATGCATTACACGTATATCAATGCATACTACTTATCATAGTTAATGCATGACACGTGTATCAATGCATACTAATTATCATTTGTTAATGCATGACATGTGTATCAATGCATCATAATTAGCATAGTTAATCCATGACACGTGTATAATGCATAATAATTAGAATAGTTAATGCATGACACGTGTATCATTGCATAATAATTAGCATGATTAATGCATGACACGTGTATCAATGCATCATAATTAACATAGTTAATGCATGACACGTGTATCAATGCATACTAATTAGCATAGTCAATGTATGACACGTGTATCAATGCATACGAATTAGCATAATTAATGCATGACACGTGTATCAATGCATACTAATTAGCATAGTTAATGCATGACACGCGTATCAATGCATACGAATTAGCATAGGTAATGCATGCCACGTGTATCAATGCATACTAATTAGCATAGTTAATGCATTACACGTATATGCATGCAGAATAATTAGTAGGAATGGCAAGGAATAGCGATTTTGCTATTCGAATATATTCAGTCGGAATGGTATTCAAATGTTCCAATATTCGATATAATCATACTGTTAATATCACGCAAACTCTTAAAAGCATTGCCAAATTAACATACTTTCTGTTTTACGCGTAAACGTCATCTTCTTCCTGTAAGGTCATGCAAATATGACGACGACTCATTCACTTATTGTTATCTTCAATTGTACATTCATGGGCGTTTTCACAATTGAAGCCATTGTCATTTGAACTGCTTTCCATTGAAGGGTGTTTGTACAGAACAGAACTTAATCTTTATTTACGGGACACAGATTATAAACATGACATTTTGCAATAACATGTGCACTATAATCATTTCAAAATAACATACATGGGTAATGGAAATATGAGATGATGAACATGTTGAAATGGGATTATCAAACAATTAAAGAATACTTTTATAGCCTGGGGGAAGGTGGTTTATTACCTAATGTATTTATTGTACGATCTAGATTATTGACTACATAATGAATTTATTGTACTGGGAGTGTGGTCGATTAAACAACATAGTTATTATGCCGGGAAGGTAAAATTCAAATCAACGCGGTAATTATTGGCTTTACGGTGGTAAATAAGATCGATCAGGCGATAGAAACACGTGGAAAGCGTGGTTATCTAAGCTAGCCTGTCTAGATATATCTATGTTGTTAGTAGCGTAATACTACATCGGAATTTAATTCATAAAATGAAAAAGATTATGAAGCTATCACGGGAGGTAAGATATACAATAATATTATAATTATTATGGGATTAGAATATGGGCATGTAACACGATTGTGAAGGAACAATTGCCGACACGACTATAATTTATATACTTATTTCGAATGAGTGTGTCCCACGGTATGGACGGTAACAACAAGTAATGATTTTTGATGTGCATGCAGATGTGGAAAGCTGGTGGGGGTAAGCATAGGGGTCATCAGTATCTTTTAAAGGAGTTAATCAAATGTTTCACGAATAGGCTAAGCTTATTGAGGGTTGTAATATCCGTGATGGATACAAGTTCCTTGAACTTATAATATTTGGGCGGAATGTATTTTATTCTTTTATCTATAAAATGTGGACAAATAAGAAGATAGTGCATTTCGTCACCCATATCATTTAATGGGCATAGGCGGCAGCACCTTTCATGATGGGGAACAAAAGATTGCCTCCACCGACCAACCTCTATTGGGAATCGATGTACTCCACACCTGAACTGGAAAACATATATTCTTAAAGGGGGTGGCAGCAGGGTCAAGTATTTTTCATTACCTATGTCTTCCTTAAAGGAACTGTACATTTTACCCTTAGAAGAATTGTCAAGCGATGATAAGCAGGTTTGCTGGAATTGGTCGATTATGTTTTGTTTAACCAGTTTGTGGACATTGTTGCTTACTGCATTTCGTTGGTTAAGCCAAATGTAGGAGTGTCCAGTAGTATCAAGAATGCTCCTTATATATGATGACCATTTGTAAGCATGATTGGCTTGTAACATATATTGGTAACATTTGTATGCTATTTTGGAATGGTAGGAATTAACCATTTTACTCCAATATTTTATCATACGAGTTTTAATAGTAATTTCTAATTTCAGATTGATGTTGTACTCGAATATGTTATATCTCATACTAGCAGTTATCCTATTCTCAGAGCGATTGAAGTCATTTCAAACGTGTGACTGAGCGGGTGGCATTGTTGAGAACAATATCATAACACTCGTACTTTAAATAGTACTTTAAATAGTACTTTAAATAGTACTTTAAATAGTACTTTAAATAGTACTTTAAATAGTACTTTAAATAGTACTTTAAATAGTACTTTAAATAGTACTTTTTGGTAATATTGAGCAGTTAATTAAGAATTTAAGTTACATTAGGGTGGATGTTGTTGCAACGTGTCTGTAATAATTCAAAGGAATGTTCTCGTCTAAACAGTTTTGACATATATCTACCTTAACACCTACTGTAATTATCCTATTACAAGGCAATTAACACCTGCCAAGGATGCGACAACAACATTGTTTATTCACACATCCTCGGTTTTATTTTGTTTGTATTGGAAGGTTTTATGATTGTTTCAAAAGAAAACAACATAGCTGATTTATGACTGGAATAGTATTCGAATATTCGTTGCCATCCTAATAATTAACATAACTAAAGCATGACACGTGTATCCGTGCAGAATAATTATCATTACGGTAGAACGATATATCAATATGATATCACTGATACCCAGGTATAATTATAACCTGCATCTGCTGCACAATACAGAGCTAGTTTAGTTACTGATTGTGTCGGATGCTATGTGACTTCGATATGTTTCAGACTTATTTCTAATCCAGATACTATTACCTATACTTATTTCTAATCCAGATACTATTACCTATACTTATTTCTAATCCAGATACTATTACCTATACTTATTTCTAATCCAAATACTATTACCTATACTTATTTCTAATCCAGATACTATTACCTATACTATGATATCAATCTAATTAGGTTTAATTAATACATCGAATATTTCCGAATACATGATCTGAGGTTCAGAGAAGAATACGATTCAACAGATTGTTGTCAACAGCCTAGTGTGGAATTACTTAGAACACAAACAACCTTTTCCAAGTAAAGGAAAGAGGACCTTCCGGGAACAGTTTCCGTTATAGAGAGCATAATTAACAGTGTTGGTTTGCATGTTGCAATGTACACTCAGACATCATGGAGTCTACAAGATACGTCAACATAGTACATAATTTAAATGAAAATCAGTAAGCCGAATTCAACACGTAAGAAACACCACACACACACACACCTTGAAGCCACGTGTATAACATACTCCCATATAAGTATGCACCTATCATGGCTCCCCCAATATCTAGAGAATGTTGTAGTTCAGCAAGCAATTGCTTTACATATTTTGTGTTATTGAAGTGTAATTAACGTCGCTACCGGTTGCCCATATGAGTGGGTTGCCCATATGAACGACAGGCAGTTTACCAGACAACACCTTTCCTTGAAGACTCGTGTGGGTAACCAGTACTTGGTGCACCACCCTCCGTAAGCAACTTCCAACGTTTGCATATATAGAGACACTGTCTGAGCGGGGTTCGAACCAGTGACCATCAATGAAGATAGGTTACAGTGGTAGGCAAGTCAGCGCCCTCCTTAGCCAATCGACCACCCATGTTTTATATGACTACCATACTTATATACCAGCGGTACATAGCTATCAACATATACATATGTATACACACTTTGCCCCCAAATATTGGAGTAGAACAAAGGTGTGGTGCTTATTCTTATACAGTTCAACACTACAGTCAAACCATGTGTTAGTGGTCACCTCCATTCAGCAGCCAACTTGTATTAAGCAGCCCTTGTCAAGCTTTCCAATATGTTGTATTATTATACATGTGTCATCTATTGACATGTAAAGACTGGCTGTCCGATTAGCGCAGTGGTTAGTGCGCTCGCTTCTCAACAATGCAACCCTGGTGTTGTGGTCGCCAGATCGGACAGGTTGGTTTTCTCCGGGTACTCCGGTTTCCTTCCACACGAATGACCACATTTACGCTTTCATCCGCGCAACCGAGAGTGATTAATATAAGTTGTTAACACTTGCTTCGCAATCGTTGTAAAATAAATAATGTTTAAATATTGACAGATGTGGTTGTAATATCAACTAATACACTTTCTAAACGCAAACACAAACGTCATGCAGTGAGCTACACTTGTGTTTCAATTCCAGCTCTGTACCACAATAAGTAAGTAAATATATTTTATATATTCGTGATATGTGCAAACAAACATTTGATAAGCTTCATGAACACTAAGTATGCACCCGTCTCAGTGGACCTATAAATCACCAGAAAATAAACAAATCATTTTTTATAATCTATAATTATTTATTAAAAAGTCTAAAAATAAACAAACACAGTGAATGTTGGGGACAAACTTCGGCCATGATTCACCCTTCCTTGATACTGGTATCTACATTAATGTATTACAGCACACTATGAAGTTGCATGAAGCTTATTAATGCTATGGGGGCAGTTCCAAGCACTCTATGTATTATGCATATTCGTTGGGCACAAGTATAACACCTTGTATGAACAATAAAGAATGCAGTGGCCAACCGACGGAACATGTATATAGTATGCATCATTATATACACACAACTAGTGTTTTGCCAGATATCGTTGAATTCAGTATATATTATTGAGCATAATTGACCGTAAATATCACTGTGAACCTGTGATCCCTGGATTACCAATCCAGTGTGTTACCACTGGACTACAGATCCGTCTCTGGTGTGTGTTTTACGTTTATTTATCGTCGCTACCGGTTGCCCATATGAGCGACGCCTCCTGAAGAGAGTAGTCTTTTTAGATGTTGGAGGATATTGCATGATACAGAGAGAGAACCATTCCAGAATCTCCTCTGGTTCTTTTACGTGCACGATGTACAGCACCGACACGATACCTCGGTTTAAAATTTCATCTGAAAGACTGTTAATTTTATTAGGGTTAGACGGGGAATCGAACCTATGATCCCTGGATTACCAGTCCAGCGTGTTACCACTGGACTACAGATCCGTCTCTGCGAAACATCAAGCTTATATAGCTTCCGGACTACACACTGTATTATTCACAGTTTAGTGTGTGCAATTAAGATTTCAGATTTATTTATTAACACTCCATACATACTTAGTATATCAATAGTAGGAATAAAACATTTACACTA
This sequence comes from Archivesica marissinica, assembly GCA_014843695.1. NCBI lineage: Eukaryota > Metazoa > Mollusca > Bivalvia > Venerida > Vesicomyidae > Archivesica > Archivesica marissinica. The sequence continues at coordinate 83,188,419 of CM026390.1, read as the reverse complement.
TTTACAATGAGGTATACACTCATAGTGATACACAACACCGTTAAGCAAACTTTACAATTGATACAAATACTGATAAGATCTTATGGGGTGGGTGGGGTCATTTCACCGAGAAATCTTACCGGAAGACTGAGCTGCGATCTCAGAGCGTGGCTTTGTCCCCGCAGGTCGTTCGTAGTCGACGGTTGACCGAGGGTTTGTCATGTTTTAGTCTCCCGTGGTTGCACATGGTTGAGGAGTTGTATCCCTGTAGTAATAATAGAACGTGGATTGGTTTATTGACATGTCTAGAGCGTGGGTGAGCGAGGGTCAGTCTTCTCGAGCGAGAACTGATTGAGAGCATGGTCGTACTGCTCGTACTGCATTCTTTCAACTCACTTGCGTTGAATATCTTAGCGTCAGATTGGTGTCCCAAACCACCGACATCGATCCACAGGCATTTGCTTTTCGCGTCGACCAAGGCCAGAAGGACGAAGGAGCAAAACCTTTTGTAATTGTAGTACAGTGATCCAGAACTGGCTGGTTTTCTGATGTGTACATGCTTACCACCGAGAGCTCCAATTGCATGTAGCACATTCCACCTTCTCTCAAAGTCATCAGCAATGGCCTTCCATTCTGCAGCTGTGCTTGGACAGGGAATAACTTCATGCTTGTATTCATCCACAATAGCTTGGCACACCAGAGGAAGGAAGGTGGATACCGTATGGCGCGATACCCTGACTTCATAGGACAGGCTTGGGTAGTTTATGCCGCTTGCAATATGTCTCAGGGTGGCAGTCAACTTCACACCAGGTTCTATAGCTCTTCTATAGTTAATGTCCATTTTCGCTATTCTGGGGCCCACCTTGGCCAACAGTTCATCCGTGGGCATATGGAGATATGTCCGGTAGGTAGCTTCATCTCCCAGCCTCATTTCCTTCATGAGGGAGGTGTACTGACCATAATGTTCCCTCTGGCGTTCACGCAGCCAAGGAGCAACCCAATATGTCTTCTTGGCGTACTTCGTTTTCCTCATTTTCAGCATGGTTAATATAACCATAGAGTCTTACTGCAGTTTCATGGCATGGTGCTGTAATAACATAGCATGATGCAGAGCGATTGGGTCCATGTTGTCCCTTCGGAGGATGGTCAAAAACTGATGGTAGGCCACCGATCGCCGAGTCTTTTTATACGCTCGCAGTGGGTCGCACGCAAATCCGGGCGACCGTGGCTGATTTGCGCGTTGCTCAGGTGAGAATCTGTTGACTAAAGATCGAGAATTGAGTGTACAGAGTGAGGCTAGAACGTTTAGATCGCATCTAAATCGTATTGATCGAGGGTACGTTGCAACTCGTACGTAGCTAGATCGGCCGATATTGAGTCTTGGTCATCTTTATCACATTGCCATATTGGGGTTTAATCATAGTGTTGCACAAACTAACGCTGCTACTTTCAATTTGGCGTCAACTGTCAGCGCAAATTGTCATGACGTCACTAAATTGTCATGACGTCACTACGCAAAGTAGCGTTATAATTATTTTTAAACAATGTTATAATTGCACCAAATACTTATTTTAAATCGTAGTTCTTTTTACCATTTACATTATGTATCGATTCAAATAGAAATATGCATATTTTAAGGTTTAATTTACAATTATAAGGATTATCCTCTCAACCAATCAGAATCCGTTCATGTGCTATAACACGTGTGTGTATACATATACGAAAATATGAGATGACTGTATTACACTACAGACATATCTGTAGCCCAGTGGTAACATACTGGACTGGTAATCCAGGGATCGCAGGTTCGAGCCCCCGTCTGACCCTAATAAAATTAACAGTCTTTCAGATGTGACCTTAAACCGAGGTATCGTGTCGGTGCTTTACATCGTGCACGTAAAAGAACCAGAGTAGACTCTGGAATGGGTCTCTGTCTGTATCATTACACTATCCTCCAAAATCTAAAATGACTAATCTCTTTAGGAGGCGTCGCTCATATGGGCAACCGGTAGCGACGATAAATAAACGTAAAACAGACAAATCTTGCAATGATGAACTGTTTCATTCTTGGACACACAAAGCTTGTATTCGCTGATTAAACGTAAAACACACACACTGTATTACATTGAATACAAGTAATGTTATGTGATAAAAGTAGTTAATAATTATATGAATGTCAGCAACCTGTTAAAAGTATTTCACATAATGTGGTATACATTTATTGACAATTTAGTATGCATATGTATGCACAAATATGACCAATATTGAAATAATAACTTGTTTATTTGAAAACATTACGAATTCCAATTGAAACTGCTCAATAACATCCAAGTTTCCGTATCCCCATATCTCAGAACCGCACAATCAAATAGGTTTTAAATTAATGTCTTGGAAAATATATCAATTTACATTTACAATTTACGGAATCCATCGGACAATAAACAGTACAACATGCCTAAACTCGAATGGGTCTGCAATGCGAGTAGTTTATGATTCGTATCAATAAAACAAGGCGTTAACCGTAGAGCTAGTACATTGGTACTGAGAATTTGGTGTTGCTTTTCATTTGAAAGTAAACACCACGCACATGTTAAGTTAACCGGTTTGTGTTCTTTAATACTGAACCTTTACACCCAACATGGGTAAAGATTAAAATAATCTATAACTTTACAAATCATAGTATTAAAAAGGAAATAATAAATAACAAGATTTAAAGGGAGATCAGTCGCACTGTGATTAGAGGCGGTATGCGTACGCACACTGCAAGTGTATTGTGGGTCAATGGGTAATAGTAATCACGGGAACAACACATGAGCGATAGCGATACGTCATTGATCGCTGATTTCATAATGACGTAACTTCACGACAGTGTTCGGATTTTCCCGTTATCCAATGAAATGATATACATTTGGACGCGGAATTAACCGGAAACCACCGGACTTGTTCGTGATATATAATTAGCATAAAGTAGTACGTTTGCCTACCCGGTTAGACAGATGTATCTCACACACCCCAAAACGGTACCAAACGCCTGTCCATAGGTGAGAAAACAATTTTTGTCCTTTGCTCTTTCCGGACAGCCTGTCCCGTCTTTACCATGTTTCTACAAGTTCCAGTCAATCAGACTACACGTACGCATGGCATCTATTGCGCGTCGTCCATATAACCTATCCTCTATTTCCTTTATTGCTTTCTTAAGTATATTCAAACATATTCAAAATAATAACATTAAACATGTAAATGACTCATCTGAACCGAAAGCTAAGCAATGCCACAGTCATTTACAATAAATCGCGAACGTAAGTGAAATTTTCCATTTCAGTGTGCATAAATTTGCAAATGAAAATTCAAAACGGCGTCGGCATAGAATAGTTGATTGAAGTGTGCATATACGTCTGAAAATAAAAACAAGTTTCTTTTTGGAATATGGATAGAACGCTTTATCGCCCCATCCCCATGGATACTTAATGTTTTGCTAAGAAAATTGCGTGTATGATAATATTGTCTGGTGGCATCCAACTCGCATTGTAGTTGAGTTTTCCAAATGGTAGTGTTGGGAACGATAATACACTGATCGAAGCTTGATTTGTACGATATCATTCGAAATGGATGCAAGTTAGACAGCGAACAATCTACTTTCGGATGGCTGATGTCCTGATTTCTTGCCTATTGAATGTGTTAGTGATGGACAACATGAGAACATTGAATCTCATAACATTTCGTAAGATTGGTGGAAACAAAATGAAAAGGGATAGGGTAAATTGCAGATTATGATGTGTATATCTATAGATGCCAACAGCCGTAGAGATCATGTGGGTGAGAAGATTGTTGTTGCTATGCATGTCGATTATCGTGAATGGTGTAGGATTGTTAACTGTCTCGTCTGGATCTGTTTTTAAGATGGATCTAGACACCCATCACATGTTCATATACTTATTAACTACATTTATCACATACGTTTGCATATATTCCGTTTCTGACAGCCATCACGCATTCGTATAATTGTTAACTACCTTTATCACATGACTTTGCTTGTTTTCAGTGAAATACAGTCATCTCATACGTACCTATGTGACCACACGTGTAATACAACCTACACCGATGGTTCTGATTGGATGACAGAATAATTATTTCTTACAATTTAATCAAACTTTAGATGTTGCATGTTTCTGTTTGAATCCGTACATATTTGTCTTAACGATAAGACAACGCGTATTACAAGACGTCTCAATGTAATTATAACTCTGTCTAAAACGTAACTATAACTGCTGTGTTTCGTAGTGACGTCACGACAAAACTAGTATTACAACTAGCAGTATTATATTATAGTTATGGTAATGTCAATAAAGGATTTTACACTCGGTGTGATTTCGTACCAAATTTTATGAAACTTGCTTTGGAAATCTCATGGTTCTCTTAATTCCAAAACTCGTTTCATAAATTATGGTATGAAATCACCGTTCTTGTATAACCCTGTATATATTTGTATCTAGTGCATAAAGCATAACCTGACTTATAACTAAATGCACTTAAAGTTATCTCACGTCGTGATAGCGCAGTGACAGTGCGTTCGATTCAGGTGCGAATGGCCCGGAGTTCAAGCACCGCTGGAGCCGTTACGTATGCGCCCTTTGGTCATGCATATATATCAAGTCCACGTTGCCTCTTCTCTCTCCGTCATGGCGATATATTCCAACAAGATGAGGTGTTGAGAGCGATTCATATAAGTTTTTAATTATTTGTTTCGCAATCGAGCTCAAGTAAAGTTATCTCAGTAGAAATGATTGACAATGAGTATATGCAGTCTTATAAATAATATACGCACAACTTAATCAGGATCGAACTTTCTACACATCCGTTGCCATGAACACGCAATAATATACATGCAGTTAACAATATGTAATTGAAATGTCTTAGTTTAATTGAAATTTATTTTCAATTTTCTACCGCAATCATGTCGAAGGTAATATTTAGTAGGAAATGAACGAGTACTACAGTACTTGCTAGTGATCAATGGCGATATACAACTCAGTTACCATAGTAACGCCTCAATTCCACGAAGATTTCCCTGATATCCGATTTCCAAACTGGCATGGAAAAGACAAGACGGTGTACATTGAATATTGATGTATTTGTGTTGATAATTAGTGTGTAAATAGCTTTATTATTAAAGCGACATTAGATGACATAAAGCAAAAATAAAAAGCATTTTTCACGTGTAAATGAATTGGTACTATTGTACAAATGCTTCCCAATACATTCGAACACTAACATTGAATCAATAAACAGTGTTTTTGTGGTCTACAAGCTTCAAAAAGTGACAGTAGGATATCATATAACGGGATATCCACGTTCCTGATTTGACGTGTGTTCTTATGCGGTCAATACAAACGCGTGATACTATCGTTTAGAGATAAGTTTACTAAGATTAGTATACACATAGATATGCATAGGCACAAATGTGAAATATGACGGTAAATATGTACCATAAATTATTTTATTCATGATACACGCATGGTATTACACATTGCTGTCCACCCTATTTACATTATGTTGTTATGTCTACCAACCGCGTATGTATTAATACACAATAACAGTGTGTTAATTAATTGAACTACTCAATTTATGAGGCAAATATGTTGGGGGGAAATATACCATATAATAGGAAATTACATTTTGTAGACATTTGCATTTTCACAAAATTAATGTAATGTCGCTTAAACAATGTGTGAATTCACTCATAATGAAAGACGTTTCTGCTACTTCAACTATTCCTATAAGCAGATACACGTAGGTCTGTACATGTTTGTTATTATTGCGATGCCTTCAAGACAATTTATAGGAATGAAATGCAATAACCAATGTTCCAAAATTGCTGTACAATACAGCTAGACCGTTAGCGCATAAATAACGCTATCCAATTCTAGGAAGATAAGTTCATAAAGATATAGAGAGCAGCCGTTACTAAATTGTCAATTAATGTTATGGCTGTAGATCACGGTATCACTGTAATGACAGAACTATCAGGTTGGAACAGCTGGATCGGTCTTTCAACTGTTCTTTACAAACACCTTAGAAGATATACTGGCACACGTAAGTGGAAAGATACATGCATAGGTAAGTAACTGATACACTCGTACTTCTTTATAAATATAATTAACTTAGCTTAGTTGCATAGAAGCCGATGTCAGCTACGGTAATTTACTCTATTGCCAATACATTGTGAGTCAGGTGTGTGTGGTTGCTATCTTGATAAGTTGGCCGTGATGGCTCCCGACAGAGTTCATAAATCCACATCAGGTTATTTGCAAATTTCAATATATTTTACGATATGAGAATGTAGACTACAATGAGAGACAACGGTCAGTTACTGCCCCTGAATACTCCATACACGTAGATGTTATTAAATGTTTCCTCTGTTTGTATCGTTGTTTCCTTTGCACACTAGCAATTTTATTCCACTATCGCGTCATATGATTATTAAATCACTATATCTAGACAGGTCTCTTACAGTATATGCAATGGGTACATATTTGTAAAAACAATGTTATCGGTTATTTAATAATTAACACGATTTTGATACTATCACAAGGGAGGATCTGAGGAGGACGGCCCATTTCGTGTTTGCTGCCGGCTTGTCCATGTGATTCGCGAACGACAAGAAGGTACTATCACATTTATCATACCGCAACATCTGGTTAGGGAAAAACAGTAAAAGTATTCCAACTAAAAGGAACTATTTACAGTTTGGGATACATTACTTTATCTGCCAAGGGAGGTAATAGAGTATAGATGTATCACATGGATAACAGTGAACGTACCACAATGGCAAGGCGTTAGATCGGTAACACCAACACATCTGCTATGTTACAATTCTAAAGAATTAATATTTTTAAAATGAATGCTTAGAACAAAATCATGTGATATACGCGGAAAAAAAAAGATAAAATGTTATATTTTGAAAACCTAATAATAACTGATCCAGTCATTAGAAAAAGAAATCAATAAATGTATCAGAAATGCGATTACATCAAACTTGTGAATACTAATAAAGCATGTTGGTTATGTTGTTCTAGCCTGGGCTCCAGTCTGTCGATTTGGTAACATGGCGTTGATATTAATTAATGATCTAGGTATTAAAATGTATTTATATGACTGACCAGGTAAAATATATCAACGCCTGTTCACAGGCTAATGTTGTACATGAATTGCTTTGTACGCATATGAGATTGGAATAAATATTATATCTAACCATATCACCAAACATGACAACATATAACATTGCTGTAAGACTAAGAGCGTAGGTACCATGTCTCGTCATTGCATAACACTGATTGTTATCTCAATGTCAGGTTTAATGAAAGCAATAATTAACGTATTCACGATTACCGTCGTCTTGCTTGATAACCGCTGATATACTCGTTCTAAATAATATGTGGGAAGAGCATTCTCAAATGTTGCAATGACTTGTGGCTCACCCACGTGTGTGTGTCTTACGTTTATTTATCGTCGCTACCGGTTGCCCATATGAGCGACGCCTTCTGAAGAGATTAGTCAGTTTAGATTGTTGGATGATAGTGCAATGATACAGACAGATACCCATTCCAGAATCTCATTTACGTACACGGTATACAGCACCAATACGATACGATTAAAGTCCCGTCTGAACCTGCGATCCCTGGATTACCAGTCCAGGGTGTTACCACTGGACTACAGATCCGTGTGCTTTCTGTGTATACATATATGCTTGTACTGTATGTGTAATAATTGTGCAAAATGAAATATGATTACTAGAGTCTCAAGAGTAACGGTGCTGTATAATAATGTTGCAACATAGAACTCTATTATTTATTTCTGGAAAAATCTTTAATTTGTTAACAATTATAGTTATATATAATTAGATAATTCCATTTTGCAACTTACGTTTATGTAAAGCAAAATGCAAGGAATCTGTATTTACATACAAGCATTGCATATTATATACTTTACAGTATAAACGTACAGTGCCACTCCATACGATATATACAGAACACTACACAATATTCATTTACATACGGAATAAAGCTGCAATATTATTGTTAATCTGTACATACGGAATAAAGCTGCAATATTACTGTTAGTCTGTACATACGGAATAAAGCTGCAATATTACTGTTAATATGTACATATGGAATAAAGCTACAATATCACTGTTAATCTGTACATATGGAATAAAGCTGCAATATCACTGTTAATCTGTACATACGGAATAAAGCTGCAATATCACTGTTAATCTGTACATACGGAATAAAGCTGCAATATCACTGTTAATCTGTACATACGGAATAAAGCTGCAATATCATTGTTAATCTGTACACATGGAATAAAGCTGCACTATAACTGTTAATCTGTACATATGGAATAAAGCTACAATATCACTGTTAATCTGTACATACGGAATAAAGCTGCAATATCACTGTTAATCTGTACATATGGAATAAAGCTACACTATCACTGTTAGTCTGTACATATGGAATAAAGCTGCACTATCACTGTTAATATGTACAAATGGAATAAAGCTGCAATATCACTGTTAATCTGTACATACGGAATAAAGCTGCAATATCACTGTTAATCTGTACAAATGGAATAAAGCTGCAATATCACTGTTAATCTGTACATACGGAATAAAGCTGCAATATCACTGTTAATCTGTACATACGGAATAAAGCTGCAATATCACTGTTAATCTGTACATACGGAATGAAGCTGCAATATCATTGTTAATCTGTACACATGGAATAAAGCTGCAATATCATTGTTAATCTGTACATATGGAATAAAGCTACAATATCACTGTTAATCTGTACATACGGAATAAAGCTGCAATATCACTGTTAATCTGTACATATGGAATAAAGCTACACTATCACTGTTAGTCTGTACATATGGAATAAAGCTGCAATATCACTGTTAATATGTACAAATGGAATAAAGCTGCAAAATCACTGTTAATCTGTACATACGGAATAAAGCTGCAATATCACTGTTAATCTGTACAAATGGAATAAAGCTGCAATATCACTGTTAATCTGTACATACGGAATAAAGCTGCAATATCACTGTTAATCTGTACATATGGAATAAAGCTGCAATATCACTGTTAATCTGTACATACGGAATAAAGTTGCAATATCACTGTTAATCTGTACATATGGAATAAAGCTGCAATATCACTGTTAATCTGTACATACGGAATAAAGCTGCAATATCACTGTTAATCTGTACATACGGAATAAAGCTGCAATATCACTGTTAATCTGTACATACGGAATAAAGCTGCAATATCATTGTTAATCTGTACATATGGAATAAAGCTACAATATCACTGTTAATCTGTACATATGGAATAAAGCTGCAATATCACTGTTAATCTGTACATATGGAATAAAGCTACACTATCACTGTTAGTCTGTACATATGGAATAAAGCTACACTATCACTGTTAATCTGTACATATGGAATAAAGCTACAATAACACTGTTAATCTGTACATACGGAATAAAGCTACAATCTCACTGTTAGTCTGTACATATGGAATAAAGCTGCAATATCACTGTTAATCTGTACAAATGGAATAAAGCTGCAATATCTCTGTTAATCTGTACATATGGAATAAAGCTACACTATCACGATTAATCTGTACATACGGAATACAGCTACACTATCACTGTTAATATGTACAAATGGAATACAGCTACTATATCACTGTTAATCTGTACATACGGAATACAGCTACACTATCACTGTTAATCTGTACATATGGAATACAGCTACTATATCACTGTTAATCTGTACATATGGAATAAAGCTACAATATCACTGTTAATCTGTACATATGGAATAAAGCTACAATATCACTGTTAATCTGTACATATGGAATAAAGCTGCACTATCACTGTTGATCTGTACATATGGAATAAAGCTGTAATATCACTGTTAATCTGTACATATGGAATACACCTGTACTATCACTGTTAGTCTGTACATATGCAATAAAGCTACAATATCGCTGCTAATCGGATAGTAGTACATAATGCGCTAGATCAATGATAAAACTATGAAAGACAAAATTAGTACTTAATTTTGGTGTGATCACAGTGAATATGATTAGCAGATTATTACTGACGAGATATAATTTTATCTCAGCAGTTAAGGATAGTAAAAACTATTACATAAACTATTAAACAAAATCTTTTCATAATAAAAACGGAGATATCTATACAATAGCAATACCGGTGTTGGAACAACTAATACCCCTGTAATCCATTTCAGAGTTTGAGTTAGCATAATCAGACAGTGAGTAAAACTGATTATACTCGCATTTTGCGAATACGTCTTTCGTCATTGTTAGCATGTCAATTAAATAATAAATGTTACCCAGTTTCAATATGGTTAGGTGACTATTAGCTTATAGGACCACTAGTATGAGTATTTGGACTATTTATTATCAATATCACACAATGAGCAAATCATAGATTCCTCTGGCAAACCTTCATACCGACCCATCTCTATCGTAATAGGAACGACCCAGAATCAGAATTGCACCCTAGCGCACCCGGCGCCCCCTCCCCCTAAGACTCGCCGAGCATACATGTTTATAATCAAATTGTATAAAATTAATATATAATATATAGACTAATTTATGTATAAAACTTAAAACATATTGAATATTGTACAGAAAATGTATTAGATTAATTTATCCAATCAATAACTAGTATACAATACTAATTTGTCCGTATTTCCGGTAATTGAACGGTATCGTGTGCGTTTATTTATTATCTTTTCTGGAAACAAGTCTGTTTGTCGCCACTATATAAGCTACAATAACAAAGAACATGGCCACGCACGGTTCAAAACGCACACGAATGCAAACAGATTTGAAGCTGAAAGAAGAAGGAAAGACAAGGTAATTATTTTTTTATAGGTAAATTGTTATAAATGTATTGCGACCTTCAATAAACCTACCAACATGACCTTTTTACCAATATAGATTGATCGATGCCATCGTTGACAAATTAGATGCGTGCGCATATTATATTGTATATGATAAAGAAGACGTTTTTATTTCATCAAATGCAAACAAACAATATAACATATGAAGTAGGTAAAAATGAACGGTACTTTTTCAGTTGACGGAAGTATCCAGCGGATTGGCTCTCGACTTGTTTCACTGGTTCCCGGTACAATCGTCGACATCGCCATTTTCTTATATCGTACCATAGACGATACACTATAGTACAAGCATGCTTAGTTTTGTTTATACAAATTTATTTTAGCTCGATTGCAAAACAAGTTATTTCAACTTATATTAATCACTCTCGAGACCTCATTCCTGATGGAATCCATCGCCACGAGGGAGAAAGAAGAGGCAACATGGAATGTAAATGCCTTGCTTAAGGGCACAATCGTAACGGCTCCAGCGGGGCTATGCATGTTTGTCCTTTTGCTAAAACGAGTGTCAACAGTTACATTTAGAAAATTAAACTTAAATTTACCATCTGTTTGTAGGTTGAATATGCTATTTTCTCTACACAAACTAATTGATAAAATGTACCGTAAAGTGTGCCAAATGTCACCATATATATATATACACTTAATGAAAGAGCCAACTATACCATTTTTAATCTTGAATAACTTTTTTATTTATTAATATCGTTGCACGAAATTTCGAACATTGTCTATCTAGGCCATTAGAATTATAATCATGCTTTCACATTTATCGATTTTTTTAACGCTCTGCGCCGAGTCGTGAAACGTATAAAATCACAAAATGCACGAGAAAAGTGTGGGTTGGTGCGAACAAAAATTGCACGTGGTCGTTTTGGAAGCTATATCGATTATCACATCCAAAAAACACAAAATGGGCCGGATGTCAATTCAGCAGCGCGGAATAGCCATCGGGCTAATTACCACCGGGGTTTCCCAGCGAGACGTGGGTTTCATTTTCAACGTATTTAAATTATTTTTTAATACTTGTATCAATTTATTTAAGCTGATATTCGTAGTAGGTCAATCGTAACCATAAACAAAATATTACATCAATTATTTTATTAGTAATGTCACTATTATTATTCGCAATATTTTTATGTATACATGCTTTTTGTGACTTTTAGGTTTCGCGCAACAGGACAGGAAACGACACAGCTGCTTTAATTTGTATTCTGATCAAATGAATTACATTTAATTATGATCTCACATGTCTTATTGTTATATTTTGAACATTTCAGCAAGATCTGACCTATATTCGCTGAGTTATGGGTAGTTTTATACTGGTATAGTTAGCTCTTTCCTTAAGTGTATATTACGTAGCATTTATGGGAGAGCATGCCCCCAGACACATCTATCTAGCTCGCATCTGTGATGCTCGATGGAAAGTACGTCCTCCCTAAACTAAAACCTGGATCCGCCTCTGTACTATGCCACTATATCGGTCTGCTTTATAATCTGCATTAAACGATGTATACACGTTTAGGTCTCCCCGCCGACGGGACATCTAGGACATTGTTTACATGTATCTTGATTTGATTGACCATCAGTTTATGCACATAACGCATGTTTGGACTAATATCAGGGACGGAAGAACGAGATATAGGATTAGCAAAGCTAATGTACATACATGTATATACGGTTGCTATAATTATTAACCGTATATTCACTATTAAAATGCCAATTTCTATATGAACGAAGAGCTTATTGATCCTTTCAGTATTCATACACAAACTAAACGACCAATATAACAAGATACATTTCCATTGATGGACTGTTGCAGGTTTCCAACCAAAATCTCCTGAACTACCTTTATTTGATGAAATTTTGCCGACAACAAGAACAAATCGTAATGCCATATAATGAACATACTCATCGAAACACCCACAAAGGATCACACTACTGTCCTATTAGCGCCGTGTATAGTTGGCTCGCTTCTCACCAATGACACCCGGGTTCGATCATCGAACCGAGAAGAATGTGAGATGGTACGGTGGTCGCCAGATCGGACATGTGTATTTTCTCGGGGTACTCCGGTTTCCTCCCACGCGAATGACCACAGATACGCTTTCATTCGCGCAAACGAGAGTGCAATCAGATTCATATAAGTAGTTAAAACTTGCTTCGCAATCGTTGTGAACTAAATAAAGTTTAAACTTAAAAGGATCACACTAATTGCTTACAGGCCAACCGACAGTGTCGTACAGCAATGTAAAACGCCATAAGACACAACGGTTATTGTTAAATATGTTGCAACAAGCTAGCCCAATACACGAATGAAACATCTAATCCAACTCTTCACTAGCAATAGCAAGTGTACCAGTATATATGTCAGACTTATTAATCTGATTAATTCCATACATAAACCTAAACTGGAAATATACTTCTTGCTCAGGAAATTGGGCACAATTACCTTATTGATGCCTTTACACTCATGTTATTTGTAAAACACCAATTATTTAAAGGTTGCAGTAGCACTTGCAATTTATCAGTCGACTCCGTAAGGAATACAATTTCATTTATGCTTTCCAATGAATGATAAGGGTTTTCTCAGTGAAAGACAATTCCATCTTACACCACTTTTGAAAGAGTGAAATATGGTATTTTCTCTGACATCGGTTGCGTTTCGTATTCCTGTGCGGTTTGATGTTCTTTTGTAGTTTAACTATTGTCTGACTATCATGAACTGTTAATTATTAAGTGATATATTCTTATGAAAGTGTGTGGCTGTAGATTTTAATTTTGACAGCAAACAGAAACTAACTTGACATTATACAGGAACAATTTCATATTACGGACGTTTCACACTAAGATACGTGGATGTGCGGCTGTGTCACGTAGTGCAACGAGGCTCCAGACATGGCAGGTACAATTGGTCATTGGAAATCATAAAAGAAATATATTTGTGTTTATTGAGGCCACTCATGGAAATACAAATTTCGATGATCACTCGATGAAATAAAATCCTAACTTACACTAATAAACACAAATATACTCTATTCCATGAGCATAGAGCATAGTACAGATGTTCACATTCCAAATAGTGATACAAACACTACACACCAATAGAACAATATAGAAGTATTAAACGATATATTAAAATGTGACAAATAGAGATAAAAACGACATAGCTGCATCATTTTTAAGTACTTCCCCAGAAATAGTTTCTGTACCAACTAGATTGCCTTTATTGACGGAATGAATAGCTCTATGAACGTCTAAAGCAGATATAAGATTACTAAAGCTAACACTATCATAATATAGATTTCTTATACCATTAGTATCTGAAAAAATATTTGCGGGTTTCAATAATGAGGCGTTTTTCAATTGTGAGAAACACAATACCTATGTCATTAGAATGTTATCTATTCTGTAAAACAACGTACATTTGCATTGTATTACCTTCCACGTAGCTTATTCCAATCTTACCAATTGATTTACAAAACCTCAGAAGTATTAATATTGCATTAATACCGGGAACCAACTGAGCCACATTATAAGCATGTTTCATGATATCTGCAAAAAATACTTGATAGTCTACATCGTGTAAATCATTGTCATCATTCTATCTATCTTTATTGTTTGCTTTGCAATGAACTATAAAAATGTCTCAGTGAAATGAAATGAAAGCCGGGAGATAACGCATTTTATTTCTCAATAATGTGCACGTGTGGTACCTAAATATAGCCGCTGCATGTTGAAATGTTGTCTACCCAATTTATGACGTAATTCTTGTGTCGTCTAAGCATGATGTTATTATTTTTTTTTTTTATTTTTTTTTTATTATTTTTGTTTTCTCTCTCCTTTACATAAATACAGTATAGAATACATTTTATATATGTAACATGATTTTACATAGCATAATTTTCTATAATCGTTTACGGAGTTACAGAGTATTTACTATGAAATGCAATGGCGAAGTTTTAATATATAATGTATAATACGAGCCCCGATTCGGCATCCATACCCCCTCGCACCGCTGCTCCCCCGCCGACATTCCTTCCAATGAATGATGTTATAGCGACGTTCTAGTGACATTTTGCACTCGGTTCCAATGTTTACTATCATAACAATACTTTTCAGCTTAACACACAATTACGTGTGTATGTGTTTGCTTGTGTGTATGTGTTTGCTTGTGTGTATGTGTTTGCTTGTGTGTATGTGTTTGCTTGTGTGTATGTATTTGCTTGTGTGTATGTGTTTGCTTGTGTGTATGTGTTTGCTTGTGTGTATGTGTTTGCTTGTGTGTATGTGTTTGCTTGTGTGTATGTGTTTGCTTGTGTGTATGTGTTTGCTTGTGTGTATGTGTTTGATTGTGTGTATGTGTTTGCTTGTGTGTATGTGTTTGCTTGTGTGTATGTGTTTGCTTGTGTGTATGTGTTTGCTTGTGTGTATGTGTTTGCTTGTGTGTATGTGTTTGCTTGTGTGTATGTGTTTGCTTGTGTGTATGTGTTTGATTGTGAATGATCGAATGATATTTCACGTATGCACGTATGCACAAAGATGGCTGTTATTAGCACTTGTGGCTACCGAAACTCTTGATAATAATGGTTTCACTGTTCATTCGGTCGGTCAACTATAATTCGAGCATGCACTGAAGCAAACATACACCATTTTAGGTTGTATATACGTAAATGTAGTCGAATGTAGTCCCAATAACTAATATAGTTAAGCTTTCTTTTTGGTAAACATGCATTTTCATGACAGGCAGCGTATAGGTTTTGTGTTTTTTAAGAACTTATGTGACTTGAGAAGACTTCAGACTAGTTGATGTGTAGAACAGATGTGGTATAAGAATTCAGACCATTGCAAACTGACGGTTGGTATACTGTATTATCTGGCGGAGGAATACAATGTGTAAACATAGTGACGTTATTCGCAGGCGATCACTGGTTATTTGAAACTTAACATTTGAAATATTCTTGGTGTGTTTCAGGCTGATTTGAATACCTCTTCACAGTGGATGTGGTATCAGAAGAAATGAAAGATTGGAAATATAAATGAACAGACTGTATGTTTTTACTTTTTACTATGTATTTAATAGGCAATTTATTTGTTGTTTTACAACCTTTACTATTCTTAGATGCCAAATCCTTCGAGTTATATTGCTTCTACAATGTGTATTTCAGTAATTGGTTTGTCTTCAACATTTCATTGGCTTCAATCCGATATTGGGTTCTTTGTCTATTTCATATCATCAGAGTTGAGATTGTAATGAATATCAGTGAACATGTTTAACATCCTGAAACCGACTTTCAAATACCTTACTCATACGAACATATTCAGACTTTAATGCAGACGTACTCTTATCTGTATAATTATGATAACCAAATAGTTGTAGACTTACAAACTTTAATCAACAAATCAACAAATCTGTCAGACCACCATTGGCTTTCATGGGGGTGCGTTTTTAGTACACATAACGTAATTATTTAATCTCATTACTAGGTAAATGATCAGACATATTGTGTCATGCAATATCCCACCTATCAGTGTAAGCACCACCACTATCAGATTGTGCATCAGGTTTTTAAATGTTTTGATGAGCATAAACTAACGAATCTTGACTACGCATAAAGACGACTTCCGGTAGTAAAGTGTAAACATCGTTTTAATAATGGATAGGTAATTTTCTGGAATATGGACCAAGTAAACTGAGATTTGAATGAATTCATGGAAGGGAGCTATGACGCAATAAAAGACTATTACATGCGGTATCGAACCTTATATGACAAACATTGAAATCCATTAGAATGAAAGTACTTTGAAATATTATTGCTGAAATGAGGTGGGTGGGGTAGCTTATACAAAGTATAAATTTGCCCACAAGTTATCAATGCAAAATCGTCACGCTTGACTACACATAATGCGGATAAGCCGCAAGATAGTACAATGAACATTGTGTAGACCAACATAAAGTATAACAATACAAAATGTAACGGTATATTTGGTTCAATAGCTAGGGGATAATATAGCTACTATAAATAAATATCAACGGAAAACCCAGGTATCATTGTTGTGTCATTGAAAATGGCCTCAAACGAAAATAGGAAGAGACAAGCTCGATCGTCTACAGACAATGAGCTAGAAACGAGCGGGCTCTCTGATATCACCCAAAATAATAAAAAGGAGAAACAAGAGAAAAAGAAATCTAAAAAGAACAAATCAATCAATTTGGTTGAAGATGAAAATGAAACAGTAGTCGAAGGTTCCTCTTCAAGATTAGATATTACGATATCTGCGCAATTATGTGAAATAAATCAAAAACTAAGCACAGTATTAACAAAAGAGGATAAAACATTCATTGAAAATATTATAATTAACACTATCGAGAAGATGAAAGAAAATATTCTGAACTCCGTGATACACAGGCTAGATATTGTAGAGTCTGATAACCTTGATAAAGACATCACGTGTGATAAACTTAAGAAGGATTTGGAGAAACAAAAAAAAGAAAACGCTTCACTGAAGGATCACATTGAAACCCTTCGAAGGGAAGTAAATGGAAACGATGAAAAACATACCGAGCGATTAAACGACATGGAGCAATACGGAAGACGCAACAATATAAGAAAATCTGGTATTTCACACGATGTAGACAAACAGACATCAGAACAAACAACAAAACAAGTGCTCGATATGATTAAGCACAGAATGGGTGTGAACGTGTCAACAGAAGACGTTGATATATGCCACAGGCTAGGGCGGTTTAAGCCTGGAGAAAGCCGACAAGTTATTGTCCGTTTCGTTAAAAGGCAAAAATAGACGTTATGAAAAAGACGGTGATCCTACGTAAATCAAAATGCGGAGTTTACATAAACGATGACCTCACGCCACTTAACAACAGGGTTCTGGCATCGGTGAGACGCAAGGCTCCGGGTCGAGTACTACACAGTTGGTCCTACGAGGGAAAGCTATTTGCCCGGTACAAGGGGGAAAGTACCAGATTTACAACAAGAGACGGAGCGGAAGAAGATACCTCTTTTGTGAGACAAATCCTATACAAGGACTATAACTCATGGTTAAATCTGCCGTGGCCTGAACAGGGGAAATCCCATGGTAGAACAGAAAAACTTTCAGTTGAGAAGCATGTCGCGGAGGGAAATATAGACTGAGTACTAGTTTATTGTATTGCAAATGATGCGTATTTTTTTAAGAACTGGTAGATGCTAAATTTACTGAGTATTCATTAAATAAACATGTCTAATATCTAACATATATGTTCAAGACTTGACAGTAATGCATTATGAATGCCTCTATATATTATACCATGATAAGAATGAATTAACGCTATTATTTATTGTCGTGCCATTGTTATTGCATGCGCATATATGTATGCATTACTTAGTGTACAGTACTGCAGTAATGGTGTACGTGTGTGTACACAAAGGTATTAGGTGTATATACTCGTATAAACCAACATATTAAAAGCTCTTTATGCGTCTACTTTGACTGTGCTGCACACGGAGATATTCTAAGGAGCTGATGCTTATATTTCGAAGTTTCAATAATACATTATTTAGATTTTTGCAGCATTTTGAAGATCCAGTCCACATTGAATTTTTTTTCTGAAATTATTATATGTAAATAACCTCCCTTTTTTGAAACTTTATTTACAAAATAATTAATAACATTGTAAATGGTGGTTTACCAACGATAACACTAGGATATATTGCAATTGAATTATAGTTTTATTTTTCCATTAATAGAAGAAACCACAATGCATAAAGAGACTTAAAATATTTGCCAATTGCGCGGAGCTTGTAATTGTCTTTGATTTTTGGTGATAAATGTATATTAACAAACAGAACATTTGATGCACATTATTGATTGATGATCTAACAATTACCTCTATATTACCACATTACCCGTCTCCCAATTTTCCACCAATTCCCGGTCGAACATGAAAGTACATGCTTGTTTTCTAGATTTATTATGTAACACGGAAAATGCTGACAATTGTATCAATACAATTAGGAAAACTGGGGACATATTCAATTCAAGCGTTTTTATCAACAGGGGTCTGCTTGGGTCACATATATATGTATGTGTACGTATATATATATATATATGTATATATATATGTGTGTGTATGTGTGTGTATGCATGAATGTGTATATATGTGTATATGTATATATATATGTATGTATGTATGTATATATGTGTGTATATATATGTATATGTGTATATGTATGTATGTGTGTGTATGTGTATATATGTGTGGATGTGTATACATGTATATGTATGTATGTACGTGTATGTGATGTATGTGTATATATGTATGTATATGCAGACAAACCTGTGCTAGTTGTCAACTCTGTTAAGCAGAAAAGCTGTATTCAGTTTCCAGATTCCCAATATGTTGTTTTATTATACATTTGCCCTTTATTAAACAGCTACCGGTGCTAAGCAGCCACGTTCTATGATTCCCTCGGTTGGCTGCTTAAGACAGGTTGTGAATATATGTGTGCATGCACAAGACACATCAATAACGGTTTGGCATTATAATTATATAATTATACATATAATCATTAGTGTGTTAAATACAATTATGGAGCATTTGGCATGAAGGATAATTGATACACATTTTATGAGATAGCAAAAGACAAACATTTGCTTCCATTTACACATAAAACATATTTCGGATTTTATTTAAACCTATAAATACCTAAGATTATAGCCTATATTACACCTATTATATTATTATAAACAAATAGTTCGACAACATAGTCTTCGATGATAAATTAATATTATAAATAGTCTGGGGACAGTGGTCTATTTTATATAAATAACAGTGTTAGACTCTTATATTTGCACTTACCAATGCATATATGAAATAAATGGACAGGTTAGAATCCAGGCTATATATCACGGAAGATAGTCACAATGAATGTACATACTAGATGTCATGGAACGTGAAGGCTATGCATTACACCTTTCCAGCTTATATCTAGTTCATGGATGTTTGTGGCATTTTATGATGTATGGGAGACAACAGTTATCTCCCTTGCATCATGAAATGTGATTTGCATTATCGAACGAAACATTCCACTAATGTATAACGTTTGGGTTGGAATGGTGTATTAAGACCTTTTTGTTGTTTTTTTGGTAATAATTATTCTGTCATTAGATATTACTTTCATTTCGTTTTTCGAGAAAGTATACTCTTAACTGACAAAATAAAACATTGTAGCTACAATGCAGGTATATTTACATTTGTATTCATGCAGCAGACAGACGAAATGAAAAAAGTTACATGTGTTGTCTCTTAGTGAAATTGTATAGTGTCATAATATGATGATGTTGTGTATGGATATATACTTTCATTTATGTAAGCATGGAACGTAGTATATGTATATAAGTGTGTGTATATGTATAATAGTAAATATCTCGTATGACAGGCATGATATAATATTTTGCATTTTAATATTTTGCTGTATACTATTTAAAATGTTGAAACATTTAATTCAGTGGATTATGCCCCATGACCAATTTGATTGTGTGATAACTTTCTCTCTCTCTCTCTCTCTCTCTCCTCTCGTCACTGTTGACTCGAATGTCGGGTTTAAAGGTCTATATGGTAGACATACAAACCCAGAATATGTTACAATTGATAGAAAAGTGTTTAACTTTATTTTCGTTACCTTTAAATTTTATGACTTGTGCTATACTTCAGTATCAGTCAAATGTTTCAAGCTATTGCCATATAATGATAAATCGATTGCATTCCGTTTCACATGAGCTTATTCGTCTATTCAAGTTAAAGAATGAAGACTAAAATTTGTTCTTTCAGTGTCAAGGGACTCGGCGAATTTAAGAAAAGAAATCACATATTTTCATGGTTGAAAGATAAGGAGTACAATATATGTTGTTTGCAAGAACTACATTGCACAACATCTAATCTAGATAAATGGGAAAAAGAGTGGGGTTCCAAGATATTTCTAAGCGGAAATAGTTCAAACAGCAAAGGTATAGGTATTTTTGTAAATGGTTCCTTTCAAATAATAGAATACAAAGAACTAATTGAAGGTCGTCTCCAATGTTTGTCTCTTGTTATTGATAACAACGAGATTATGTTAATGAATGTATATGGGCCAAACACTGACGATGTTGATTTTTTTAGCACAATAGAAGATTTTGTTGAAAATAATGAAGACAAACCGATTATAATTGGAGGGGATTTTTAATGTAATACTAGATACGAAAAAAGACAAAAAACACGGAAGGAGTGATACACATAAAAAAAGCAGGAGTAAACTAAACACAATAATGGAAAATAATAACCTGGTGGACATATGGCGAATTATGCATCCTGATTTAAAACTATATACCTGGCATTCAAATCAAAAGCCACCAATATTCTGTAGATTAGATTATTTTTTAATATCATCTAACATTTCAAATAAAGTCAGTAAATGTAATATAACTACAGGTATAAAATCTGATCATTCTTTGATCTATCTCAACTTAGATCTAACAAACCGAGACCGAGGTCCTGGTTATTTTAAATTAAACAATTCAGTGATACTTGAAGATGATTACCAAAGGAAAATCAGAAATAGTATAGCAGAAAGAAACAGTTGAAAATAATGTTGGAGCGAATCCTAATACTCTTTGGGAAATAATAAAAGGCTCTATCAGAAATGTTACTATCATATATTGTTCAAAAAAGAAAAAAGAAGACAATCAAAATGAAAAACAGCTAACACGGGAATTAAATGAACTAGCAATACAATTTATTAATAATCCATCAAATGATGCTATTATTAATTCAATTAAAGTTAAAAAAGACGAATTAGAAACTATTACAATTAATAGAGCTCGTGGTTACTTTATTAGGGCAAAGTCGCAATATATTGAAGGAATGGACAAAAATACAAAATATTTTTTAAATTTAGAAAAGAAGAAAAATGAGCAGAAAACAATATCACGGCTTATAATTAAAGATAATGAAATAACAGAATCTAGTGATTTATTAAATGAAATAAAGCAATTCTATGAAAAATTATACGCAAAGGTTTTACTAAGAGATAATATTAAGCAGTATTTTCCAGCAAATAGTGTTAAACTAAACGAAATTCAAAAGCAGTCATGCGAAGGTTCATTAGTAGAGGCAGAATGTGCACAGGCCCTTTTAAATATGAAGAATAATAAAAGCCCCGGATCTGATGGTTTAACTACAGAATTTTACAAAATATTTTGGAGAGATCTAAAAAAATATTACATTGATTCTATTAATTACTCCTATGAAAATGGTTCACTAACACAACTTCAGAAGCAAGGCATTATAAATCTAATTCCAAAAAAGGATAAAGAACTGACAAGCTTAAATAACTGGCACCCGTTATCGTTATTAAATGTAGACTATAAAATAGCAACAAAAACAATCGCAAATAGAATGAAACAAGTACTTCCTACTATAATTCACGACTCTCAAACTGGTTTTCTGAGTGGGAGATATATTGGAGAAATTATACGATTGATATATGACACAATAGACTTTTTAAATTATAATAATAAACCCGGATTACTCTTCTTCGCCGATTTTGAAAAAGCCTTCGATAGCTTAGATCATGAGTTTATTTATGAAACGTTAGATTATTTTAATTTTGGCATATCTCTAGTGAAATGGATTAAATTGTTCTATAATAACATAAAAGGTTGTGTAAATAATAATGGTTATTTATCAGATTTCTTTAATATAGAACGAGGAGTACGACAAGGATGTCCCCTTTCGCCTTACCTTTTTAATAACTACTATTGAAATATTGTCATTAAAAGTAAGAAATGAAACTGACATCAAAGGTATTACATTAAATAAGGAAGAAATTAAAGAGTCTATATTTGCCGACGATGCAACCTTTCTCACTGATGGAACAGAAACATCATTCAATAAATTGGTACAAACCATCGATGATTTCAGTCATGTTTAAATACAAAGAAATCTACCATACTAAGAGCTGGGTCCCTTAGGAACACTGAGAAAATCTACTGTAAAATGAAATCTTTTATATGGACATCACAGGAAGCCAAAACACTGGGTACAATTTTTACCAATAATATAAGTGACAGGATCTCAATTAATCTAGATAATAAAATAGAAGAAATGTATTCGTGTCTAAATAAATGGAAAAAACATAACCTAACCCTATTGGGTAAAATAACTGTCATAAAAACGTTTGCATTACCAAAGATAATCTATCCCTTGACAGTACTTGAAAATCCAAAGGAAAATGTATTTTCCGAAATAACTAAAAATATGTATTCTTTCTTATGGAACGGAAAGCCAAATAAAATCGCACGTACTACTATTAAGCGTCAATATGACGAAGGAGGTCTAAAAATGGTTGATATAAATGCATACAGTAATTCTATAAAAGCTGCTTGGGTAAAAAGAATACTCAATCCTGCAAATAAAGGTCATTGGAAAGAGACATACTTAAGACAAATAAATAAATATGGTGGAAAACTTTTATTTGAATGTAATATATCAACAAAACACGTAGCATTAAAAATTGAGAATAACTTTTTAAAAGATGTTATCATTAGTTGGTCAACGGTTAACTTCAAAGAAAAACCAAATGTCATTTCAAAGGAAATATGGAATAACTCATTTATAAAAAGTGGGGAAAATACATTTTTTTATAGGAAATGGTTTCAGAAAGGTATCATGCATGTTGAAGATATATATAATTTTATGACAAGAAAATTCCATAAATGTTCACATTTACAAAATATTTATGGTGTAGACAGATCAGATTTTCTTAAATATACCGCCTTAATGTCCAAAATCTCTGTTGAGTGGAAAGAAAAAATTAATCTGGAACATCAAATTGAAAATCCTGCAGCAACATTTTTAGAGACAATAATGAGGATTAAAAAACCAACACAAATTTTATACAAACAATTTCTTAGAAAGTATAATAACCCACAACAGAACAAAGCGGAAATAAAGTGGAATGCTATATTCGACAATCTGGATTGGAAGAATATATATAAAATGCCATTTATGAGTACTATTGATACTAAACTACGAACATTCCAATATAAATACGTGACAAGAATATTACCTACCAATGTACTATTATATAAATGCAAGTTATCAAATTCATCATTATGTGACTTTTGCAATATGCATACAGAAACACTGAAACACTTATTCTGGGAATGTCATCACATTCAACATTTCTGGTCTTGACTAAAAACATATTTGTGTGGAAAAAATATGGTTTTTAATATGGACTACAAGGTTATTTCATTTGGCTCAAATAAAGATCACTCGCAGCATATGTTGGATTTTATCATCCTGTTCCAAACTACATGAACTTTATCAAATATTTGAAAGAACGGAAAACTATTGAAGAACAAATAGCCTTTATGAAGGATAAACTTAATACTCATAACAAAAAATGGAATCAATTGATATTTGACTGATGGGAAGTACAAAACACACATGTAATCATACATATTTAAGGTTGAAACGATGTTAATATACTACTTAGATCGGAAATCTTTCGTATTGATTTCTTACTTTTTCTTATATAATTTCTTCACTCTTACTATGCGAACATTGATTGGTACATTTGTAATATATAAAACAATGTAGCTAAGGTATATGTAATTTTGAACAATAATTATTGTGTTTTTTATATGTGATATATGTGTATCTATCAATGTTACATTGGAAAATAAACGGGCTACATCTTGTTAGCTCAAAATATAAAAAATATAAAAAATAAAGTGGGATGGAACATTAGTGACGTCATATGTATTATCACTAGTGACCTGCTTGTTAACTGCATGCGATATTCGATAATGATTCACTAGCAACTACAACAGTACATCTAAGAAGCGAATGCCCTGGTAACACCACATTAGATATAATAGAAGAAACAAGCTTAGTTTAATCTATTCATAAAATCTCTAACTCTGGTAACCCTAAATGTGTTTCCTTGTTTTTATGTTTGTGGTCGCAACAATTGCTTACATGCACTGGTGTCTCTCCAGCTATTGTTGCTGGAGGAAGATCTCGGGTGCCCCCCGAATAGTATTTTACACACGGACTGACACAGGGGAAGAACCACATACCATCTTCATATCAGCTGAATATCTTCCTCACTTCGGACCAATCGAATCGGATACAGATCTTCATCGTTGAGGAGCTACCTATTTGACGTAAACGGCCGCAACAGTTTGGCGAGGAGCAAATTAGCTGACGTAATCAGCCTTAACCACTTGGTGTCCGTCTCCGTGGTCGAGTGCTTAAGGTCGCTGACTTGTACACCACTGTAACCTATCATCACTGACGCCGTGTCTTTTTTATATTAAGACGTTGACAGTTTCTTACGGAGGTGGGAGCACTGGTTAACCTCTGAAGCCTACCCAGGAAAGGTGTTAATTGTTATGTAAACTGCCCGCAAGCAATATAGCCCAAAATGGTGCAGATGAAGGGGTAAAACCCGAACAAACAAACAAACAAAAAACATACAAACTTGGCCATGAACAGGGTATGACTGGCAATATGTCATCATTCCTAAGCTATAACCAATTACTTCCCTGTCAGATATATCATCAATTACTCTAATGTAATCGAAAACTCCGTAACCGAATTGTTAATGTCGTTGATTTCAAATAATATGTCCTTCACCGCTGTATGACCGAATCCCACTGGGGTTGTCTAATTAGTTGATGTGGGGACGGTACCAATCTACAAGGACGCCCTTCTGTGTATGAAACACTGTTCAGAGGGACACATGGCGTATAACTTCCCCATTAACAACAGTGAAGTACCCATATATTTATCAGTGAGACTGCAACTCAGATTGACACTTGATGATATGATTATGGGTGAATGTGTGTATATGTTAAAACGCCCGTCATCACAGTTCATGCTAACAATAAAACATGTAGCTGGATATTCACCATATGACCAGATTTGTCGGTGCTATGTTAAAGTCAAACACAACTATAATGTAACCAGCATCATCTCCACACCTAGTATTAAGGTCACCACATATTTGCATAGTTCTACAATCAGCATGTAGATAAATAATGGAGAGTAACGAATCAAATATTCTAGACGGGATTTCAGACGTAAGAATAAATTCACAAGGCAGAATTGTAATATTATCAAAAGCTGACACATTTTTAGTAAAACTGTTTCATTAGAATGAAGGATGTCCGATTAGCGCAGTGGTTAGCGCCCTCGATTCTCACAAATGCAACCGGGTTCGATCCTCGGACCGGTAAGTATGTGAAATGGTACGGTTGTCGCCAGCTCGGACAGATGGGTTTTCTCCGGGTACTCCGGTTTCCTTCCCCCGCGAATGACCATTTATACGCTTTCATTCCCGCCAACGATAGTGATTAATATGTGTTGTTAAAACTTGCTTTGTAATCATTGTAAAATAAATAAAGTTTAAGCTAGAACGATGAACATTATTATAGTAACACAACTTCAATAAAATGTTCTAGTAAAAAAGCAATACCACCGCAGCCGATCCTAGAATGTCTGTGAATGCGAGTTATGTTCTGGTCATACAATGTACAACTCTCTAAGGGAGTGAATTTTGTTTTCTTGTATTGCATATTCACGTAAGCAGTACATCTGATACATATCTATATTCAATGGCAAATAGCAGTCAGTTGTCGTTCTTAACTAGATGGCGCCACCTGACCCGGTCCCGATACATTTGGAGTGATTCGGATTTTATCGTACTTTCCTTAGAAAACAATGTAAACACGCTCATACATAATAACACAAAATAATAGATAATTATGCCTTCAACCTGCTGCTGTGTACCCCAGTGTCATTTATGAGGAGGACATGAGTTTCCGAAAGATTATGATAGGCGTTCCAAGTGGGTGAACGCGATTAGAAGGATAGACGAATCTTTCAAAGATTGGCAGCCTTCGAAGATGTAAGCCTTTTTTCTCAACCACACAACTGAATAATGACATCAACCACGCGTTTTGACCCTAACCCTGGGCGGAGCAAGTGATGAAGGCGTTCTTTATGCGTGGTTGATACTATATTCTGATCGGCTGGTTGAGATAAAGATTTTACGATTCGACGACTGCAGTCCATTTCAGAGCTGATGATTACGTTCAACAGACCATCGATGGTATGTTTAAGCGCTTGTTGAGTTTTTAAGAAAAGCTTGAGAATGAAAAAGAGTAGCATTGAGCAGAACTAGAGTCCTGCTTCATTGTAATTACACCGTCGTAGAGGCGTTAGTACGGGCGAAATACTGATTTCGGTATCAGTCATAATCAATTAGATTGTTCTGAAAAAGACAAAACAAAAAAACATAATTAGGATATGATTCAAACCCGGGTCTCCCGTGTCACAGATCAACGCTCTAACCACACGGCCATTTCGACAGTTATGTATTTATGGACACAGTTATCGTATATAATAGCGTATGCTAGCAGTAAAGTTGTTTATTTTTCCCGGTTATACAATTTTAATTCTGTTAGGTGTTGCAATTCGGGTGGAATACATATTCTTGACCATTTTTAACGTCAACTACAAGGATTTTTTTTACATATCATCGTTTTATCGACCATTGCATTAACTTAGCACTGTCGGACCTGACCCGTGTTTACGGTTCACAGGATGGCCGCATTTCTCGGTCTTTATTGCTTATTACGCTAAAATCTGAAGCAAAATTAATACCTTTCAACCAAATCCATTTTCCTTCCTGTCTGCTTTGCATTTCTCTTCTTTAATTCCGATTTTAACTGTGGTATTGTCATAAGACCGAACTTCGATGCCATGTTAATGATGCTTATTCTGCGAGAATTCCAGGACCGGGTACAGTGGCGCCCCTAGCGGCTGCCAAGAAAGATAACTGACTGCTATTTGCCAATGCTGGTGGCATTGTCCTTGTTTCAAAGGGAGAATACTGCAATCATCTGAAAGCATTCACACATTGAGAATTATGGTACATTGCAATCTCACCATTCTAATTAATACTTATCAATATCATGGATTGGTTATGTTATGTTATGTTATATTTCGGGTTTTACGCCTGCATCAGCACCATTGCGGGCTATATCGCCGGCGGGCAGTTTACTTAACAACATCTTTCCTGGGCAGGCTCCAGCGGTTAACCAGTACTTGGGTGCACCAACCTCGGTAAGAAACTGCCAACTTTTTCATATAAATGAGACACGGCCTGAGCGAGGCTCGAATCCGTGACCATCAGTGATGATAGGTTACAGTGGTATACAAGTCAGCGACCTTAACCACTCGACCACGGAAGCGTACTTCATGGATTGGTACATATTTTTAATATTGTGTTGAGTAACAAAACATGCACGTTCCAGATATAATAGTGAATATATAACGAGGTGGTATCACAACTGACATTAGAAGGAATTCGTGAGAACGGTCAAAGTGCTTGTAGAAGGCAAGTTGGTAATGAAACTAGTACACTCTATGTTTTGGTAACACATTGTGTTTGTGTTAATCGACATACATGTGCTGTACGGATACTTGTGCTTGCTGTAGCAAACAAAGAATGCAGGCTATAATGCTCATCTTACACAAATTCATATGTTTCTTTCAAATGAACTTGTTGTTTCCGTAAAACAAACCACCATACTTGTATTAACGAGTATTGTGTTGATAGATTGACGCACAATGTGTTGATCTAATACTCAGAACTAACTCACACGTAACACTTGTGGACCTATGTATTCATTTCATTTAGTAATTATCTTAATATTAGGCGCAGTCATCCGCTGGAGAGGATATATTACTAACGGGTTTCACATACTTCAAGCATCTATGCATGTTATAAATATTGCACTCCCACACAGAAACACGTCTGTATTACACCTAAATCAATGAACATATCAATCTCCTACGTATAATAAGGTTATGGATGGTTGCTATGACATCATACATAGGCAACACTTCTGATGTTGTCTATTCAAAATTAGTATGTTTGTCTGAATCAGTATTGAATATTTCACAGTCTTTACTCTATATATATCATTCAATTTGGTTAATGCAATCCCCTGAAACAATTAGTATGATTTGTATCGCATGTGGAGTATATATTAAAAACATGTAAGGATGAATTAGATGTCATGCAGATTCAGATTGGTTGTTTGCCTTTTCCTGCACGATATTCTATACTTTGTCAAATCATGATGAAATATGTGTTTGTTTGCTGTTTTGTTGTTCCTTTGTTTATCGGGTTTAGCGATTCTCCAGCTATTAATGTTGGAGGTCGATTCCGTATGCACTTCTGGGAAATGTTTCAGGAGCGAATGCTGGTCGAACCACCGACCTACTACAAACCAGAGATGGAATGACACAGTCAGTTAATTTATCTCTGTTATATTAAATGCTCATATCCTTAGGTGGAAAGGCCAATCGCATTTATGATACAATCTAAATTGTGCAGGAGTATATACCAGCTGCTACCTGAAATACGGAACGTACGCCACTATATGAATATTTATATATCCAACTAAATATAGTGACTAAGCCTAATTTAGTGGCATTTATCATTATATTATTACTCACGGCCACTGAGGGGACTATTTCACTTTTCAATATTGAATATTTTGTGTTCCTGCTATACATATAATTGCTGGATGCTGTCATATTTCTACAAATGTGTATAACTAATATAGTCAGCACTTACATGTATTGTTATAGACGATTCCATTACAGCTAATTAGACCGCCGCCATTTTGTTGTCACGTGACTGTCCGCCATTACGGGAGTGAAAATTTCTTCTAATCTACTAAATTGATAATATCACCAACGCAATTGACAAAGTGAAAATCGATCCATCAAAATGACACCTGAGAAGCAAATTCGTAAGTAGTCTTATTGAAACAGTGTTTATGAATGTGCCTGTGAATAGATGGTAGATAATATAGTTTTCACTGGCCTGTAAATACTGTTTACAAACGCGTAAACAAATGAATGCAAATGGCGGATGCTGTGTAAACTTTAGTAAAGCAGTTTAAAGCCGTGGTCACATAGTACGTAGTTGACCGTAGTAGGGAATGACCGTAGTGGACCGTAGTTGAACGTACAACACGTAGTTGAGCGTAGTTACACGTAGTTAACCGTAGTTCAACGTATTAATAAACGTAGTTCGAACTTATGATTTGCCCGTAGTTAGCACATCATTTTTCAACATGTTCAAAAATTGTCTACGGTCAAGTACGATGCCAATACCGTACTGTGACCGTAGTTTGAACGTAGTTGACCTTATTTAACCGTAATTGACCCTACTTCACCGTAGTTGACCGTAGCAAAAATCGTAGAGGTCAAATAATAAGAAATCTGTCGCTACATTTCTGGGATTACACACATCTTGTTATTTGAGGATTCAATTATTCTTTTAACTGCATACTGTACACAATGGGTGACAGAGTCACGATTGCGAAGTTCTTGGGTCAGGATAACATGGAACTTGCGGGTCTGGCAAGAAACCTTGTGGAATTAGAAGACCTAGAGGAACAAGAAAGGAGGGATAATAATAGACAAAGGAGATGGTGGACCAGGGACTGGCTGCTGTGTAGACCAGTCCACGGTCAGTATGAGGCTCTGATGGCAGAGCTT
Source organism: Archivesica marissinica (assembly GCA_014843695.1). Lineage (NCBI taxonomy): Eukaryota > Metazoa > Mollusca > Bivalvia > Venerida > Vesicomyidae > Archivesica > Archivesica marissinica. The sequence continues at coordinate 83,157,818 of CM026390.1, read as the reverse complement.
CAAGTGGAGGACCCCCAGGCTTTCCAGCAATTTCTGCGAGTAGATGTGGCCACATTCCATGATATCCTGGCCAGGATTGAGGAGATGATCACCAAACAGACAACCACTTTCAGGTGTCCCATCTCTCCTGCGCTAAAGCTGGCGTTCACCCTCCGGTATCTGGCCACTGGAAACTACTACCGAGACCTCCGGTTCGGCTTCAGTGTAGCTCACAACACCATGTCTGGTCTCATTGTTGATGTGTGTCAGGCTCTGGTTGATGTCCTGGAACCAGCGTTTGTCAAGCTTCCCACATAAGCTGAAGAGTGGCAGCAGGTGGCTCGGGCCTTTCAGCAGAAGTGGCAGTTCCCACACACCCTTGGTGCTCTTGATGGGAAGCACATCCGAATCAAGAAGCCGCCCCACTCAGGTTCTATCTACCACAACTATAAAGGGTTTGACTCCATTGTACTCATGGCCTTGGTGGATGCTGAGTACCGCTTCCTGTGGACACACATTGGAGACGCCGGCTCTAGTTCGGATGGCCAGATATGGAACCATTGTGACGTTCGACAAGCTCTGCATGATGGTGTCCTGGGTGTCCCAGATGCAGATCCGCTACCAGGGGATGATGTAAACACCCCCTACTACATCATATGGGGTGGTGCATTCGCCATGAGGAAATGGCTGATGAAACCCTTTCCTCAACGCGGTTTGGACGATGGCCAGCAGGTCTTCAACTACCGGCTGTCCAGAGCACGTCGTGTGGTGGAGAATGCCTTTGGCATACTTGCAAACCGCTTCCGCTGCCTCCTTTCCACCCTCCAGGTCCATGTGGATACTGCAACCCTCGTTGTGAGATCGTGCGTCTCCCTGCACAACTACTTGAAGGTGAGGAACCCTGCTGCAGACCAGCATCTTCGGGACCAAGAGCACAACGTCGTTGATGGTGCGTGGCGGGCCAATGCCAACCTGTTGGATCTCACTCAACCACAGTGTGGGAACTATGACAGTAGGGAAGCAAAACTGCAGAGGCTGTACCTCAAGCACTACCTGACGTCACCAGCTGGCTCGGTTCCATGGCAGAACCAGTGTCTCCGTCAGTTCTAGAGAGGATCAGTGTCGACATGAGGGGAACGAGTAAGTTAAATTTTCATTTGCTTATTGTTTGGATTTTAAAACACTCAACAGTGCCTATTATATAAATAAGTTGTTAGTGACAATAGTTTGTTGTCTTATTTATTTAGATGTATATATACACTAGGAGAAGAAAGAAACGAAATTTGTTTTCATGTATACATATCTCAATAACCATTGGATAAATATCGTTGAAATTCAACAATTCCAAACGTTGTAATACAGTCAAACTTGTATTAAGAGACCACCCAAGGGAAGGTCAGAAAACGGTCTTTTAACACGACTGGACTCTTAATACAACATCATTTGTTCATAAACAACACAAACGGGAAGTGAAAATATGGTCTCTTAATTCAAGTGGTCTCTTAATACACGTGGTCTTTCGAGCAAGTTTGACTGTATTACCTTCTTTATTTTATCAATATGTTAAATTAATATCCGATAATATGCATGTTTGCGCAGGAACGTGCATTACGTGTATTCGCCTACGACAATGAAGTTCGTACCAATTAAAATGTCGTATAGTTGAGCACTTAATCAGCTCAGTTTGTTTTACGGCCGAAATTGTGGCCACTATCGATAATAAACGTGCAATTGACGTCAAACACGTTGATACTATGTTCTCTTGTGAAGATAAGTATTAGGCACAGATACTTGTCAGTCAATAGCATACAAGCTATGGATAATAATGTTCAAATGCTAAGGTACGTCCCCGGTCACAACACCCACATAATGACTGAAAGTCATGTCAAGATGAAACATTTATTTATTTAGTTATTGAACAGTGCATTTAGACAGAGTAGAAGTCCATAGGAGCACTGCTGGAACGCTGCGGCTGGTCTGCCTGCTGGGTGTCTGGCTGCTGCTGGTACTGGCGTTGCCAGTCCGGTATGAAGCCCCCGGGCACTGCTGGTTCTGCTGTGCTCGCGGGTTGTCTTCCTGAAACAACACAAAACAGAAAAACATTTAAAACGAGATGGATGATTATGCAACGGCTTCTTGCATACCCCTACTATACCTTTGGCCTCTACGTGTAAAAAAAAACATAATAATTTATCCAGTTAGTTTTACCTGCTTGATAAGCTGACTCATCTGCTGCTGGTTGGCGTCCATTCTCTTCTCGATTTTCTCCAGGAGAAGATGACGGCTTCCTCTTCATAGTCGTCTGGTTAGAGGTACGGATGTGCTCATCTGTCTGCGTGACCGTTGGGGTGGTTTGCTCGGAGTCGGTGTCTGACTCCCGCGGTGGCCTGTCCTGAGCTGCGGGTGCATTGAATCTCTCAGGATGCTTTTCACGAAGCTGTCCCATGAGCTGAAAGTAGACAAGAGCAGATGTATTAATAAATTAAAATATTTTCACATTTAGCTTATTTCAGCACATACATGTACATTCAACATTATAATAGTACAAGTATTGAACCATACAAAATGTCAAACACACAAAACATATCAATGCGCTTCAGGCCCGATTGATAAGGCCTGTTCATGGTTGGTCTTGGCAATATTAAGCCACCAACGCACTCTAGATTTAGGTTGAGAGCAGAACTCAACGCAAAATAATTAACGTTTGTGATTAATTCATTCAGTAAATCAGTAATTCGTCAGATATTATACTTACATCAACCCCGGCTAGTTTGGGCACCCTGTAGACATGGGCGCTTAGGAACGCCAGGCCTTCCTTCAACCGCTCTTCACGAGCTGTCAGCCGCTTTGCTCCCTGGCCACATTGCGGGTAACTTTGCCATAAGCGGACCTCTGGCTGTTCCACCACGTCATTATGCGGTGACCATTCGCAATGGACCCTGAACAATATGAATCAAGAAATATGTGTTAATACATGAATGAGTGCAGCATCTGAAAAACATTGTTCCGTTATATATTCATGAATTTCAGCAATTTTATCATGATAATAGCATTAAATATAAATACCAAAATGTGCTACTCACCATCAAAGTCAGTCGCATTCAAGGTGTCAGCAAGCTGTTGCCACAATGCCTGTTTCTGTCCAGTCTTCATGAAGTCAGGATGCCCCTTGCTATAGAGTTCCTGATGGGATTCAACAAACTCAAACACTACTTGCTCTTGATCCAGGTGCAGCCTGAGGGGAGGCCTCTTCTCCTTGAAAGCCCCAGTAGGAGGATCATTATCAGTCATTCGTGTCTCGTGGACATCACTTCCCTGAGTATCCAGAGGCTCTTCCACCCTCTCTGGCTCCGCATCATTACCACTCACAGCACCCACCGCACAAGTATCAGCAGCAGATTTGGAATAACCTCGTTTCCTCTTCCTTGGCGGCATGGTAGAATTACGTGATTTATTACAATGTTGACTCGTCAACATCCAAAAGCACAATGACCGTAGCTTACCCGTACTGCGCAGGCGCAGCCACGATGTTTTACCGTAGCTCAACGCGGTTGACCCTAGTTTACCGTAGTTGTGCGTACTTAGAACGTAGTTTATACGTAGTGTACCGTAGTTACCCGTAGTTAGACGTAGTGATACCCTAGTTAAACATAGCCACTCTGGTCGTAGTTCAACGTAGTTGACCGTACTTACACGTAGTTCAACCTAGTAGACTTTCTATATTTCCTCTTTTTGCCAATTTTGAACCTACTTCGAACCTACTTCAACATAGTTGACAGTAGTTACACTACGGTGGACTACGTTTGAAGTGAACTACGGTCAACTACGTGCATGACCGTAAATGTGACCACTGCTTAATCTAAGACTAAGGTTAGTGTTGCCTTGTGCTTAAAACCTACACTGTATTTACTGTTTAGAAACATTTAATTTACAGAAATCTATATCAACAATGTCATTGCTGTTTTATTATCACGGCAATACAAGCACGATATTGAATTGTGAAACGGACTGGTGACATGTACACTTCTATAATCGGTATAACATCTGATCATAAATTCATGTTGAAATGCTGGACATTTTCATGTAATTTTACTAGTGTGGCGTCCGTGGTCCAGCTGCATATTTGGAATTAAAAGGTCCCGGGTTCAGTACTCGGTCAGGCCACGTATGTAGTGTCATTGAACAAGGCACCTCATACACATTACTTAGTACTGGTTAACCACTTAGGTCGGCTAAGCCTGCACAGGAAAACATGTCTAGGTCCCCGCAATGGGGTTGGCATTTAATGGAACATACATACACAGTGTAAATTAATTTACAATAACGACGGTATGTCATTCCTTTGGTCCGCCCCCCGTGGTCGAGTGGTTACGGTCGCTGACTTGTATACCACTGTAACCTATCATCACTGATGGTCATGGGTTCGAGCCCCGCTCAGGCCGTGTTTCATTTATATGAAAAAGTTGGCAGTTTCTTACGGAGGTTGGTGCACCCAAGTACTGGTTAACCGCTGGAGTCTGCTCAGGAAAGGTGTTGTTAGGTAATCTGCCCGCCGACGATATAGCCCGCAATGGTGCTGATGCAGGCGTAAAACCCGAAATATATCATAATTCCATTCCTTTATATTGTGCTATTATTACTTTCATTATAATTGTACAGGTAGAATCTAACTGATTTATTGTTTTTCAATTTGCAGAACTTCCACCCGATGACCTAAAGTGGGAGAAAAACAGCAGCAAGTCATGGCCCAAGTTGACATACGAGGATCTTGTCGACTATCTGATACATGCCAAAGCGTACGACGGAAAGACAATGAAATCATTTAGGTCATTGTATGGGTACAATTATGTGCAAAATGGTTGGATGGGTGATGTGTGGTCCCTTGAATATAACAATGTGACATATATAAAGTCTAAAATTTCGCCAAGTCAGCCAGGTGTCGGACGTAAAGACTATAATACGTGGATTGCAGTTTCTGCGGAGTGTTCGGTTGAAACAGGACATTGTACTTGTCCAGCTGGCAATGCTCGCTCATGAAGCCATATCTCGGCCATTATTTATGCTATCACACTGGCCTGGGCAAATAGTGTTGGTGGAGAAACATGTACTGATAAACAACGTGTTTGGGGAAAAGGTGCAGCACAAGTAATGTCCCATGACATGATATCGGACATGGTGTTTGACAGACCAAGCCCATTTGAACTGAAATCACACACCGACAAGTCAAATGAAAAGATTATTACACATATTCCCACTCCCACCCAACGGTTTCTGGATCACAGTGAATTGCAGGACTTTGCAAGAACTTCATCAGTTAAAAACAGTTGGGAGTGCAAAGGAACCATGCTACACAAAATACTATATGCACCAGAAGTAAGTCGAGACACGGTGGGTGAAATTCCTCACCAGGAGCACAATATAGACAAGTCATTTCCTGTACAACTGCCCTTGTCATGTTCTAAATGTCAAACCTTTTATGAGAAACATGTAGTTATTCCAGAAAAAGTGAGTCACCTGGAACAAACAACCAGAAATCAGAACTCGACTTTGTGAACGGACAGTAGGCGATTAAGAATCACGAACAGCAGAGTAAGCGCCTTGCCAAAGACACAATGAGCGGTTCAAAATACATTTGTTACAAATCAAATCTATCCGAGATTCAAGGGATGCTCTGCAACACGTCATGTGCAAAAGTTTGAGCCAGTTGCACGAGCTTGGTTCGAAAGTATGTCTGGCCAGACTGTTCACAAATCTGGGATTGTGATAAGTGATGATGAACCCTACATCGCAGCCAGCCCAGACGGTGTCATAGACAAAAGCACTATAGTAGAAATAAAATGCCCAAGACGCCCTCTTGTGGGTTTGGTGTCATCTGGAAAATATGATGTTATAGTTGAAAATGGCGAGCCGAAATTGAAGGGAAGAAATGGATACTATTGTCAAGTACAAATTGCAATGTTTTGCACAAAGTCAGTGTTATGCAAATTTATTGTGTGGACAACGGAAAAACAGTGTATTATAAATGTTAAGTACAGCGACGACTACATTCAAGGCATTCTTCCCCGTATCAGGGACTTTTACTTTAAGCATCTCCTTGTGAGACTGACCGATGAATTTCGGGCTGGTAGACTCAAGTTTTCTTCAGATTACAGAGCATTGTGCCATTATCATAAATGGCATAAATCAAAAACGTAAATTTACTGATGTGACATATTTGTTCGAAGAAGAACGTGTAGTAAGAATACGTATGTGAAAAATAATATTTTCAGCATGGTGCGATATTATGCCACTTTAAGTAAATGTCCATGTCTGGTTCTACATTATGGAATTTTCAAGGGGACTGCACATACATTGTATTATAGCACATACATTGTACTATAGCACATACATTGTATTATAGCACATACATTGTATCATAGCACATACATTGTACTATAGCACATACATTGTACTATAGCACATACATTGTATTATAGCACATACATTGTATTATACACATACATTGTATTATAGCACATACATTGTACTATAGCACATACATTGTATTATAGCACATACATTGTATTATACACATACATTGTACTATAGCACATACATTGTATTATAGCACATACATTGTATTATACACATACATTGTATTATACACATACATTGTACTATAGCGCATACATTGTACTATAGAACATACATTGTATTATACACATACATTGTATTATAGCACATACATTGTATTATACACATACATTGTATTATAGCACATACATTGTATTATACACATGCATTGTATTATAGCACATACATTGTATTATACACATACATTGTATTATAGCACATACATTGTATTATACACATACATTGTATTATAGCACATACATTGTATTATACACATGCATTGTATTATATCACATACATTGTATTATACACATACATTGTATTATACACATACATTGTATTATACACATACATTGTATTATAGCACATACAATGTATTATAGCACATACATTGTATTATATACATACATTGTATTATACACATACATTGTATTATAGCACATACATTGTATTATATACATACATTGTATTATACACATACATTGTATTATACACATACATTGTATTATACACATACATTGTATTATATCACATACATTGTATTATACACATACATTGTATTATACACATACATTGTATTATAGCACATACATTGTATTATGCAATATACTTTGTAATTGTTGTTTACTAAAACAGCTATTATAGCATATTGCAGTTTTAATACAAACTCCTTGTATGCAAACAGTTTTAAATTTTAAACTACATGAATTTGTGATTGTTTAATTATTAATAAATGTTTCATCATACATGTACATGTACTTGTAATCTGATAATAAATATAGTACAGTGATAAATTTGTAAACTCAGTATTTAGTTCATTGTAATTTATTCGCTTGAAAATGTACTGCTTATAGAATCACACTGTAGTCAGCATCCTTAAACGCAGCAGTATTAAGCAATATGAATACTTGTTGAGTGAAGTATACAGCCGCAGGTATGGAGTCGGCTCATTCCATAATATCATCTTTGATTAATAAATCTCTCATATTACACAAAGCTGCAACTACACGAACAGTTTTATTTGCATTTCACAATGATTTAATACTGTATTTGGTATTTAAAATTCTATAGGACTTCATTCTCATGATTGCCCTCTCAACATGAATTCTTTCTGCTGCTATTCTTCTGGAGTCGATGGTTTCCTGTTCAGACAGTTGAGATCGACCCTTCATAAATGCAGGAATGTTCAATTTTACCCGTCGGCTACACATATCTTCTCCGATTGTGAAGCCTCGGTCTGCCATGGCTTCATCTCCTGGTAGCAAATAATCTAGAAATCCGCAATTTTTGGTAATAAAATTATCACTAGCCCTGCCTTCATACAATCCAGAGATGTACATGATATAACCACTAGCCCTGCCTCCATACAATCCAGAGATGTACATGATATAACCACTTGGAGCAATGGCAATTAAAAACTTGGCTGTGTTGTTACTTTTATAAGTACTCCAAGTCTGAGCCCTTGCTTTCAATGAGAAAGGTCTCTGGATGAAAATTTCTGAGCAATCAATTATACAAGTTGTCATGGGAAAACATATACGAAATGACTGTGGTAATGTACTTCTAATTGTATCTCTGGGCAACCAAACAGCACAATGTGAAAGATGCTGGGACATAATGTCGATCCATGAATGAAACATGTTGCTGATTAGTTGGTGGGACACACCAAAACGTCTGCCAATATTTTCGAATGTGAGTGCAAGCCTTAATCTCAATAGCACTGACAGGATTTGATTGGAAACACTCATTCTATATTGCAAACCTTTTCCATAAGTCGACATAGTCTATACCAATGTCAAAAACACTGAAAGGCTCAATCCTGTATAGAAACGTGCATCTGAATCGGTCTTAATGTTCTCCACACCAAATTCTGCAGAGGTATGCTGAGTAGATACAGTCGTTGTTTTATGGTTATACCAGTAGTTGTGGTCTAGAGCAACTAAGTCAATTGTTTGGGTACTGCTGTCTACTAGTATTGGCTTATTACTGGTAACATTTTTACAGTAATTCGGATATTTCTGGCAACAGACGGTTACACATTGTTCACATTCCACTGTAGTTTCATCACTATAATCAATGCGGGTAGCTGTCAATTTTTCATCAGTTGAAATCACTACAGGGTCTTCTGCTTTCACTGGGGTCAATAAAGGATCAGCAAGTGATCCAGATAGTCTAGGGCTGGCAGTGTAATTCGATTCTAGATGGAGTCGTTTCAAGGGTCTGCGTCCAGGTGTTTTTGGTGTCACTGGTTGATATCCCATATCTAATACTGGGATTGGCTTTGGTACTGTCGGACGGCCATCTATGAAGTGCTTGGAACAAACCTGAATATAGAAAATAACACCATAACACAGATTGATACATTGTAATTCAGTACAGCAAATGCTTGAAAGTGGATATAAACTGGATTTCATTTACAATATTTAGAGTCGTTAGAGATATCAGTGGCTTATTCGGACCATAGCAGTGAATGATATATCGAAAACAAATCAGCCAGGGTCTGATTTGATGAGTAATGATAAAAAAATTGCTGTCGTGACGACTTAAACAGGCTTTTTAAACAATTTGTGTACACTATTTACTAGATATAATAAATAATTTAATAATCATGTACAGCTAGTTCAACTCACCACTGACTTTGGAGGTGGAACAAAACCCTTCCTGTTGATATATTTCAACCACTGTAGACGACTTTCCCCCGATGTCGGTATACAGTGGAATTTGAATGGTACGAGACATGCACACTCCTCGCCGTTTAAATCATTGTGAATCGGGCATGGTGAATGTTCCCAGTCATAAAGTATTTTCTGATTATTATTGCAATTAACCACAGCACACTGTCGGCCACCACCGCGTTTATACGGCATTTTATACGATATTTTACTGTTTAAATGGATTATCACTATTTCATTAAGTTTTCACTTCCGTAATGGCGGACATGGAGATTGAAGAGTATTTATCAGGGGAGATCATTCATACAGTACTAAAAATAGAATCGTCTATAGATATATATGTTTTATGATATTATTTCCGTAGGCATAAGCTGCATTGGCAGAACACCCCACATCACGTATTTTATTTTCTACATTATAGTAGTTCATATAGCTAGTATTGATATTGCCACTTACATTTAGGGAATTAATCGCGGGTTAATAGGTTCCATCGGGGTATGAACTATATTGGCAATGGTTAAAGTGTGTGGAGGCCAAATGGCATCCACGCTAACTTTAAACACGGCCAATGTAGTTCATACCCCGATGGAAACTATTAACCCGTGATTCATTGCTTATATTTACACTAAGTATTATACTTTTCAATGAGACAAAGAAATAAATATCACACTTTCTAATTAAAGGGTATTTAGTCAAATTTGCGACTTACCGTGTGGCGAGGACCTGGTAATTATATCATATTTGGAACAGCGTTAACTGTAAGACATGCCTTTTCACGCGATGAACTTTGCCTAACACTGCCAATGCGCATGCCCGTAACATCGAGTGCGAATGTTAGTTGCATATCATTAGTTGGAAACCATCGTACGGAATTGTATACAATCAGGGCACATACGTTCATCGAAGGCAATGCTATAGCGATGTAAATATTATTTAGTATGCCATTACGTGTGCGGGACTATTTAGAGTTTTCTGGACAAGTGTTTACATGTATTTTGATATTACCAGAACAATATCGGGCCTATTGTACTGCCGGGTTATTAAGCCTCCATAATATATGTACACTATCGAATGAGAAACTAAATACAATTATAGTAATACAAATACAGCAACGAAACTTGTGTGTTTTCATGTCATCAAAAACTACTTTATTGTTCCTTTGTTGTACAGGCTGTCCAATTCTCAGATCATACGTAACTATGCATACCCAGCTTTCACGCCAATTCAGCTGGCTTATTGATGCGGCTTATCTCCTTTGAAAATTACCCGAAAACCAATATTGATTGTCTTATCGGCAAATTTTTGAGCTATAGTTTATATAGGGAAATTATTTTCAATCATTTATTTAGAAGAGACCTTTTAATTTGTATACATTTTAACTCCTATGGTGATACAGTTTAATTTGTTCTCTTTAATGTGATTTAATGGTTGTTCTAGGAGTAAAACTTATTGCTTCCCTATTAGATTTAAATGTATCACTGATACTTATAATATTTGTATACAGTGAAATGTCAAATCGTTAATGTTGTGATTTTTAGAGGCACATAATTCATCTTTCCCATAAAATGGGAACTTTTTAACTCCTATTATGGTAAAGTATATGTTACTGACAATATTGTGTAGTTTTCATATTTAACATTAAATAATATCTGTTTGCTTCCCTGTGATGCTTAAGTTAGGCAAGTTAAAGAAATCACATATTTTGTTCATCCTTAGTTAAATTACATTACATCAGGAACCTAGATAGATACGTCAATCAAAAAGATCCAGATTGCATTTACTTTTTACGGGGATCTAATGTCTTTGATAATTAAATGTACTTATACTAATTTGATGTCAGTTTTTTAAACAAGACATGATTATAACAATTAAAGGTTAATATAGCATGTTGTTAATTATAATATTATCTGGCGTTCTTTCATCTTTCTTTTAAGGTTTGTTTTCATTAATAGTCATAATACTAAATGCCTTTGTTGATTAGCTTTGTGTGAGAAGTTTACAAGTTTTTATTTTTTAATTCATCTAGGCTAAAAAGCCCACGAGGACAATATATGCATGATATAGACGAACATTGATTAAACTCAATAGAGAAGCTTACAGAATTAACTTGAAGTGTCTTAATGTACACTGAGTATAAATTCATGCAATAATATTATGACTTTGAGAAGCATGCATACATAACGGCAAAATATTATTTTTAAAGAATGAGTTTAATTTGACATGTTACTTTGTACATTGATGTCACTTTCATGCAAATTGACAATGTTTTAATGATGTATATTAAAATTTCACAAGTGTTGGTCGATATTTCCGGGGGGCTGGGGGGGGGGGGGTCCCGCCACTATATTTTTTGTTTAATGTGTTTGATATTTGCATATATGGTTATAACATGTACATTGAAGAATCTACTGTTGATCAATAGTTCTTTTATTTAAAAATGAACTATATTCTCAGAAATAATGATGTTCGTACGTCTCCTATTCCGTGGTTACACTTTGGGCAAATGCGTAGATTTACCGGGACTCTGTTCCAATTTCTCAATTGGGAATCTCTAATTCCTACTTTTAAATTTAATAATATATTTTAAATAATTAGGAGGCATATATTTTATGTAATTTCAAAATTCAAAATTGTGTTTAAATAATCAACAGTTCTGGCAATTACTATAATTGTCAATGTCACGTTTTATTTCGTGAGTTTCCCAACTGTAACTAATTGCATATCATGTTATTTATATTTCTATTGTGTACACAAATTGTCATTTATTCCACTTCTACTTACCTATAATTGATTTGTTTATATAAAGTGCACAGTACTGTTGAACATTTTTATTACTGGTCATTAAATAATATGACCCAGGCTGTGCGATGCATCATATCTTAATGGTTTTTATTGCATGTGTATTACAACTTTGCAATATACAACGACAATACATTTATCGCATTAAACAACATACCATTTTTACTTGGGCACCAATGTTTTACGGCTGACTGGTTGATCAAACTTACAGGTACATGTAAATCAAGCCTGAGAAATACATACATATTCGCAATACTTACCTGTTTTAATTTTAAGTAGTGAAAGACGATACAGTCCTAATAAATCTATTTAAAGTGTTTTATTTTTTATTTTAAGAGTAATTCCTAAATTAAATAATAACAGTAAGAACGTGTGTCTTTATAACCATTTAGATACTCTCCCTTCATGGCGATGGATTCTACCGGGAATGAGGTCTCGATAGTGTTTGTTTCGCAATCGAGCAAAGACAAGTCGTATTAACTAACACTGAATGATATAATATTTAAACATGTACATTGTATATTTCATTGCATTGGTAATTTCAATTGATTATAAATCAATGGCAATAAACAGATTGTGATTGAATTCGGCCGAATAAATTAATACCAGTGTTATAATTGCATTGGTAAATCCAACTGATTATAAATCATGGTAATAAACAGATTGTGCATAGAACATGAGGCATGTTGTGCAACTCGTTTTGGTAGAGATCATTATTATGTACTATTTATGTTATATTCATTGTGTGCTTTGTTGATGTTAATAAAATGCAAAAATATTTATTCTAGTGTTTGTAAAAGTTTGCCCTATTTAACTACATCTGCGAATATCTATATTTCAGATAATTTGTTTTTACAAATCCACAAAAACAATTAACGGTATGCGTTAGATATGGTTAATCTATTTGCCAGAGGGCAGCAATTGTCCCTCATTACAATGTTTATACGTCACGCCTCAAAATACTGCAGGTTATAATCTTGTATGATCATTCCTGTCTTCGGTAACAGTTGACTGATTTCAATGTCAGCTTTCGGGGAAAGGCAGCCCGATCTAAGAGAGATAATCGAGATAATCAAATCAAGCGCAAATTGGACTGATAAACAAGGGAGATAAAACCCGATATTTATCCATAAAAGCTGGACATGACACCCTGAATGAATTTACATATGACACCACAATGTATGCACTACTTGTACTTCAGGCTCAGATCAGATATATAGGTCACTGCTATAAATATTAGATGTCTACATCCAGATTCACCGACACATCTACCGTCTCCGTGGCCTAGTGGTTAAGACGTTCGCCTACGCGGGAGCTAGACAGTTCGAACCTCGTTAGGGGTTCGTTCTGATATGGCCGGTTGGTGAGCCGCCATCTAGTTAAATAATGGCCTGACATACAAGCATAGCATTCGGGAAGTACTGATGTTCATAAAAAAGATGTATCATAAGTCAGAAATAGCAGTCTTTAAATAGGGGTGACACTATAATAAACAAACACTTTACTTTACATTTATATGACCGACCCTTTGCTATACCCCGTTCTGTTATAGTTACTATATACGTAGGGAAACTTAAATGTTATGGGTCGAGGTAGAAACCTTAATGTATACATATTTATTTTAGCTCGATTGCGAAACAAGTTATTACAACTTATATTAATCACTCTCAAGACCTCATTCCTGATGGAATCCATCGCCACGAGGGATCGAGAAGAGGCAACGTGGAATTTAAATGCCTTGCCTAAGGGCACAATCGTAACGGCTCCAGCGGGGCCGGATGCCCCAATATAGATTTTTTCTCCGGGCCTATCACACAACTTACACCTGAACAGTCAACACAATGTAATGGGTTGTTAACCGAATACGAATGCTGGCAATCTCTGTATGATATGAAAAACAATAAAAGCCCCGGATCAGACGGTCTGACAAGTGAGTTCTATAAAACATTTTGGCAAGATATTAAAGTACACTATTTGAAATCGATAAACTATTCATACTCTAATGGTGAACTAACAGATCTCCAGAAACAAGGAATTATTACGCTATTACCCAAGCCTGATAAACAATTAGACATATTATCAAACTGGCGGCCTATAAGTTTACTCAACATTGACTATAAGATTGCAACCAAAGCTATTGCGAATCGGATAAAAAATGTATTACCCCATATAATAAGTACCAATCAAACTGGATTTATGAAGGACCGATATATTGGTGAGAATGTACGATTAATATTTGAAACAATAGACTACATCAACGAACACAATCTTCCAGGCCTAATATTCTTTTCAGACTACGAAAAAGTATTTGATAGCCTAAACCATAATTTTCTCTACAAATGTCTAAATCATTTTAATTTTGGTGACCCCATCATTTCTTGGATAAAACTGTTTTATAAAAATATAAATAGTCTAATCATTAGCAATGGTTATTTAACAGAATCTTTACCTATACAAAGAGGCGTACGACAAGGCTGTCCATTATCATCGTATCTATTTATCATATGTATGGAACTATTGTCATATCAAATCACTATTGATAACGATATAAAAGGAATCACCATACATAATAAAGAAATAAAACAAACATTATTTACTGACGATGCATCCTACATATTAAATGGGGAAAAAGATCATTTGAACATTTAATAGATGTAATTACTGAATTTGGAATCATAAGTGGTCTAAAACTAAATGTATCAAAATCTGTAATACTAAGAATTGGATCATTACCAAATACAAACACATCTTACTGCAACCAGAAAGACTTTTTATGGACATCTGAAAAAACAAAGACTCTTGGCATATATTTTAGCAACAATAAAGAACTGACCTTGCATCTAAATCTTGAACCAAAACTGCGAGAATTTTATAACTGTCTGAAACAATGGCAACATCGTAAACTGACACTTCTAGGTAAAGTGATAGTAATAAAGACATTTGCTCTCCCAAAACTGGTCTATCTATTTACCGTTTTACCAAACGCAACAGAAAAGGTGCTAGCGGATATAAATCATGCAATATTTAACTTCATCTGGGAAGGAAAACCAGATAAAATAAAACGTAATATACTTTTTCAAGATTATGAATATGGAGGAATAAAATTAACAAATATACATGCATTTCTACATACAATTAAGGCAAGTTGGGTGAAAAGAATAACAAACAATAACACAGGTTCTTGGAAATGTTTTTATGATAAGTATCTAAAACAATTTGGTGGAAACTTCTTATTTGAATGTAATTTATCACTCAAAGACATAAATAAATTATGCCAAACACAACCTTTCCTAAAAGACGTTTGATTTCCTGGTTTAAAATAAAACATATGTACGAAAATAATAATATTACAGTTATTAGACCCATTATTTGGAATAATTCTGACATCAGAATAACAGGAAAACCAGTTATCAATCAGGAATGTTACAATAACGGAATAAAGTATGTTGATCACCTATATGATTTTAGAAATAACAATTTTTACACGTTTGAAAACCTTAAGCAATTGTATAATTTACGCAATAATGATTTTTTAAAATACCACTCTTTGATCGGTAGTATACCTAAAAAGTGCAAAGAAAAACTAAATCAACACATTATTACTGGGCTAAAACCGGAAAACATGCTAGAAAAAATAAAAAGAGTAAAGAAACCAAATAAACTATTATATCAAACACAGATACATTTAAAGAACATAGAACGTAGAAATTCTGAGCGAAAATGGTCTCAATTGTTCAGCGATAACAATCTCAATTGGAAAATAATCTACTGCATGGCATATAAAGCAACGATTGACACTAAACTGAGAAATTATCAATATCATTTTTTAATGAGACTAGTTCCAACAAACAAGTATCTCCATATGTGTAAATTAACTGAATCATCCCTATGTGACTTCTGTAATATGAGCATAGAAAGTATAGAACACCTGTTTTGGGAATGCCCGATCATACAAGACCTATGGACAAGCATTCGTAATTATCTAAGAACTATTGGTATTAACATGTCTTTAAACTTTAAAGACATTTGTTTAGGGTGCGAACATAATAACATTGTTAATTTTCTAATAATCCTGTGCAAATACTTTATCTCAAATATGAAATATAGTAAAATCCTACCAAAGTTCGAATCATTTAAAAAGTACTTGTATCAACGGATCGAAATCGAAAAAGACATTGCTTCATATTCTGGAAAAATAGATAGACACAACTTGAAATGGTCAAAGTTTAACTAAGCAAATCAAATATACATGCATATCAATTAATGTTTTCATAAATACAGTACAAAGATAACTCTAAACAACACAGGACCTGGAACAGCTTACACTACAAATGAACCCCCACACCAATTATCCAACCCCTACAAATCCTTGTTTGACACACTCCTTATCCTATTAACAAATAGAAATGTTAGCAAGCAGAAGCGATCAGCCACTCATTACATCTCTCTCTCTCCTCTCTCTCTCTCTCGCTCTCGCTCTCTCGCTCTCTCGCTCTCTCGCTCTCTCGCTCTCTCGCTTTAACAACTACTCCTTAGTTACCCATTGTTCACTTTTAACTGTTGACAATATTTGTTTGCACTCATTCTTAAGGGACACACTGTACATATAGATATTCGAACTGAAGTAATATGTATACTATTAAAAACCAATAAAAAATGTCGAAATATGTATCAACTAAATGTATATGCAATAAAGAAATAAACGAGGTTACTCGGATAGGGGCCTCAAAAAAAAAAAAAATGACTAATATATATATTATGTCTGTGTCAAATTAATATCTATTTCGAATATAGTAAATCATGATTGATTGATAACATTCATATACTAGCACGGTGCATATATGTGTAGTGTCAGAATAGCACAATCCATTCGATTCACTTCCACAAACTCGTCTCGTTTCTGGTACACATCAATAGCAATGTCATACTGCGCTACGTGTTTTTCCTAGTGTTATCGCATAATTGCAGCAACACATTTAGAATAACAACAGCAACGCCATCATCAATTTATGTTGAATGGGACACTGATTTGTCTGGTGGACTAGTGATATATATATATATTATATACATTCATCACTCATTCTTTATGACTGCACATATTACCATATCGTTACAGAATCACACTATTTCATATTGCAAAGATAACTGACACTATAAGCAAACTGTGCACTTTTGTATTGAGCGCTACATTTTTGTTGCAAATTTTACTACCATGAGTGAAGAAAATAATCATTCACACATTCACCTAATGTATCCAATATTTCGTTTAGCCAATATTTATGTACATGGTCAAGTATAAATATTATGTACATACATGTAGGATTGAGGAGAAAGCAATCTGCTTGTAATGTTACCTCTTTCCTAGGTTAACTTATCCAATATTTCGCACATTTTATTACCAACTTTGCATATAAACGCAATTTACAATAGTATAATGTAAATTTGTTTATAATTTCTACAATGCTTAAAGTGTAGTAACTACAGTTCGCACGGGGTGTCAGTATATATATACGCTCAGCCGGACACCGGCTTTTAGCAAGGATGTCATTTTGCATAACGCGCACTACAGAAGCCTGATGTAACCAATCACAGTCGTCATTGTCACGTGTGTGGCTTCATCCGGGAACGTCGCCATCTTTTTCGTGGATGCAGACTTTTTCTCTCTGCAATCTTCTGGAATTCTGAGTATACCTTGTATCATTAATTATTATTTCCAGTTTTTGCATATATATTGTTCTAAAAGGATAAACATTTTACCTACAAGGCAAGTGCTGGTGTCGGTATATAACAAGACACGTGCATGAACACAACTGATCTGAGGGAAATACGAGGTCATCCACTTATAACACGAAAGTTGTCATGCTACCTAAACTATCTGTGCGACTTGAACACCCTCATCCGTCATCCCATATCAACCAAACCCAAAATAGGAACACAATGGCATAACTAATAAGTGGGTTGTGTGTGATTAGCACTATTAGATTTACGGTAACTATAATTGCAATTATCGTACGACGATACTTTTATAATAACACATGGAATGGATTACTGTCTGGCCTCCCATATAATTATTCTATTGGCCATAACATAATCATCTTTGTCGGTTTTCTAGAATTTATAAAGGACACCAAATAAGTAAATAACGAATTACTTTTGTAAATAATTAATTTGCATATAATATATTACATTATATAAATAACCACTTAATTGGCGGTGTTGCTTTGCTTGTTGTTTCGGAGAGAAGATCGATATATGAGCATCCTTTGATTAGTGTTCCTATAATGCACAGTATTGTAGTTCTTGCATTGCCATATTAGTTTAAACTTTATTTATTTTACAACGATTGCGAAGCAAGTTTTAACAACTTATATTAATCACTCTCGTTGGCTCGGATGAAAGCGTATATGTGGTCATTCGTGTGGGAGGAAACCGGAGTACCCCGAAAAAAAAACCACCTGTCCGATCTGGCGACCACGCTACCATCTCACATACTCCCGGTCCGAGGATCGAACACGGGTTGCATTGGTGAGAAGCGAGCGCGCTAAGCCATCGTGCATGGTGTCACATGGCTCACCTGACTACACCACGCATCCTGACGTACACTCAGGTCACCTGGTATTTTATAATGTTTGGAGCCAATTAATAAGCATACATATAAATAAATAGGTTCTTATTGTTATTTAATGCATTTTATCCGAAATGATCATATAGAAATCATGCTTAACGATATGTAATAAAACAAAAACCAATAAGATGATATGAATATTTATATTAGGTGGTTATTAGATTGCTCCAAATGACGTAAAACATCAGGCGACCAATTAGGAATTGTGTTGAGTGTATGTTCGATATTCCTATATATATATATACCTAAGTACTAAACCTTAAGTAATACAACTATATATGTGTTGTAGTCAGATGAACCATGTGACAATGCTATCGACTTTGCTGATATGAGCAATATGCAATGAGTAATCATGACCAACTGATGACCCAATTCGTTCTTGAATTAGCATTTCAAATACATAAGTTATTTTATCAGGTATATGTAGACAGATATGTCATTACTATATACAACTATTTTAGACATCCTTCGTAGCTATGTCCCAAACCAGAAATCCCATAGGCATAGAAATCCCGGTTCGTTTCAGAATATTATGATCAGGATTGCATTGCACTTGATATTCCAGTTTAGAGACACAACACTTGGTCACATCGATCAACAACATAGTGGGCATAATAATGGTAATTAGATAGTCTGTGGACAGCCGGGAATGCTACCAACTATTTAGAAAGTATTCAGCTAAATTGGAATATATATAGCATGAGGAATGCCAGAAACTAAGCTCACTATCTAGACAGTGTATATACTAATGCAAACTAGATAGTTTGAATGTATCTGGAAATCGTACTCACTAAATTAATGTAGAAAGCGAACGGAATAATTTGAAGGCAGCTAGGAAATAAACCCACTGACTGTGCGATGAGCTGGGAATCAGTAAGTAATCGGTTAAGCGGCGTTTCGATTGAGTGAAAGCTGTATTGTTACCTACGGCCTTTGCATACACGGACGGGAACGCAGACGAAAAACAATGATAGACATTTCAAGACTTCTTTTAATATTATTCCATTTATTGACAGAATGGATTTACGAATTTCCCATTTATATAGAATCTTTAGCGGATTTATGTCTTAGTTGTTAAATCGGGTAACGGATATTTTGGAAGCTGTCGAATGAGTGTTGTCCTCCTATATATAGACGTTGGGGGCGTATGAATTCCGTTTCACCATGTAGGTGTGTCCCTATTAACCAATCATAACGGTATATAAATCCGTTCACCAATCGGCGCGCTCCATTACAACAACAGTTCAGCGATTAGTTCCACGAACGTGCGCCGTTCAAAATGTAGATCCGTTTACTCTCCAAATCATCAAAGGAGCTGCCATCAGAACGTAATAGATTACTGAACAGATAGAATGATCAACACTAGGTATTGTGAAATACCTTCCGCGAAATACCAATGCGCTAATACAAGCCAGTTTCTGTGATTAGGGTATGTAAGCACCTGTCCAGATTCAGATGACAAATATTGGATACGATGTTCGTCTCTCGGTAAATGTACGATCCAGAAGCACGGGAGGATGTCTAAGGATACACTAATGAAGCGATATTATTTGGTCATATATTGTTAGTTCGTATTTCATATTTGATTTAACAGTTTCCACAGTAAAGCTCACACAATCGTATTTTCATTAGTATTCGCGCAGTCCTCACCTTAAACTATCTACAAAAACACCTCGCTCAAACTAATGAACCTTTTCAGATCTCTGTTAAGAACACCATACTTTATAATTATAATTATCTTGTTTTTGTAGAATCTTCTAAACACTGACACTGAATCAACAACAACCCAACTACGGAATTTATTGAGATCTCTGTTTTTCTGTAAGGTAAACACTATAATAATGGAGAAATCAAAGCTACTGCTTATGTGTTCCATAGCCGAGGCGAATCAGTTATATAAATGGATTGCATTATAGCACCGTTAATCTCCCCTAATATGAATAATGCAACAAGTTGCATGAATATTGCATCTTATATTGCTGAGAAATAACAACGAATAGATCACGGCGATCATTTCACTAAGCTGATTTAGGTACATTGACTTAATAATGTATGTTGACTTCAGAATTATATAATCATATTATTCTACTATATTATAGTATAGGTGGGACATACTATAGGTTGTCGTAAGTGGCTTTACATAAATCATATAATTCATATAGTCCTCTAGGCCGATTACGAGTACCCACGCATTTAAGCAATTGGGTAATTGAGTTTACACAATTGGGTGCTTCTAATAATGTTTCATCATATGAGTCGGGAGTATATCATGATACAGTGGGCATTCATTTAAAAAGTGAAATTCCTCTTCTAATACATTACATAACTGGCAATTCCGATCATTTAGTGGTATTATCTGTGGTTTGTGCCATCTGCCAGATTGAACTTGTACATTATAGGCTGACACTCTTAATCTTGTATAATTATGTTATTCCAAAATTAATGTATTAATATTAATTCTAATAATGGGATAAACTGTCTCAAATATTCCTAGAAAGTTATTTTATTGTATCACCAACATATTGAACTAACAATATGTGGTAAAATCGTAATGATTCTAACGCAGTTTTTATGTGTGTTTGCCAAATTGAATGATATCTTATTTGAATAAAGTTGTAGATCATGTAGCATCATAGTGTATGCACACTTAACATAATTTCCTATCGTCACTTTCCAAATATCTAAACCAATCATGCATACTATAAAGCAGGCGCATATTTAAGTACATAATTATGCACTTCCCAGTTCTAAATATATACAAACAGTAGCGTTTATATAGTATTACGTTCACCAAGTAGATGGTTACAATAGTGTAGGTTTGTATTCTCACTATTTTCTGTAACACCCCACAGATCGCATCCATAATTTAGTACTGATACAATAAGCTTATCAAGCTATTCTAGAGGATTACTAACACTTATACCAGTAAATAAATAAGACTTTAATCTACATAATGCGTTCAAATATTGACCAGATAAGGCGCCATGTGTAGCTGCAAAAGAGTAAGCAGTTGTAAACGTGTCCATGTTTATGTAAATGTACTAACAAGTTCAACAATATCACCATTTGGTAAGCCTGCTTCAGTTTCTGAGAATATAATGATGTCGTCAGCACACATTAACAGCAACAGTTTCATCTTACCTAAATCTACACCATCAAATCCTTTAAGAATAAAATAGTCTTCTGTATCATTTAGATACATCAACACTAGGAAATGCGATAGAAAAACTCAACTTACACTGTCGAACCTCTACGAAACTTGTAAATGGCTTCATAAGATTAACTCTAGCATTACTATCTTACCTGTAACACCTACATTTGACAATATATACCACACATCCAACTCACAAGAATGTCAAAAGCCTTAGTAAAATCTATGAAAACCACATACAGTGTTTTGATTTTTATTCAACATTGATTTATTAAACCTTGTAGCATAACACTATGGTCAACTGGCTCATATATTCCCAAAATCCTGCCTAAGCTTCAATAATTAAATTATATATATCAAATGCATAGTATATATTAATCACTGGGCATGAATATTCCAATGTCATATAAATACATACTATTCGTCAAAGCAAAACGTTTGTGTTTGCGATGGTGTTTTATTTATGTTGTTCTCACTGCTCTATCAATATAATATAATGTTGTTAAACTTCTAATTCAATTTAGACAGTAACCACTTTACACATTTCTATACATAAAATATCGTTTAAAACCTAAATATGATTTCATCCAATATCCACGTAACCTTATTCTTTGTTATCAGCAGATAAACCTAAGCACTGCTATATATGCATCACTATTAACGATCTAGATCTTCATAACAGTAGACATTTCTCTTTTGGTTTCTTCTTCTTTCTTGGACACAGAGCCGCTCGTATAGCTTCATCAAACACGGCCTTCAGGCCTTTCGATGTTAAAGCTGAACATTCTAAATACTTAGCTCCTTTGATCTCTTTAGTTAGTGCCAAACCCTGCAATGTAATGGTTTTAATTATCACTAGTGGTAGGACGTACATGCTTGCCATTACTAAAATAATAGACGTGTCTTACATGTGTCATTCATCGTGTGAATTATATATGATTATCACACATGTATAATAGGGAGAAGTGCATTTGTAATGTACATAGTATTATACTGTATCATTTTCTCATATTTCGCTTATAAATACAGTCAGTCTAGAGATACATATTGTTAATAAAATGATCATATATATATATTCACATAACCAAACATTTATATATAGTTGGGACTAACGACAAAGCTCCGTGTGTGCGTATAATCAGGACAGTCCATCCTATGTCCAGCCGAGTTAAAAAGGTATTAACAAATGAGTGATGTATGCTAATTATGTAAAGTAATATTACTATGACACAACGTAAATTGCAACACGATTTGCAAAGAAGTACGAAGTTAATGTACTGACAAAACAGTTAATAATCGGCGGTTTTCCATTGAAATTCATTATCGTTATTGTATAATTACTGTCGGCGATGAGTGCTACGTCTACGTGTCAAGTATTGCATGTTTCGTATACATGGATTGATGATATGGTATGCATCATTGTCGAGCTTCCCGTCTCCTATTCATACCCATTCCACTTACGATCTTGCTAATACAGTTTCCTGTCTACGAATTGATCGGTAATTCAAATATAGTTCAACAAATGGAATATTGTTCAATTAACCGCAATTTATTAAATTGTGTATTAGTCCAAAGAGTTTGCGATATTAATGCTGACAGGTATAGCTTGTCTAGCAACGGCGTATGGAATCTGTCAAGGAGCATATTCCAGATTAAATTATTGATTTACATCGCTGAACATATACAGCATGATAATTAACAGAGATCAAATTTAACTTAATTCAGATATGAACGCAAGCGGGATAGTACTTGATTTCAAATTAAAACGAAAATGCAAACACGTCAATGGGAGGTATATCTGATGCAAAAGTTGCATGTGCATTGTCAAAGTAAGCTCTAAATCAGGACTTGCTTTCTCGTTGTGGAAAGCAGGATGATGTATAGCCATTAGCGTCGCTTCGTAGGAAGCATTGCTACTGGGATGAAAACGGTTATAATTATATTATAGGCTTATGGGGTTTGATTTAAGATTACACGCGTGTTCACAGGCAGTTTGTCACATCGGATATAAGGATACTGTTCATTTGCTTCGACATACACACTAGATACTGGTGGTATTATGAAAGCTCCGAGTACATGGCGTAAGCCTTGTTTATGTATTGCGTCAAGTAATTTAATATATGGTGGTCTGTCTGATCCATTCATTATCGATTCATTGTAGAGCTTGAATCGTATACGTGCTCAATTCAGTTGGGGGAGGACATATCGACCAGCTTCACAGTTCCAGTATAAATTTACATCCTAAGATTCTGAGTGTATCATTGCACTATCCTCCAAAAGTCTAAAATGACTAATATCTTCAGGAGGCGTCGCTCAGATGGGCAATCAATAGCGACGATAAATAAAGTTAACGTAAAATAATTCATGGCATAGCTACCACTGAGAAAATGGTTCCATCACTGTATGCGTAATAGTGGTTGTCAGTAAATGTGTAAATATACAACATAGTTCCGAACATAAATTATACTGTACAAAATGGGACACGGCGTTGTTAAGCTATGACCAATGTATTAGTTTCCATAAAGCATACATTATCATATAATGCAACGAGAACAATACCAGACTGAATTAGTTGATTGGAGTTCTTTCAACTTATAGTAATCACTCTCGAGACCTCATTCATGTTGGACTCCATTGGCATGAAGGAGAGTTAAGAGGCAATGTGGAATTTAAATGCCTTGCCTAAGGGCACAATCGTAACGGCTCCAGCGGGGCTCAAACACCGGACATTTCGCACAAGAAGCATATAATTTAAGAACGCTAATAACAATAGAGATGTTTGTAATTTGAAATGTGATATACCCTTGCTGATTGCTTTGTATTTAGGTGTATTGTAGCACCGGCAGCTTAGGCCATATGGCGACTATCCATATGTGCTTAGTGGAGGACGCTGCGACTATCACATGGCTAGGTATTCTTATTTATTACCACCCATACGAATGTCCACGTGCACGCGTTCATCCGCGCTAACGGGAGTGATTAATATACGTTGTTAAAACTGGCTTCGCTGTAAAACAAATATAAAGCTTAAATTTAAATAGTGCATGTGTCGGAGATTTCAATGGTGATGGGATTATTCAGTAACAATGGACTACTATCAAATATGCTTTGTTCTTATGAATAAACTAACATCTACTTGCATACCTGCGAGTATGTCAACGGTGAAAGCGTTTGCTGCAGCATGTGTTCCACTGTTTTCTTATTATCCCTCAAGTCGAGCTTTGTACCAACAATAATAATTGGCGTGTCTGGACAGTGATGATTCACTTCCGGATACCACTGAAACATGTCATTGTGTTTGGTAGCATTGCATCAGTAAGATATATTATTATAAAAAATTATTAAAATGCATACCAGTTGAATTATCAATGTGAATATTCACTTGTTAACTACGACTTACTGCTCTTGCAACCATGCATTCGCATACTGCTAAGGCCTCTCTCAGCGTCAACTGAGCAAAATGCTTTAGATTGGCTGATGGTTGATATAAATAAGACACTCAGGCAGCAACATGCGATATCTATAAGTGCATGTTAATGGTAGTTATATAGAAACCACACTTGATTCCTCACAACGTGTTTGTAGTTATAGCAATGTTACCGGTACAGGCAACATCGTAGAACATATATTTATAGATAACCGTAATGTTAATGATCGGATATATATGTCATTGTGAGCGTCCCAGTAACATAGACATTGGATACTATTGAATTATTAATGATCCGATATGGATGTCCTTGGTCAAATCACAATAACAAAAGCACTGACTAGCGTTAATGATCCAATGTGTATGCACTTGATCGAATCCCAGTAACATAGACACTGATATTGTTAATGGTCCGATATGCATGTACGTTATCTAGTCCCAATAGCATAAACACTGATATTGTTAATGATCCAATATGTATGTACGTTATATATGCATTGACTACTATTACATTATTAATGTGCATGTAGTATATTGATTGTAATACAGATAAAGAATCTGAAAATATCATAAATGTTCAACTACGTGACTCATCAGCAATGTTCAAGGCTAAGTCAATAGCCTCTACTTCTGCTGCAAATACAGCGGCGTGATAAGGGTAGCCGCAATTTATAATTATGCAAGTCACTGACGGAAGCACATACAACTTTACTGCCGTCTTTAGACCCACCTGTGTATACAATAAATGTGAATAAATTGCTCTGATTTCATTTAATTTTGATTTAAAGATGATCGGGTTATCATTGAGATTTAAAATAACATTAGATTTAAACAGGTCAGATATCTGATATAAACGTTTCATTTACATCGTCAATGTTAAATTCAATGTTATGAATAACTTCCTCTGTTCGATTATAGATGCTTTGTTCTGTTATTAATATACCTTATTTCTTACGTTGGCAAAACTTCCGGGGCTTATCAGGGAAAAGCAAATAACGAACACATCCTGAAATAGGAACCATATTTAATTATAACTGTGACAACGTAGTCGCAAACATATTGTTTTCTTTGTTCGTGTATTTGTTTGCTTGCCCCAGGGTGTCCATTCGTAGCATAGTTAAACTTAATTATGTACACGATATACATGGATTATGATCTATTACTTTGTCAGTTTGTATGTTTGTTCGAGTTACGCCTGCATCATCGCCAGTTTGGGCTATATCGCCCTGGACTCGTAATCCAGGGATCGCAGGTTCGATCCACCGTCTGACCCTAATACAATTAACAGTCTTTCTTTCAGATGGGAGGTCAACCGATGTCTCGTATCGATGCTTTACACCGTGCAAGTAAACGAATCAGAGGAAACTCTGGAATGGGTCTCTGTCTGTATCATTGCACTATCCTCCAAAATCTAAAATGACTAATCTCTTTAGGAGGCGTCGCTCATATGGGCAACATGTAGCGACGATAAATAAACGTAAAACACACCCACTATGTATCGCCGGTGCACAGTTTACATAACAACACCTTTCCTGGGCCCGCTTCAGTGGTAAGCACGTTCTTGGTGCACCAGCATCCGTAATATAAGAAACTGCTAACTGTTTGCTACTTTGTCAGAACAAACTACAGCTGATATAATGTCGCTCGGTTGGAATGTACTTGATCTGGTACATGCATATTACCGAGTGAGGATAGGACAGGGGCCGGAGTCTGTCATACTCTTCCTGCCCGGCAGTATCCCATAGTCCCAAACTGATAGGCTTCCCGTCAACCATCACGTTTGCCGAGTAGTTGTCAAAACTGAAAAGAGATGGCGATAGGAAATAAGCGAAAGAAAGCTATTGTAATGATTGAAATACATGTATACTAGTAAGTCTACAATTAACATTCAATACACGTCAATACATCATAAGTATACTGACACCATAACAAATGTGCACTTTTATATTGAGCATTACTTTTTCGCTACACATTTTAGAATGATGGATTTTACTATCATGAGTGAAGAAAATAATCGTTCACACTTTGCACTAATTTACCTAATTTTGATACAAAATGTGCCTATATTTGTTTCTAAAATTATATAAATTTTACATCTAATGCAAGGCACCGTTTCATTTTGGTGTCAGTATATTTGGTATGTGACAGACATACCATTGATATGCAACTTAGGCTTCATGTTAATTCAAGAGGATCATAGTATTGCAAACACAGCTGAACATACACGTAGTTTAAAGCAGCATTACATCATAATAAAGGATGTTTTGGGTAAAATATAAATACTAATGTGTGTGTGTTTACAAAAATTGCAGAGTTGCTCAGAAACGATAAAATTCCAATACATTTAAACCGTCGTATACGCGAATTTGTTTATCAACACACGAAATGTAAACACGCACAGAGCGCATGCGTGAAACAACAGAGGATGTAGAAAACAACGTATATATTTTGAACATGAAAGACTATCTAGCTATCTTCCTCTAATGTCGAACCACTCGCGGGGATGTAGACATGCCCCTAAAAAACTTAGCTAACAGAAGTATGAATCAACATATCAAGTAATTTAATTAAAAAAGACAACGTGGGACAAATGAGGACGATGCATTCCGAATGTAAACAAGTGCGGACGATGCGTTCCGGTTGTAAACAGGTGCGTGACCGATCGACTCGGAAAGTCCTACTTTCAGTTTCGAGATTGTGTTATCGCAAAAAATACACTGTTTATCAAATGAACATAAGCATACAAAGTATAATGTTAGAATGTGTAGCAGCATTGCTACACGTACGTAGAAGTTGAATTTTTCAAATAGCTTTTATTTCATACGATGTAATGCTGCTTTAAGCTATGTCGCCATATTGCTTTTCAATTATAATGTTCACGCTGTTGATATGCTATTTCCTTCAGACCGATTGCTGAGTGTGTCTCTTCAGTCAAGCCAATAGCACGGGGATTACCAGGACTCGCCGAGTGGCGGTGCACAACATACACCACCGAGTGGCTTACAACAGGACTCACCAATTGGCGGTTCACAACTGGACTCTCAGAGTTTAGCAAAACTAACCGAGTGGTGGCATACAACAGGACTCACCGACTGACGGTGCATTACATGTGTATTACTGCCTAAGCTAAGCAGAACATTATATCGTATGAGCTGTTAAATATTGCTAAATATTTTATATTTCTCCGTTTGGTATTACAAGTGTAGTGGCCGTGGAATGTTTAACCTTGAGGAGAAGCAATCACGCGCATGAGGCATATACGCGTGCAACGGTTCACACTACCCGATTTGCTGCATGAACTCCTCTTGTGAACAATCTATAGCGTGAAACGGAAGACTGTATATACACTAGACACTATATACACGTCCGTCGCTTTGTACACGAGTGTGTGCGTACTACGTTTATTTATCGTCGCTACCGGTTGCCCATATGAGCGACGCCTCCTGAAGAGATTAGTCATTTTAAATTGTTGGAGGATAGTGCAATTATACAGACAGATACCCATTCCAAAATCTACGCTGGTTCTTTTACGCGCACGAGACCGGTTTAAAGTCCCATCTGAAAGACCGTTAATTTTATTAGGGTCAGACGGGGGATCGAACCTGCTATCCCTGGATTACCTGTTCAACGTGTTAACCACTTAACTACAGATCCGTCTGTTTTGTACAAGACATACAGCAATATCGCTTTAACAGTTTTAAAATAAATTCCAAATTGTGACAAGTGTGAACTAGAGGCAATCAAGATATTCGTTTCTATTCAACATCAAAGCACCCACGGTGCTGTATGAGGTAGATTTGTTGCATAGTAAGAAATAACTTGAAATCAAATAATCGGGTTGCTAAAATAACTTTAACGTAGTTTACAAAATGGCGGACCTAGATACACGTCATATTACCTTTTTAAGCCAATCACTAGCAAGAACACGCAACCTCGTATACTACTGATGTATTTCAGCGATACTATACCGCATTTCGTCGCTGGAGTAATGTATATGTTTATACTGGGACGATGTTACATGATACATGCTACAATGACACCCATGCATGTTTATAACTGACATGATCCATGGATTTAGTGTTTATTAAATTATGATTGATTTTGGGTTGAATTCCGCAACGACATCGAGGGTCATATACTATCCACCTGATGTTGGTGAGGGAAGCCTCATGATGGTACTCAAATCAGTATATCAGACAAGAGCGGGTAGCCAGGTAAAACCAACAACCATTCTCAAGCCAGATTGACATATTCCCATGAAAGACATTGACACTACAGTGGAATTCGAACTTACTCCTCTGACGGACAACTGAATTGAAGACAACGACCTTAGCCACTGTGTCACGGAGTGTCCCTCCACTCACCCCCCCCCCCACCCCAATGCACGAAGATGGTTTCGAATGCGCGGTATTGAAACTGATGTATGTGTACTGGTGGAGTTATTGCCCATTTAATCGTAATTTCATTTACCGTGACTAGTCTATGGTATGAATGGGTCTTAGATTATGCTGACTCTCGGCCGTCAAACGAATATCAACATATTAATTAGACTAATTGCGCTCAGCAGATGACCTAGTGGACGTGTGTTGCATTAAAGCATAGGACAGTCCAGATACCAGAGTGATGCACAATGTCATGTTAATACATATTCATAAAGGAAAGTGCAGCCTCACTATTTCTGCAATAGCGTGGGTTCAAGGATGCAAATTTCCCCTTTTTACTACTGACAAATTGACACCTAAGATATTACCAGAATCACGATGTAGCTAATGGTGTGTGTGTGTGTGTGTGTGGTGTGTGTGTGTGTGTGTGTGTGTGTGTGTGTGTGTGTGTGTGTGTGTGTGTGTGTGTGTGTGTGTGTGTGTGTGTGTGTGTGTGTGTGTGTGTGTGTGTGTGTGTGTGTGTGTGTGTGTGTGTGTGTGTGTGTGTGTGTGTGTGTGTGTGTGTGTGTGTGTGTGTGTGTGTGTGTGTGTGTGTGTGTGTGTGTGTGTGTGTGTGTGTGTGTGTGTGTGTGTGTGTGTGTGTGTGTGTGTGTGTGTGTGGTGTGTGTGTGTGTGTGTGTGTGTGTGTGGTGTGTGTGTGTGTGTGGTGTGTGTGTGTGTGTGTGTGTGTGTGTGTGTGTGTGTGTGTGGTGTGTGTGTGTGTGTGTGTGTGTGTGTGTGTGTGTGTGTGTGTGTGTGTGTGTGTGTGTGTGTGTGTGTGTGTGTGTGTGTGTGTGTGTGTGTGTGTGTGTGTGTGTGTGTGTGTGTGTGTGTGTGTGTGTGTGTGTGTGTGTGTGTGTGTGTGTGTGTGTGTGTGTGTGTGTGTGTGTGTGTGTGTGTGTGTGTGTGTGTGTGTGTGTGTGTGTGTGTGTGTGTGTGTGTGTGTGTGTGTGTGTGTGTGTGTGTGTGTGTGTGTGTGTGTGTGTGTGTGTGTGTGTGTGTGTGTGTGTGTGTGTGTGTGTGTGTGTGTGTGTGTGTGTGTGTGTGTGTGTGTGTGTGTGTGTGTGTGTGTGTGTGTGTGTGTGTGTGGTGTGTGTGTGTGTGTGTGTGTGTGTGTGTGTGTGGTGTGTGTGTGTGTGTGTGTGTGTGTGTGTGTGTGTGTGTGTGTGTGTGTGTGTGTGTGTGTGTGTGTGTGTGTGTGTGTGTGTGTGTGTGTGTGTGTGTGTGTGTGTGTGTGTGTGTGTGTGTGTGTGTGTGTGTGTGTGTGTGTGTGTGTGTGTGTGTGTGTGTGTGTGTGTGTGTGTGTGTGTGTGTGTGTGTGTGTGTGTGTGTGTGTGTGTGTGTGTGTGTGTGTGTGTGTGTGTGTGTGTGTGTGTGTGTGTGTGTGTGTGTGTGTGTGTGTGTGTGTGTGTGTGTGTGTGTGTGTGTGTGTGTGTGTGTGTGTGTGTGTGTGTGTGTGTGTGTGTGTGTGTGTGTGTGTGTGTGTGTGTGTGTGTGTGTGTGTGTGTGTGTGTGTGTGTGTGTGTGTGTGTGTGTGTGTGTGTGTGTGTGTGTGTGTGTGTGTGTGTGTGTGTGTGTGTGTGTGTGTGTGTGTGTGTGTGTGTGTGTGTGTGTGTGTGTGTGTGTGTGTGTGTGTGTGTGTGTGTGTGTGTGTGTGTGTGTGTGTGTGTGTGTGTGTGTGTGTGTGTGTGTGTGTGTGTGTGTGTGCGTGTGTGTGCGTGTGTGTGCGTGTCAAGGACTGTGGTCCTATTTAGTAACACTCATCGAATAGCAGATTTGACATACATAAATAAACAAGAAGCAAACGTCCAATTCTGTATCGTCAGTTAAACATATTTGATTCAATTCAGATGATTATAAACATTGAAACACCTAATCCAATATTTGAATTAGGATTGGCAGTACCGTAGCCAGAGGCATATTTCAACCAATGCCATCAAGGGGGTCCGGGTGCATGTTCTCCCTTACAAGTGTTTTATATTTTAGACGTCTAATTATGTACTGACTCACCAGCTCTCTAATCTAGCAGTCAACATTTTATACAGCAACGGGATATTGTTTGCATTTTATTTATTTAATGTTTTCATTTAATTTGTTTTGCTTTCAAATTGGATATTTTAACCTCGGCAGCTACCTCGGTGTGCCTCAGTGGGGCTACGGGCTTGACTGGAAAAACAAGTAAAACGAATGCATATATCTATGAATTATTTTCCATGATGGAGTTTGCTCACTATATAGTTGCGCAGTATGTAACTATGCATGGGGTGAGCAGTTGTTTTTAATAGAGTTTTATAGATGTGTGGCTTTGTTGCCAGCTTAACGAAGTAGGACTACTCGTGTTGTTGTGTCCTGGAAGTTATAAATGTGAACTGTTTATGCAAACTAAGGGGGGACAACCTTGATGTGCGTTATTTTGATATTTTGTTAATCTTTTGTTTATAATTATAGTATTGGTATTATCCATAAATCACAATATACCGTGGCATTCAGATTAATGATTCATTGTATATAAGTACAGTCTACATCAGTTAGGTCGAATTCCATAGGACCGAACACAATACTTCGACATAACCGAAGATTCGATATAAACAGAGCTAGTTATATGTAAAATGATAGTGTCTGAAACGGGACTTTGATCAGACTTCGAGATAACCGGATAATTCGACATAATCGACGTTGACATATCGGATATAGACTGTACTTGATCTACCAATGACAACCACTATTTACATCTGACATACATGCCATATTGCTAATATAATTGATAATCATAAAAAAGCGAATGTCATATATACTTATATTCATACCTGTGTTTCTTCATAATAAGCATGATATGTATTAGGCATACACATGTATTTGTTAGAAAATAGAACGTCGGTATTAACCACATTCTAATAAATATCACTGAACTAGGTCAGCATACTTCACACAATGCACACCTAATACTTGTTAGTAAATAGTACAGCATAGGAAGTGTTATATAGGTTATGCAATCAATTACTTAGTAAGTGTTATATATGTTATGCAATCAATTACTTAGTAAGTGGTATATAGGTTATACAATCAATTATTTAGCAATTGTTATATAGGTTATGTAATCAATTATTTAACAAGTGTTATATAGATTATACAATCAATTACTTAACAAGTGTTATATAGGTTATTCCATAAATTAATTAGGAAGTGATATATATGTTTATACTTACACTGTCGGGATGTACTCTCCTGGAAAGGCGTTCATTGTGTAACTGATTAGTAAACATGTCTTTCCTACAGCTCTACAATAGAGAATACAAGTAACGTACACTATAACAGTGCTATCATACCAAATGTAGACTAACATTGATTAGAATAAGCATCCATGGTTGATATACTATGGGGCACTTATTGCTGTAATGGTTAAATGGTCAGTAAGCGTTCTGACAAAACCGGCATTTTCCTAATAACTACAATTTGGCAAAATGGTCGTCTATTTATTCATACGATGATTATACGTGAATATGAATATTCATTTTGCAGCGTATATCTTATTTCCTATGCAAGTTTTACTGGTCATTGTTTACATGTTTCATTATGCTATTTTATGTTTTAATTTGTTGAGGGCCTCATGGCAGATTGACGTAATTGCTCAAATGATTTATCTCGTTAAATAAAGTCGGTATTATTATTATATATACCATTTCTACCGATGGATACAGGCCATCCGCGGATTTCCTTTACACATTGATAAAAGTATGCCATTATGGTTGACTACATGTATATAGGTTAAGTATGTCCATGCACAGTTTGCTTTTATTCTGATATTTGAAAATGCCATAGGAGGCACGGATATTCAAACATGGACACTTTCTTGAATTATTAGTGTTATATTTACCATTTCTACCGATGGATACAGGTCATCCGTGAAGGTCCTTTACACATTGATAAACGTATGCTATTATGGTTGAATACATGTATATAATTAAGTATGTCCATAATCAGTTTGCTTTTAATGTGACATTTAAAAATCCACAGTTATGGCTATATACATGCACTTGCCATAGGAGGCCCAGATATTCAAGCATGGACTCTTTCGTGGACTCTTCATACAACCAATCAAGACATGTAAATCGGACACTCTATTCTGGATAAGTTTATAGTCTTCATTCTGTACTTGAAATATTTTGAAGAAATGCTAAACAAAACAAGAAACAGAAAAACGTTACTTACCCGTCTCCTACAACAACACATTTAATTGTCTGCATTTTTTAATTACGTAATGATGTTCCCTATATGCATTATTCACTTTATTCATACATGGATACTCTTCAATGTGTCATGTACTAGTATTACATTACCACGTTCATTTAACTTAGTTATCGTTTTACACATATATAGGTCATGACAACCATTGGATTTCATTAAGCCTCGCCACACGAAACTGAGTATATCATCCCATACTTTCTGATGCATATATTCGCTTTGAGTTTCAAATGATATCTAAATGATATCTAATTGATATCTAAATGATTAGTTTTTTCTTCGGTTTAATATACTCATGTTAGCTGCGAGAACTGTGGGTTTTATGTTCATCTCGGGCTTTGAAACTAAATAAATCACGCACAGATATTTAATTTAATCATTTACCTAATATTGCTCGATTCCTTTTACATATACATGTGAATATAAAACATGACAAATTAGAAAAGGGCAAGCGGGTCGGGCCACACATTCTAGTAACATTAGTTACGGCCCTTCTCGCGTCTATTGCTACACATAATAGTAACATTAGTTACGGCTCTTCCCGCGTCTATTGCCACACATTCTAGTAACATTAGTTACGGCTCTTCCCGCGTCTATTGCCACACATTCTAGTAACATTAGTTACGGCCCTTCCCGCGTCTATTGCCACACATTCTAGTAACATTAGTTACGGCCCTTCCCGCGTCTATTGCCACACATTCTAGTAACATTAGTTACGGCCCTTCCCGCGTCTATTGCCACCCATGCCCTGTGTATTTACATCCCTCCGATGACAATAAACACCACATGTTCTGCAGAACCTTGAATGCCCTGTATTTATTCACTGAAATCATAAATATATATTTCAAGTGTTATACTGTTATCACGTATCACCCAGACGGGTTAATTCTGTAAATACTAATGCTATATCGACATAAAATGTTTGCCTTAATAATGCAACTATGAACTAATGATTTGTGTGGAAATTATTTAAAATAGCATTTACCCGCTGTGTTGTATGTTGTACTGCAGGCCAATGTGACCCTGAACGCAGAGCAAACATATTTGTATACTTGTTGTTGTTGTTGGTCATGAAAATGACCGTTTTTAAGTAATAGTATTCGCCTTCTCCTCAACACATTGAGGGTAGTAGCTTGGTGTTTTGTCCTGGACTTCTTGTA
Source organism: Archivesica marissinica (assembly GCA_014843695.1). Lineage (NCBI taxonomy): Eukaryota > Metazoa > Mollusca > Bivalvia > Venerida > Vesicomyidae > Archivesica > Archivesica marissinica. The sequence continues at coordinate 83,122,730 of CM026390.1, read as the reverse complement.
AAGCTGTAGCCACTGCGCGTATATAGTGTCGCTGACTAGTGATTAATAATCTTAATGGCGTTAACAGACGATGCTTCCATGGTTCGATACTAGTCCCGCTGATTAGCGCAGTGGTTAGCGCGCTCGCTTCTCACCAATGCGACCCGGGTTCGATTCTCGGACAGGGAAGTATGTGAGCTGGTATGATTGTCGCCAGATCGGAAAGGTGGGTTTTCTCCGGGTACTCCGGTTTACTCCCCACATGAATGACCACATATACGCATTCATCCGAGCCAACGAGAGTGATTAATATAAGTTGTTAAAACTTGCTTCGCAATCATTGTAAAACAAATAAAGTATATATAGTCCCGCTGTACAAATGGGGATTAGTAGCATATATTTCGCGAAGACTGTCACAGTATCCGTTTGTCTTGACTCAGGAGTATAATAGAATGCAGGTTGTACATTACGTTATATCGTCAAAGATAGCTTCATGCTTGGGATAGCTGGCATTGAGTATATTGAATTGACCATTTCAAGAAATGTCAGGGCCGAACCTAATAGTTTGACAGGTTTGCCAAATGTAAGCAGGGTCAAACATTGTTCTTATCACTATAAACGATAATGCTTGACACTCGTTATGCCTTGATGATTGTCCAAGGGTGTGTATATTTATTCAATCGCAAGTACATGTTTACAATTATGACGTAGCAATTTGTCTTTTACATTGGCATACTGCATAATTAGATCAGTGTATTAACATTATTAGATTTCTGACAAACATTCCGTCAATCCATATATATTCTGAAGATTTATCAGACTTCGAATTAGAGATCTCCAAGTCACCCACTATGTAGGATCTCAATCAACTTGTTGTCACTTTACAATGCATGACGCTAGCATCTATGTGTAGTATCATGGAACTTGAAACTCAATTAAATGATGAGGTCGCACACGTCCTCAAGTTTGACGTAGTCATGTAATGTATACTAGAGGACATAGAAAACGCACACCTACATTATATACTAGAGGACATAGAAACCGCACACCTACATTATATACTAGCGGACATAGAAAACGCACATCTACATTATATACTAGAGGACATAGAAAACGCACACCTATATTATATACTAGAGGACATAGAAAACGCACACCTACATTATATACTAGATGACATAGAAAACGCACACCTACATTATATGATTAGTGTTACATGATCAAGAAATACGAAGGATTCCATCCAAGATATATCACATCTTTATTACAAAACACAAACTGAATAACTAAAAATATTCCAAAAAATTTAAAACTATGTATTTATATAGTTATTGTTTTTCATGTAAAAACATACTTATCCGAAGTGTACGTTTTCTATGTCCTCTAGTATACATGAAGTGTACGTTTTCTATGTCCTCTAGTATATAATACAGCACAACAAAATGTATAACCTATACGTACTATTGTGCTTGCCAACAGAGGCAACCCAATTGAGGATGTTAACAAACATGGATGCAGAACAAACCATAGCATTTTCGGTATCATGGGAATAGACTAGTGCTTCAGAAAGACACTAATACCAGACACGTGATATTTATATTCTACAACTTGACGGCAATGTAATGCGTTTATGTCGTCATGAAGCGAATTCCTTACGGAATATAGGGGTATTGAAATGAAACCCGTATCCCGAGGCATTTGCGTACCACCCACGCACAAACTGAGATAGAAGGCACATATGTCCAATGGTCATGGGTTACTTCGAGCCCCGCTCAGACCGTGTCTCTTTATATGAAATGGTTGACAGTTTCCTACGGGGTATGTGCACCAAGTACTGGTTAACCGCTGGAGCCTACCCAGAACAGGTGTTGTTAGGTAAAGTGCCACTCGCTCAAATGTGAAACAGGTAGCGACGTTAACGAAGCTTAAAATAAAACTGTCCAATGGCCGGAGAAAATATACATGTAATACTATGCACTTGATAAGGTATTTAGATTTATGCATATATTAGCATGCTCTGTTATGACACAGACTCTACATACCATATTTACAAAGGAAATAGAAATGGGTCGAGCCACACGTTATTATAACATTAGAGACTGTTCCTCTCAAATAATATAAAAGGAGAGGACAACTATAAGCTTAATTATTAATTATATAGTAAATAATACATTATAGAAAATAAATCTGTTTAAACCAAATAGTATTCAGAAAACAAACCATTACAGTTATACACAATATAAATGTATAGATCACCGCGATGGGTTTGGTATTAGGGGGTGGGAAAAATAATAAGGGACACTAGAAAGGTTATTCGTTGACTCGTCGTTATTGAGACATGACTTGACTGAGCAAGATATTGCAGAAAAGCATACGTATGATAACTAATGACGAGAATCTGTACAGTACTGAATTAGTTAGCTCAGAACTAATATAGAAAACGACATGACGAAGTGAATTTGTGCAATGACACAAACATACCCACATGCATTTCGCATTAGTAGTCACTATTTATAATAGAACGTCATCCGGTGCACAAAATACATGCGGTATATTGTAGTTACCACATCAGAAATATGAACTGAATGTTCATGTTCCATATATAGTATACTAGAGGACATAGAACACGCACACCTACATGATATACTAGAGGACATAGAAAACGCACACCTACATTATATACTAGAGGACATAGAAAACGCACACCTACATGATATACTAGAGGACATAGAAAACGCACACATACATTATATACTAGAGGACATAGAAAACGCACACCTACATTATATACTAGAGGACCTAGAAAACGCACACCTACATTATATACTAGAGGACATAGAAAACGCACACATACATTATATACTAGAGGACATAGAAAACGCGCACCTACATTATATACTAGAGGACATAGAAAACGCACACCTACATTATATACTAGAGGACATAGAAAACGCACACCTACATTATATACTAGAGGACATAGAAAACGCACACCTACATTATATACTAGAGGACATAGAAAACGCACTCCTACATTATATACTAGAGGACATAGAAAACGCACACCTACATTATATACTAGAGGACATAGAAAACGCACACCTACATTATATACTAGAGGACATAGAAAACGCACACCTACATTATATACTAGATGACATAGAAAACGCACACCTACATTATATGATTAGTGTTACATGATCAAGAAATACGAAGGATTCCATCCAAGATATATCACATCTTTATTACAAAACACAAACTGAATAACTAAAAATATTCCAAAAAATTTAAAACTATGTATTTATATAGTTATTGTTTTTCATGTAAAAACATACTTATCCGAAGTGTACGTTTTCTATGTCCTCTAGTATACATGAAGTGTACGTTTTCTATGTCCTCTAGTATATAATACAGCACAACAAAATGTATAACCTATACGTACTATTGTGCTTGCCAACAGAGGCAACCCAATTGAGGATGTTAACAAACATGGATGCAGAACAAACCATAGCATTTTCGGTATCATGGGAATAGACTAGTGCTTCAGAAAGACACTAATACCAGACACGTGATATTTATATTCTACAACTTGACGGCAATGTAATGCGTTTATGTCGTCATGAAGCGAATTCCTTACGGAATATAGGGGTATTGAAATGAAACCCGTATCCCGAGGCATTTGCGTACCACCCACGCACAAACTGAGATAGAAGGCACATATGTCCAATGGTCATGGGTTACTTCGAGCCCCGCTCAGACCGTGTCTCTTTATATGAAATGGTTGACAGTTTCCTACGGGGTATGTGCACCAAGTACTGGTTAACCGCTGGAGCCTACCCAGAACAGGTGTTGTTAGGTAAAGTGCCACTCGCTCAAATGTGAAACAGGTAGCGACGTTAACGAAGCTTAAAATAAAACTGTCCAATGGCCGGAGAAAATATACATGTAATACTATGCACTTGATAAGGTATTTAGATTTATGCATATATTAGCATGCTCTGTTATGACACAGACTCTACATACCATATTTACAAAGGAAATAGAAATGGGTCGAGCCACACGTTATTATAACATTAGAGACTGTTCCTCTCAAATAATATAAAAGGAGAGGACAACTATAAGCTTAATTATTAATTATATAGTAAATAATACATTATAGAAAATAAATCTGTTTAAACCAAATAGTATTCAGAAAACAAACCATTACAGTTATACACAATATAAATGTATAGATCACCGCGATGGGTTTGGTATTAGGGGGTGGGAAAAATAATAAGGGACACTAGAAAGGTTATTCGTTGACTCGTCGTTATTGAGACATGACTTGACTGAGCAAGATATTGCAGAAAAGCATACGTATGATAACTAATGACGAGAATCTGTACAGTACTGAATTAGTTAGCTCAGAACTAATATAGAAAACGACATGACGAAGTGAATTTGTGCAATGACACAGACATACCCACATGCATTTCGCATTAGTAGTCACTATTTATAATAGAACGTCATCCGGTGCACAAAATACATGCGGTATATTGTAGTTACCACATCAGAAATATGAACTGAATGTTCATGTTCCATATATAGTATACTAGAGGACATAGAACACGCACACCTACATGATATACTAGAGGACATAGAAAACGCACACCTACATTATATACTAGAGGACATAGAAAACGCACACCTACATGATATACTAGAGGACATAGAAAACGCACACATACATTATATACTAGAGGACATAGAAAACGCACACCTACATTATATACTAGAGGACCTAGAAAACGCACACCTACATTATATACTAGAGGACATAGAAAACGCACACATCCATTATATACTAGAGGACATAGAAAACGCGCACCTACATTATATACTAGAGGACATAGAAAACGCACACCTACATGATATACTAGAGGACATAGAAAACGCACACCTACATTATATACTAGAGGACATAGAAAACGCACACCTACATTATATACTAGAGGACATAGAAAACGCACTCCTACATTATATACTAGAGGACATAGAAAACGCACACCTACATTATATACTAGAGGACATAGAAAACGCACACCTACATTATATACTAGAGGACATAGAAAACGCACACCTACATTATATACTAGAGGACATAGAAAACGCACACCTACATTATATACTAGACTAGAGGACATAGAAAACGTACACATACATTATATACTAGAGGACATAGAAAACGCGCACCTACATGATATACTAGAGGACATAGAAAACGCACACCTACATTATATACTAGAGGACATAGAAAACGCACACCTACATTATATACTAGAGGACATAGAAAACGCAAACATACATTATATACTAGAGGACATAGAAAACGCACACCTACATGATATACTAGAGGACATAGAAAACGCACACCTACATTATATACTAGAGGACATAGAAAACGCACACCTACATTATATACTAGAGGACATAGAAAACGCACACCTACATTATATACTAGAGGACATAGAACACGCACACCTACATGATATACTAGAGGACATAGAAAACGCACACCTACATTATATACTAGAGGACATAGAAAACGCACACCTACATTATATACTAGAGGACACAGAAAATGCACACCTACATGATATACTAGAGGACATAGAAAACGCACACCTACATTATATACTAGAGGACATAGAAAACGCACACCTACATTATATACTAGAGGACATAGAAAACGCATACCTACATTATATACTAGATGACATAGAAAACGCACACCTACATGATATACTAGAGGACATAGAAAACGCACACCTACATGATATACTAGAGGACATAGAAAACGCACACCTACATTATATATTAGAGGACATAGAACACGCACACCTACATGATATACTAGAGGACATAGAAAACGCACACCTACATCATATGTGTATTATTACATGAAAACGAAATACGAAGGATTCCATCAAAGATATATCACATTATTATTACAGAATACAAACTGAACAACTAAAAATATTCCAAAATGTTTAAAACTATGTATTTATATAGTTGTTATTTTTCATGTTTAAAACACACTTATTCGAAGTGTGCGTTTTCTATGTCCTCTAGTATACATCAAATGACAGTGATCTCTCTATCTCTCTCTAAATATTGAGTTGTTTATATTACAGGCAATCGATATAAATGTTCCTAGACCATGATCATGTAATCAGGTGTATGCATATACGACAGGATGATACTATATTATTAATATTCTTAGGTTGTACTCCGTTCTTCAACTCTCGTAGTTGTGCAAGTCGTGAACGCGCAGTTGTATCGCGTTCGAATCGGTGCGAAAGGCTCGTAGTTCGAGACCCACCTAATTACCACATATATGCTTTCATCCGCGCCAACGAGAGTGATTAATATAAGTTGCTTCACATAGGTTGTAAAATAAATAAAGTTGAAACTTTAAACAAAGAACAGATACTTCAACGTACTGCATTTATAAAGATATCACGTAACATAAAACGTATTATTAAATGGTTATGCTTTATAATATGAAATAGGCACTACCTATCAAAGGGGATAGCCGATTAGGAATTGAAGTCAAAATCAATTATAGAAATATACATTATAGGAATATGACACAGCATTTCCCGAATACAGATTGACATCATTATATAACGAGTGGAGCTAGCCATTATAGCTTTATGGGGTCATAAATTAAATAGTATTCGAGCACACAGGCTGAAAACTGTATCTCCCATAATAGTGCTCAAATATTGCTAAAGCAAATAGACGCATCTGTGGATGGAAAATCAAGCTTACAAGGAATACTTCCATTTATTCTACTCTAAATGACGAATTGTAAATAATGGATATACATTATCATAGAATGACCCTATGTCAATATGACTGTAATACAGCTTGCTCTGTCAGAAGAATGAGGCCCCAATGGGTGGAGAATGTTCACCATATATCTGGAGGCTTTGACAACCCTTTCCTCTGAAACATATACTCATAACTCAAGATAATTCTGCGCAAGTGATAACATAGTGATTAAGATATAGTTAACACAAATTAGTTTCCATATTATATGACAATGAAACATTGTAGACCAAATGTGCAAGCCGCAACTGCTGGTACTAATAATGGCACATCTCTAGTATGTTGGTGGATATCTCGTCAACTCAACACGCAACATTGCAGCAATGCAGAATATGATTAAGATGGGCGATACTTACCCTGTGTGTGTTTTACGTTTATTTATCGTCGCTACCGGTTGCCCATATGAGCGACGCCTCCTGAAGAGATTAGTCATTTTAGATTATTGGAGGATAGTGCAATGATACAGACAGATATCCATTCCAGAGTCTCCTCTGGTTCTTTTACGTGCACGGTGTAAAGCACCGAAACGAGACCTCGGTTTAACTTCCCATCAGAAAGACTGTTAATTGTATTAGGGTTAGACGGGGGATCGAACCTGCGATCCCTGGATTACCAGTCCAGTGTGTTACCACTGGACCACAGATCCGTCTGTATATATACTTACGCTCGCCATGGGATGCTGGTGTGATATAGCTAATGACGTAGAAGCACGGTACGTAATTGCGTAGCCCGGGAACGCGTTGATAAGGTTTGCCTTGTTAGTCATATAAATATATTTTAACACCGATACCATTAACTGGGCCGTATGAGTTTCTGATAATATTAATGTCATTTTGCCAGAAGTAAATTAGTGAAAATTCGACCGACTGGGTGGAACCCAGGCTAGTAGTTTGATATAGCCTGTGTCTACGTATTTGTGGTGCATATAGCATGGCCGATGAATTCGCGACAGGAGCCTGTCTAACGTCGATGTCGGAATGTGGTCCGCAGTTGTGTATGGCTGTGGAGGTATGCTTAGCCTAGGAACAGGCGTCGATATATTTCGCCTGGTCAGTCATATAAATATATTTTAACACCGAGACTATTAATTGGGCCGTATTGAGTTTCTGATGATATCAATGCCTGGGGAAACTGGACGGATTATCCGTGTAATTATTGACCAACATTAATCCTATTAATAGGCCTAATAGCACGTGACTTAATTAATGACGTAATTGGATCGAAAGCTAGGCACTGTACTGTTGATAACACTTTCGGGTCAATGGAACGATAAATAGTTTAAAAAGTACAATGTGCGTCTCATTTGACATATTTACTCAATATTTAAGTCGTCCTTAGTTCAATTACGCCGAATCGACCCATTACCACTTAAACGTAATGGTTAAAATCCGCCATCTCGTCGATATAACACAGAAACGGGAAAGTATATGTTTGCGATGTAAATGAGGCCCCGGGAGCATTCGTGTATATTCGGAAATGATCGTGTATACTCGTGCCTGTTCGGCGATTTCCGATATAATTCCGTTTCTATATTTAGCGATAGTATCTTGTAGAAAAGAGTTGTCCTTCTTCAAATCTACACCCTCATAAATGATGATGTAAGAAGATGGCGATACGATCGGAAACCAGTTACCCCAGGTTATCATTTTGCCAGAAGTTAAAAAGTGAAAAATCGACAGACTGGAACCCAGGCTATGGTATGCTGTATGGTGAGCTACGTGTGTATGGAATATTCCACAAACCCTAATATGTGCTGTATTTAGAGTGGATTTGGCTTAGAAACTAAGTTGTAACATATATATCAAATCAGCGGTTTATTATGCAAGATTTATTCCATAATCCACTCATTCTAATTACTACTATACCATGTGTGATCTAATCTAATTAATGTTGTCAGGGACAGAGTAGTTAATCAATCGAATACAACACGGCGAATAACACATGTTACACTTCACACTACCGTCATATTCAACAGGATACATATACTATGAACAGTATACAATCTATCGCAGGTTCGATACTCAGTCTGACTCTAATAAAATTAACGGTCGTTCAGATGGGACTTTAAACCGAGGTCTCGTTTCGGTGTTTTACACCATGCACGTAAAAGAAACAAATGAGACTATAGAATGGGCAGCTCTCTGTATCACTGCACTATCCCCCAACCATCTAAAATGACTAATATCTTCAGGAGCCGTCGCTCATATGGGCAACCGGTAACGACGATAAATAAACGTAAATCACACACAATCTATAGATTTCTCAGCAATATGTATATTACAACAGCCACATACAACAACACCATCGCATGCATTGTAATGCTGCACTGTTACTTGATAGCATAACATCCATATTGACGCACACTATGAAACAGACACTGCTTAACAACGAGGAAAGCGAATAATCAACGACCATCAACGGGGGAAAGCTAATATCCATTACTGAACTGACAGTATAGAAGTAAATAACTAAATTCCGAATGAAGGGGTGGGGTTACAGATAGATAGGACAGGTGGATTTTCTCCGAGTACTCCGGTTTCCTCCCACATGAATGACTACATTTCACCCGCGCCAAAGATAGTGATTCATATAAGTTGTTAAAATTTGCTTCGCAATCATTGTAAAATACATAAAGTTTAAACTTTAAAAGATGGAATGATGACAATGCTTGTTTCGTTTCTTGTATTAGTGGGACAGATAACAGCAATTTTTGAGAGGAATAGTGCAAATGATGATACAAGCATCAAATTTGGCACACTTGTTCTCCAAATGATACTAATCAAATCTGCCCGATTGGCCAATTGAAAATCCAAGATGGCGGCCATTTTTCAAGATGGCCGCCAAATTAGCCGCCCGATGTTGACGTTTTGCTTAGAAGTATTTGTAGTTGTCCGATTTGCATGATCTAGGTGTGGATTCCTATGTTTTCAAGCCTGCTGAAGTAGATTTTCCTGTTTATAAAGCACACTGACACATATTTTTCAAGATGGCCACCAGATTGTCTGTTTTCATTACGTAAGCTTTGCCCCGGCTAGTAAATGTTCAAAGTTATGCATACCATGCCACTGGTCCTCCAGCTGCTACTGTTCACATATGCAGCTACAGAGTGATGTGCAGGGGAGCTCTGACTGAAAGCACTTGCATCTTCCTTTGCAACCTTTCTTACAGGAACATTTCGTCAGTTCCCGACAGCTCGCTGCAATAGGGGGTAGTGTTGTCCAACATATCTGCCATGTCTCTCCTTTCTGTGTCCACCCCCATTCTGCGGGACTGCTCGTGTCTGGATTGGAGATGGTTGCCTGGCCCCAGATGATCCCAGCCTGATAGGTCGCACGCTTTGCATGTTCTCTGAGGGCTGCCTGTGTTGGTGGAATTGAGTTGTACGGCCTCTGCTTGCGGGCAAAGAGATCTAGTCTTGCTTCGTCCACAACAGTGGCTGCGCTTGATCTGTCGTACATGAGGACAACGAATCTCTCCAGCCTCTGCAGGTCAAGATCACGAATCAATGTTGGATGCTGGCTGAGATTAGTGAATGTTTCAGAAACATCATCAAATACGTTCCAAGTCTGCCATGCAGATTTCTTCGCTTTCCCACGGAAGGCAGACACGACGTCACATCCAGTGAACGCATGAAAGTATGGGTCCCTCCAGCTTTCTCAAGCCCTATTGCAGAAACTACCTCATGGACTGGAATCCATCGCATCTTGGCTCCTTGGCCAAAGGCAATCCACATTTTCTCAAGACCTAGTTCCTGTAAGGATGGCAGTACAGATATTGCTATGACTAGCACGTCCGTGTCATTAGCCTTAATGATAATATACTTACTCCCATCAGTTGTTGCATCCCTGGCGTGTACAAATATTCGACTGTCAGCTTCTTCATGACAACATGGGGACACAGCATCCAGAGACTTCCTTGTGTTGCTAATGGCATCTTCTCCTTTTGTGACGATGACTGTGCTTGTCGTCTCTGCTTCACGCATCTTTTCCGCAGGGAAGTGAAACAGCTCAGTCTTGTTGCTGGCGTCACGAAGGAAGCGTTGCCAGTTACCTGGTGTCTTACTCGTTCCTGTCACTCTTCTTCTGATTCCTTTCCCCCTTTTCGACCTCGTCTCGGATTTCAGACTTGACTTCATGTACACATCAAGGACTACGTCCACCCGCTCGTACCTGGCACAATAGGATTCCACCTTTGGGATGATGTCTTCTTTAGCATAGTCAGAAAATGTCTTTGAAGTACGTGGAGGTAAGGCATTGATAAGTGCTGAGCCATCAATGATGATTGCATCTCCCTTTGGTTCTCTGTCTGGGATGTTCACTTGCGCATCAAGAATTTCAACCAGCTGTGACTTCTGACACGTATGAAGCTTGCCGCTGTCACTGAGAGATGCAGGGTGTGACAGATTCTCGTTATTGAAGAATTCGTGCAAGTCACACTGCCTGTTCTGGCACGAGATGAACAGTCGCGAGAATAACTGACAGTCGTCTTTCAGGACTTTCACCTTAGAAATTCCCTCAGCCTGCTCTTCTTTGAAGAAAGAAACAAGGTTTTTCTTGATTGGATGATAGAAAGGACTTTCACCTTCATCCTCTAGCCCCTCCATGAATGATTGGAACTGCTCTTTACCCTGCCGGTGATGTGTAGCTACCAGTTCAGCTAGAGTTGGATCTGCAATGTTCTTCGTGTCTAGCACCAGCAGGTCGGCTGATTCTTCTTGGAATGGGTTGCCCATCTCCTGCATCACTGCAGAGAGTGATTTCACCTTTTCAAAGAAAGATTTCTGGGCACTCAGTGTCTGCTCATGGTGTCTGCTGCTGTAGGTGGCATCTTTCATACCAGACATGGCCTCGTATCCAGCTACTAGACGACTAATTTCGGGTCCAGCGACCATCCACCTACATAGTGCTGACGGGTCTTCTGTCAACCCAATTGCTCCTCCGTCACCTTTGATCACTGCATTATTGTGCTCGTGTGTTTGGTCGATCGCCAGGGCAGATAATTCTCTTCTTGACTTGTGGATGGCGAAGTTCCCTTTGTGAAACTCCCTGGCCACATCTGGATGTTGTTGCTCAAGTGACATCATATCTCGGAGGTGAATTGGGATCCATCGAGCACAGTTGACATTGTTATTCGCAAAGAAGTAAGGCACCAGTTCTGAAAGTGCTTCACGTTACAAGTTGAAGTCTCCTTCTCTGAATGAGCGGATCAGGGTGAATATGGTGAGCTCCATGTCCAGCACCAGACTACAGAACTGGAACTGCGTACTATCTTTCCTCCGTTGTTCACACCAATCCTCAAAGGTTATATCTGATATGCTACACTCTTCAGAGCGGTACTCATGGTATGCCTTCTTCATCAGTTTGTACAAGCTGCATGCAGTGATCTGGTGTGCTTGTCTTGTCCTGGTGACAGTTGTACCAGATGAGGCCACCTCTGCTTCCACAATGGCACTGGTCCAGCCACTGTCCCATAGTAATGTTCCTATCGATCTCAGTGCAGCCATTTCTATATGAAGTCCACCGAACATGATCACGAACTTGTCCTCTCCATATTCGGGCCACTTCCATTGTATTTGTTTTGCCAGAGCATACAACGGTTGGTCAGCAGCAATGACAGGTGTCTGCCCTGGGTTCAGGAAAGCCACTGTATCACAGACCTTCGCCATGGCATGCTTGATCGTTGCAACAGAGTGAGCCTGGTCTCGCCACAGAGGCATCATTGCTGAAATGCTCACTTCAAATGGATGGCTCCTTTTCTGCTTTGCATGGTGGGCTGACCATGTGATGCTGACTGCATCAGCCACATCCTCAGTGAGGAAGACTTCCTCCAACCAAGAATATTCTTCTTTCAAGTGTGACCAGATCGACTCGGGTGCTGGTAAGGATTGGCTTGCTACTGGAGGAGGATTGGGGTTTATCGTGTTGTATGCTGGTAGAATATTGGTGTATGCTTCTGGAAGCTCTGGAACTTTCTTCACCTTCATTTCTGACTCTATTTTGAACGGCTTACGTTCATCGCCAGCATTTTCAGTGCTTGGATGTTGGAAAATGGACACACTTGTACCATGGAAAGATGTTTGAGCTGTGGTCGCAGTCGGTGTATGATCTATGTTGTCCACTGATGCAGTTGTGAACAACTGCTTTCTCAAGACTGGGGGACAGATTACTCCATCTTCCACATACTGTGCAACAACTGCTTCTCCTAACTGTGCTGAGATTTCTAGGACTCTGTCGTATGATATGCTGAGCCCATTCTCATGGAGCATTTCAATGATTTGTCTCTTCCTCGTCTTGGCAAACACATACAGACCCATGTCGACTGCAAAAGGTGGCTCACGGTCCTTGGAATGCCTGTGGACATCCGTTCCTTCCTTGTATTTGGCAAAGCAGTTGTACTGTAGGAGTTGTGATATAGAAAGGTCAGATTTCGATGCTCCATGCTGGGGTTGGGACTTGATGTCTGCACCATGTTCGATCATGCATACAAATTGCAGCAGTGATGGTGGTACAGCCTGTTCTAGGTCTGTGTCGTGAAAGCTGCTGCTGAAATTTGACTTTTGATGGAGCAGGTCTCGTCTTATTATCCCAGCAGCTTTCGCTAGATGGATCGCTTCACCATACTTGGATGCTTGTGAGAGGATTGAGCCTACATCATTTTCAAAAGCCAGCAGAACATCTCGTCCTTGGCGATGAGCTTGTAGCCGGGGCAAAGCTTACGTAATGAAAAACAGACAATCTGGTGGCCATCTTGAAAAATATGTGTCAGTGTGCTTTATAAACAGGAAAATCTACTTCAGCAGGCTTGAAAACATAGGAATCCACACCTAGATCATGCAAATCGGACAACTACAAATACTTCTAAGCAAAACGTCAACTTCGGGCGGCTAATTTGGCGGCCATCTTGAAAAATGGCCACCATCTTGGATTTTCAATTGGACAATCGGGCAGATTTGATTAGTATCACTTGGAGAACAAGTGTGCCAAATTTGATGCTTGTATCATCATTTGCATGATTTTTCTGCTATCTCCTACACTATATACAATGTATAGGATTAGCAGATATCACGCATAAAGGGGTCAGGTGCGATTTAATTGTATCATCCTATTCAAGTATAAGATCGATGCTGTGTCCGGATCTTGTGAAAAGCTCTCCACAAAGGAGTTAATCAAATGACTGCGCCCAAACTCACGAAACTCAATCCAATTAGTTTTACCATAGGGAACTATGACACAACAATCTTGAGCATACATGTGATATCAGATTTAAATGGCGGGAAAACAAGTAATCATGACATTGACAATGATGGGCAACTACAGTGCAATATAACCGTATATGACTATACCAATTCCGTAGTAAGTGGTTATCCTCAGACAACGTTAAACTGAGACTAATTAATCTCTGCCAAATCCTTCGTAATTGTTCGTGAACTACGACCACTCTCCGAAGTTAAACCTTTTTTTTTCAGATCTCAAACTCGAACTCAAGTGATTTAATTGGTTGATTCTGATTAAGCTAGGCTGAACCAATCAAACACTTGAGAATGAGTTTGAGATCCCCACTAAGACTTACCTCCATTTGTAAAATGAAAATTCAGGACACATATGGAAACCTGAATGGTCAATCCACGCCAAACATGAATGAGATCTCAGTAAGCTCAAATGGCATAGAGAAACTTCTCAATAACCTGAACCCCACAAGGCTAGTGGTCCTGACCTAATTAAACCAATCGTACTTAAAACCCTGTCTAAAGAACTCTCACCTATTCTTGAAGTCTTATTCCAAAAATCCCTCAACGAAGGATCACTGTCGGCCCAGTGGAAGTCAGCAAATGTTGCTCCCATTTACAAAAAAGGGGACAAGTCAGACCCCGCCAACTATATGCCTATCTCACTGACATGTGTTCTATGCAAGGTACTTGAACATATAGTTTCCTCCTCGATAGCAAAACACTTCACTAACCACAGTATTCTGTACCATTTGCAGCATGGTTTTAGAGAAAAACGGTCATGAGTGACCCAATTAGTAATGCTAGTCAATGACTTGGTTACCTCTTTCTACAATAAGCATCAGGTAGATCTAATCCTATTAGACTTCAGTAAGGCTTTCGATAGGGTCAATCACGAGAAAGTACTACTAAAAATGCATGAATATGGAGTCAGAGGTCAAACATTAAGGTGGATTAAGAGTTTTGTAGATAATAGACTCCAGTCAGTTGTCCTTAATGGTACTAGTTCAGAAGCCATTCCGGTGTCCTCTGGAGTCCCACAGGGATCCGTACCGGGACCCCTGCTTGTCCTAGCCTACATAAATGACCTCCCACAAAACATCAGTTCCAAAGTCCGCATCTTTGCAGATGATACTGCAGTATATCTATCACTGACATCTGCAAATGAATCGGTCACACTCCAAAATGATCTTAAGAGATTAGAAGAGTGGGAGTTGGAGTGGGACATGGAATTTAACCCCTCCAAATGACAAGTTATCCACGTCACCAGAAGGAAACATCCTATTCCCAGCAATTATAAACTCCACGGAGTCCTACTTGAGTCGGTCACCTCAGCCAAATACCTTGGCGTGGATATCTCAAATAACCTGTCGTGGGACACCCACATAAAAAGGTCAACAAAGAAAGCAAACCAAACATTAGGATTTCTACGTAGAAACCTCCAGGTCAAATCTGAACCCCTTAAGACCATGGCTTACCAGACATTAGTGAGACCCCAGCTTGAATATGGCTCCGAGATCTGGTCGCCCCATACCCAAACATTGATAGACCAAATTGAAGGTGTCCAGCGAAGAGCAGCCCGTTGGATAAAGGCTGACTTCTATCGTACCTCTAGTATTACATACATGCTACATTCCCTAAATCTACGCAGACTAGATCAACGGCGTATTGACAATAGGTTATCCATTATGTATAAAATTCATAATGATCTTGTTGCTATTCCCATTGAAAACTACCTAGTTCCCCTCTCCCGTCCTACTCGCCATTGCCATTCCTTAAGCTATAGGTTAATTACAGCAACTACAGACTACTACAAGTTCTCCTTCTTTCCAAGAACAATCTATCATTGGAACCACCTCCCTCCTGACAGTGTCCATCTCCCTACCATAGAGCAATTCAATATGGCAATATGATTTCATATAACGGTCATCCATGCTCCTGAATTGACGTTTGTTTGTCATCGGAGTCAGTGCTAAGTACGAGATAATGCGTTTAGAGATAATTTAACTAAGATTAGTCCACAAGTAAATAGGCACACATGTGAGATATAACGGTAAATCTGTACCATAAATCGTGTTATTCAGGATACACTAATTGTATTACTTGGCAACATTAAAATGAGACTCATTAATCTCCGCCAAAGCGTTCATAAGTTTCCGTGAACTACGACCAGGACATGCGTTAGGTTTTTACCGTTAATATTTGAATCAAGTCAGTAAGTAAGTGTACCATAATCTAAAGCTCATATTTTACTTCGGAAATCCGATTATTAACGAAGTAAGTTCACGGAATATGCAAATGTCTCAGTTTAATATTGCCAAACAATATTACGCATGAATGTTTACATTAGTTTGTTATGTCAACAAACCGCGTATACGATGTTTGTTTATTATTTGATATACTCAGTATTGAGGAAAATATTTGGAAACAAATTGTACCATATAATAGGAAAATACATTCTGTATACATTTGTGTTTTCACTGATGTAGTGTCGCTTTAATGTAGCCAGACACTACTAAGTCAGACGTAGTAAGGTGTAACTGTAACAATTACAATGTATACATATACATGTATATCGATGTGTTCTGAGAACGTACAGTCAATTATATCGGCATGTACGGTATAGTATATAGTTTACCATTCGTCTACCCCCACACACCCGGATATACAGGCTGCGTCCATTGAATGCCTATTAGCTTAAACTCTATTTATTTCACAACTATTGCGAAGCAAGTTTTAATATGTTAATCACTCTCGTTGGCGCGGGTGAAAGCGTAACTGTGGTCATTCGTGTAGGAGGAAACCGGAGTACCCGGATAAAACCCATCTGTCTGATCTGGCGACCACCGTATCATCTCACATACTTCCCGTTCCGAGGATCGAACACGGATTGCATTGGTGAGAAGCGAGCTCATTCATGTTCCACAGTGGTACGGTGTACCTCCTTGATACGAAATAAATAATTGTAAAATTCGAAGAATTAAACTTATTATGGTTATGTTGGACTATAAATTAGACATGCTATCGCACACCGGTCCATGCTTTGCTCGGACGAGAGAAGGAATGTGTACGTTATAATAATGAAACTACTCTCGCAATATGTACGGTACTGATTGGACAGGCATGACTGAGAACATGAATAACTAATAGTGCGCACCTGCTCTGTTGCTTGGTGCGATGCTGGATAATTCTCTATCCAGTTAGTACATTTTCGGAATTCATCTGCTATATATGAGTCAGGTCCATAAATCGAAAATACAGAATTGTCGGCATATATTTAATATATCACATGTTATTAAAGCAAAACTGTGTAACATCACCAATAATGAACAACACTAAAAATGTCAAACAGCCGGCATTTTAATTCAGATCCAAACTCCTTGATTATGAGCCCGTAACATGTCAACGTTCTGGCAATGTTTGCCAATATTTGAGGAAACGTTGGTTATCGTCCGTGGTCGTTGGAATAACGCCAGAAGAGCGTTAGCACCACGCTGGATCACGCTTGTGAACACTGGTGAACGCTGGTAATCGTCGGTGATTGCTGGAGAACGCTGGTCCGAAAATAAAGTTTTGAACACGCACACAAGTTTTCCTCGTGACGAGCGTTCTCCAACCTTTACATGTATAGGTTGGAGAACGCTACAGAACGTTCATCGTACGTTGTGTGCTAATCTTCGCCGACCATTGCACTCGTTCGGGTATCGTTACTCAGTCGTTACCATTGCGTTATTAATCGATCAAAAGCGTTTGCTTTTCAGTGAACGACTCACTGACAACCGGTCAGCGTCCACAGAACGCACATCTAGCGTAACCATAGCGCACGCAGCATATGCATAGCTCCAAAACGAACGATAAAACGCTGAACATGCTCCATTGACGCTGGTCTAACGCTAATTAACCGTTCATCGCGCACCAATTAGACACGTCAGCACACCCTCATTAACTTTCATGGTTGTACTAGTGCGTTACTTTATCGCTCGTACACGTTTCTCGTACGTTAATCATGTGTTACTCATTCGCAAGATGTGTCCAGATCGACCGAGAACGCTCGAAAATTGAACGATTGAGAACGTTCATAGAACGCTGGCTAGAACGTGACGGGCCCTTTACATAAAGCATACACCTACGCTGTGCTTAGTATACAAGGAAATCCATCTGGCCTATATTAAGAACACAATGCCAATTTGGGGATTCATTTAAATATGTCAAGATGTGGATGTGAAATTACAAATAAAAATACAGCAATAGTGAAAGGATTTTGGAAAGCTACTAACTATTCTACATTGGACGATGCCAATTTATTTATTATAGTGTCATCCTATACGTTATTCACTGAATACATAATGTAGTTCAAATGTCCAGCTGTTTGTATGTGTCTTATTGCAAATATACAAACTAGTGTGCACGATCACAAGCAGGTACTATTACATAATTTACAAACTACTGTGCACGATCACAAGCAGATAGTAGTACACAATGAGTATGCTTTACAATATGCTTAATCAATAGTAGATCACAATATCTCCCTTGTTGTATACACCTGTTTTTATTAAACACTGAACATAAGTATCGGATCCTAACATCAGATACTGTCTACAGTTCTTAAATAAACAAAGAGTGTGTGTACCTTGTGCCATTTTATTAAATGGTTACTAAGTGTCGTTATATATATTTCGGGTTTTACGCCTGCATCAGCACCATTTCTGCTATATCGCCGGCGGGCAGTTTACTTAACAACACCTTTCCTGGGCAGGCTCCAGCGGTTAACCAGTACTTGGGTGACTAAGTGTCGTACTTGTATTGTGTTTACCTACCAATTATATACTATCAAAGCAACAGAACCTACACTGACTGTTATATTATGTAAATATAAACTGTAAATGCAATACCTCCATTATACACATAACCTAAAGAGTATTTAGTCAACGTCCTCGTCAGCTTATTCTCTAATAACGTTCCATTTTCAACAAATGTAATGTATACCTAAAATGTGGTATATTTGCAACAAGTTAAAAAGTCCAGATATTCAAAATAGATGGCATATCCCTTTAGGTTTCTTTTTCTGTCTAGGACATAACACCGCTCTTATAGCTTCATCAAATACAGTCTTCAGGCCTTTCTGTGTCAATGCTGAACATTCCAAATATTTAACTCCGTTTATCTCTTTCGTTAGAGCCAGGCCCTGAAACATTTGTTATTAATTAGGAACTGTGAAAATGATTTCCTCTAGAAAAGCGGAGTATTGAAAACAACTACAGACATGGGATGAGTGGTTTAGGTCATTGACTTCAAATCACTTGCCCCTCACCGCTGCAGGTTCGAATCACACTTTGTCAGAGTTTCATGTGAGGAAGCTAGCCAGCTTACCTGCAGAAAGTTGGTGGTTCTATCCAGGTGTCCACCTGTGCCTGAAATACTGCACGAAGGGGTCTTCCTCCACTAATAAAAGCTGGGGCTCGCCCAGATGGTTCGCCGGTGGCGAGCGTAAATAAACTTAATAAATAAACTACTGACAGACGGATCTGTTGTCCAGTGGTTAACACGTTGGACTGTTAATCCAGGGATCGCAGGTTCGATCCCCCGTCTGACCATAATAAAAATCAACAGTCTTTCAGTTGGGACTTTAAACCGAGGTATTGTGTCGGTGCTATATACTGTGCATATATGCAATACCCTCGTTCATTAGGGAGTGTTAACTCCATATCAGCTAGGAAGTGGATGAATCCAAATGCATGTCAGTTGGCAACATAACATGTTATGCTACATGCAACGTTGTTCTTCATTGTTGTTTAATCATATTTTAATCGCTATTTTACATATATACATATACATATATAGTACATATAGACTTACATATATAGTACATATAGACTTACATATATAGTACATATAGACTTACATATATAGTACATATAGACTTACATATATAGTACATATAGACTTACATATATAGTACATATAGACTTACATATATAGTACATATAGACTTACATATATAGTACATATAGACTTACATATATAGTACATATAGACTTACATATATAGTACATATAGACTTACATATATAGTACATATAGACTTACATATATAGTACATATAGACTTACATATATAGTACATATAGACTTACATATATAGTACATATAGACTTACATATATAGTACATATAGACTTACATATATAGTACATATAGACTTACATATATAGTACATATAGACTTACATATATAGTACATATAGACTTACATATATAGTACATATAGACTTACATATATAGTACATATAGACTTACATATATAGTACATATAGACTTACATATATAGTACATATAGACTTACATATATAGTACATATAGACTTACATATATAGTACATATAGACTTACATATATAGTACATATAGACTTACATATATAGTACATATAGACTTACATATATAGTACATATAGACTTACATATATAGTACATATAGACTTACATATATAGTACATATAGACTTACATATATAGTACATATAGACTTACATATATAGTACATATAGACTTACATATATAGTACATATAGACTTACATATATAGTACATATAGACTTACATATATAGTACATATAGACTTACATATATAGTACATATAGACTTACATATATAGTACATATAGACTTACATATATAGTACATATAGACTTACATATATAGTACATATAGACTTACATATATAGTACATATAGACTACATATATAGTACATATAGACTACATATATAGTACATATAGACTTACATATATAGTACATATAGACTTACATATATAGTACATATAGACTTACATATATAGTACATATAGACTTACATATATAGTACATATAGACTTACATATATAGTACATATAGACTTACATATATAGTACATATAGACTTACATATAATATAGTACATATAGACTTACATATATAGTACATATAGACTTACATATATAGTACATATAGACTTACATATATAGTACATATAGACTTACATATATAGTACATATAGACTTACATATATAGTACATATAGACTTACATATATAGTACATATAGACTTACATATATAGTACATATAGACTTACATATATAGTACATATAGACTTACATATATAGTACATACAGACTTACATATATAGTACATACAGACTTACATATATAGTACATACAGACTTACATATATAGTACATACAGACTTACATATATAGTACATATAGACTTACATATATAGTACATATAGACTTACATATATAGTACATATAGACTTACATATATAGTACATATAGACTTACAT
>CM026390.1:83076449-83100345 GCA_014843695.1 Archivesica marissinica | reverse complement strand
TATATAGTACATATAGACTTACATATATAGTACATATAGACTTAACATATATAGTACATATATACTTACATATATAGTACATATAGACTTAACATTCATTATACATATACATATATAGTACATATAGACTTACATATATAGTACATATAGACTTACATATATAGTACATATAGACTTACATATATAGTACATATAGACTTACATATATAGTACATATAGACTTAACATTCATTATACATATACATATATAGTACATATAGACTTACATATATAGTACATATAGACTTACATATATAGTACATATAGACTTAACATTCATTATACATATACATATATAGTACATATAGACTTACATATATAGTACATATAGACTTACATATATAGTACATATAGACTTAACATTCATTATACTATACATATATAGTACATATAGACTTACATATATAGTACATATAGACTTACATATATAGTACATATAGACTTAACATTCATTATACATATATAGTACATATAGACTTAACATTCATTATACATATATAGTACATATAGACTTAACATTCATTATACATATACATATATAGTACATATAGAACTAACATTCATTATACAATAACATATATATAATATAGACTTAACATTCATATACATATACATATATAGTACATATAGACATTAACATTCATTATACAATACATATATAGACATATAGAATTAACATTCATTATACATATACATATATAGTACATATAGAATTAACATTCATTATACATATACATATATAGTACATATAGACTTAACATTCATTATACATATACATATATAGTACATATAGACTTAACATTCATTATACATATACATATATAGTACATATAGACTTAACATTCATTATACATATACATATATAGTACATATAGACTTAACATTCATTATACATATACATATATAGTACATATAGACTTAACATTCATTATACATATACATATATAGTACATATAGACTTAACATTCATTATACATATACATATATAGTACATATAGACTTAACATTCATTATACATATACATATATAGTACATATAGACTTAACATTCATTATACATATACATATATAGTACATATAGACTTAACATTCGTTATACATATACATATATAGTACATATAGACTTAACATTCGTTATACATATACATATATAGTACATATAGACTTAACATTCATTATACATATACATATATAGTACATATAGACTTAACATTCATTATACATATACATATATAGTACATATAGACTTAACATTCATTATACATATACATATATAGTACATATAGACTTAACATTCATTATACATATACATATATAGTACATATAGACTTAACATTCATTATACATATACATATATAGTACATATAGACTTAACATTCATTATATTTGTTATTTTACATATATAGTACATATAGACTTAACATTCATTATATTTGTTATTTTACATATATAGTACATATAGACTTAACATTCATTATATTTGCTATTTTACATATATAGTACATATAGACTTAACATTCATTATATTTGCTATTTTACATATATAGTACATATAGACTTAACATTCATTATATTTGCTATTTTACATATATAGTACATATAGACTTAACATTCATTATATTTGCTATTTTACATATATAGTACATATAGACTTAACATTCATTATATTTGCTATTTTACATATATAGTACATATAGACTTAACATTCATTATATGTGATACAATGCAAAATGGGTTGGGCAACAAGTTCTAGCAACATTAGTAAACTGCCCTCCCTACTGTGCTTGATAGTTCATATGATGGACCTTTATAGTTTGTACCATGCTAGATGTAAGGAATAGCCAATGTTTTGACCTGCCACATTTTGATACACCCCTTGTTGCTTAATGCTATTTTGTCACATGCAAGCCAACGTTCTTAAATGCAAATATCCGATTATGTTCCTTGTTCGCTGAAGATCATACAATGCATAGCAATTGGCTAATGGCGAACAATAAACACATCCTGATTACCAATGCAACTGTATAGCATATTGTTTAACATGCATCACATGAATACATTTATAAAATGCATATGTCATGGTTTTCCCATATTGGCGATTTCAATGGTGATATGATTGTTCATAAATAGTATAGTATCAAGTTTACTTTATTTTGAGGTATTGAATACTACCTGTGGATATGTCAATGGTGAAATGATTGTTCACAAATAGTATAACATCAAGATTACTTTATTTTGAGGTATTGGATACTACCTGTGGATATGTCAATGGTGATATGATTGTTCACAAATAGTATAACATCAAGAATACTTTATTTTGAGGTATTGAATACTACCTGTGGATATGTCAATGGTGCAAGCTTCTTATCCAATAATTTGTCAACCGTGTCCTTATCGTCTCTCAAGTCTAGTTTCGTACCAACAAGAATAACCGGCGTTTCTGGACAATGATGACTCACTTCTGGATGCCACTGCAACATTTCGGAACATTTGAATTTGGTTGAATTATAATCATTTAAATAAATTATTATAAAAAACAATAAAAAAAAACTAATCAATGTGCACACGTAATCAGTGAGAATTATCCGGTGTTCCCCGCGAAGTCCTTCTCTTACAGCCAGGCATTCATATCATCCCAGGGCCTCGGCGATCGACTTGTTAAGTTAGATGACTTCATATCACTTGCCCCTCACTGCTGCTGGTTCGAATCCTACTTGGGTGTCGAATTAGTTCATGTGCGGAAGATATCTAGCTGGCTTGCGGGATGTCGGTGGTTCTATCCAGGAGCCCACCCGTGATTAGAATACTGCTCGACGAGGAACCCCAGGTCTTTAATACTAGCCTTCTATCTTTCAATGGTCGCAAATAAGATCACTTCTTTCATTCCCAAATAACAGTGGTAACATGCAGGACTGGTAATCCAGGATCGCAGGTTCGATCCCCCGTCTGACCCTAATAAAATGAACAGTCTTTCAGACGGGACTTTAAACCGAGGTCTCGTGTCGGTGTTGTATACCGTGCACGTAATAGGAACCAGAGGAGACTCTGGAATGGGTCTCTGTCTGTATCATTGCACTATCCTCCAAAATCTAAAATGACTAAACTCTGCGGGAGGCGTCGCTGATATGGGCAACCGGTAGCGACGATAAATAAACGTAAAACACACACACACAAAATTGTTCAAAATAATGAAATCATGCCGCATACAATGTTCTTACTTAACTGACATTTAAAATAGCTTTATAATCATGCTCTAATATATATGAATACACATTTACTCCACGTGCAGTTTGAAAGCCAATTATTCCTAGTACATGTAAATCTAACATATGCTATATCTCCTTTCATTCATGTAATATGGCGGTGAACTCAGTAATGAGACCACCCCGCTAAAACTTGTTTGAAGGTGGTCTTATAATAGGGGTTTCACTGTATACGAATATTTATAAGACATGTTAGCAATTGGTAATGATCCTTATAAAGTGCAATCTTTACAATAGCATGCAAACAATGGGAAACGAGGACAATTGACTCCACACCAATTAAACATAAGTATATCAGTGGTAAGTGTAGTGCTTTCGTTAGATATCACTTTAGACAATATATTTATAAATACATGTACTCCCAATGGTAGTAGACACACTATGTGTATGCACTTAGCTGAGTCTATATGAGATAGCCACGGATCAGTTACGTGTAAATAGCTATATCAAGGAAGTCGTGAACGTGCAGTGGTAGCGAGTTCGCTTCATGTGCGAAATGTCCGGAGTTCGAGCCCCGCTGGAGCCGTTACGAGTGTGCACTTAGACAAGGTATTTAAATTCCAAGTTGGCTCTTCTCCCCCCCCCCATCATGGTGATTGATTCCATCAGGAATGAGGTCTCGATAGTGATTAATATGAGTTCTAAGAACTTGTTTCGCAATCGAACTAAACAATTTTGTATTAAAAAAAGTATCAATATTTGAAATTATTAAAATTAGTTGTTGAAATGATCCTAATAATATCAAATTACATAATGGTACAATACCATGTGTTGCATTATTCAGGTTCTCTTGTTAACATACCTTAGCTCGTACATTCTCGAAACTTGCCGGGCTTATCAGGGAAAAGCAAATAAGGAACACATCCTGAAACAGAATATTAAAACTTGATACCATGTACCAGGAAAAACAGTTACACGTGTGTATCGCATGCGCTAAACCATTACTTAACACACATCGTATTAGAATTTGCATAATGTGTAAAGTATACTTTATTTAGTTCATAATGTGTCTAAAATGGAACCATACTTGATTCCATTATAATGTGCATTTATGTAGCATATCAGCATTTAGAAGTTCAAACTATATCATATACGAACACATGATCAAATAATGGTGAATAAGTGGAATTTGAAACCAACTGTTTAAAATGCATAATCTTACGAGTAGAAAAGATAAATTGTTATCGATAAGGCCTCATACAATGGCCTCACGCATAGAGCTCATCATGGTCCAGCGTAGCCAGATCGAGTTTATCGTTGAACAGTGCAGTACAGCAGAGCTAAGCTCTATCCAGCCATCTTCTGCAAAGTACAGTGCATATTAGCCCACGCTATCTCAGTCCAATCAAACACAGTCAATTCGTTTCCCAGCCAAATCCAGTCAACCCTTGCCCAGTCCAGAGTTCAGCATAGCTTAGTTCAGCTCATGACAGCCAGCGCAGTCCAGGTTAGCGCAGTCCAACGCAGCTAACGCCTAGTTAAGTCCAGTCCTGTCCATGTGCATAACATATCAAGTCAGTACCAGTGGTTATAAAACTGTTTTCAAATCTCAAGTGATTTGATTGGTTCATTCGAAGTTTTACTGTCAACTGAGCCAATCAGAAGCTTGAGGCTGCGTTTGAGAGGCGAGAACATTTTTACAACAATTTCACTAGATACTTTAACTGCCGGAGTGTGATGCAGCAAGCACTAACATCGATTAATAACATAGGCCGGCATTCAACATGTCACAACCTAGTTAAAATATAGTCACTACCCTTGACCAATTCATCATTGTATGAATTGATTTACTAAGTTAGCAGAAAGACCATGCAGCTAGCATATGTCGCTCATTTGGCAGAACTGTATCTAGTAGCTTACGGTCTGAGGATAGGATAGAGGTCGGAGTCTGTCATAATCTTCCTGTCCGGCAGTATCCCAGAGCCCTAAATTGATAGGTTTCCCGTCCACCATCACATTCGCGGAGTAGTTATCGAACCTGAAAATAAATTTACCATAATGAACGCACTTGTACTGAACTGAAGGAAACTGTACTAGTAGTTCTACAACTAACATTCATTTATACTTTATACAAGAACTAACGCATTTGTAGTCCGTTTCCTTTATTTCTCTCTTCTAGTCTGAATCTCTAATCCATGATCCTTTATATCTCTCTTCTATTCTGAATCTCTAATCCATGTTCCTTTATATCTCTCTTCTATTCTGAATCTCTAATCCATGTTCCTTTATATCTCTCTTCTATTCTGAATATATGATCCATTTTCCTTTATTTCTCTCTTCTATTCTGAATCCATGATCCATGTTCCTTTATTTCTCTCTTCTATTCTGAATCCATGATCCATGTTCCTTTATTTCTCTCTTCTATTCTGAATATATGATCCATGTTCCTTTATATATCTCTTCTATTTTGAATCTCTGATACATGTTCCTTTATTTCTCTCTTCTATTCTGAATCTATCATCCATGTTCCTTTATTTCTCTCTTCTATTCTGAATCCATGATCCATGTTCCTTTAATTCTCTCTTCTATTCTTAATATATGATCCATGTTCCTTTATATATCTCTTCTATTTTGAATCTCTGATCCATGTTCCTTTATTTCTCTCTTCTATTCTGAATATATCATTCATGTTCCTTTATTTCTCTCTTCTATTATGAATCTCTGATCAATGTTCCTTTATTTCTCTCTTCCATTCTGAATCTATGATCAATTTTCCTTTATTTGTCTCATCTATTCTGAATCTCTAACCCATGAGCTCCGCTGGAGAAGTTACGATTGTGACATTAGGCAAGGCATTTAAATTCCACATTGCCCCTTCTCTCTCCCTCGTGGTGATGGATTCCATAAGGAATTAGGTCTCGATAGTGACTAATATAAGTTATAATAACCTGTTTCGAAATCGAACTAAAAATAAATTTGTATAAACCAAACCTGTTTCCTTTACGTCTATCTTCTATTCTGAATCTCTGATCTCTTTTCTTGTTATCTAATTTAACCCTTTCAACACCACATACCTCTAAATAGGCTTACAAAAACTGTAGATCCAGATGAGCCGGCTCGTGACGAGCCGTCTCTTCAGATGAGCCGGCTCGTGACGAGCCGTCTCATCAGGATCTGCACTTTTTGTCAGTAATATTACAATATTTACCCATTTTGATAAATGAACTGATCCAAATGTAATTTTCTTATTAATTTAATTGGTCTAAAAATGTCATGGACCAGTCTATGGCAGTTACTTGGTGTTGAATGGGTTAATATGTGTACTATCAAGGTGAAAACTTGTGGAAGTCGCGTTAGCGCAGTGGAAGCGCGTTCGCTTCATGTGCGAAAGGCCCGGAGTTCGAGCCCCGCTGTAGCCATTACGAATGTGCCCTTGGGCAAGGCATTTAAATTCCACATCGCCTCTTCTCTCTCCTTCATGGCGATGGATTCCATCAGGAATGAGGTCTCGAGCGTGATTAATATAAGTTGAAAGAACATGTTTCGCAATCGAGCTAAAATACATTTGTATAGACTAAGGTGACAACTTGACTATTCTAATTTAAATATCATAACAAATAATAACTTAGATACCTCTGATTGTCCACACTTAAGAGAAAGTGAAGATATCTTCTTACTAGTATCAATTACTATTGCTGTTCTTATACAGTTAGTAGTTGTCTATGATAATTTAATATATGCCAAGCTCTGCACAGTTGTCTACTATTGAAGGTGATGCATAATAAATATAACTTGCAATCCAAACCATCTAAATAATATGTGTATTATATTATGTCGAATGTTTGATTCTTGAAATAACATATGTTTAAACTAATCAATAGTCAAAATATTCCATTCCATTACGTTATGTACTTTAACTGACTATTTCCGAACAAGCAGTCATGAGTATGATTGGCAGGCGCAGTCTGGAACAGTCAGTTAATCTAAAATGTTATGTGCAAGTTAAAACGATATAAGGATCTACAAAGCTATATCTAAAATCACAGACGGATCTGTAGTCCAGTAGTTCCAGATTCGACCCCCCGTCTGACCCTAATACAATTAATAGTCTTTCAGATGGGATGTTAAACCGAGGTCTCGTGTCGGTGCTTTACACTGTGTACGTAAATGAACCAGAGGAGATTCTGGAATGGGTCTCTGTCTGTATCATTGCACTATCCTCTAAACTCTAAAATGACTAATCTCTTCAGGAGACGTCGCTCATATGGGCAACCGGTATGTATAATGTAATAACTGTTATTTTAACGATGTAGCTCTTTCACTCAAATAAGCACGTTCGATTAACGGGAAGTATGTGAGATGGTACGGTGTTCGCCAGATCGAACAGGTGGTTTTCTCCGGGTGCTCCTGTTTCCTCCCACACGAATGTCCACACACACACGCTTTCATCCGCGCCAACGAGGGTGATTAATATAAGTTGTTAAAGCTTGTTTCGCAATCGTTGTAAAATAAATAAAGTTTAACCTTTTTTGTTAAAGAAGCACGTCTTGACGCCATTACCAATGCGACATACATTTTAAATGTTGTAGCCAAACCAATGTTCATAATAAAGACCGGAATCTCATGTAGTTCCAGTAATATATATGGGGGTGGGATAGATATGGCGACTACGTATCCACTGCATGATAGCTAAATGGCTGTCGTTTGTATGGAGATATTATAGTTTATTAACCTAAATCTCTATGAAGGAACATGTTAACATGAATACCTTCTATAATACTGCATATATAGATTCATCCGATTCTTGACCTAGTTTCTTGTCGATGCTACTTAGTTTTCGAGCAGTTCGAAGGTGGCTTAGCTAATATAGTAAACCTTTAAAACCGCGCAATTGTTGAGAACAATAAAAACGCGAAACATAGTAGCCGCGAAAGAGTCTATGTTTACAGTATATTACTACCATAATGTTGTTTCTTGTTGTTTACTGGGAAAGTGTCTGGGAAATATGTTGTACGTCATAAACACTATTTATAATGTTCGTTTTGATCACATCAACATAACTAAACAGTGCATGACTTGACTTGATCTGAATTTATAATTGCCCCACTGAACATCCGGATATTTCTTCCGTGTGGCCATTAATGTGCATAGCGTCAGTTGAATACGAGTTGTCTATGTGCACAGTGTATGACATCAAGATATCACATTGCAAAGATTAAGATTAAATTTACACACACGTAATAACTATAGCAGCATCTATTTCAAATGAGAACAAATGAGAAAGGGTACTCTGATGCATTTCATGCATATGTAATAGATACGCATACTACATAGTGGCGTCCGTGGTCCAGTGATAGAGCGTCATATTTGGAATCGAACGGTCCCGGGTTCGATACTCTGTCAGGCCACGTATGTAGTGTCATTGAGCAAGGCACCTCACACACATTGCTTAGTACTGATTAACCACTTAGGTCGGCTAAGCCTGCCCAAGAACACATGTCTAGGTCCCCGCAAGGGGTTTAACATTAATGGAACATACATACATACATATAACAACTTATACTAATCATACTCGTTGGCGCGAATGAAAGCGTCATTCGTGTGGGAGGAAACCGGAGTACCCGGAGAAAACCCACCTGTCGGATCTGGCGACAACCACACCATCTTAGTATCGTTAGGATATGCGGGTTTTGAAACTGTGGAGTTATTTCCCATTGTATCGCAACGAATCGCGCTACAACTCAGAGAGTAGCGATAATAGTATTGTTCTGGACGAATGGGAATTTATGTGATAAGAATGACTATGCATTCGTATAGGTATTAAAATTGTCCACTTGTTTTCAGGGAACTAGTTCCAAGCTTTCACTGGTATGCGCATAGAAATACAAGCTTGAGATGGAAACCAGAAATGGCCAGGTCAATCTATTTACGCAATTGAAAGTCTGCAACAATAATTGGTTCCTATATGTTTCGCGGATGTTCAATCAGGGGTATGGTATATACTATTATGCTGGACAGGGTTTCATGTTATTATCAACATGTTTGCATTTAACTACTAAATACACTATCCGAGTATGAATTATGCAGAGTACATGTTCAATCGCCCTTCTATTACATATTTATAGGACGAGGACAATATATGCATTGACGAGCATTGAATTCACAAATAAATATAGTAAAATATTGTATATAGAGTACATGTTAATAATTGATTTAATTCAATAGAGAAGGCTACAGAGTTAATTTGAAATATTGCATTGTACACTGAATTGAAATGCATGTCATATTTAATAATTATGTAATTTGAGAAGCATGCATATATAATGTCTAACATGTTATATATCATTAATAATATAACATATATATATAGTGTGTATTTTACGTTTATTTATCGTCGCTATCGGTTGCCCATATGAGCGACGCACCCTGACGATATTAATAATTTTAGATAAATGTTGTAGGATAATGCAGTGATACAGACAGATACCCATTCCAGAATATCCTGTGGTTATTTTACGTGCACGGTGTAAAGCACCGACACGATGCATCGGTTTAAAGTCCCAACATATGGGGGGATCGAACCTGTGATCCCTGGATTCCCAGTCCATCGAAATAACCACTGGACTACGTATCTGTATGTGCCATTATATATGCTATTGGTGTGTCTCCTATAACTCTATCATCGAATATGTGTCAAGCGGAATCATACGCATGTTAGGTATGATGTACCAGGGCAGTGTAACCTGGGTAACAGTGGATAATGTGTGTCCGTCATACATATATATTTAATTAACACCCATACCGTTAAGTTTGTCGTTTTGCCAGAAGTAAAATTGTTAAAAATGATGTAGACTGGAAGCCAGGCTATGCATATCCATTACTGTATGCATACCTTCAGACAGTACAGTCTAGATATCAGAATATTTCGTAACTTGATTCGAGTATATACATAGAAGCAATATTGTGAACACGTGAATGCATGCATGTTAAGATACATATCATGTAGGAATGTAAAATATATTTAATACAAATTAATTTTGCTCGATTGCGAAACAAGTTAGTACAACTTATATTAATCGCTCTCGAAACCTCATTCCTGATTGCATCCATCGCCACGAGGGAGAGAGAAGAGACGACGTGCAATTTAAATGCCTTACATAGGGGCACAATGGTAACGGCTCCACCGGGACTCGACCTCCCGGTCGTTCGCACCTGAAGCGAACGCACTACCACTGCGCTATCACGATTTTCTCTTGTAAAATATGTAATTTAGTAATGACCTATGTGTTTATTTAAATGTCCAACATGTATGTGTCTTAATATACGAACCGTACAGATTTATATACATGTATATTGGACATGCATAGTATATATATCGCTTTTTTTTAATACAAATTTATTTCAGCTCGATTGCGAAACAAGTTCTTTCAACTTATATTAATCACTCTCGAGACCTCATTTCTGATGGAATCCATCGCCATGAAGGAGAGAGAAGAGGCAATGTGGAATTTAAATGCCTTGCCTAAGGGCACAATCGCAACAGCTCCAGCGGGCTCGAACTCCGGACCGTTGCACCTGAAGCGAACGCGCATCCACTGCACTATCACGACTTCCACCACTACCATATATATCGCTAATTTAGTATACCACACTGAGCAAGTTTGACTCTCATAGAATTACAAGACGCTCACCAATCATAAGTAGGGCTATGCTTATTTTATATATATAGTACCATTAGGGCCTATCAGTAAAGCATTTCGTAGTTGATGCATGCTGGGTCAGCACGAACCATGCTACTCTTGATTATTCCCAATACATGCATGTATATATTATATAATAGCATTGATGTAAATATGTTCTATGTAAGATGTTTAGTGTATGTATTGTGTGTTTGATTCTATGTATTTCTCCAATTGAGGAGGAAATAAAGGTCTTTCTTCTGTACACTTGAGTATTTAATATTAAAGAATTCCCTCAGCATACAGGACATACATTATAATATTAACACTATCATATGTGTGTTTTACGTTTATTTATAGTCGCTACCGGTTGCCCGTATGAGCGACGCCTCCTGAAGAGATTAGTCATTTTAGATGTTAGAGGATAGTGCATGATACAGACAGAGGCCCATTCCAGACTATTCTCTGGTTCTTTTACGTGCATGATGTAAAGCACCGACAGGAGACCTCGGTTTAACGTCCCATCTGAAAGATTGTTAATGTTATTAGGGTCAGACAAAAATCGAACACTAACATATAAACACCACTTGGCAATATATATATATGTTTATACTTACACTGTTGGGATGTACTCTCCTGGAAAGGCGTTCGTTGTGTAACTGATTAGTAAACATGTCTTTCCTACAGCTCTACAATAGAGAATATAATCAACATTGATCATGATACCATATGTGGACTATGCTTGTTTATAGAGTGATGTACTATCTTGTCGGGAAGGGCTAGATGTTGCTAGAACATGTGGCCTGACACATTTCCCTTTATTTAATGTATCATGTTTTGTATTCACATGTATATGTAAAACGAATCGAGCAATACAATATGATTAAACTAATCTGTAGAGTGGTGCTGATGTTAAACTTTATTGCGAAGCAAGTTTTAACAACTTATATTAATCCGGAGTACCCAGAGAAAAACCCAACTGTCCGATCTGGCGACCACCGTACCATCTCACATACTTCCCGGTCCGAGGATCGTACACGGGTTATATTGGTGAGATGAGAGCTCACTAACCACTGCGCTAATCGGACAGTGATGCTGGTCTACTTTTATTACCACAACCCCTTCATTAAATCGATATGGTTACACCATGTTTGCACTAAGCATTCGATATGACTAACTTTAAGTGTTTCCTATTAACGTAGTTTCTTTAAACTTACAATTTAAACTTTATTTATTTTACAACATTTGCGAAGCAAGTTCTAACAACTTATATTAATCACTCTCGTTGGCACGGATGAAAGCGTATATGTGATCATTCGTGTGGGAGGACATCGAAGTACCCGGAGTAAGCCCACCTGTGCGATCTGGTTTGTTTGAGCTAAGATGTAACACAGTATAATATTCTGACATTGTGTTATACATGTAGTTCTAAACATGTCTTATGTGGTAAATAGTTACCGCTGGAAGAAACGTTTATATCCGTACATGCTATATGCTCGCATGCTCTACACAGAATCATTGACCTATTTAATAGCACACATAGGAATACCGACAAAGTAGAACAATGTACACAATAAGTATACAGTTTACATCCGTTATGTCGACCGTCGGACCGAACAAAATACCTCGACATAACAGAAGTTTTACTAAACGAAATTCGATATAACTGGAGCCAGTTATATGAACAATGATAGTGTCTGAAACGGGACTTTGATCAAACTTCGAAATAACCGGATAATTCGATATAACCGACTTTGACAACACGGTTGTAGACTGTACTTGTATGTTAATAATATATAATATTACACATCTATACGAAGATTCAGGTTTTTATTACGCAAATCGGCAAATACAATTGCATTTGACCAGTTAACAAATAAGCAGTGAATATGGCCAGGCATATTAATCTAGCATACATAAAGACGGTTCATGAATAACACATTTGAATGCATACTAAAGAAGCATTTAAGCCAACAAGGATTTCTTTTCTAATTTTAAAGGTATCAGTCAGAAAAATGGCAATATTCCATAAGGTGTTCTTATTTCTAGACGACAGTAATGTCACAAATGTATGCATAAGCCAGGAACCTCATCTCACAGTGTACATGCATTAATCAGCCCTTATAGTTTATACAAATTTATTTTAGCTCGATTGCGAAACAAGTTCTTTCAATTTATATTAATCACTCTCGAGACCTCATTCCTCATGGAATCCATCGCCATGAAGAAGAGAGAAGAGGCAATGTGGAATTTAAATGCCTTGCCTAAAGGGCACAATCGTAACGGCTCCAGCGGGGCTCGAACTCCGGATCGTTCGCACCTGAAGCGAATGCGCATCCACTGCGCTATCACGCTTTTGCATGAAATGTGTGCTATGTTAATCAACTCCTTAGTTTAAACTTTATTTATTTTACAACGATTGCGAAACAAGCTTCAACACGTTATAATAATCACTCTCGTTGGCGCGGATGAAAGCGTAACTGTGGTCATTAGTGTGAGAGGAAACCGGGGTACTCCGGAGAAAACCCACATGTCCGATCTGGTGACCACCTTACCATCTCACATACTTCCCGTTCCGAGGATCGAACCCGGGTTGCATTGGTGAGAAGCGAGCGCGCTAACCACTGTGATAATCAACTCACTGTTGCTGTGCTTCTAGTAAGGAGTAATCAGTTTATACATATAGTACTGTGTTACGCAAACGCAAACAGGGAAAAGAACTATGTAAGTTTTCTTTCTTTCGAATCCCTTCCAGTATACTGCTGTTAAAGTATAATATTTTTATGTAACATGTTCATTTCTTGATTACATGTAAAATACTGAAATAAATAATGTTTAAACTAAATGCAAACGTTCAATGTTTCGGGATTTACTGGACCCAGTTACTTCGCATCCGTAATATAATATTGAAGAGACTAACGAGTCGAATAGTTGTTTTGCAATATTTTACTTCCTATTGTACCTCGAAAGGTTTGCTGTTAATATATGCATAGCTTTTAACCCCATTCCAGATCAACTGTGTCATTTAATATATCTGTTCTAGTTTAGTATAATGTGCAACCAAGGAAGTTGAAATCGTTCACTATTTCTATTTATTCGCCTTTAGTTTAAACAATATTTTATTTCAATATATGGATACAGTCTACATCCGTTATGTCAAAGTCGGTTATGTCGAATTATCCGGCTATCTCGAAGTCGGATCAAAGTCCCGTTTCAGACACTATCATTTTACATATAACTGCATCTGTTTGTATCGAATTTCGTTAAGTCAAACTTCGGTTATGTCGGTTCCGACGGAATTCATTAGTGCCATGATGTGTAATGAGGGATGTGACTCCAAGATGCGTGTATGCTTCAATGAGAGCCCTAAGGAAGATTATTTCAGAACTAATTAGGTCACCCTCTATAAATTAAGAAATCTGTCTAACTTCTGTGAGTTGGTTTTCATTCATGTAAAGACAAGGTTAATATCGTTAGCGACCTTTTCTTGATTCATAAATTGAACGTGGCCAACTATATGTCTGCCAAGTCGCATATAGTTCGGAGTTCGGCTGCAGCTGTAGTGGAAGGCTTATCAACAATACAATCAAGAGAAGTACCATCAGCAAAACGACGAATAGCGCAATCTATGTGCAGTACAATACCATTGATATATTCTATGAAAAGTAACGGACCAATTATTGATCCTTGATGAACTCCAGCATTGATCTAAACTTGACCCAGATAAGAAAACTTGTTTTCGGTCGGATATACAGTCATTAAGCCAGTTTAAATCTAGAAGGGTCCCTGAAATACCTGCCGAAGAGTGTGTGTGCATATCACTCATAGTCACACCTTAAAGCGAAATGTTTAGATATGTATCACAAAACAACACGAACTTCCTTCCCTTCGTCATGGGTTTGACATAATGTGTGATATATTGCCGACAGCAGGTTGACAGTAGAGTCATTTGGAACAAAATCAGACGGCTGAAGAGATGTGATAATATTATTATCAACAAATAAGTTGAACACATTCTTGAGAATAATCTTGTGTTCGCCATTGTATAGTCATTTATCACTTATGCCTTATCTACCGCCCCGTTCTCGAAATGCACATATTGTAATCTTCGGCTTATATACCACAATATCGCACTTATCACAATAGTGGCCCAAATAGGTAAGAGAAACATGCAAGTCCTATTGCGATAAACCAATTAAGACCATGTCGGCCGCAAATAGTAATACAGTCAAACCTGTGTTAGTGGTCACCTCCATTAAGCAGCCAACCTGTATTAAACAGCCAGTTTCCAGATTCCCAATCGGTTGTTTTATTATATAGTTGACCTCTATTAAGCAGCCACCTGTGCAGCCACTTTCTCTGACTCCCTTGGCTGGCTGTTTAAGACAGGTTTGACTGTATGTAATTAATACATGATAGGTTATTGGACGTTTCAATTCTATAAATGCGGGGTCGTGTTACAGACGTCAACGTCATGTAAGGAGATAAACCTATCTGCATCAGATGTTATGATATCGTTAATACCACCGACCAGCACCGTCAAATGTTCTTTACAATCGTTCAGTGGAATACTAGAGTTAGTGTGTTTTATTTGACTTAGACTACCTCCGCTGTTACACCATTGCATACGTAATGTCCGAATGGCTATGCTAATTAGTAATTAGTATTAAGCATATACTTCTAT
This sequence comes from Archivesica marissinica, assembly GCA_014843695.1. NCBI lineage: Eukaryota > Metazoa > Mollusca > Bivalvia > Venerida > Vesicomyidae > Archivesica > Archivesica marissinica. Next base: position 83,084,741 of record CM026390.1, on the reverse strand, counting down.
TAACTACGCTTTGGCAATTTAGTAGTATATCTATTCAAGATAAAGCTACTATTACATATAACATTAAAATAGTAATTATAAAAGGTTACGTTATTGCATTGCTTCTATATAGCACACTTCCTAGTTATTACACACTTTTGAAACATTGTTTTATTTGTGAGTATTCGGACGGAGTGTGCTTAAGCTGGTATGCATGTGTTGTAGGCAGGGGCGTAGCCTGGCTGGGATCGACGTGTAGGCCAACTTAACACTTAAGACGGGAGTGGGGTCCGGGGGTCGTTCCCAGGAAAACTATTAATAGCGTATATAATTTAATCCTGACCTCTCTATTTTTGTTGCAGATTTTGCATTTTTATTTGTTTCGATTTTTCGGGGGGAAAGTGTAGGCCACGGCCTACATGGCCTATAGGAAGCTACGCCAATAATAGGTATCCACGTACGATGCCGGTGCCGATGTTCCAACACCAATTAAGAACAGTAAGCTGACTACAGTAGTTTGTAATATCCGAAATATGAATAAGTTGGTGAATCTCTAGTTGTCGTACCTGTTTTAGGTTAATGTTAACAAATGTTAAAATAGAGCAACTATGAATGAACAGTGAAATCTTTACTCACCCATCTCCTACAACCACACATTTAATTGCCTGCATTGTTTAACCTTGTAATAGTTTAATAATGCTCCGTATATTTGACTATTCACATTGACCATATATCTTCCCCGTTTCCTTCATTAAATCTACAATAACGACAGTATCGAATGCGGAAGATATGAAGAGTGTGTGGTTTAAGTGTTTATAGATAGATACATGCAGACCATTTAAACTTCCTTTCGAAAAGGAAGTTGACGAGTGTACGCGATCATACTACGAGTTATGACATCAAGTATTCAATGTTTATCAAAAGGATATTGTTTACATCGATCAACGTCGGGGTTTTTTGTATATCATTATTATCGTATTGTAATCTTTACTTTACTGTCGCGTGCTAACTTATAATCTGCAATATGTGTAGTAACGTTCGCATGGACATTATTTATATCTTTGAAACATGTACATAATTTTATTTTGCATTTCTTCACAATCCCTTTACTAGTTCACATAATCCTGTACATTATGTACACATTCCGTCTATTGTGCAATACAGTGTATTACATTTTATGTGTTTAACATTATATTTAACTGTTTAGTTTTTATTCCGTTTGGTATAATAATCATAATAATCAGAGTACTCATAATTATCATAATTATAATAATAATAGAGACTTTATTTTACGAGATAACTCATTTAACACAAGTTAACATGAGGCCCTCAACATATAGAAATCAAATTAAGGACTACTATTTAACAGTTCATGGGGTCTTTTATCTGTACATGGAAATACAAGACCGCCTCCGTGTTCGAGTGGTTATAGGTCGCTGAATTTATACCACTGTAAAATATGATCACTGATGATGGTCACGGGTTCGAGCCCCGCTCAGGCCGTGTCTGTTCATATGAACAATTTTGCAGTTTGTTACGGAGGTTGATGCATCAAGTACTGGTTAACCGCCTGCTCAGGAAAGGTTTTGTTAGGTACACTGCCCATTGGAGACATAGCCCAAGCTGGTGCTGATGAAGGCGTAAAACCCGAATAAACAAACTTGCAAATACAGCAATATATTCGATGTTTGTTAGATGTATTTGTTTACGCTTATTTATCGTCGCTACCGGTTGTCCATATGAGCAAAACGCAATTTTAGATATTTGGAGGATTGTGCAATGATACACAGATATACCGATTCCAGAGTCTCCTCTGGTTCTTTTACTTGCATGGTGTAAAGCACCTACATGAGACCTCGGTTTAACGTCCCACCTGGAAGAGTGTTACTTTTTATTAGGGCCAGACGGGGGATCGAACCTGCGATCCCTGGATTACCAGTCCAGCATGTTACCACTGGACTACAGATCCGTCTGTATTAGATGTATTGTTGCTTTTCTATGTGTTATATAGTATGCTGGATGTCCGTGTAGCTCTCCTTTCTCATCGAATGCAACCCGGGTTCGATCCTCGGACCGGGAAGTATGTGAGATGGTACAGTGGTCGCCAGATCGGGTAGGTGTTCTTATGGGTAACCCGGTTTCCTCCCACACGAATTGGCACATATGCGTTTTCCTCCGTGTCAACGGAGATTGTTTATTATAAGTTGTTAGTTTAAATATTTATTTCAAACAATGGTATGGCATATTATACAAATGTACAATTTACACAATATTTACAAAGATGTACGAAAACAGATTAGAACCGAAAGGTATAGCTTATAGAGGTCTTCTTCTATTAATAGATACATATTGTAACGGTATTATAAGTTGCAAGAGCATGTTTCACAATCGTTTTCAATTAAATAACCAGCAATACAATCGTATTACATAGTGTTATTTGTTTTCCGGAATATCCGCCAAAATACATAACAATAAACCTTAAAAAAGCACTAACACACACATAATTACACAGAATAAAGCCATATAAAATAATGCCATATACTAAACAGACAATTCATGATTATACTATACAGCTGGGTTCTATTTTCATTTCGTGGAAAGAAAATAAATATTTCATTAGAGATTATCACCGTTCACGAACTACTTTTTGTCAACCATTAATTATTGTTCCCCGAAACGATAAATATATGTTTTAATGGTACATAGCACCAGTCTCACCACCTGTCTAATTCTGTTCCATATTTTAAATGAACATCCTCCATATTATCTTAATGAATTGTACGGTGTTCGGTTAATGTCATAGTAATATCGCTATCAGGTCGATACTACGATACATTGATAACGATATCACGATAGTATGATACTATGATAACAATGATACGCCATCACGATAACGATACGACGATAGCACCTTAACCATACTACAATAGTATATCGCGTTCTCATTGTAATGCTATTTTTATCCTGCTATCGTAGTGTACTGTCGTTATCGTACTGTCGATATCGTGTATCATTACCGTACTGACATTATCGTGGTGTCGCTATCTTACTGTCGATATCGTGATGTCGTTATCGTGATGTCGTTATCTTACTCTCGTTATCGTGATGTTGTTATCTTACTGTCGTTATCTTACTGTCGTGAGTGTGATGTTGTTATCGTACTGTTGTTATCTTACTGTCGTGAGTGTGATGTTGTTATCGTACTGTTGTTATCTTACTGTCGTGAGTGTGATGTTGTTATCTTACTGTCGGTGTCGTGGTGGTGTTATCTTACTGTCGTTATCGTACTGTCGTTATTGTGATGGTGTTATCTTACTGTCGTTATCGAGCTGTTGATATCTTACTGTCTAGATTGTGATGTTATCGTAATGTCGTTACATCGTGACCACGTACTATCGTTAGTGTAGTATTACTATTGCAATAGTGGATTCATACTACCATTATCATAGTAGTATACTATCCACAAAGTAAACTATATAAATTCCTCTTCCGTTTGAGCATGCGCATTGGTTTTATATGGAATATGGCGTCCTGATTGTACTGCTACAGATAAAACTGAACTCGTACAAGTACAGTGCCTCGCTAAGGCCAACGTAATATCGCCATCTGACATATGCTACGACAGCAAAGTAACGATATCACGACAGTACGATAACGATAGCAATATCACGATACTATCGTAATCGTGTGCTATCACTAATCGTGCTCTCGGTATCGTGGCATCGCGTTATCGTTATCGCGCTGTCGTAATATCGCCCGTTACTACGACAAAGTAAGTGATATTAATGTCACTTTAAATATGATACTTTGTGTAAATATAGTTTACATGTTGCATTTCAAAGTGATATTCTGATTGGGTCTGTGCATTGTGCAAAATGTTATGAAGAGCCTGCAGGCCATTTTCAATAGCAGGATGTAGCTAATTGACATACCGTGATGTTGATGATTGAGCTTATTAACATTTTACCCTCGCCTCCGGCGAACCATATGGGCTGACATACCGTGATGTTGATGATTGAGCTTATTAACATTTTACCCTCGCCTTCGGCGAACCATATGGGCTGACATACCGTGATGTTGATGATTGAGCTTATTAACATTTTACCCTCGCCTCCGGCGAACCATATGGGCTGACATACCGTGATGTTGATGATTGAGCTGATTAACATTTTACCCTCGCCTCCGGCGAACCATATGGGCTGACATACCGTGATGTTGATGATTGAGCTTATTAACATTTTACCCTCGCCTCCGGCGAACCATATGGGCTGACATACCGTGATGTTGATGATTGAGCTTATTAACATTTTACCCTCGCCTCCGGCGAACCATATGGGCTGACATACCGTGATGTTGATGATTGAGCTTATTAACATTTTACCCTCGCCTCCGGCGAACCATATGGGCTGACATACCGTGATGTTGATGATTGAGCTTATTAACATTTTACCCTCGCCTCCGGCGAACCATATGGGCTGACATACCGTGATGTTGATGATTGTGCTGATTAACATTTTACCCTCGCCTCCGGCGAACCATATGGGCTGACATACCGTGATGTTGATGATTGAGCTTATTAACATTTTACCCTCGCCTCCGGCGAACAACACAACAAACACATTTTACCCTCCCTCCGCGAACCATAGGCGACATACCGTGAGTTGGATTGCTCCTATGGGCTGACATACCGTGATGTTGATGATTGAGCTTATTAACATTTTACCCTCGCCTCCGGCGAACCATATGGGCTGACATACCGTGATGTTGATGATTGAGCTTATTAACATTTTACCCTCGCCTCCGGCGAACCATATGGGCTGACATACCGTGATGTTGATGATTGAGCTTATTAACATTTTACCCTCGCCTCCGGCGAACCATATGGGCTGACATACCGTGATGTTGATGATTGTGCTGATTAACATTTTACCCTCGCCTCCGGCGAACCATATGGGCTGACATACCGTGATGTTGATGATTGAGCTTATTAACATTTTACCCTCGCCTCCGGCGAACCATATGGGCTGACATACCGTGATGTTGATGATTGAGCTTATTAACATTTTACCCTCGCCTCCGGCGAACCATATGGGCTGACATACCGTGATGTGATGATTGGCTATTAACATTTTACCCTCCACAACCATTGATGATTGAGCTATTAACATTTTACCCTCGCCTCCGGCGAACCATATGGGCTGACATACCGTGATGTTGATGATTGAGCTTATTAACATTTTACCCTCGCCTCCGGCGAACCATATGGGCTGACATACCGTGATGTTGATGATTGAGCTTATTAACATTTTACCCTCGCCTCCGGCGAACCATATGGCTGACATACCGTGATGTTGATGATTGAGCTGTTAACATTTTACCCTCGCCTCCGGTGAACCATATGGGCTGACATACCGTGATGTTGATGATTGAGCTTATTAACATTTTACCCTCGCCTCCGGCGAACCATATGGGCTGACATACCGTGATGTTGATGATTGTGCTGATTAACATTTTACCCTCGCCTCCGGCGAACCATATGGGCTGACATACCGTGATGTTGATGATTGTGCTGATTAACATTTTACCCTCGCCTCCGGCGAACCATAGGGCTGACATACCGTGATGTTGATGATTGAGCTTATTAACATTTTACCCTCGCCTCCGGTGAACCATATGGGCTGACATACCGTGATGTTGATGATTGAGCTTATTAACATTTTACCCTCGCCTCCGGCGAACCATATGGGCTGACATACCGTGATGTTTGATGATTGTGCTGATTAACATTTTACCCTCGCCTCCGGCTAACCATATGGGCTGACATACCGTGATGTTGATGATTGTGCTGATTAACATTTTACCCTGGCCTCCGGCGAACCATATGGGCTGACATACCGTGATGTTGATGATTGAGCTTATTAACAGTTTACCCTCGCCTCCGGCGAACCATATGGGCTGACATACCGTGATGTTGATGATTGAGCTTATTAACATTTTACCCTCGCCTCCGGCGAACCATATGGGCTGACATACCGTGATGTTGATGATTGAGCTTATTAACATTTTACCCTCGCCTCCGGCGAACCATATGGGCTGACATACCGTGATGTTGATGATTGAGCTTATTAACATTTTACCCTCGCCTCCGGCGAACCATATGGGCTGACATACCGTGATGTTGATGATTGAGCTTATTAACATTTTACCCTCGCCTCCGGCGAACCATATGGGCTGACATACCGTGATGTTGATGATTGAGCTTATTAACATTTTACCCTCGCCTCCGGCGAACCATATGGGCTGACATACCGTGATGTTGATGATTGAGCTTATTAACATTTTACCCTCGCCTCCGGCGAACCATATGGGCTGACATACCGTGATGTTGATGATTGAGCTTATTAACATTTTACCCTCGCCTCCGGCGAACCATATGGGCTGACATACCGTGATGTTGATGATTGAGCTTATTAACATTTTACCCTCGCCTCCGGCGAACCATATGGGCTGACATACCGTGATGTTGATGATTGAGCTTATTAACATTTTACCCTCGCCTCCGGCGAACCATATGGGCTGACATACCGTGATGTTGATGATTGAGCTTATTAACATTTTACCCTCGCCTCCGGCGAACCATATGGGCTGACATACCGTCTTAGCTGACTGAACTATAAAACAATAACAAGACCCGTGGATATATTGCAAGCCGCATTTTGGCCAAAATTGTATGTTTCAACTGGGACTAATTGCAATGTAGTAGTGCAACGGATTGAGAAATATTAACTCGAATATATTAGCACAATTTCATGCGTGTACATACATATTGCTGTATATAATTTATGCTGTGTAAACATACCACAATATCAGTAATATACATGTCACTTTGTAAGATAACACGATAACGCGACATAATATCGTATCTAATTGTACCGTTATCGGACTGTCATGATATCGTGATATCGCTAATGTGCTATTGTGCTGTCGTAATAGCCTGGGAACAGGCGTCGGTATATTTTGTCTGGTCAGTCAAATAAATATATTTTAACACCGAGACCATTAAATGCGTCGTGTTGAGTTTCTGATAATGTCATTTTGCCAGAAGTTAAAAAGTGAAACATCGACAGACTGGAACCCAGGCTACTATCGTAACTAAACCACCTGATAGCAATATTACGATGACATTAACGGAGCACCGTAATCATGTGAAACTACTTTTCGTAACATACTACTTTACACTATGCCGAACTGGTCATATAGAATACCGCCTAAGGGGGAAAGAAACACACTTTTAAAGTAGTTCTCATCTTTTGGTTGAAGGTAATTATTGTTCTTGTTAATGTTGTAAGTATAAGTAAGTTAATTTACTATTATAACACCTTAGCCATCAACACATTTGTTTTTAAACTTTATTTATTTTACAATGATTGCGAAGTGTTAACAACTTATATTAATCACTCTCGTTGGCGCGGATATAAGAGTAAATGTGGTCATTCGTGTGGGAGGAAACCGGAGTACACGGAGAAAACCCATTTGTCATATTATCTAGTGAACATACTTTTTGTTTCGATTTAATTCAAAGCGACATCACATCATTTTGTATTACGGCATTTGATGGAATTAATACGCTCCAAATGCGCCTAATCGACATTATTTCCAACAATACATTAATTGTATTAAACAGTGCCCCCTCCCTACCTAAGTTTGTCATCGTGTTGTAATGATATAATGTTCAATAAATGTACCTTGTAATATGGCGGCAGAGTTAATTGGTCACATAGTGCATGTAACTTACACACGTTTATTAACATCTCACCGGAACATAGGTGCTGTCACTTCCTCTCACTTTATGTATAATGGGGCCTCTCTGACCCCGTTGTTAAGGTCAAAGACATCAAATCACTTGCCAATCACAGATCTATGCTTTATGATACCACCGAGGCAGTGTGATTCGTCCAATGTGAGAAGGCGATCCAGTTGGCTAGTGGAAGTAAGTCGTCGGTTCTAGCAGGTCGCCCTTCAGTTCCTGATATACTGCTTTACCGACGCTAGTATTTGACACAATAACAAATGCTTGATTTCACATGACCTTGATCTGACCTTCAAAGGTCAACCTAAATATATTACTATATGATTAGAAAGGCCATATGAGGTTCCCAATGGCTATTCCATTGAACGTATATGACTATTGTGTATATTGCTTTGTGTTCGAGTTACATTTACAAGCATGCATAGTTTATTATAATAATATAAGCCAATTAGTCTGGTTTTATAACTCCTATATGAACATTTTGCAGGAAAAAAGTAAAGGAA
>CM026390.1:83055999-83075449 GCA_014843695.1 Archivesica marissinica | reverse complement strand
AGACAGACAGACAGACAGACAGACAGACAGACAGACAGACAGACAGACAGACAGACAGACAGACAGACAGACAGACAGACAGACAGACAGACAGACAGACAGACAGACAGACAGACTATTATACAAGAAATCAAAGTTTAAATTTCATGGCAGAGTTTCGCCATTTCAACTCATCCATTTTGAATATTTGATTATTTCGAAAAATAAAAATAGAAATCATTAGACGAAAATGTTTACAATGATGATTGAGCTTATTTACCCTCGCCTCCGGCGAACCATATGGGCGAGCGTAAATGTTTACAAGATTTATCTCCGTGCTATTACGGTGAACCAAATAATATTTCGTTTAATATCCAATTGTTCATACGTATACAATGTACTAAAACTAATTCATACGGATTTCTTTTGTGAAGACTGCGCAGAAAAAATGGGAGAATCTCACCTGTCGATTTCAAACAGCTAAATGATCTGCACAACTGTTAGACAATATATTTTAAACGTTCTTAATATCTATATTTAGGATTATTCTTAACACCAATGTACACATTTATAACCGTTCGTGTCGAAAAGCTTCAACATATTGGTCCGAAATCCCGCAATCGGATCAGGGCGGAAAGTGCTATGCGAAAATGAGCTTTAATTGTAATACCTCAAAATAACAGTAGACCATAATTTATGTAGCGGACTTATTTATATGACTAGATTACCTATAATTAAAACGCGATAACTGCTGCCTTTATTCACCAATACTAGATAAACATATATAATAACAATACATATACAACACGGATGTGATTATTTATACATTTTAAATTTGCTTACATAATAGAATTCTATTAGCATTTAGTAACAGGGTATAATTATAAAGGAAGGTAAAGTCTATAGATATTAACAGTTCAGTACATTCACGATACAAGATGGAGGAATACCCTATCAAATGTGTTATTGTTGGTGACTGGTATTTAGATATACATTACTTTTAATAGCTTGTTTTTTTATCTAATTTACATAATTATGATCATGTTCTGTCATAAATGGCGTGATATTTAAACTACTCGCGTTTGCTAGTATCAGCTTGGACTGGAGTCTCTTCAAATCTCTGTACGTTGTTCATATGAGTTGTTATAAGTGCGTTCTGGCGTTTTGTGATTCCATGCATAGTGTTTCGTGGAACATATGTATTATAACAGATACATAACTCGCTTTCAATCCCTGTCTTGTAGAAAGTCAAACCACTATATATATATGTATGTAGTTATTGTTTTTCAGACATGTAAAACACAGTTATCCGAAGTGTGCGTTTTCTTTGTCCTCTAGTATACGTATTCATTGTACTTATCTATTACAGGGTTGTTGGAAAAACATGCTTACTGAACGCCTTTCCGGAGGAATATAATGTTATACATACTGTGTGAGTACCCAGGTTTAGAAAACATATAAACGTATAAACAGGTGACTAGTGTATCCATTTGTGAAGCCGAATGTCGAAATAAGTAGACACATTTATCTAAGAGTCAAATCATGTTTAATGTTTAATCTTCAAGTTTCAACAATTTATATTAATCTTTGGCGCGGATGAAATAGTAAATGTTGTCATTCCTGTGGGAGAAAACCCACCTGTCCGATCTGGCGATCTCCATACCATCTATCATACTTCCCGGTCCGAGGATCGAACCCGAGTTGCATTTGTGAGAAGCGAGCGCTAACCACTGCGCCAATCGGACAAATCATGTGGTATGCAACATACAGACGCAAACTATGTATGTTGGTACAATATCTGCAGCAGGTGGCACATTGGATATTCATCGTAACCCTCTATTACATACAAACATACAATAAATGTTCTACATTTACATTTCGAAGAGGAAACACAAAAAATACCTAATGGGCACACTACTTATCTGAGCGTTGGAGTGGTAGCGCATCCGCCAGCTGCGAAAGGCCAGGAGTTCGAGCCCACCTGGAGCCGTTACGATTGTGCCCTTAGACAAGGTTTTTACATTCCACGTTTCCTTTTCTCTCTCCCTCGTGGCGATGGAATCCATCATGAATGAGGTATCGAGAGTGATTAATATAAGGTGTAATACTTGTTTCGCAATCGAGCTAATTTTTTTGTTTTAACTATCTGAGAATGGGAACATAGTCAATATTGTGATCTTATATATTAAAGCGACATTACATCGAAACAAGCAAATAAAATGTATTGTTTCACGTATAAATGCATTGCTACAACACATTCTTTCGAATACATTCAAACACTTACATTGAATCAATAAACAGTCGTAGAAGTCGTGATAGCTCAGTGGTAGCGCGTTCGCTTCACGTGCGAGAGGCCCGGAGTTCGAGCCCCGCTGGAGCCGTTACAATTGTGTCGTTAAGCAAGGCATTTAAATTCCACATGCCTCTTCTCTCTCCCTCGTGGCGATGGATTTCATCAGGAATGGGGTCTCGAGAGTGATCAATATAAGTTATAAGAACTTGTTTCGCTATCGAGCTAAAATACATTTGTAAACTAATCAATAAACAGTGTTTTTGTGGTCTACAATCTTTCAAAATAGGATTTCATATAACGGTCAGACATGCTCCTGAATATACGTTATGTTGGTCGTCGCATTCGGCTAAGAGATAATTTAAGTAAGATTAGTCTACAAGTACGGTGCACACAGGTTCATCCTCACTGGAACTGCACAATGGTGTCAACAAGTACTCAGGTAGTTTAATGCCCGAATCTATTGTGTTTGCATCTATGAATGTTCAAGGACTTGGGGATAAAATTAAGCGAAAAGATGTTTTAAATTATCTGAAGGAAAAAAAATACAGTGTATACTGTATACAAGATACACACTTCACAGATGATGAAACTAAGTTTATTAGAAGCCAGTGGGGTTATGAGTGCTATTTTTGTAACTTCAATAGTCAGTCGCCAGGTGTTGCAATTTTTATTAATAACAATTTCGAATTTAAATTTGAAAGTAGTGAAACAGATCAAAATGGAAATATGATTATATTAAATGCAATGATCTCTAATATTGACATTACTCTAATCTGCATATATGGGCCAAATAAGGACGATCCAAATTTTTATAATATTATAAAGGACAAAATCTCAAAGATTGACACTACCTGTATATTAGTCGGAGACTTTAACTTAGTAGTCTACCCTAATATTGACTATTTTAATTATGTAAATGTTAATAATCCTAAAGCAAGGGAAACAGTTAAACAAATGATAATCGAATGTGACCTAATTGATTGCTGGAGGGAACAAAATATTGAAGAAAGAAAATATACATGGTTTAAAAAAACACCTGTTAAAAAAGCTCGACTTGATTTCTTCCTTATATCAAGTTCCTTGTACACTGACTTGGGTAAGACAACAATTGAACCAGGATATAGGTCAGACCACTCATTAATAACATTAAGTATAGAGTTTGGTAAGTTTAAAAAAGGAAAATCATACTGGAAATTTAACAATTCTTTACTTAAGGACATAGACTATTTGGAACAAATAAAACAGACAATTAAACAAACAAAATTACAGTATGCAGCAGATCTTCAGGACATAAATAAATCATTAGTAACGATAAAATAAAATTAGACATAAATGACAAATTATTCTTTGAAGTTGTATTAATGGAAATCCGAGGTAAGACTATTTCTTATGCATCATACAAAAAAAAAATTAATAAACAGGTACAAATTATAGATGAGATACAAATTCTTGAACAGCAAAATATTATAGATACAAATTTATTGGAAATTAAAAGGTCTGACTTAGCTGAGTTCAGAAGGAACAAAATGCAAGTTGTATTTATAAGATCACGAGCAAAATGAATATCTGACGGAGAGAAACCTACAGAATATTTTTGCAACTTGGAAAATAGAAATTATGTGTCTAAAATAATGAATTCTCTTTACTCTAGATCAGGCACACTTTTAACTAGTCAGGAAGATATCATAACTGAAGCAGTAAGTCATTATAAAAGATTGTATTCACATCAGGAAACTGAAGACGTTATCTTGAAAAACATCGTACAAAACAATGATATCCACAAACTTAATGAAGAAGAAAAAAATTCCTTAGAAAATAAATTAAGTTATCAAGAAATGTTAAATAGTCTCAAAAAAATGTCTAATTTTTCTTCTCCAGGAAGCAGTGGATGTACAGCATCCTTCTTCAAATTTTTCTGGAATGATTTGGGTCACTTTTTGGTCAGATCTATTAATTATGCATTTGATACAGGGGAATTATCTGTGACTCTCAAGCAAGGTGTTATAACATGTATACCAAAAGGAGATAAAGCCAAATTATTTTTAAAAAACTGGCGTCCAATTTCTTTATTGAATGTTTCATACAAGATTGCCTCTGCCAGTATAGCAAACCGTTTAAAAACTGTTTTACCCAAATTAATAAGTGCAGATCAGAGTGGTTTTATTCCTGGGCGTTTTATAGGGGACAATATTAGGGTTATTTACGACATCATGTTTCATACAGAAAACTATCACAAGCCGGGAATGTTGTTGCTAATTGATTTTGCAACCGCTTTCGATTCCCTGTCGTGGAAATTTATGTACAATGTTTTAGTATTTTTAAACTTTGGTAACAATTTTATAAACTGGATAAAGCTTTATTACAACGATATTAAATCGTGTATTGTAATCAATGGCCATCTATCAAACTGGTTTTCTATAAATCGCGGTTGCCGTCAGGGCGATCCCTTATCCCCTTATATTTTTATTATTTGCGCAGAAATATTAGCCATTTTAATTAAACAAAATAAAGATATAGGAGGGATTAAGATAAATGGTACGGAATTTTTAATATCTCAGTATGCAGATGACACGACATTACTCTTAGATGGAACAGAAAAATCACTTAGAAACACAATGCAAGTTTTAAACTGTTATGCTAATATCTCGGGCCTATTTATAAACATCGAACAAACAAAGGCAGTATGGATTGGTTCAATGAAAAACAGTAACATTATACTTTGTCCTGAATTAGGTTTGCACTGGGAATCGGTTAAATTTAAACTGTTGGGGATCATTTTTACCCTAAATCTTAGAGAACTAGTTCAAATAAATTATGCCACAAAAATCGAAGAAATAAAAATACTTTTTGATCAGGTCTAAAAGAATTATCAGTCCTATTGGAAAAACATGTTGTTGTTAAAACTCTAGCGCTGTCAAAGATTAATCATTTGATAATGGGTTTACCAAATCCAAGTTCAGATACAATTAACTATATACAGAATATGTTCTTTCAATTTATATGGAATGATGGACCAGACAAGATAAAAAGGAAAGTTATGACACAACCCTATGATTCAGGAGGACTTAGAATGATAGACTTAAAAAGGTTTATGCTATCTTCAAAAGTTACTTGGCTTAGAAGATATATGGCATACAATACTCAATATTTTGAATTTGTCAACATGGAACAAAGATGAGCCAGGGTAATTCTACAAAAACAAAACGTGTGTGTGTGTCTGTCTTACGCTTATTTATCGTCGCTACCGGTTACCTATGAGTGACTGATTCCTGAAAAGATTAGTCATTTTAGAACATAATTTAAAAAAAAATCTATATATAGTTATTGGAAGATTACGTAATCGTATTGCGTAATGAAAGCGCCTCGTGGATATATTCACAACTATTTAGTAGTTCTTGGTAATTTGTTATATTGAAACAACACAATCAGTTTATGCATAATCTGGCGGACTCTATACAATCGTTTGACTTTTGCCTCAAATACTGAGTATTTCAGCTAATAATACGTCGATTACGCGGTTTGTTGACATAACACAATAATGTAAACATCCATGCGTAATACAACTAGTGTATCCTGAATAACACGATTTATAATAGATGTTTACCGTTATATCTCACATTTGTGCCTATATATGATCTAGGGTGGCATTAACATGGTGTTGGGATCCATAGCAACTGTCTTATTTAAACAGATAGTGTCGCAAATCATTATACATATGCCATTGCAATAAACATGGTGTTCATTTCCCACTCCATTGCTAAAATTCAATTCAAATTCAATTCAATTCAACAAGTTTATTTCATAAAACATATATATATTCAATTCAATTCAACAAGTTTATTGCATAAAACATATATATATTCAATTCAATTCAACAAGTTTATTGCATAAAACAAATATATATATTCAATTCAATTCAACAAGTTTATTGCATAAAACATATAATTATTCAATTCAATTCAGCAAGTTTATTGCATAAAAAATGTATACTATCAATTCAATTCAACAAGTTTATTGCATAAAACATATAATTATTCAATTCAATTCAGCAAGTTTATTGCATAAAACATGTATACAATCAATTCAATTCAGCAAGTTTATTTTCAATTCAGCAAGTTTATTGCATAAAACATGTATACAATCAATTCAATTCAGCAAGTTTATTGCATAAAACATGTATACAATCAATTCAATTCAACAAGTTTATTGCATAAAACATATAATTATTCAATTCAATTCAGCAAGTTTATTGCATAAAACATGTATACAATCAATTCAATTCAACAAGTTTATTGCATAAAACATATAATTATTCAATTCAGCAAGTTTATGCATAAAACATCATACAATCAATTCAATTCAACAAGTGTATTGCATAAAACATATATATATTCAAGTCAATTCAACAAGTGTATTGCATAAAACATGTATATATTCAAGTCAATTCATCAAGTTTATTGCATAAAACATGTATATATTCAAGTCAATTCAGCAAGTGTATTGCATAAAACATGTATATATATTCAATTCAACAAGTGTATTGCATAAAACATATATATATTCAAGTCAATTCAACAAGTGTATTGCATAAAACATGTATATATTCAAGTCAATTCATCAAGTTTATTGCATAAAACATGTATATATTCAAGTCAATTCAGCAAGTGTATTGCATAAAACATGTATATATTTTCAATTCAACAAGTGTATTGCATAAAACATGTATATATATTCAATTCAATTCATCAAGTTTATTGCATAAAACATGTATATATATTCAATTCAATTCATCAAGTTTATTGCATAAAACATGATATATATTCAATTCAATTCATCAAGTTTATTGCATAAAACATGTATATAATCAATTCAATTCAACAAGTTTATTGCATAAAAATGTATACAATCAATTCAATTCAACAAGTTCATTGCATAAAACATGTATACAATCAATTCAATCAACAAGTTTATTGCATAAAACCAAAACAACAACAAACACAAATGTATACAATCAATTCAATTCAACAAGTTTATGCATAAAACTGTTACAAATCAATTCAATTCACAAGTTTATTGCATAAAAACATGTATCAATCAATTCCAATTCCAACAAGTTTATGCAATAAAACATGTATACAACTCAATTCAATTCAACATTTATTGCATAAAAACATATAAAAATCAATTCAAATTCAACAAGTATTGCATAAAACATGTATACAATCAATTCAATTCAACAAGTTTATTGCAAAAATGTATACAATCAATTCCAATTCAACAAGTTATTGCATAAAACATGTATACAATAATTCAATCAACAAGTTTATTGCATAAAACATGTATACAATCAATTCAATTCAACAAGTTTATTGCATAAAACATGTATACAATCAATTCAATTCAACAAGTTTATTGCATAAAACATGTATACAATCAATTCAATTCAACAAGTTTATTGCATAAAACATGTATATATAAAATTCAATTCAACAAGTTTATTGCATAACACATGTATACAATCAATTCAATTCAAAAAGTTTATTGCATAAAACATGTTTATAAAATTATGTGTTAATATCAAATACAAATATTTTCAAAACAAAGATTTTTTATCAAGGAGCTGAAATATGTTTTCCTATATTCCCGTTTCAATACACAAGGGAGCACCACCACGTCGAAAGTTGCTGAAAGGGGCCATGAATCATTAATGGAGAATTAATATGCAGTAATCTTCTGTATGCTAAACTACATTTCTTAAACTTTTTTTTTTTTTGGTTTGTTTATTGTTGTTTTTTGTTTCTAAATTCTTATTATCTAAAATGTTGCTTATTCTCTTAATCATTTTACCCTTTTTCTATTAGTATCATTAAATTTAGTAAACTACTAGCACAACTCTTGTATTCAGTCTCTTTGTTAATTACAATCTAGTCTTATGGGGAGGGCCGTAACTAATGTTGTTAAAACTTGTGGCCCAACCCATTTGCTTCAACATATAATGACAATCCTTGAGCAAACAATGCCACGAATCATGCATTATGGATAGTTATACAAGTTTGTTCATTTGTTTTGTATTGTCCATTGTATATATAGAATGCAATAAAATATGATTAAACTAAAATGCTAAACTGTTTTAAAGGTCTTGTAAGTATGTTGGTTGCTTCTACCTAGACGAGACGTGTAGTACAATGGCATGCAACTACTATAATATTATATTGTGTCTTCCGTGATCGTATTTAACTTAGAATTTGATAGCAGAACAACAACAGCAGTTTACTTATTATGATATATCTGCACACGTGTATTGTATCAATTTTACTTGTATTCGAGAGCCATATAACTGTTCATGTAACCAATTATCGATAAGACTCAAAAGTGGTCGTATCCGTTAAAACACAGATGATGTATCTTTGCTCTCTCTATATATGCCCGGCTCTGTTCGCTTCCGGAGCATACATTACATTATAACTTACTGTTCCGTATGATACTGTTACACCCACGTAGTTGTTAATCACATACTTGGTCGTATCCGTTAAACACAGATGATGTATCTTTTCTCTGTCTATATATGCCCGGCTCTGTTCGCTTCCGGGGCATACATTACATTACATCATTATACAGTTATTTCATGGGTGTTTGGGGAACAGTCAAAACTATTGTCCCGAGGTATCATGGAAGACTTTCGAACGGCAACAGTTCGAAATGTCTTCCTTTATACCGAGGGACAATAGTTTTGACTGTTCCCCAAACACCCATGAAATAACTGTTTTATTACCTAATGCTCTATATAACTATATATATATATCCCCTTTGCTGTTCTGGCGGCTGGATAAAACCTGTTCAGTAACGAATCCAAATCCTTGGTTGTAATATCCGAAGATGGGAAATCAACATTCTCTTCCTCACAGTATTTTCTTAAAATGGTAACTGCCCCTCTAATTACGTTTTTTGTACTCAGAGAGTCCCTATTTTCTAATAAAACATTGAGTTCATCCTCAGTCATGTCTTCAAACCTAGCCTAGGCCATAATTCAAGATAAATTTCTGTTTTTCCCAGTTTGTCGGCTGATGACTAATCAATCACCATTTGTAAACGCTTGGTTTTGGTCTAAAAGCCGGTACGCCGGTAAGTATGCAATAAAACACGGAAAGGAATTAATGAACGGAAAGGAGGGCTTCACATAATGTATATCGATGACTTCAAGCCCAGTCAGAGCTAAAATGTATTCGGGACGTATTTTTTACTTTGACTTCCATAACATCCTATTGCGCATCCTACTGCGCATAGTGAAAGCATACTCAGAGTATGATTGGTTCAAAAGTCTAGTATGAAACAGTTCAAACTATTGCCCGGTCAACAGTTCGAACTGTTGCCCAGACCTGAGCGAAGGATAAATAATGCACTGAAACAGGCAAACATTACGAATTACAAGTTATATAGATCATTAGGTAATAAATCTACTGTTCCGTATGATACTGTTACACCCACGTAGTTGTTAATCACATACGTGTGAACAACTTGTAGCTGATTATCAACTTGTTATAGAAATCATATCTCATTTAGTGTAATTGTCTGATGTAATGTTACATCTAAACGACCAACCTTTCACCGAGTGTAGTGCATATTCACATCGAAACCCCAGTTCTTACGCCTCCACATGAAACCCATTTCACCCATTAAGACTGTATTAGGGTAATTTTAAACTTTATTTATTTTACGACTGCGAAGCAAGTTTTAACAACTTATATGAATCACTCTCGTTGTCGCGGATGAAAGCGTATACTATACGCTTATATATATTATGTGGTTATTCGTGTATGAGGAAATCGGAGTACCCAGTGAAAACCCACCTGTCCGATTTGGCGACAACCACACCATCTCACATGCTTCCCGGTCCGATGATCGAACCCGGGTTGCATTGGTGAGTAGCGAGCGAGATGTGGTCGGTCATTAGGGTAAGCTTTACCGATACCTAGAACAAACTGTAGAGCCTTATTCGGAATAACATCAATGCATGAGTAAGTAAGGCTTAGTTCCACAAATGTTTGCACCGTAACTTATTACAAGCCACACATGTGAACTACATAACAGTGTGCTACATGCATTTTAAGGGAAACCTTTTGCTATTTTGCATTCAATAATCCCAGTGCACGACTGACATTCTTTGCAACCGCCTTCACAGTAACCTCAACAATACGATGTTCATTTAGAAGCTAAGTATGTGTATCAGTAGCATTGGTTACCACAATGAAAACCAAAGCTTGGAAACAGATGGCCGTCTGTATTGTACACATAACATTGCGTTTAGTTGCTGTTGCATGCATATCATTGTTACCACACACACATTTAGTGCAACTAGTAATACTGGTAGATCTTATCTTATACTGAACTATCTCAGTATCTTATACAGAAATATCTCATTATCTTATACTGACCTATCTCAGTATATTATACTGACCTATCTCAGTATCTTATACTAAACTATCTCAGTATCTTATACTGAACTATCTCATTATCTTATACTGAACTATCTCAGTATATTATACTGAACTATCTCATTATCTTATACTGAACTATCTCAGTATCTTATACTGACCTATCTCAGTATCTTATACTAAACTATCTCAGTATCTTATACTGAACTATCTCATTATCTTATACTGAACTATCTCAGTAATATATACTGAACTATCTCAGTATCTTATACTGAACTATCTCAGTATCTTATACTGAACTATCTCAGTATCTTATACAGAACTATCTCAGTATCTTATGCTGAACTATCTCAGCATCTTATACTAAACTATCTCAGTATATTATACTGAACTACCTCAGTATCTTATACTGAACTATCTCAGTATCTTATACTGAACTATCTCAGTATCTTATTCTGAACTATCTCAGTATCTTATACTGAACTATAATATAAACTGAATATCCTGAATAACACGATTTATGGTACATATTTACCGTTATATCGCACGCGTGTGCCTCTGCATACTTATTTGTAGACTATTCTTAGTTAAATTATCTTTAAACGACATTATCCCGCGCTTAGTATTGACTCCGATGACAAACAAACGTCAATTCAAGAGCGAGGATGATCGTTATATGAAATCCTACTTTCAAATTTGAAACACTGTTTATTGATTCAATGTTAGTGATCGAATGTATTCGGCAGAATTTGTAGTAGCAACACATTTATACGTGACATAAATGCATGTGCGTTGCTTTTTGCAATGTAATGTCGCTTTAACCATGCGGAAGATATATTTAATATCACGACAAGAAACCATAAAAAGAACATGTTCACAAATATAAAACATATATGGTGTAGACATATCAAATTTCCTCACATTAACCGATTTATTGTCAAACACCTCTTTCGTATGGGAAGAAAAAATGAAAATGGAACATCACATTCATTTTAAAAGCATGTAACAACATTTTAGAGACAATTATGCGAATTAATAAACCACCATACGTTGTATACATTGTTTTCTTAAAAAGTACAATAACCCTAAACAGACGGATCTGTAGTCCAGTGGTAACACGCTGTACTGGTAATCCAGGGTTCGCAGTTTCGATCCCCCGTCAGACCTTATAAAATTAACAGTTTTGCAGATGGGAAGTTTAACCGAGGTCTCATGTCGGTGCTTTATACCGTGCACGTAAAAGAACAAGATGAGACTCTGGAATGGGTATTTATATCTGTATCAATGCAATATCCACCAAATATTTAAAATAACTAATCTCTTCAGGAGGCGTCGCTCATATGGGCAACAGGCAGCGACGATAAATAAACGTAAAACACACACATGAAATAACGTGGAATGCTATATTTGACAATATGGAATGGAAGAATGTATAGTATGTGCCATCTATGTGTAATATAGATACTAACTTACGATCATTCCAATATAAGTATGTTATAAGAATATTAGCTACCAATGTACTATTGTATAATTGCAATGTTATCAAATTCAACATTACATTTTATTAGAAAACGCCTACGAACATATCTAAGATTTAACATAATCAATTACGTTGCTGTGCCCACGTGTACTGCTATATATAGCAATTGTGCATTTAAAACACATTAGCATTAGTACTTATCTTACTTGTAGACAGGCACGTCATGAAATCAATTCCATTCTCATAAAGTGATACTCAAGAATTTCCTGGTAGAACGCCCTACTTGTTATTTGAACGTCCAATGATCTAGTCAGATGCATTTATCGCAATGCTCATGGTAAAAACGATGGCGGTAGTGATATGATAAACCAAGAGTATTATTAACAGTCAAACCGTGCATACCATAAACATCCAAACACACTGTACAATAGAAATCCAAACCATGCATACCATAAACCGTACATACCATAAACCATACATACCATAAACCGTGCATACCATAAACATCCAAATACACTGTACAATAGAAATCCAAACCATGCATACCATAAACCGTACATACCATAAACCACACATACCATAAACCGTACATACCATAAACATCCATACTGTGCATTCCATAAACAGTATATACCATAAATATCCAAACCATGCATACCATAAACATCCAAACACACTGTACAATAGAAATCCAAACCATGCATACCATAAACCGTACATACCATAAACCATACATACCATAAACCGTGCATACCATAAACATCCAAATACACTGTACAATAGAAATCCAAACCACATACACAAACCATACATACCATAAACCCACACATACCATAAACCGTACATACCATAAACATCCATACTGTGCATACCATAAAGAGTATATACCATAAATATCCAAACCATGCATACCATAAACATCCAAACACACTGTACAATAGAAATCCAAACCATGCATACCATAAACCGTACATACCATAAAACACACATACCATAAACCGTACATACAATAAACATCCATACCGTGCATACTATAAACCGTACATACCATAAACATCCAAACACACTGTACAATATAAATCCAAACCATGCATACCATAAACCGTACATACCATAAACCACACATACCATAAACCGTACATACCATAAACATCCAAACCGTGTATACCATAAACCGTACATACCATAAATATCCAAACCATGCATACCATAAACCGTACATACCATAAACCAAACATACCATAAACCGTACATACCATAAACATCCAAACCGTGCATACCATAAACCGTACATACCATAAACATCCAAACACACTGTACACTAGAAATCCAAACCATGCATACCATAAACCGTACATACCATAAACCACACATACCATAAACCGTACATACCATAAACATCCAAACCGTGCATACCAAAACCGTACATACCATAAACATCCAAACACACTGTACAATAGAAATCCAAACCATGCATACCATAAACCGTACATACCATAAACCTTGCATACCATAAACCGTACATACCATAAACATCCAAATACACTGTACAATAGAAATCCAAACCATGCATACAATAAACCGTACATACCATAAACCAAATATACCATAAACCGTACCTACCATAAACATCCAAACACACTGTACAATATAAATCCAAACCATGCATACCATAAACCGTACATACCATAAACCGTGCACACCATAAACCGTACATACCATAAACATCCAAACACACTGTACAATATAAATCCAAACCATGCATACTATAAACCGTACATACCATAAACCGTGCATACCATAAACCGTACATACCATAAAAATCCAAACACACTGTACAATAGAAATCCAAACCATGCATACCATAATCCGTACATACCATAAACCTTGCATACCATAAACCGTACATACCATAAACATCCAAATACACTGTACACTAGAAATCCAAACCATGCATACAATAAACCGTACATACCATAAACCAAACATACCATAAACCGTACATACCATAAACATCCAAACCGTGCATACTATAAACCGTACATACCATAAACCTCACATACCATAAACCGTACATACCATAAACATCCAAATCGTGCATACCATAAACCGTAAATACCATAAACATCCAAACACACTGTACAATAGAAATCCAAACCATGCATACCATAAACATCCAAACCATGCATACCATAAACCGTATATACCATAAACATCCAAACCGTGCATACCATAAACCGTAAATACCTAAACCTCCAAACACATTACAATAGCACAAACCATGCATACCATAAACATCCAAACCATGATACCATAAACGTATATACCATAAATATCCAAACCGTGCATACCATAAACCGTACATACCATAAACATCCAAACACACTGTACACTAAAAATCCAAACCATGCATACCATAAACCGTACATACCATAAACCTCATATACCATAAACCGTACATACCATAAACATCCAAACCGTGCATACCATAAACCGTACATACCATAAACATCCAAACACACTGTACAATAGAAATCCAAACCATGCATACCATAAACATCCAAACGATGCATACCATAAACCGTATATACCATATATATCCAAACCGTTCATACCATAAACCATACATACCATAACTATCCAAACCATGCATACCATAAACATCCAAACCATGCATACCATAAACATCCAAACCATGCATACCATAAACATCCAAATCGTGAATACAATAAACCGTACATACCATATACATCCAAACCATGCATACCATACATATCCAAACCATGCATACCATAAACATCCAAACCATGCATACCATATACATCCAAACCATGCATACCATAAACCGTATATACCATAAACATCCACACCGTGTATACCATAAACATCCAAACCATGCAAACCATAACCATCCAAACCGTATATACCATAAACCGTATATACCATATACATCCAAATCATGCATACCACAAACATCCAAACCGTGTATACCATAAACCGTATATACCATATACATCCAAACCATGCATACCATAAACAACCAAACCATGCAATCCAAAAACATCCACACCATGCATACCATAAACCGTATATACCATATACATCCAAACCATGCATACCATAAACATCCAAACCGTGTATACCATAAACCGTATATACCATATACATCCAAACCATACATACCATAAACATCCAAACCATGCATACTATGAACATCCAAACCGAGCATACCATAAACCGTATATACCATATACATCCAAACCATGCATACCATATAGATCCAAACCATGCATACCATATAGATCCAAACCATGCATACCATAAACATCCAAACCATGTATACCATAAACCGTATATACCATAAACATCCAGACCATGCATACCATAAACATCCAAACACACTGTACCATAAACATCCAAACACACTGTACCATAAACATCCAAACACACTGTACCATAAACATCCAAACACACTGTACCATAAACATCCAAACCGTGTATACCATAAACCGTATATACCATATACAACCAAATACACTGTACATAGAAATCCAAACGTAGCATACCATAAACCGTATATACGATATACAGCCACACAAATTGATCCATACAAAGCCAAACCGATGGTACCATAAACAGTCAAACCGTGCATACCATAAATAACCAAAACCGAGGGTAAATAAACAGCCAAACCATGCATACCATAACTAACCAAAACCGAGGGTAAATAAACAGCCAAACCATGCATACCATAAATAACCAAAACCGAGGGTAAATAAACAGCCAAACCATGCATACCATAAATATCCAAAACCGAGGGTAAATAAACAGCCACACCATGCATGCCATAAATAACCAAAACCGATGGTAAATAAACAGCCAAACCGTGCATACCATAAATAACAATAACCGAGGGTAAATAAACAGCCAAATCGTGCATACCATAAATAACAAAAACCGAGGGTACCATAAACAACAAAATCGAGGGTGCCATATACAACCAAACCGAGGGGACCATAAACAACCAAACCGAGGGTGCCATAAACAACCAAACCGAGGGTACCATAAACAATCAAACCGAGGATACTATAAACAACCAAACCGAGGGTACCATAAACAACCAAACCGAGTGTACCATAAACAACAAAACCGAGGGTGCCATAAACAACAAAACCGAGGGTGCCATAAACAACAAAACCGAGGGTGCCATAAACAACCAAACCAAGGATACCATAAACAACAAAACCGAGGGTACAATAAACAACAAAACCGAGGGTGCCATAAACAACAAAACCGAGGGTGCCATAAACAACAAACCGAGGGTACCATAAACAACAAAACGAGGGTGCCATAAACAACCAACCGAGGGTACCATAAACAACCAAACCGAGGGTACCATAAACAACCAAAGCGAGGGTGCCATAAACAACCAAACCGAGGATGCCATAAACAACCAAACCGAGGATGCCATAAACAACCGATGGTGCCATAAACAAACAAACCGAGGGTACCATAAACAACCAAACCGAGGGTATCATAAAACACAAAACCGAGGGTACCATTAACAACAAAACCGAGGTGCCATAAACAACAAACCGAGGGTGTCATAAAACACAAAACCGAGGGTACCATCAACAACAAAACCGAGGGTACCATAAACAACCAAACCGAGGGTAAAATAAACAACCAAACCGAAGGTACCATAAACAACCAGGCCGAGGGTACCATAAACAACCAAACCGAGGGTGCCATAAACAACCAAACCGAGGGTACCATAAACAACCAAACCGAGGATACCATAAACAACCAAACCGAGGGTGCCATAAACAACAAAACAGAGGGTGCCATAAACAACCAAGCCGAGGGTACCATAAACAACAAAACCGAGGGTACCATAAACACAACCGAGGGTACCATAAACAACAAACCGAGGGTGCCATAAACACCAAACGGAGGGTACCATAAACAACCAAACCGAGCGTGCCATAAACAACCAAACCGAGGGTACCATAAACAACCAAACCGAGGGTGCCATAAACAACAAAACCGAGGGTACCATAAACAACCAAACCGAGGGTACCATAAACAACCAAACCGAGGGTGCCATAAACAACCAAACCGAGGGTACCATAAACAACCAAACCGAGGGTGCCATAAACAACAAAACAACACAAAAGTGCTGATCACCGGAAAATTGGCTATTATTTATAATATAAAAAGTTGTTACTAGTATTTTACAGGATTACATGCATATACCTATTTCCGACATTGTTTCCGTGCGTACACAATACAATAATAATAATATGATTGTTGCAAGCTGCACGGACATTTAGTCGAAGTTCTTCATTCAATCATCAGTTTCCCTTTGGAATATGACTTTGCTTACGATATCAGGAAGTCCACGTCGTTATATAGTTTTAAAAGT
Source organism: Archivesica marissinica (assembly GCA_014843695.1). NCBI lineage: Eukaryota > Metazoa > Mollusca > Bivalvia > Venerida > Vesicomyidae > Archivesica > Archivesica marissinica. Next base: position 83,057,840 of record CM026390.1, on the reverse strand, counting down.
AAATTAAAAGCGTTCTTCAAACCACCAGACGTACCCAGTTACTTGTTCCATGTCGACCGACTATATTCTGATTGACTTGAAATAGTAAAGCATGTATACAGTAATCTAAACAATGACCTACTTAATAATTTAATGGATAACCCAAACTGCTGAGGTGGCTCCATGTATTAAGACGCTGAATATTGACTGACCGAGTATCGGACATGGGACAGTTTGATTCCAAATCCGATGCAATCCCACAGACGCCAAGAGCAAATCGTCCTGTTCAATCTGTCGCCGTACCATATCACATATGTTCCATGTATTAAGACGCTGATAATGTCCTCTTTAAATGTCCATATTTCTGAATGCCAATACAAGAATGTTACTATGCGGAGACTTCAGAAGATGCATTAATTGTTTCGTCTGTCCAAACGTATATAAAACAAACGCAACGTTTTCAGTTCGAATAAAACAACACTGAATATAACAATTCCATTTCACGAGGACACAGGTGTCTACATGTGGCTGAAACATCTACTTTCCATGCCCATATTTACAGTACTCTGGATCTTCATTAATTATCTATGCTAATTATTTGGACGGTCTCGTGATTTGATTTTATTCTTCAAGCATTTAACCTGTTTTCCAATAATCAAAATTTATTATAGTAAATAGTGATTAAACTAAACTAATATTTACATTCGATAAATGCAGTGAGGGACTGATTTGGTTTGATAATATTGTATGGCTCTATATACACGTATATAACAATAACAATCGTATAACCGATACATAATTAGCAGATGGGTTGGGCCACAAGTTCTGACAGCATTAGTGATTGGCCCTCCCCATTCATAGTATGTGCAACCAAATATACTACGAAACTGACATTTGATTGTTTTTCTAATCCGAAAACCTTGACAATGCTTAATGATCAAACTTTAGCGCTTTAGGCGTTATTCTACCGTTCTAAATATGTAAACATGCTAGTAAAAATCCAACATGAAACAATAACAATGGGTATGCATGATGGAACATATCGATTAATATGGGCATTACGACCTATGGTCGTTAGCAATAAAATCACACACAACAGTCGTTCATCTATTTAATTGCCGATTTACTATTACAATTGAAACTGATGTGCTCTCATTGTAACATGAATATATACACAACAACTCAGCTATAACCAAAATGTCTCTTCTGAAATTGCACAGAGGAGTCCAAATAGTTTAGACTCCATCGTACAGATAAACGTACGGATCATCATAAAGAGATGATTATGCAATCAATCAACCCCGACATTCTGACGTTTGGATGGCATTCATTCAGAAAACCAATCAGAATTCACTAGGCTAATGTTTCTATCAAGCTATCATGTGACGGATATAGTGATAGTTTGTATTGTTTTCCTTTCTAGTTCCCAATGTAAAATAACACGGTAGTTCAATGATACTGCTCTCATCCGATTTGTATAATATCTAAGTATAGGTGTAATAATATACTGTAACCTTGTACAGCTGTGCCGCAACCCAAAATGTAATAAATGACGCAAGTTGTAACAAAGATGTAATGTTAAAGCTATGCTGTCCACACAAATGTATGCATATAAGCAACATACATCAAATCATAACATAAACCTAAACAAACATTCATATCAGACACGCTTAAATGTCCTGATACTTATTCCATGTACAGTGTGACATACTAGTAGTCCTTGTGGATATCCAGTGATGTCTTGGCTTGCTGACCACAACTACCAGCTGGCCGTAATTAGCCAAACATTCTGCTAATTCACACTATAATTATAATGTACCACTGTTCTGTTAATACCAATGTACATGATCACAACGTACACT
>CM026390.1:83026923-83054999 GCA_014843695.1 Archivesica marissinica | reverse complement strand
GTGTATACAGCAAGGGAGATATTGCGATCTACTATTGATTAAGCATCTTGTAAAGCATACTCATTGTGTAATACAATATGCTTGTGATCGTGCACAGTAGTTTGTAAATTATGTAATAGTACCTGCTTGTGATCGTGCACACTAGTTTGTATGTTTGAAATAAGACAATAATAATACAAACAGCTGGACATTTGAACTACATTATGTATTCAGTGAATAACGTATAGGATAACATTATAATAAATAAATTGGCATCGTCCAATGTAGAATAGTTAGTGGCTTTCCAAAATTCTTTCACTATTGCTGTATTTTTATTTGTAATTTCACATCCACATCTTGACATATTTATATGAATCCCCAAATTGGCATTGTGTTTTTAATATAGGCCAGATGGATTTCCTTGTATACTAATTACAGCGTCGGTGTAAGCTTTATGTAAATGGCCCGTCACACGTCAACGTTCTAGCCAGCGTTCTATGAATGTTTCAATCGTTCAATTTTCGAGCGTTCTCGGTCGATCTGAACACATCTTGCAAATGAGTAACACATGATTAACGCACGAGAAACGTGTACTAGCGAAAAAGTAATGCACCAGTACAACCATGAAAGTTAATGAGGGTGTGCTGACGTGTCTACCTGGGACGCGATGAACGGTTAATCAGCGTTAGACCAGCGTCAAGGCAGCATGTTCATCGTTTTATCGTTCGTTTTGGAGCTATGCACACGCTGCGTGCGCTTTCGTTACGCTAGATGTGCGTTCTGTGGACGCTGATCGGTTGTCAGTGAGTCGTTCACTGAAAAGCAAACGCTTTTGAACGATTAATAATGCACTGGTAACGACTGAGTAACGATACCCTAACGAGTGCAATGGTCGTCGAAGGTTAGCACACAACGTACGACGAACGTTCTCCAGCGTTCTCCAACCTATACATGTAAACGTTGGAGATCGCTCGTCACGAGGAAAACTTGTGTGCGTGTTCAAAACTTTACTTTCGGACCAGAGTTATCCAGCAATCACCGACGATTACCAGCGTTCACCAGTGTTCACAAGCGTGTTCCAACGTGGTGCTAACGCTCTTCTGGCGTTATTCCAACGACCACGGACGATAACCAACGTTTCCTCAACTATTTGTAAACGTTGCCAGAACGTTGACATGTTATGGGTTCATGATTAAGGCGCTTGGATCTGAATTAAAATACCGACTGTTTGACATTTTTAGTGTTGTTCATTATTGGTGATGTTACACAGTTTTGCTTTAATAACATGTGATATATTAAATATATGCCGACAATTCTGTACTTTCGATTTATGGACCTGACTTATCATATATAACAGATGAATTCCGAAAATGTACTAACTGGATACAGAATTATCCAGCATCGCACCAAGCAACAGAGCAGGTGCGCACTATTAGTTATTCATGTTCTCAGTCATGCCTGTCCAATCAGTACCGTACATATTGCGAGAGTAGTTTCATTATTATAACGTACACATTCCTTCTCTCGTCCGAGCAAAGAATGGACAAGTGTGCGATAACATATCTAAATTATAGTCCAACATAACCATAATAAGTTTAATTCTTCGAATTTTACAATTATTTATTTCGTATCATGGAGGTACACCGTACCACTGTGGAACGTGAATGAGCTCGCTTCTCACCAATGCAATCCGTGTTCGATCCTCGCAACGGGAAGTATGTGAGATGATACGGTGGTCGCCAGATCAGACAGATGGGTTTTATCCGGGTACTCCGGTTTCCTCCTACACGAATGCCCACATTTACGCTTTCATCCGCGCCAACGAGAGTGATTAACATTAAAATTGTATTAAGTTGTTAAAACTTGCTTCGCAATAGTTGTGAAATAAGCTAATGGGCATTCAATGGACGCAGCCCGTATATCCGGTTGTTTGGTGGTAAACGAATGGTAAACTATACACTATGCCGTACATGCCGATATAATTGACTGTACGTTCTCAGAACACACCGGTATACATGTATATTTATACATTGTAATTGTTACAGTTACACCTTACTACGTCTGACTTAGTAGTGTCTGGCTACATTAAAGCGACACTACATCAGTGAAAACACAAATGTATACAGCATGGTTGTTAGTTTTACCTGGCTACCCGCTCTTGTCTGATATACTGATTTGAGTACCATCATGAGGCTTCCCTCACCAACATCAGGTGGATAGTATATGACCCACGATGTCGTTGCGGAATTCAACCCAAAATCAATCATAATTTAATAAACACCAAATCCATGGATCATGTCAGTTATAAACATGCATGGGTGTCATTGTAGCATGTATCATGTAACATCGTCCCAGTATAAACATATACATTACTCCAGCGACGAAATGCGGTATAGTATCGCTGAAATACATTAGTAGTATACGAGGTTGCGTGTTCTTGCTAGTGATTGGTTTAAAAAAGGTAATATGACGTGTATCTAGGTCGCGCCATTTTGTAAACTACGTTAAAGTTATCTTAGCAACCAAATTATTTGATTTCAAGTTGTTTCTTACTATGCAACAAATCTACCTCATACAGCACCATGGGTGCTTTGATGTTGAATAGAAACGAATATCTTGATTGCCTCTAGTTCACACTTGTCACCATTTGGAATTTATTTTAAAACTGTTAAAGCGATGTTGCTGTATGTCTTGTACAAAACAGACGGATCTGTAGTCCAGTGGTTAACACGCTGAACAGGTAATCCAGGGATAGCAGGTTCGATCCCCCGTCTGACCCTAATAAAATGAACGGTCTTTCAGATGGGACTTTAAACCGCGGTCTCGTGCGCGTAAAAGAACCAGCGTAGACTCTGGAATGGGTATCTGTCTGTATAATTGCACTATCCTCCAAATATTTAAAATGACTAATCTCTTTAGGAGGCGTCGCTCATATGGGCAACCGGTAGCGACGATAAATAAGCGTAAAACGTATATATGTAGAATTAGAAAAATGATCCAATATATACACCGATGCTCAAAAGAAAGTCCCCACCTGAGAAATACACCATGAACGTTTTCTGAGTGGATCAATTTATTCATTCTTTTATTATTTATTATCTTCCATATCTCATCCACAAGATGTGCAAAAATGAAAAACATATATTAATAAAAAGTACATATTTAAGATGTTTTAAAGTGGTACTAATTCTTACAAAACTTCAAATGGACTGTTTCAATTTTTTTACTTTCATTTAACCCCCAAACCTCTGAACCATAATTAAGAATAGGTAAAATTAATTAATCAAAAAGATCTAATTTGTGTTTAATAGTAATACCAGGATATTTTACTAGTACAGACTGAAGTCTATATAGTGCTTTAGAAGCCTGTCCAGATAAAGTGTCAACAAATGTATTAAAAGAGCCACCCGTAGTAAAAAGAATACCCAGGTATGTAAATTTATTAACCATATTAATAATTTCGCCATTATATAAGAAATTAACATTTCTTCTAATTCTCCCACCCTTTTTAAAAATCATTACTTTAGTTTTAATCGTATTCACAGTCAATTTCCATTTATCACAATATTCTTCTAATAAAATTAAACCTTTCTGCAAACCCTCCTCTGTTTCTGACATAATTACAATATCATCTGCATATAGCAACAAGAATAATTTCAACATGCCTAAATCTAGTCCATTAAATCCATTTAACATAAAATACTCCTCTATATCATTAATATACATCGAAAATAAAAAAGGTGATAACGATTCCCCTTGTCGTACCCCCAATAGACATTCAAATTCCTCACTTAGCATGTTTTTATATTTAACCCGCGAACGCATGTTTTCATACATAGATTTAATAATATCCAACATGTGTGATAATCTTATATAATTCTCACGATGAATGACAAATGTAAGAAAGGTCTATTATTTTAGTAGTGGCAAGCATGTTCGTCCTACCACTAGTGACAATTAAAACCATTACATTGCAGGGTTTGGCACTAACTAAAGAGATAAAAGGAGCTAAGTATTTGGAATGTTCAGCTCTAACATCGAAAGGCTTGAAGGCCGTGTTTGATGAAGCTATACGAGCGGCTCTGTGTCCAAGACAGAAGAAGAAACCAAATGAGAAATGTCTACTGTTATGAAGATCTAGATCGTTAATAGTGTTGCAAATATAGCAGTGCTTATGTTTATCTGCTGATAACAAAGAATAAGGTTACGTGGATATTGAATGAAATCATATTTATTTAGGTTTTAAACGATACTATATGTATAGAAATGTGCAAAGATACATTGGAATATAATAAATGTAAGTGGTTACTGTCTAAATTGAATTAGAATTTTAACAACATTATATTATATTAATATAACAGTGAGAAAAACATAAAAAAAACACCATCGCAAACACAAACGTGTTGCTTTGATGAATAGTATCTATTTATATGACATTGGAATACTTATGTCCAGTGACTAATATATACTATGCATTTGATATATATAATTTAATTATTGAAACTCAGGCAGGAATTTGGGAATATATGAGACAGTTGACCATAGTTTCTTTTATGCTACAAGGTTTAATAAATCAATGTTGGGCTGACATACCGTGATGTTGATGATTGAGCTTATTAACATTTTACCCTCGCCTCCGGCGAACCATATGGGCTGACATACCGTGATGTTGATGATTGAGCTTATTAACATTTTACCCTCGCCTCCGGCGAACCATATGGGCTGACATACCGTGATGTTGATGATTGAGCTTATTAACATTTTACCCTCGCCTCCGGCTAACCATATGGGCTGACATACCGTGATGTTGATGATTGAGCTTATTAACATTTTACCCTCGCCTCCGGCGAACCATATGGGCTGACATACCGTGATGTTGATGATTGAGCTTATTAACATTTTACCCTCGCCTCCGGCGAACCATATGGGCTGACATACCGTGATGTTGATGATTGTGCTGATTAACATTTTACCCTCGCCTCCGGCGAACCATATGGGCTGACATACCGTGATGTTGATGATTGAGCTTATTAACATTTTACCCTCGCCTCCGGCGAACCATATGGGCTGACATACCGTGATGTTGATGATTGTGCTGATTAACATTTTACCCTCGCCTCCGGCGAACCATATGGGCTGACATACCGTGATGTTGATGATTGTGCTGATTAACATTTTACCCTCGCCTCCGGCGAACCATATGGGCTGACATACCGTGATGTTGATGATTGTGCTGATTAACATTTTACCCTCGCCTCCGGCGAACCATATGGGCTGACATACCGTGATGTAGATGATTGTGCTGATTAACATTTTACCCTCGCCTCCGGCGAACCATATGGGCTGACATACCGTGATGTTGATGATTGTGCTGATTAACATTTTACCCTCGCCTCCGGCGAACCATATGGGCTGACATACCGTGATGTTGATGATTGAGCTTATTAACATTTTACCCTCGCCTCCGGCGAACCATATGGGCTGACATACCGTGATGTAGATGATTGTGCTGATTAACATTTTACCCTCGCCTCCGGCGAACCATATGGGCTGACATACCGTGATGTTGATGATTGTGCTGATTAACATTTTACCCTCGCCTCCGGCGAACCATATGGGCTGACATACCGTGATGTTGATGATTGAGCTTATTAACATTTTACCCTCGCCTCCGGCGAACCATATGGGCTGACATACCGTGATGTTGATGATTGAGCTTATTAACATTTTACCCTCGCCTCCGGCGAACCATATGGGCTGACATACCGTGATGTAGATGATTGAGCTTATTAACATTTTACCCTCGCCTCCGGCGAACCATATGGGCTGACATACCGTGATGTAGATGATTGAGCTTATTAACATTTTACCCTCGCCTCCGGCGAACCATATGGGCTGACATACCGTGATGTAGATGATTGAGCTTATTAACATTTTACCCTCGCCTCCGGCGAACCATATGGGCTGACATACCGTGATGTAGATGATTGAGCTTATTAACATTTTACTCTCGCCTCCGGCGAACCATATGGGCTGACATACCGTGATGTAGATGATTGAGCTTATTAACATTTTACTCTCGCCTCCGGTGAACCATATGGGCTGACATACCGTGATGTAGATGATTGAGCTTATTAACATTTTACCCTCGCCTCCGGCGAACCATATGGGCTGACATACCGTGATGTAGATGATTGAGCTTATTAACATTTTACTCTCGCCTCCGGCGAACCATATGGGCTGACATACCGTGATGTAGATGATTGAGCTTATTAACATTTTACTCTCGCCTCCGGTGAACCATATGGGCTGACATACCGTGATGTTGATGATTGAGCTTATTAACATTTTACCCTCGCCTCCGGCGAACCATATGGGCTGACATACCGTCTTAGCTGACTGAACTATAAAACAATAACACGACCCTTGGATATATTGCAAGCCGCATTTTGGCCACAATTTTATGTTTCAACTGCGACTAATTACAATGTAGTAGTGCAACGGATTGAGAAATATTAACTCGAACATATTAGCACAATTCCATGCGTGTATATACATATTGCTGTTTATAATGTATGCTGTGTAAACATACCACAGTATCAATAATATACATGTCACTTTGTAAGATAACACGATAACGCGACATAATATCGTATCTAATTGTATCGTTATCGTGGTACCGTAATCGGACTGTCATGTGATATTGTGCTGTCGTAATAGCCTGGGAACAGGCGTCGGTTTATTTTGTCTGGTCAGTCAAATAAATATATTTTAACACCGAAACCATTAATTGGGTCGTGTTGAGTTTCTGATAATGTCATTTTGCCAGAAGTTAAAAAGTGAAAAATCGACAGACTGGAACCCAGGCTACTATCGTAACTAAACCACCTGATAGCAATATTGCGATGACATTAACGGAGCACCGTAATCATGTGAAACTACTTTTCGTAACATACTACTTTACACTATGCCGAACTGGTCATATAGAATACCGCCTAAGGGGGAAAGAAACAACGTTTAAAGTAGTTCTCATCTTTTGGTTGAAGGTAATTATTGTTCTTGTTAATGTTGTAAGTATAAGTAAGTATACTTAATTTACTGTTATAACATCTTAGCCATCAACACATTTGTTTTTAAACTTTATTTATTTTACAACGATTGCGAAGTTTTAACAACTTATATTAATCACTCTCGTTGGCGCGGATATAAGAGTAAATGTGGTCATTCGTGTGGGAGGAAACCGGAGTACACGGAGAAAACCCATTTGTCATATTATCTAGTGAACATACTTTTTGTTTCGATTTAATTCAAAGCGACATCACATCATTTTGTATTACGGCATTTGATGGAATTAATACGCTCCAAATGCGCCTAATCGACATTATTTCCAACAATACATTAATTGTATTAAACAGTGCCCCCTCCCTACCTAAGTTTGTCATCGTGTTGTAATGATATAATGTTCAATAAATGTACCTTGTAATATGGCGGCAGAGTTAATTGGTCACATAGTGCATGTAACTTACACACGTTTATTAACATCTCACCGGAACATAGGTGCTGCACTTCCTCTCACTTTATGTATAATGGGGCCTCTCTGACCCCGTTGTTAAGGTCAAAGACATCAAATCACTTGCCAATCACAGATCTATGCTTTATGATACCACCGAGGCAGTGTGATTCGTCCAATGTGAGAAGGCGATCCAGTTGACTAGTGGAAGTAGGTCGTTGGTTCTAGCAGGTCGCCCTTCAGTTCCTGATATACTGCTTTACCGACGCTGGTATTTGACACAATAACAAATGCTTGATTTCACATGACCTTGATCTGACCTTCAAAGGTCAACCTAAATATATTACTATATGATTAGAAAGGCCATATGAGGTTCCCAATGGCTATTCCATTGAACGTATATGACTATTGTGTATATTGCTTTGTGTTCGAGTTACATTTACAAGCATGCATAGTTTATTATAATAATATAAGCCAATGAGAGTGAACCTTTCGCATGTATTGACCCATTTCTCCCAAATTAGAGTAATTTCCTGCTCGACCAACCATTTCTATATCCACATTGTCTAAACACAATCTATTTCAGTTAGCAAGTGCACACAACGTGTAGTGGTAACGTGTTCGCTTCGAATTTGTAGACCGGAGTTCGCTTCCAACTGTAGCTATTACGGTTGTGTCCTCAAGTTCCACTCTGTCTGTTCTCTCTCCCTCGTGGTGATGGATTCCATCACGAATGAGTTCTTGAGAACGATTAATCTAATGTTGTAAAACGTGTTTCGCAATCGAGCTAAAATAAATGTGTATTGACTAATCACAGACAGGCGACACACATACACACGCAAATAGACGCAGCCAAAACAACACTCATCGATTCCTACGCCGGTGTTATCTACGCTTATTTAACTAAATAAATACATATTTTCATGCAACATGCAAACTATATTTACACAAAGTATCATATTTCAAAATGACATTAAATTATCCTCATTATATTTCAATATTGACATTACGATTCAAAAGATACCAATGGTCTTTAATTATATTCACGCTTAGTGATGTATCTATGTATGGGGCTATAAGCCGAAAACGATCCATTATACATAATTATTAGATCCGTTTGAGACTTGTATCTTACTTAAAGCACACACTTATATAACACGATCTTACAGAGTAGATCCGTTTGAGGCATATATCTTAATCAACACGCACGCACATACACACATACACACACACTGAGGTTTATATCTAACTTAAAGCACACACTTATATAACAAGACCTTACATATTAGATCCATTTGAGACTTATATCTTACTTAAAGCACACACTTATATAACACGATCTTACATATTAGATCCGTTTGAGACTTATATCTTACTTAAAGCACACACTTATATAACACGATCTTACATATTAGATCCGTTTGAGACTTATATCTTACTTAAATCACACACTTATATAACAAGATCTTACTAATTCAAATTGTTACGTTCGTACATTTACACATAGGATTTAATATACTACTCTGCACTAATGAGATATATAGCGTACATACTGATCTGTAGTCCAATGGTAACACGCTGGATTAGCAATCCAGGGATCACAGGCTCGACCCCACGTCTGATCCTAATACAATTAATAGTCTTTCAGATTAGACTTTAAACCGAGGTCTCGTGTCAGTGCTTTATACCGTACACGTAACAGAATAAGAGGAGACTCTGGAATGGGTCAGTCTGTATCATTGCACTATCCACCAAATATCTAAAGTGACTAATCTCTTCAGGAGGCGTCGCTCATATGGACAACCGGTAGCGACGATAAATAAACGTAAGACACACATACAGCAATCTGATATTAATACTATGCAAGTATAACGTTATTATGCAAGTATAACGTTATTACGTCCTTACCTTGTTTTAAGACTAGTGAAACCTATAACAGCCCCAGGAAGTTGATGAAATCATTGAAAGGTGTATCAAGTCAGTTTCAATTTTAGAACATGTCAGCTGTGCTACAAAGTGCCTGTTCCTTGGAAAGCAAACAAAGTGCCTGTTCCTTGGAAAGCAAACAAAGTGCCTGTTCCTTGGAAATCAAACAAAGTGCCTGTTCCTTGGAAAGCAAACAAAGTGCCTGTTCCTTGGAAAGCAAACAAAGTGCCTGTTCCTTGGAAAGCAAACAAAGTGCCTGTTCCTTGGAAAGCAAACAAAGTGCCTGTTCCTTGGAAAGCAAACAAAGTGCCTGTTCCTTGGAAAGCAAACAAAGTGCCTGTTCCTTGGAAAGCAAACAAAGTGCATGTTCCTTGGAAAGCAAACAAAGTGCCTGTTCCTTGGAAAGCAAACAAAGTGCATTTCCTTGGAAAGCAAACAAAGTGCCTGTTCCTTGGAAAGCAAACAAAGTGCTTGTTCCTTGGAAAGCAAACAAAGTGCCTGTTCCTTGGAAAGCAAACAAAGTGCCTGTTCCTTGGAAAGCAAACAAAGTGCCTGTTCCTTTGAAAGCAAACAAAGTGCCTGTTCCTTGGAAAGCAAACAAAGTGCATGTTCCTTGGAAAGCAAACAAAGTGCATGTTCCTTGGAAAGCAAACAAAGTGCCTGTTCCTTGGAAAGCAAACAAAGTGCCTGTACCTTGGAAAGCAAACAAAGTGCCTGTTCCTTGGAAAGCAAACAAAGTGCCTGTTCCTTGGAAAGCAAACAAAGTGCATGTTCCTTGGAAAGTAAACAAAGTGACTGTTCCTTGGAAAGCAAACAAAGTGCCTGCTCCTTGGAAAGCAAACAAAGTGCCTGTTCCTTGGAAAGCAAACAAAGTGCCTGTTCCTTGGAAAGCAAACAAAGTGCATGTTCATTGGAAAGCAAACAAAGTGCATGTTCCTTGGAAAGCAAACAAAGTGCCTGTTCCTTGGAAAGCAAACAAAGTGCCTGTTCCTTGGAAAGCAAACAAAGTGCCTGTTCCTTGGAAAGCAAACAAAGTGCCTGTTCCTTGGAAAGCAAACAAAGTGCTTGTTCCTTGGAAAGCAAACAAAGTGCCTGTTCCTTGGAAAGCAAACAAAGTGCCTGTTCCTTGGAAAGCAAACAAAGTGCCTGTTCCTTGGAAAGCAAACAAAGTGCATGTTCCTTGGAAAGCAAACAAAGTGCCTGTTCCTTGGAAAGCAAACAAAGTGCATATTCCTTGGAAAGCAAACAAAGTGCCTGTTCCTTGGAAAGCAAACAAAGTGCCTGTTCCTTGGAAAGCAAACAAAGTGCCTGTTCCTTGGAAAGCAAACAAAGTGCCTGTTCCTTGGAAAGCAAACAAAGTGCATGTTCCTTGGAAAGCAAACAAAGTGCATGTTCCTTGGAAAGCAAACAAAGTGCCTGTTCCTTGGAAAGCAAACAAAGTGCCTGTTCCTTGGAAAGCAAACAAAGTGCCTGTTCCTTGGAAAGCAAACAAAGTGCCTGTACCTTGGAAAGCAAACAAAGTGCCTGTTCCTTGGAAAGCAAACAAAGTGCCTGTTCCTTGGAAAGCAAACAAAGTGCATGTTCCTTGGAAAGTAAACAAAGTGACTGTTCCTTGGAAAGCAAACAAAGTGCCTGCTCCTTGGAAAGCAAACAAAGTGCCTGTTCCTTGGAAAGCAAACAAAGTGCCTGTTCCTTGGAAAGCAAACAAAGTGCCTGTTCCTTGGAAAGCAAACAAAGTGCCTGTTCCTTGGAAAGCAAACATAGTGCTGTTCTTTATTTAGGCCTCACCATTGTATACAATAGGACATAGAAAACGCACACCTACATTATATGAGTATCATTACATGAACACGAAATACGAAGGATTCCATGAAAGATATATATCACTACTTTATTACAAAACACAAACTGAACTATACATATTCCAAAATGTTTAAAACTATGTATTTATATAGTTATTGTTTTTCTTGTAAAAACACACTTATCCGAAGTGTGCGTTGTCTATGTCCTCTAGTATACATACATAACGATATCATAGCATATTGTGCCATCCTGTTCAAATCTTACATGCATAGTATGCCAGCCTGTTCAAACCATACATACACATTATGCCATCCTGTTCAAACCATACATACACATTATGACATCCTGTTCAAATCTTACATGCCCATTATGCCATCCTGTTCAAATCTTACATGCACATTATGCCATCCTGTTCAAACCATACATACACATTATGCCATCATGTTCAAACCATACATGCACATTATGCCATCCTGTTCAAACCATACATACACATTATGCCACCCTGTTCAAATCTTACATGCACATTATGCCATCCTGTTCAAACCATACATGCACATTATGCCATCCTGTTCAAACCATACATACACATTATGCCATCCTGTTCAAACCATACATGCACATTATGCCATCCTGTTCAAACCATACATGCACATTAGGCCATCATGTTCAAATCATACATGCACAGTATGCCATCCTGTTCAAACCATACATGCACATTATGCCATCCTGTTCAAACCATACATGCACATTATGCCATCCTGTTCAAAGCATACATGCACAGTATGCCATCCTGTTCAAATCATGCATGCACATTATGCCATCCTGTTCAAATCATGCATGCACATTATGCCATCCTGTTCAAACCATATATGCACATTATGCCACCCTGTTCAAATCCTACATGCACATTATGCCATCCTGTTCAAACCATACATGCACATTATGCCATCCTGTTCAAACCATACATGCACATTATGCCATCCTGTTCAAACCATACATGCACATTATGCCATCCTGTTCAAACCATACATGCACATTATGCCATCATGTTCAAATCATACATGCACAGTATGCCATCCTGTTCAAACCATACATGCACATTATGCCATCCTGTTCAAACCATACATGCACATTATGCCATCCTGTTCAAACCATACATGCACAGTATGCCATCCTGTTCAAATCATGCATGCACATTATGCCATCCTGTTCAAATCATGCATGCACATTATGCCATCCTGTTCAAATCATGCATGCACATTATGCCATCCTGTTCAAATCATGCATGCACATTATGCCATCCTGTTCAAATCATACATGCACATTATGCCTCATGCAATATGTTGCGTGATAATAGATCCCCCACCTTTGATTATGTACATATGTTTAAAAGTATTACTTGCCTAATACATATTAATACATATAAAACTTATGTATTTGATATTTCTTCATTTGTAAAATTAATGGCCTATTTCAAATTCAAATACATCTTGTGTTGTTTAATTAGTCCACCAAATCAAACTGAGCTAACAATAGGAGTGCACATGTGGATAGCGTTTCTGGGAAACAGATTAGCATAAAGTTGGTGGAGTGAGTTGATATGCCATAACATACAATACAAATAAAAGTGCATTGCCATTCACCTTGAATCGTAAGATACAGACATGTAGTATATCACAGACATATATACTCTTTGGGGAATATAGTCAATAGAGTATTTTAAATAAAATACAATAATAATCCTTATTCTCTCAAAACCACATAGACACGTATACACTACATTGTACTTATATAATGCATATGTAACAACCATCTCCGAGGCCCAGCGGTAGGTCGACGGTTCGAACATTGTCAGGGGTTCGTTCTGTTTTTGCCTGGTTTATCAGCTAGTTAAATAATGGTCATATATTGCTTACCAGCCTAGCGCCTGGCATACACGCATAGGATTCGGGATTATGTTCATAAAAAGAGGTGTCTCATATGTCAGTAATGGCTGGACCTTTAAATAGGGATGACGAACACTTTACTTTACTTTTTATATGAATATCAACAATATTAAGAGCGAATAGGCATCTGCTAATCATAACTTAAGATTGTGATCAAAAGGATTTATGTTATGTTATATTTCGGGTTTTACGCCTGCAACAGCACCATTTCGGGCTATATCGCCTGCGGGCAGTTTACTTAACAACATCTTTCCTGGGCAGGCTCCAGCGGTGAAACAGTACTTGGGTGCACCAACCTCCGTAAGAAACTGCCAACTTTTTCATATAAATGAGACACGGCCTGAGCGGGACTCGAACCCGTGACCATCAGTGATGATAGGTTACAGTGGTATACAAGTCAGCAACCATAACCACTTGACCACAGAGGCGGACCGTGATCAAAAGGAACACAATGCGTAAACACTGAATTTGAAAACAAGCCCTACTTTAAAATAACTTCTCTGTTTAGACCAGACAGGAACAAGTTAGCAACCATCCTTTTATTAAGAATCAATGATCCATGAAACAATGAAACGTACATAACTTAAAAGAGATGTGTATCTATATTAAGTTAGCGTATTCAATCTTTATATAGAAACTTCCTTCTCACTAATTAAAACACTGTCGTGACGTCATACATTTGTACTTGCAGTCCATTATTATTACTATTGGACTGGTGGTGTCAAAAGGCCAGAGTATTATATTAAATACTACCGATAAATGTACGAAAGTAACAATTTTTAAATAGTAGGATCTTGTTATATAAGTGTGTGTCTTAAGTAAGATATAACCCTCAAACGGATCCAATATGTAATATATTGGTACTGTTTTCGGCGCTACGCGCCTCGCACAGTACAATAGTTTACATATTGAATCTTTTTCGGCTTATATCCTATACATATTATAATATGTGTCGGTACTCTGCATTGCAATATTAATACCGGTTGGTAAAACATATAAGTATGATCTCGGGTAGCATTAACATGGTGTTGGGGTCCATAGCAACTGTCTTATTTAAACAGATATTGTTGCAAATCATTATACATATGACATTGCAATAAACATGGCGTTCATTTCCCACTCCATTGCTAAAATTCAATTCAATGCTAAAATTCAATTCAATTCAGCAAGTTTATTGCATAAAACATGTATATATTCAAGTCAATTCAGCAAGTGTATTGCATAAAACATGTATATATTCAAGTCAATTCAGCAAGTGTATTGCATAAAACATGTATATATTCAAGTCAATTCAGCAAGTGTATTGCATAAAACATGTATATATTCAAGTCAATTCAGCAAGTGTATTGCATAAAACATGTATATATTCAAGTCAATTCAGCAAGTGTATTGCATAAAACATGTATATATTCAAGTCAATTCAGCAAGTGTATTGCATAAAACATGTATATATTCAAGTCAATTCAGCAAGTGTATTGCATAAAACATGTATATATTCAAGTCAATTCAGCAAGTGTATTGCATAAAACATGTATATATTCAAGTCAATTCAGCAAGTGTATTGCATAAAACATGTATATATTCAAGTCAATTCAGCAAGTGTATTGCATAAAACATGTATATATTCAAGTCAATTCAGCAAGTGTATTGCATAAAACATGTATATATTCAAGTCAATTCAGCAAGTGTATTGCATAAAACATGTATATATTCAAGTCAATTCAGCAAGTGTATTACATAAAACATGTATATATTCAAGTCAATTCAACACGTTTATTGCATAAAACATGTATATATTCAAGTCAATTCAGCAAGTGTATTGCATAAAACATGTATATATTCAAGTCAATTCATCAAGTTTATTGCATAAAACATGTATATATTCAAGTCAATTCAGCAAGTGTATTACATAAAACATGTATATATATTCAATGCAACAAGTGTATTGCATAAAACATGTATATATTCAAGTCAATTCATCAAGTTTATTGCATAAAACATGTATATATTCAAGTCAATTCAGCAAGTGTATTGCATAAAACATGTATATATTCAATTCAATTCAACAAGTGTATTGCATAAAACATGTATATATTCAAGTCAATTCAGCAAGTGTATTGCATAAAACATGTATATATATTCAATTCAACAAGTGTATTGCATAAAACATGTATATATTCAAGTCAATTCAGCAAGTGTATTGCATAAAACATGTATATATATTCAATTCAACAAGTGTATTGCATAAAACATATATATATTCAAGTCAATTCAACAAGTGTATTGCATAAAACATGTATATATTCAAGTCAATTCATCAAGTTTATTGCATAAAACATGTATATATTCATGTCAATTCAGCAAGTGTATTGCATAAAACATGTATATATATTCAATTCAACAAGTGTATTGCATAAAACATGTATATATTCAAGTCAATTCAACAAGTGTATTGCATAAAACATGTATATATATTCAATTCAACAAGTGTATTGCATAAAACATATATATATTCAAGTCAATTCAACAAGTGTATTGCATAAAACATGTATATATTCAAGTCAATTCATCAAGTTTATTGCATAAAACATGTATATATTCAAGTCAATTCAGCAAGTGTATTGCATAAAACATGTATATATATTCAATTCAACAAGTGTATTGCATAAAACATGTATATATTCAAGTCAATTCAACAAGTGTATTGCATAAAACATGTATATATATTCAATTCAACAAGTGTATTGCATAAAACATATATATATTCAAGTCAATTCAACAAGTGTATTGCATAAAACATGTATATATTCAAGTCAATTCATCAAGTTTATTGCATAAAACATGTATATATTCAATTCAATTCAGCAAGTTTATTGCATAAAACATGTATATATATTCAATTCAATTCATCAAGTTTATTGCATAAAACATGTATATATATTCAATTCAATTCATCAAGTTTATTGCATAAAACATGTATATATATTCAATTCAATTCATCAAGTTTATTGCATAAAACATGTATATATATTCAATTCAATTCATCAAGTTTATTGCATAAAACATGTATATATATTCAAGTCAATTCATCAAGTTTATTGCATAAAACATGTATATATATTCAATTCAATTCATCAAGTTTATTGCATAAAACATGTATATATATTCAATTCAATTCATCAAGTTTATTGCATAAAACATGTATATATATTCAATTCAATTCATCAAGTTTATTGCATAAAACATGTATATATATTCAATTCAATTCATCAAGTTTATTGCATAAAACATGTATATATATTCAATTCAATTCATCAAGTTTATTGCATAAAACATGTATATATATTCAATTCAATTCATCAAGTTTATTGCATAAAACATGTATATATATTCAATTCAATTCATCAAGTTTATTGCATAAAACAGTATATAATTCAATTCAATTCATCAAGTTTATTGCATAAAACATGATATATATTCAATTCAATTCATCAAGTTTATTGCATAAAACATGTATATATATTCAATTCAATTCATCAAGTTTATTGCATAAAACATGTATATATATTCAATTCAATTCATCAAGTTTATTGCATAAAACATGTATATATATTCAATTCAATTCATCAAGTTTATTGCATAAAACATGTATATATATTCAATTCATCAAGTTTATTGCATAAAACATGTATATATATTCAATTCAATTCATCAAGTTTATTGCATAAAACATGTAATTATTCAATTCAATTCAACAAGTTTATTGCATAAAACATGTATACAATCAATTCAATTCAACAAGTTTATTGCATAACACATGTATACAATCAATTCAATTCAACAAGTTTATTGCATAAAACATGTATACAATCAATTCAATTCATTAAGTTTATTGCATAAAACATGTATACAATCAATTCAATTCATCAAGTTTATTGCATAAAACATGTATACAATCAATTCAATTCAACAAGTTTATTGCATAAAACATGTATACAATCAATTCAATTCAACAAGTTTATTGCATAACACATGTATACAATCAATTCAATTCAACAAGTTTATTGCATAAAACATGTATACAATCAATTCAATTCAACAAGTTTATTGCATAACACATGTATACAATCAATTCAATTCAACAAGTTTATTGCATAAAACATGTTTATATAAATTATGTGTTAATAGCAAATACAAATATTTTCAATACAAAGATTTTTATCAAGGAGCTGAAATATGTTTTCCTATATTCCCGTTTCAATACACAAGGGAGCACCACCACGTCGAAAGTTGCTGAAAGGGGTCATGAATCATTAATGGAGAATTAATTTGCAGTAATCTTCTGTATGCTAAACTGTTATAAACGTCTTGTAAGTACGTTGGTTGCTTCTACCTAGACGAGACGTGTAGTACAATGGCATGCAACTACTATAATATTATATTGTGTCTTCCGTGATCGTATTTAACTTAGGATTAAATAGCAGAACAACAACAGCAGTTTACTTATTATGATATATCTCCACACGTGTATTGTATCAATTTGACTTGTATTCGAAAGCCATATGACTGTTCATGTAAATATTATCGATACGACTCAAAAGTG
The DNA here is from genome assembly GCA_014843695.1 of Archivesica marissinica. Lineage (NCBI taxonomy): Eukaryota > Metazoa > Mollusca > Bivalvia > Venerida > Vesicomyidae > Archivesica > Archivesica marissinica. Next base: position 83,037,229 of record CM026390.1, on the reverse strand, counting down.
GTCGTATCCGTTAAAACACAGATGATGTATCTTTGCTCTGTCTATATATGCCCGGCTCTGTTCGCTTCCGGAGCATACATTACATTACATTATAACTTACTGTTCCGTATGATACAGTTACACCCACATAGTTGTTAATCACATACTTGGTCGTATCCATTAAACACAGATGATGTATCTTTTCTCTGTCTATATCTGCATATCTGCCTTGCTCTGTTCGCTTCCGGAGCATACATTACATCATAACTTACTGTTCCGTATGATACTGTTACACCCACGTAGTTGTTAATCACATACTTGGTCGTATCCGTTAAACACAGATGATGTATCTTTGCTCTGTCTATATATGCCCGGCTCTGTTCGCTTCCGGAGCATACATTACATTACATCATAACTTAATGTTCCGTATGATACTGTTACACCCACGTAGTTGTTAATCACATACTAGTGAACAACTTGTAGCTGATTATCAACTTTTTATAGAAATCATATCTCATTTAGTTTCATTGTCTGATATAATGTTACATCTAAACGACCAACCTTTGACCGAATGTAGTGCATATTCACATCGAAAACCCAGTTCTTACGCCTCCACATGAAACCCATTTCATTTCACCCATTAAGACTGTATTAGGGTAATTTTAAACTTTATTTATTTTACGACTGTGAAGCAAGTTTTAACAACTTATATGAATCACTCTCGTTGTCGCGGATGAAAGCGTATACTATACGCTTATGTATATTATGTGGTTATACGTGTATGAGGAAATCGGAGTACCCTGAGAAAACCCACCTGTCCGATTTGGCGACAACCACACCATCTCACATACTTCCTGGTCCGAGGATCGAACCCGGGTTGCATTGGTGAGTAGCGAGCGAGATGTGGTCGGTCATTAGGGTAAGCTTTACCGATTCCTAGAACAAACTTTAGAGCCTTATTCGGAACAACATCAATGCATGAGTAAGTAAGGCTTAGTTCCACACATGTTTGCACCGTAGCTTATTACAAACCACACGTGTGAACTATATAACGTTGTGCTATACATGCATTTTAAGGGAAACCTTCTGCTATTTTGCATTCAATAATCCCAGTGCACGACTGAAATTCTTTGCAACCGCCTTCGAAGTAACTTCAACAATACGATGTTCATTTAGAAGCTAAGTATGTGTATCAGTAGCATTGGTTACCACAATGAAAACCAAAGCTTGGAAACAGATGGCCGTCTGAATTGTACACATAACATTGCGTTTAGTTGCAGTTGCATGCATATCATTGTTACCACACAAAACATTTAGTGCAACTAGTAATACTGGTAGATCTTATCTTATACTGAACTATCTCAGTATCCTATACAGAAATATCTCATTATCTTATACTGAACTGTCTCAGTATCTTATACAGAAATATCTCATTATCTTATACTGACCTATCTCATTATCTTATACTGAACTATCTCGTTATCTTATACTGAACTATCTCGTTATCTTATACTGAACTATCTCAGTATATTATACTGAACTATCTCAGTATCTTATACTATACTATCTCAGTATCTTATACTGAACTATAATATAAACTGAATATCCTGAATAACACGATTTATGGTACATATTTACCGTTATATTGCACGCGTGTGCCTCTGCATACTTATTTATCTCGCGCTTAGTATTGACTCCGATGACAAACAAACGTCAATTCAGGAGCGTGGATGATCGTTATATGAAATCCTACTTTCAAATTTGAAAGTTTGTATATCACAAAAACACTGTTTATTGATTAATGTTAGTGATCGAATGTATTCGGAAGAATTTGTAGTAGCAACACATTTATACGTGACATAAATGCATGTGCGTTGCTTTTTGCAATGTAATGTCGCTTTAACCATGCGGAAGATATATGTAATATCACGACAAGAAACCATAAAAAGAACATGTTCACAAATATAAAACATATATGGTGTAGACATATCAGATTTCCTTACATTAACCGATTTATTGTCCAACATCTCTTTCGAATGGGAAGAAAAAATGAAAATGGGACATCACATTCATTTGAAAAGCATGTAACAACATTTTAGAGACAATTATGCGAATTAATAAACCACCATATGTTGTATACATTGTTTTCTTAATAAGTACAATAACCCTAAACAGACGGATCTGTTGTCCAGTGATAACACGCTGGACTGGTAATCCAGGGATCGCAGGTTCGATCCCCCGTCAGACCTTATAAAATTAACAGTTTTTCAGATGGGAAGTTTAACCGAGGTCTCATGTCGGTGCTTTATACCGTGCACGTAAAAGAACAAGATGAGACTCTGGAATGGGTATCTCTATCTGTATCATTGCACTATCCACCAAATATCTAAAATAACTAATCTCTTCAGGAGGCGTCGCTCATATGGGCAACCGGTAGCGACGATAAATAAACGTAAAACACACACATGAAATAACGTGGAATGCTATAATTGACAATATGGAATGGAAGAATGTATAGTATGTGCCATCTATGTGTAATATAGATACTAACTTACGATCATTCCAATATAAGTATGTTATAAGAATATTACCTACCAATGTACTATTGTATAATTGCAATATTATCAAATTCAATATTACATTTCATTAGAAAACGCTTACGAACATATCTAAGATTTAACATAATCAATTACGTTGCTGTGCCCACGTGTACTGCTATATATAGCAATTGTGCATTTAAAACACATTAGCCGTAGTAGTTATCTTACGTGTAGACAGACGCATCATGAAATCAAATCCATTCTCATAACGTGACATTCAAGAATTTCCTGGTAGAACGCCCTACTTTTTATTTGAACGTCCAATGATCTAGTCAGATGCATTTATCGCAATGCTCATGGTAAAAACGATGGCGGTAGTGATATGATAAACCAAGAGTATTATTAACAGTCAAACCGTGCATACCATAAACCTCCAAACACACTGTACAATAGAAATCCAAACCATGCATACCATAAACCGTACATACTATAAACCACACATACCATAAACCGTACATACCATAAACATCCAAACCGTGCATACCATAAACCGTACATACCATAAACATCCAAACACACTGTACAATAGAAATCCAAACCATGCATACCATAAACCGTACATACCATAAACATCCAAACCGTGCATACTATAAACCGTACATACCATACACATCCAAACACACTGTACAATAGAAATCCAAACCATGCATACCATAAACATCCAAATGATGCATACCATAAACCGTATATACCATAACTATCCAAACCATGCATACCATAAACATCCAAACCGTGTATACCATAAACATCCAAACCATGCATACCATATACATCCAAACCATGCATACCATAAACCGTATATACCATTTACATCCAAACCATGCATACCATAAACATCCAAACCGTGTATACCATAAACCGTATATACCATATATATCCAAACCATGCATACCATAAACATCCAAACCGTGTATACCATAAGCCGTATATACCATATACATACAAACCATGCATACCATAAATATCCAACCATGCATAACATAAACATCCAAACTATGCATACCATAAACATCCAAACCATGCACACCATAAATCGTATATACCATATACATCCAAACCATGCATACCATAAACATCCAAACCGTGTATACCATAAACCTTATATACCATATACATCCAAACCATGCATACCATAAACATCCAATCCGTGTATACCATAAACCGTATATACCATATACATCCAAGCCATGCATACCATAAACATCCAAACCATGTATACCATAAACCTTAGATACCATATACATCCAAACCATGCATACCATAAACATCCAAACCATGCATACCATAAACATCCAAACCGTGTATACCATAAACCGTATATACCATATATATCCAAACCATGCATACCATATACATCCAAACCATGCATACCATAAACATCCAAACCATGCATACCATAAACATCCAAACACACTGTACCATAAACATCCAAACACACTGTACCATAAACATCCAAACACACTGTACCATAAACATCCAAACCGTGTATACCATAAACCGTATATACCATATACATCCAAACACACTGTACATAGAAATCCAAACCTTGCATACCATAAACCGTATATACAATATACAGCCACACAAATTGATCCATACAAAGCCAACCGATGGTACCATTAACAGCCAAACCGTCCATACCATAAACCGTACATACAATATACAGCCACACAAATTGATCGATACAAAGCCAAACCGATGGTATCATAAACAGTCAAACCGTGCATGCCATAAATAACCAAAACCGAGGGTAAATAAACAGCCAAACCATGCATACCATAAATAACCAAAACCGAGGGTAAATAAACAGCCAAACCGTGCATGCCATAAATAACCAAAACCGAGGGTAAATAAACAGCCAAACCATGCATGCCATAAATAACAAAAACCGAGGGTAAATAAACAGCCAAACCGTGCCTACCATAAATAACAATAACCGAGGGTAAATAAACAGCCAAACCATGCATACCATAAATAACAAAAACCGAGGGTACCATAAACAACAAAACCGAGGGTGCCATAAACAACCAAACCGAGGGTACCATAAACAACCAAACCGAGGGTGCCATAAACAACCAAACCGAGGATACCATAAACAACCAAACCGAGGATACTATGAATAACAAAACCGAGGGTACCATAAACAACCAAACCGAGGGTACCATAAACAACCAAACCGAGGTTACCATAAAAATCAAAAAACCGAGGGTGCCATAAACAACAAAACCGAGGGTGCCATAAACAACCAAACCGAGGGTACCATAAACAACCAAACCGAGGGTACCATAAACAACCAAACCGAGGTTACCATAAACAACAAAACCGAGGGTGCCATAAACAACCAAACCGAGGTGCCATAAACAACAAAACCGAGGGTGCCATAAACAACAAAACGAGGGAACCATAAACAACAAAACCGAGGGAACCATAAACAACAAAACCGAGGGTGCCATAAACAACCAAACCGAGGGTACCATAAACAACCAAACCGAGGGTACCATAAACAACCAAACCGAGGGTACCATAAACAACCAAACCGAGGATACCATAAACAACCAAACCGAGGGTACCATAAACAACCAAACCGAGGGTACCATAAACAACCAAACCGAGGGTACCATAAACAACCAAACCGAGGGTACCATAAACAACCAAAACCGAGGGTACTATAAACAACCAAACCGAGGGTACCATAAACAACAAAACCGAGGGTACCATAAACAACCAAACCCAGGGTGCCATAAACAACCCAACCGAGGGTGCCATAAACAACCAAACCGAGGGTGCCATAAACAACCAAACCCAGGGTGCCATAAACAACCAAACCCAGGGTGCCATAAACAACCAAACAGAGGGTGCCATAAACAACCAAACCCAGGGTGACATAAACCACAAAACCGAGGGTACCATAAACAACCAAACCCAGGGTGCCATAAACAACCAAACCGAGGGTACCATAAACAACAAAACCGAGGGTACCATAAACAACCAAACCGAAGGTACCATAAACAACCAAACTGAGGGTACCATAAACAACAAACCGAGGGTACCATAAACAACCAAACCGAGGGTACCATAAAAAACAAAACCGAGGATACCATAAACAACCAAACCGAGGGTACCATAAACAACCAAACCGAGGGTAAAATAAACACAAAACCGAGGGTACCATAAACAACCAAACCGAGGATACCATAAACAACCAAACCGAGGGTACCATAAACAACCAAACCGAATGTACCATGAACAACAAAACCGAATGTATCATAAACAACCAAAACCGAGGGTACCATAAACAACCAAAACCGAGGGTGCCATAAACAACCAAAACCGAGGGTGCCATAAACAACCAAACCGAGGGTACCATAAAGAACCAAACCGAGGGTGCCATAAACAACCAAACCGAGGGTGCCATAAACAACCAAACCGAGCGTGCCATAAACAACCAAACCGAGGGTGCCATAAACAACAAAACCGAGGGTGCCATAAACAACCAAACAGAGGGTACTATAAACAACCAAACCGAGGGTACCATAAACAACAAAACCGAGGGTGCCATAAACAACCAAACCGAGGGTACCATAAACAACCAACCGAGGGTACCATAAACAACAAAACCGAGGGTGCCATAAAAAACCAAACCGAGGGTACCATAAACAACCAAACCCAGGGTGCCATAAACAACCCAACCGAGGGTGCCATAAACAACCAAACCGAGGGTGACATAAACAACAAAACCGAGGGTACCATAAACAACCAAACCCAGGGTGCCATAAACAATCAAACAGAGGGTGCCATAAACAACCAAACCGAGGGTACCATAAACAACCAAACCGAGGGTGCCATAAACAACAAAACAACACAAAATTGCTGATCGCCGGAAAATTGGCTATTATTTATAATATAAAAAGTTGTTACTAGTATTTTACAGGATTACATGCATATACCTATTTCCGACATTGTTTCCGTGCGTACACAATACAATAATAATAATATGATTGTTGCAAGATGCACGGACATTTAGTCGAAGTTCTTCATTCAATCATCAGTTTCCCTTTGGAATATGACCTTGCTTACGATATCGGAAGTCCACGTCGTTATATAGTTTTAAAAGTAAATTAAAAGCGTTCTTCAAACCACCAGACGTACCCAGTTACTTGTTCCATGGCGACCGACTATATTCTGATTGACTTGAAATAGTAAAGAATGTATACAGTAATCTAAACAATGACCTACTTAATAATTTAATGGATGACCCAAACTGCCGAGGTGGCTCCATGTATTAAGACGCTGAATATGGACTGACCGAGTATCGGACATGGGACCGTTTGATTCCAAATCCGATGCAATACCACAGACGCCCAGAGCAAATCGTCCTGTTCAATATGTCGCCGTACCATATCACATATGTTCCATGTATTAAGACGCTGAATATGTCCTCTTTAAATGTCCATATTTCTGAATGCCAATACAAGAATGTTACTATGCGGAGACTTCAGAAGATGCATTAATTGTTTCGTCTGTCCAAACGTATATAAAACAAACGCAACGTTTTCAGTTCGAATAAAACAACACTGAATATAACAATTCCATTTCACGAGGACAAAGGTGTCTGGATGTGGCTGAAACATCTACTTTCCATGCCCATATTTACAGTACTCTGGATCTTCATTAATTATCTATGCTAATTATTTGGATGGTATTGTGATTTCATTTCATTCTTCAAGCATTTAACCTGTTTTCCAATAATTAAAATTTATTACAGTAAATAGTGATTAAACTAAACTAATATTTACATTCAATAAATGCAGTGAGAGACTACTTTAATGTGCATGACTGCGCAATATTATGATCTCACAAACTAGTTCTAGGAGGCATGGCGAAGCTGAATGGCAACGAATAAACCATTGCGAAACTCTAGAATGCATACATAGCATATGTATGTTTGAGTTGATAATATTTTATTGCTCTATATACATGTATATAACATTAACAATCGTATAACCGATACATAATTAGCAGATGGGTTGGGCCACAAGTTCTGACAGCATTAGTGATTGGCCCTCCCCATTCATAGTATGTGCAACCAAATATACTACGAAACTGACATTTGATTGTTTTTCTAATCCGAAAACCTTGACAATGCTTAATGATCAAACTTTAGCGCTTTAAGCGTTATTCTACCATTCTAAATATGTAAACATGCTAGTAAATATCCAACATGAAACAATAACAATGGGTATGCATGATGGAACATATCGATTAATATGGGCATTACTACCTGTGATCGTTAGCAATAAAGTCACACACAACAGTCGTTCATCTATTTAATTGCCGATTTACTATTACAATTGAATCTGATGTGCTCTCATTGTAACATGAATATATACACAACATCTCAGCTATAACCAAAATGTGTCTTCTGAAATTGCATAGAGGAGTCCCACGAGTTTAGACTCCATCGTACAGATACACGTACGGATCATCATAAAGAGATGATTATGCAATCAATCACCCCCGACATTCTCACCTTTGGATGGTATTCATTCAGAAAACCAATCAGAATTCACTAGGCTAATGTTTCTATCAAGCTATCATGTGACGGATATAGTGATAGTGTGTATTGTTTTCCTTTCTAGTTCCCAATGTAAAATAACACGGTAGTTCAATGATACTGCTATCATCCGATTTGTATAATATCTAAGTATAGGTGTAATAATGTTGCAACCTTGTACAGCTGTGTCGCAACCCAAAATGTAATAAATGACGCAATTTGTAATAAAACATGTAATGTTAAAGTTATGCTTTCCACAAATATGTATGCATATAGGGAACATACATCAAATCATAACATAGAACTAAACACACATTCAACTATGTATATCGGACACGCTTAAATATCCTGATACTTATTCCATGTACAGTGTGACATACTAGTAGTCCTTGTGGATATCCAGTGATGTCCTTGGCTTGCTAAACCAGAACAAACAGCTGGCCGTATTAGCCAAACATTCTGCTAATTCACACTATATAATGTAACAGTGTTCTGTAAATACCACAGTACATGATCACAAGGTACATTGCATAGTGTTTCTGTAAATACCAGAGTACATGATCACAACGTACACTACATAGTTTCTGTAAACACCACAGTACATGATCACAACGTACACTACATAGTTTCTGTAAATACCACAGTACATGATCACAACGTACGCTACACAGTTTCTGTAAATACAACAGTACATGATCACAACGTACACTACATAGTTTATTTAAAACAGTTTGCACTTTCTTGTCCTCACTTTTGACGTCTGTGGCATCATAGCTGCTGTGAGTACTTCATCATACACTTGTTTTACTCCTGTGTTTGTAGTCGATGAACATTCAACATACTGTACTGCATGTATCTTATTTGCAAGAGGTATACCCTAGAAATAATAGAAGACGTGTAAACAACGTATACATGGAAGATAACCAATACAACTGACAGTACAACGTCTTCTATTGTACATAAGTACATGTTGTGCGTTTTACGTTTATTTATCGCCGCTACAGGTTGCCCATATGAGCGACGCCTCCTGAAGAGATTGGTCATTTTAGATGTTTGGAGGATAGTGCAATGATACAGAGAGAGACCCATTCCAGTGTCTCCTCTGGTTATTTTACGTGCACGGTGTACAACACCGACACGAGATCTCGGTTTAAAGTCCCATTTGAATGACTGTTAATTTTATTATGGTCATACGGGGGATCGAACCTGCGATCTATGGATTACCAGTCCAGCGTGTTAACCACTGAACTACAGACCCGGCTGTGCCATGAACATTTATAGCATGCACATTGAAAATCAATTGCATATCTAGAACAGTAGTAGCGTTAAACAAGATAACTAGATATTAAACATACAAACCATCGTAACGAACGAGTCATGAACAGTGTGGTGTGCTTGTACTTATATACCTCTAAGTATTTACCCAAACTACTATCTTAGTTACGGATATACGTACGTCATAAGTCGAAACATCCTTCTTTATCCCACTTCTTAGGTCGTCTTTCATACCAACCAATACAATGGGCGCATCTGGACAATGGTGCTTGATCTCGGGGTACCACTGTGGTGGAGACATATATTAAAATATATTGAAATAAAATATGTATAACATAATATATTGAATGAGGGTCCTGACTCAATGAGTGTATAAATATATAGTACAAATAAAGAGCATATGATATGGCTGGTAACTATACTATGCATAGCAACAACAATGACACTTTACATCATAGACAAATATCTACCATCCGGAAAGGGCACAAGTGTTGTTGACATTTTGTCCATACTAATATCAGTTAGTGAATAGATTGCTCGATACTTCTGATGAGTGATTCCTGGTTAGGCTATACGACTGATGCGTGCTGCATGGCCAGGCTATACGACTGATACGTGGCCTGGCTATGCTATAGGACTGATGCGTGCTGCCTGGCTATGCTATACGACTGGTACGTGGCCTGGCTATGCTATACGACTGATGCGTTCTGCCTGGCTATGCTATACGACTCATACGTGGCCTGGCTATGCAATACGACTGATGCTCTGCCTGGCTATGCTATACGACTGATGCGCTGCCTGGCTATGCTATACGACTGATGCGCTGCCTGGCTATGCTATACGACTGATGCGCTGCCCGGCTATGCTATACGACTGATGCGCTGCCTGGCTATGCTAT
>CM026390.1:83010417-83025923 GCA_014843695.1 Archivesica marissinica | reverse complement strand
TTCAAGTCAATTCAGCAAGTGTATTGCATAAAACATGTATATATTCAAGTCAATTCAGCAAGTTTATTGCATAAAACATGTATATATTCAAGTCAATTCAACAAGTTTATTGCATAAAACATGTATATATTCAAGTCAATTCAGCAAGTGTATTGCATAAAACATGTATATATTCAAGTCAATTCAGCAAGTGTATTGCATAAAACATGTATATATTCAAGTCAATTCAGCAAGTGTATTGCATAAAACATGTATATATTCAAGTCAATTCAGCAAGTGTATTACATAAAACATGTATATATTCAAGTCAATTCAACACGTTTATTGCATAAAACATGTATATATTCAAGTCAATTCAGCAAGTGTATTGCATAAAACATGTATATATTCAAGTCAATTCATCAAGTTTATTGCATAAAACATGTATATATTCAAGTCAATTCAGCAAGTGTATTACATAAAACATGTATATATATTCAATGCAACAAGTGTATTGCATAAAACATGTATATATTCAAGTCAATTCATCAAGTTTATTGCATAAAACATGTATATATTCAAGTCAATTCAGCAAGTGTATTGCATAAAACATGTATATATAGTCAATTCAGCAAGTTTATTGCATAAAACATGTATATATTCAAGTCAATTCAACAAGTTTATTGCATAAAACATGTATATATTCAAGTCAATTCAGCAAGTTTATTGCATAAAACATGTATATATTCAATTCAATTCAACAAGTTTATTGCATAAAACATGTATATATTCAAGTCAATTCAGCAAGTTTATTGCATAAAACATGTATATATTCAAGTCAATTCAACAAGTTTATTGCATAAAACATGTATATATTCAAGTCAATTCAGCAAGTTTATTGCATAAAACATGTATATATTCAATTCAATTCAACAAGTTTATTGCATAAAACATGTATATATTCAAGTCAATTCAACAAGTTTATTGCATAAAACATGTATATATTCAATTCAATTCATCAAGTTTATTGCATAAAACATGTATATATTCAATTCAATTCATCAAGTTTATTGCATAAAACATGTATATATTCAATTCAATTCATCAAGTTTATTGCATAAAACATGTATATATTCAATTCAATTCATCAAGTTCAAAACAAAACAACAACACAATATTGCATAAAACATGTATATATTCAATTCAATTCATCAAGTTTATTGCATAAAACATGTATATATTCAATTCAATTCATCAAGTACAAAAAAAAAACAACACACAATTATTGCATAAAACATGTAATATATTCAATCAATTCATCAAGTTTATTGCATAAAACATGATATATATTCAATTCAATTCATCAAGTTATTGCATAAACATGTATATATTCAATTCAATTCATCAAGTTTATTGCATAAAACATGTATATATTCAATTCAATTCATCAAGTTTATTGCATAAAACATGTATATATTCAATTCAATTCATCAAGTTTATTGCATAAAACATGTATATATTCAATTCAATTCAACAAGTTTATTGCATAAAACATATAATTATTCAATTCAACAAGTTTATTGCATAAAACATGTATATATTCAATTCAATTCAACAAGTTTATTGCATAAAACATGTATATATTCAATTCAATTCATCAAGTTTATTGCATAAAACATGTATATATTCAATTCAATTCATCAAGTTTATTGCATAAAACATGTATATATTCAATTCAATTCATCAAGTTTATTGCATAAAACATGTATATATTCAATTCAATTCATCAAGTTTATTGCATAAAACATGTATATATTCAATTCAATTCAACAAGTTTATTGCATAAAACATGTATACAATCAATTCAATTCAACAAGTTTATTGCATAAAACATGTATACAATCAATTCAATTCAACAAGTTTATTGCATAAAACATGTATACAATCAATTCAATTCAACAAGTTTATTGCATAAAACATAATATGTGTTAATAGCAAATACAAATATTTTCAATACAAAGACATGAATTTGTTATCAAGGAGCTAAAATATGTTTTCCTATATTCCAGTTTCAATACACAAGGGAGCACCACCACGTCGAAAGTTGCTGAAAGGGGTCATGAATCATTAATGGAGAATTAATTTGCAGTAATCTTCTGTATTCTGAACTGTTATAAACGTCTTGTAAGTACGTTGGTTGCTTCTACCTAGACGAGACGTGTAGTACAATGACACGCAACTACTATATTTTGTGTCTTTCGTGATCGTATTTAACTTAGGATTAAATAGCAGAACAACAACAGCAGTTTACTTATTATGATATATCTCCACACGTGTATTGTATCAATTTTACTTGTATTAGAAAGCCATATGACTGTTCATGTAAATATTATCGATACGACTCAAAAGTGGTCGTATCCGTTAAAACACAGATGATGTATCTTTGCTCTGTCTATATATGCCCGGCTCTGTTCGCTTCCGGAGCATACATTACATTACATCATAACTTACTGTTCCGTATGATACAGTTACACCCACATAGTTGTTAATCACATACTTGGTCGTATCCATTAAACACAGATGATGTATCTTTTCTCTGTCTATATCTGCATATCTGCCTTGCTCTGTTCGCTTCCGGAGCATACATTACATCATAACTTACTGTTCCGTATGATACTGTTACACCCACGTAGTTGTTAATCACATACTTGGTCGTATCCGTTAAACACAGATGATGTATCTTTGCTCTGTCTATATATGCCCGGCTCTGTTCGCTTCCGGAGCATACATTACATTACATCATAACTTAATGTTCCGTATGATACTGTTACACCCACGTAGTTGTTAATCACATACTAGTGAACAACTTGTAGCTGATTATCAACTTTTTATAGAAATCATATCTCATTTAGTTTCATTGTCTGATATAATGTTACATCTAAACGACCAACCTTTGACCGAATGTAGTGCATATTCACATCGAAAACCCAGTTCTTACGCCTCCACATGAAACCCATTTCATTTCACCCATTAAGACTGTATTAGGGTAATTTTAAACTTTATTTATTTTACGACTGTGAAGCAAGTTTTAACAACTTATATGAATCACTCTCGTTGTCGCGGATGAAAGCGTATACTATACGCTTATGTATATTATGTGGTTATACGTGTATGAGGAAATCGGAGTACCCTGAGAAAACCCACCTGTCCGATTTGGCGACAACCACACCATCTCACATACTTCCTGGTCCGAGGATCGAACCCGGGTTGCATTGGTGAGTAGCGAGCGAGATGTGGTCGGTCATTAGGGTAAGCTTTACCGATTCCTAGAACAAACTTTAGAGCCTTATTCGGAACAACATCAATGCATGAGTAAGTAAGGCTTAGTTCCACACATGTTTGCACCGTAGCTTATTACAAACCACACGTGTGAACTATATAACGTTGTGCTATACATGCATTTTAAGGGAAACCTTCTGCTATTTTGCATTCAATAATCCCAGTGCACGACTGAAATTCTTTGCAACCGCCTTCGAAGTAACTTCAACAATACGATGTTCATTTAGAAGCTAAGTATGTGTATCAGTAGCATTGGTTACCACAATGAAAACCAAAGCTTGGAAACAGATGGCCGTCTGAATTGTACACATAACATTGCGTTTAGTTGCAGTTGCATGCATATCATTGTTACCACACAAAACATTTAGTGCAACTAGTAATACTGGTAGATCTTATCTTATACTGAACTATCTCAGTATCCTATACAGAAATATCTCATTATCTTATACTGAACTGTCTCAGTATCTTATACAGAAATATCTCATTATCTTATACTGACCTATCTCATTATCTTATACTGAACTATCTCGTTATCTTATACTGAACTATCTCGTTATCTTATACTGAACTATCTCAGTATATTATACTGAACTATCTCAGTATCTTATACTATACTATCTCAGTATCTTATACTGAACTATAATATAAACTGAATATCCTGAATAACACGATTTATGGTACATATTTACCGTTATATTGCACGCGTGTGCCTCTGCATACTTATTTATCTCGCGCTTAGTATTGACTCCGATGACAAACAAACGTCAATTCAGGAGCGTGGATGATCGTTATATGAAATCCTACTTTCAAATTTGAAAGTTTGTATATCACAAAAACACTGTTTATTGATTAATGTTAGTGATCGAATGTATTCGGAAGAATTTGTAGTAGCAACACATTTATACGTGACATAAATGCATGTGCGTTGCTTTTTGCAATGTAATGTCGCTTTAACCATGCGGAAGATATATGTAATATCACGACAAGAAACCATAAAAAGAACATGTTCACAAATATAAAACATATATGGTGTAGACATATCAGATTTCCTTACATTAACCGATTTATTGTCCAACATCTCTTTCGAATGGGAAGAAAAAATGAAAATGGGACATCACATTCATTTGAAAAGCATGTAACAACATTTTAGAGACAATTATGCGAATTAATAAACCACCATATGTTGTATACATTGTTTTCTTAATAAGTACAATAACCCTAAACAGACGGATCTGTTGTCCAGTGATAACACGCTGGACTGGTAATCCAGGGATCGCAGGTTCGATCCCCCGTCAGACCTTATAAAATTAACAGTTTTTCAGATGGGAAGTTTAACCGAGGTCTCATGTCGGTGCTTTATACCGTGCACGTAAAAGAACAAGATGAGACTCTGGAATGGGTATCTCTATCTGTATCATTGCACTATCCACCAAATATCTAAAATAACTAATCTCTTCAGGAGGCGTCGCTCATATGGGCAACCGGTAGCGACGATAAATAAACGTAAAACACACACATGAAATAACGTGGAATGCTATAATTGACAATATGGAATGGAAGAATGTATAGTATGTGCCATCTATGTGTAATATAGATACTAACTTACGATCATTCCAATATAAGTATGTTATAAGAATATTACCTACCAATGTACTATTGTATAATTGCAATATTATCAAATTCAATATTACATTTCATTAGAAAACGCTTACGAACATATCTAAGATTTAACATAATCAATTACGTTGCTGTGCCCACGTGTACTGCTATATATAGCAATTGTGCATTTAAAACACATTAGCCGTAGTAGTTATCTTACGTGTAGACAGACGCATCATGAAATCAAATCCATTCTCATAACGTGACATTCAAGAATTTCCTGGTAGAACGCCCTACTTTTTATTTGAACGTCCAATGATCTAGTCAGATGCATTTATCGCAATGCTCATGGTAAAAACGATGGCGGTAGTGATATGATAAACCAAGAGTATTATTAACAGTCAAACCGTGCATACCATAAACCTCCAAACACACTGTACAATAGAAATCCAAACCATGCATACCATAAACCGTACATACTATAAACCACACATACCATAAACCGTACATACCATAAACATCCAAACCGTGCATACCATAAACCGTACATACCATAAACATCCAAACACACTGTACAATAGAAATCCAAACCATGCATACCATAAACCGTACATACCATAAACATCCAAACCGTGCATACTATAAACCGTACATACCATACACATCCAAACACACTGTACAATAGAAATCCAAACCATGCATACCATAAACATCCAAATGATGCATACCATAAACCGTATATACCATAACTATCCAAACCATGCATACCATAAACATCCAAACCGTGTATACCATAAACATCCAAACCATGCATACCATATACATCCAAACCATGCATACCATAAACCGTATATACCATTTACATCCAAACCATGCATACCATAAACATCCAAACCGTGTATACCATAAACCGTATATACCATATATATCCAAACCATGCATACCATAAACATCCAAACCGTGTATACCATAAGCCGTATATACCATATACATACAAACCATGCATACCATAAATATCCAACCATGCATAACATAAACATCCAAACTATGCATACCATAAACATCCAAACCATGCACACCATAAATCGTATATACCATATACATCCAAACCATGCATACCATAAACATCCAAACCGTGTATACCATAAACCTTATATACCATATACATCCAAACCATGCATACCATAAACATCCAATCCGTGTATACCATAAACCGTATATACCATATACATCCAAGCCATGCATACCATAAACATCCAAACCATGTATACCATAAACCTTAGATACCATATACATCCAAACCATGCATACCATAAACATCCAAACCATGCATACCATAAACATCCAAACCGTGTATACCATAAACCGTATATACCATATATATCCAAACCATGCATACCATATACATCCAAACCATGCATACCATAAACATCCAAACCATGCATACCATAAACATCCAAACACACTGTACCATAAACATCCAAACACACTGTACCATAAACATCCAAACACACTGTACCATAAACATCCAAACCGTGTATACCATAAACCGTATATACCATATACATCCAAACACACTGTACATAGAAATCCAAACCTTGCATACCATAAACCGTATATACAATATACAGCCACACAAATTGATCCATACAAAGCCAACCGATGGTACCATTAACAGCCAAACCGTCCATACCATAAACCGTACATACAATATACAGCCACACAAATTGATCGATACAAAGCCAAACCGATGGTATCATAAACAGTCAAACCGTGCATGCCATAAATAACCAAAACCGAGGGTAAATAAACAGCCAAACCATGCATACCATAAATAACCAAAACCGAGGGTAAATAAACAGCCAAACCGTGCATGCCATAAATAACCAAAACCGAGGGTAAATAAACAGCCAAACCATGCATGCCATAAATAACAAAAACCGAGGGTAAATAAACAGCCAAACCGTGCCTACCATAAATAACAATAACCGAGGGTAAATAAACAGCCAAACCATGCATACCATAAATAACAAAAACCGAGGGTACCATAAACAACAAAACCGAGGGTGCCATAAACAACCAAACCGAGGGTACCATAAACAACCAAACCGAGGGTGCCATAAACAACCAAACCGAGGATACCATAAACAACCAAACCGAGGATACTATGAATAACAAAACCGAGGGTACCATAAACAACCAAACCGAGGGTACCATAAACAACCAAACCGAGGTTACCATAAAAATCAAAAAACCGAGGGTGCCATAAACAACAAAACCGAGGGTGCCATAAACAACCAAACCGAGGGTACCATAAACAACCAAACCGAGGGTACCATAAACAACCAAACCGAGGTTACCATAAACAACAAAACCGAGGGTGCCATAAACAACCAAACCGAGGTGCCATAAACAACAAAACCGAGGGTGCCATAAACAACAAAACCGAGGGAACCATAAACAACAAAACCGAGGGAACCATAAACAACAAAACCGAGGGTGCCATAAACAACCAAACCGAGGGTGTCATAAACAACCAAACCGAGGGTACTATAAACAACCAAACCGAGGGTACCATAAACAGCCAAACCGAGGGTACCATAAACAACCAACCGAGGGTACCATAAACAACCAAACCGAGGGTACTATTAACAACCAACCGAGGGTACCATAAACAACAAAACCGAGGGTACCATAAACAACCAAACCGAGGGTACTATAAACAACCAAACCGAGGGTACCATAAACAACAACACCGAGGGTACCATAAACAACCAAACCCAGGGTGCCATAAACAACCCAACCGAGGGTGCCATAAACAACCAAACCGAGGGTGCCATAAACAACCAAACCCAGGGTGCCATAAACAACCAAACCCAGGGTGCCATAAACAACCAAACAGAGGGTGCCATAAACAACCAAACCCAGGGTGACATAAACCACAAAACCGAGGGTACCATAAACAACCAAACCCAGGGTGCCATAAACAACCAAACCGAGGGTACCATAAACAACAAAACCGAGGGTACCATAAACAACCAAACCGAAGGTACCATAAACAACCAAACTGAGGGTACCATAAACAACAAACCGAGGGTACCATAAACAACCAAACCGAGGGTACCATAAACAACAAAACCGAGGGTGCCATAAACAACCAAACAAAGGTACCATAAACAACCAAACCGAGGGTACCATAAACAACAAAACCGAGGGTGCCATAAACAACCAAACCGAGGGTACCATAAACAACCAAACCGAGGGTACCATAAACAACAAAACCGAGGGTGCCATAAACAACCAAACCGAGGGTACCATAAAAACAAACCCAGGGTGCCATAAACAACCAAACCGAGGGTGCCATAAACAACCAAACCGAGGGTGCCATAAACAACCAAACCAGGGTGCCATAAACAACCAAACAGAGGGTGCCATAAACAACCAAACCCAGGGTGCCATAAACAACCAAACAGAGGGTGCCATAAACAACCAAACCGAGGGTGCCATAAACAACCAAACCGAGGGTACCATAAACAACAAAACCGAGGGTGCCATAAACAACCAAACAGAGGGTACCATAAACAACCAAACCGAGGGTACCATAAACAACAAAACCGAGGGTGCCATAAACAACCAAACCGAGGGTACCATAAACAACCAAACCGAGGGTACCATAAACAACAAAACCGAGGGTGCCATAAACAACCAAACCGAGGGTACCATAAACAACCAAACCCAGGGTGCCATAAACAACCCAACCGAGGGTGCCATAAACAACCAAACCGAGGGTGACATAAACAACAAAACCGAGGGTACCATAAACAACCAAACCCAGGGTGCCATAAACAATCAAACAGAGGGTGCCATAAACAACCAAACCGAGGGTACCATAAACAACCAAACCGAGGGTGCCATAAACAACAAAACAACACAAAATTGCTGATCGCCGGAAAATTGGCTATTATTTATAATATAAAAAGTTGTTACTAGTATTTTACAGGATTACATGCATATACCTATTTCCGACATTGTTTCCGTGCGTACACAATACAATAATAATAATATGATTGTTGCAAGATGCACGGACATTTAGTCGAAGTTCTTCATTCAATCATCAGTTTCCCTTTGGAATATGACCTTGCTTACGATATCGGAAGTCCACGTCGTTATATAGTTTTAAAAGTAAATTAAAAGCGTTCTTCAAACCACCAGACGTACCCAGTTACTTGTTCCATGGCGACCGACTATATTCTGATTGACTTGAAATAGTAAAGAATGTATACAGTAATCTAAACAATGACCTACTTAATAATTTAATGGATGACCCAAACTGCCGAGGTGGCTCCATGTATTAAGACGCTGAATATGGACTGACCGAGTATCGGACATGGGACCGTTTGATTCCAAATCCGATGCAATACCACAGACGCCCAGAGCAAATCGTCCTGTTCAATATGTCGCCGTACCATATCACATATGTTCCATGTATTAAGACGCTGAATATGTCCTCTTTAAATGTCCATATTTCTGAATGCCAATACAAGAATGTTACTATGCGGAGACTTCAGAAGATGCATTAATTGTTTCGTCTGTCCAAACGTATATAAAACAAACGCAACGTTTTCAGTTCGAATAAAACAACACTGAATATAACAATTCCATTTCACGAGGACAAAGGTGTCTGGATGTGGCTGAAACATCTACTTTCCATGCCCATATTTACAGTACTCTGGATCTTCATTAATTATCTATGCTAATTATTTGGATGGTATTGTGATTTCATTTCATTCTTCAAGCATTTAACCTGTTTTCCAATAATTAAAATTTATTACAGTAAATAGTGATTAAACTAAACTAATATTTACATTCAATAAATGCAGTGAGAGACTACTTTAATGTGCATGACTGCGCAATATTATGATCTCACAAACTAGTTCTAGGAGGCATGGCGAAGCTGAATGGCAACGAATAAACCATTGCGAAACTCTAGAATGCATACATAGCATATGTATGTTTGAGTTGATAATATTTTATTGCTCTATATACATGTATATAACATTAACAATCGTATAACCGATACATAATTAGCAGATGGGTTGGGCCACAAGTTCTGACAGCATTAGTGATTGGCCCTCCCCATTCATAGTATGTGCAACCAAATATACTACGAAACTGACATTTGATTGTTTTTCTAATCCGAAAACCTTGACAATGCTTAATGATCAAACTTTAGCGCTTTAAGCGTTATTCTACCATTCTAAATATGTAAACATGCTAGTAAATATCCAACATGAAACAATAACAATGGGTATGCATGATGGAACATATCGATTAATATGGGCATTACTACCTGTGATCGTTAGCAATAAAGTCACACACAACAGTCGTTCATCTATTTAATTGCCGATTTACTATTACAATTGAATCTGATGTGCTCTCATTGTAACATGAATATATACACAACATCTCAGCTATAACCAAAATGTGTCTTCTGAAATTGCATAGAGGAGTCCCACGAGTTTAGACTCCATCGTACAGATACACGTACGGATCATCATAAAGAGATGATTATGCAATCAATCACCCCCGACATTCTCACCTTTGGATGGTATTCATTCAGAAAACCAATCAGAATTCACTAGGCTAATGTTTCTATCAAGCTATCATGTGACGGATATAGTGATAGTGTGTATTGTTTTCCTTTCTAGTTCCCAATGTAAAATAACACGGTAGTTCAATGATACTGCTATCATCCGATTTGTATAATATCTAAGTATAGGTGTAATAATGTTGCAACCTTGTACAGCTGTGTCGCAACCCAAAATGTAATAAATGACGCAATTTGTAATAAAACATGTAATGTTAAAGTTATGCTTTCCACAAATATGTATGCATATAGGGAACATACATCAAATCATAACATAGAACTAAACACACATTCAACTATGTATATCGGACACGCTTAAATATCCTGATACTTATTCCATGTACAGTGTGACATACTAGTAGTCCTTGTGGATATCCAGTGATGTCCTTGGCTTGCTAAACCAGAACAAACAGCTGGCCGTATTAGCCAAACATTCTGCTAATTCACACTATATAATGTAACAGTGTTCTGTAAATACCACAGTACATGATCACAAGGTACATTGCATAGTGTTTCTGTAAATACCAGAGTACATGATCACAACGTACACTACATAGTTTCTGTAAACACCACAGTACATGATCACAACGTACACTACATAGTTTCTGTAAATACCACAGTACATGATCACAACGTACGCTACACAGTTTCTGTAAATACAACAGTACATGATCACAACGTACACTACATAGTTTATTTAAAACAGTTTGCACTTTCTTGTCCTCACTTTTGACGTCTGTGGCATCATAGCTGCTGTGAGTACTTCATCATACACTTGTTTTACTCCTGTGTTTGTAGTCGATGAACATTCAACATACTGTACTGCATGTATCTTATTTGCAAGACGTATACCCTAGAAATAATAGAAGACGTGTAAACAACGTATACATGGAAGATAACCAATACAACTGACAGTACAACGTCTTCTATTGTACATAAGTACATGTTGTGCGTTTTACGTTTATTTATCGCCGCTACAGGTTGCCCATATGAGCGACGCCTCCTGAAGAGATTGGTCATTTTAGATGTTTGGAGGATAGTGCAATGATACAGAGAGAGACCCATTCCAGTGTCTCCTCTGGTTATTTTACGTGCACGGTGTACAACACCGACACGAGATCTCGGTTTAAAGTCCCATTTGAATGACTGTTAATTTTATTATGGTCATACGGGGGATCGAACCTGCGATCTATGGATTACCAGTCCAGCGTGTTAACCACTGAACTACAGACCTGGCTGTGCCATGAACATTTATAGCATGCACATTGAAAATCAATTGCATATCTAGAACAGTAGTAGCGTTAAACAAGATAACTAGATATTAAACATACAAACCATCGTAACGAACGAGTCATGAACAGTGTGGTGTGCTTGTACTTATATACCTCTAAGTATTTACCCAAACTACTATCTTAGTTACGGATATACGTACGTCATAAGTCGAAACATCCTTCTTTATCCCACTTCTTAGGTCGTCTTTCATACCAACCAATACAATGGGCGCATTTGGACAATGGTGCTTGATCTCGGGGTACCACTGTGGTGGAGACATTTATTAAAATATATTGAAATAAAATATGTATAACATAATATATTGAATGAGGGTCCTGACTCAATGAGTGTATAAATATATAGTACAAATAAAGAGCATATGATATGGCTGGTAACTATACTATGCATAGCAACAACAATGACACTTTACATCATAGACAAATATCTACCATCCGGAAAGGGCACAAGTGTTGTTGACATTTTGTCCATACTAATATCAGTTAGTGAATAGAATGCTCGATACTTCTGATGAGTGATTCCTGGTTAGGCTATACGACTGATGCGTGCTGCATGGCCAGGCTATACGACTGATACGTGGCCTGGCTATGCTATAGGACTGATGCGTGCTGCCTGGCTATGCTATACGACTGGTACGTGGCCTGGCTATGCTATACGACTGATGTGTTCTGCCTGGCTATGCTATACGACTCATACGTGGCCTGGCTATGCAATACGACTGATGCGTGGCCTGGCTATGCAATACGACTGATGCTCTGCCTGGCTATGCTATACGACTGATGCGCTGCCTGGCTATGCTATACGACTGATGCGCTGCCTGGCTATGCTATACGACTGATGCGCTGCCCGGCTAGGCTATACGACTGATGCGCTGCCTGGCTATGCTATACGACTGATGCGCTGCCTGGCTATGCTATACGACTGATGCGCTGCCTGGCTATGCTATACGACTTATGCGCGTTGATGGTAGGCTCAACTTTTGTTGAAATAGTTCTCTCATTAAATAACAGTCTTTATTATTATTAGTATTATTACTCATTAATAGTGAAAGTCGTGAGGGCGCTGTGGTAGCGCGTTCGCTTCGGTGCGAAAGGTCTTTTTCACGTATAAATGCATTGCTACAACACATTCATCCGAATACATTCGAACACTAACATTGAATCAATAAACAGTCATGGAAGTCGTGATAGCTCAGTGGTAGCGTTTCGCTTCACGTGCGAAATTCCTGGAGTTCGAGCCCCGCTGGAGCCTTTACGATTGTGCCCTTAGCAAGGCATTTAAATTCCACGTTGCATCTTCTCTCTCCCTCGTGGCGATGGATTCCATCAGGAATGAGGTCTCGAGAGTGATTAATATAAGTTGTAAGAACTTGTTTCACAATCGAGCTAAAATAAATTTGTATAAACATTAATATTGTTGATTCGCTGCAGATCCAATACAATATCAAATTCAACTGTAAACAGACAACATCATATTTCTGAATCGAAATATCGAGTTTCTAAAACTGTCAGAACGTTTGAAGCTTAGTGCATTATGCATTACCTTCTGCTTAACGTTATCGTAACTGTCCCTAGCAACCAGCGAGAAGCAAATAAGGAAGACATCCTGAAAGGTATACATTAAAACGTGTTACTATCGGAATAGTGGGAGAAACACTTACACGTGATGATCAAGCCGACGATACTAGTAAATGTGAAGTAGAGTATACTTGAACTATCCAACAAATGTTTGCTTTATTTGTTTTCGGGTTGAAGTCACATCTTGTTTTAAATCTTAGGTCATATGACGATTCTCCGGGCGATATGGTTGATGGAGATTTAGGAGGGCCTCTTGCGAGTAGGAGGCCTACTTTCATATGACGATTCTCCGAGCGATATGGTTGATGCAGATTCAGGAGGGCCTCTTGCGAGTAGTAGGCCTACTTTCATATGACGATTCTCCGGACGATATGGTTGGTGCAGATTCAGGAGGGCCTCTTGTGAGTAGTAGGCCTACTTTCATATGACTATTCTCCGGGCGATATGGTTGGTGCAGATTCATGAGGGCCTCTTGCGAGTAGTAGGCCTACTTTCATATGA
Source organism: Archivesica marissinica (assembly GCA_014843695.1). NCBI lineage: Eukaryota > Metazoa > Mollusca > Bivalvia > Venerida > Vesicomyidae > Archivesica > Archivesica marissinica. The sequence goes on along the minus strand of CM026390.1, from coordinate 83,011,991 downwards.
CTATTCTCCGGGCGATATGGTTGGTGCAGATTCAGGAGGGCCTCTTGCGAGTAGTAGGCCTACTTTCATATGACTATTCTCTGGGCGATATAGTTGGTGCAGATTCAGGAGGGCCTCTTGCGAGTAGTAGGCCTACTTTCAGACACGGATGCCCCCTTGGCAGACCTACCGGCTTTCCTCAAACCAGCTGGATAGCTTTCTCTCACGGATTAATACAACACCCCCATTGAGATTCGAACATACATAGGATAGGAGTACGTGTGTACCGTTCTTAACCACTCAGTCACGAACTGGTCACGCATGCGCCCCTCCATTGACAATAGTACAATGTACTAAATCTGTTGTTAAACTAAAAATCCGACCTGAAATATGATTTTGGAATTACGAAAGGGATGAAGGTGAAATAATCTTCCTTCATTAAATCATTGATACACTACATACATCACAGACGCTTGGTGCCTGGACAACACGCTGGACTGGTAATCCAGGGATCGCGGTTCGATCCCCCGTTTGACCCTAATAAAACAGTCTTTCAGTGGGGACTTTAAACCGAGGTCTCGTGTACGTAAAAGAACCAGATGAGACTCTGGGATGGGTCTCTGTCTGTATCATTGCACTTTCCTCCAACAATCTAAAATGATAAATCTTTTCAGGAAGCGTCGCTCATATGGGCAACCGGTAGCGACGATAAATAAACGTAAACACACAAACACGGCCTGGACACATGTTAGCGATTTTGTTTGGTTTTTAAGAACACTATGAATGATATACTATAGGCTTGACACTATACATCAATATGTTTACACCATTCCAAGCAATTTTTAAAATGACACCCCGTCGCTATCAATTCTATAATAGTATCAGTTTATATATAGACTTGATAGCGGGTGTCATTTTTAAACATGCTTGGAATGGTTTAAAACATGCTTTATGTATAGTGTATGATAGTGTTCTTAAAAACAAAAAACAAAACGTTTCTTAGTTTTGTGGTTTTGAACCCATACACATATGCCCAGACCCAAAGCTTGAATTACGTACTGTTTGTGGATAAGATAGCGGTCTTAATCGATCGAAATACTCTTGCCCTGCTGTGTCCCATAAACTAAGGCAGCACTCTCGTTCATCTACTTTTACCTTAGCCTGGTACATATCGAATCTGCAATTATACATATATTCAGGTTATTATGAATTGACAAAAGGACCTTAAAGCGACATTACATCGCACAAAGACAATACAATGCAGTCTTTCACGTATAAATGCATTGCTACTACAAATTCTTCCGAATACATTCGAATACTAACATTGAATCAATAAACAGTGTTTTGTGGATTGAAAGTATGAATTCATATAACGGTCATCCATGCTCCTCACTTGACCTTTGTTTTGTCATCGGAGTCAGTACTAAACGCGATATAATGTCGTTTAGAGATAAATTAATTAAGAATAGTTTACAAATATATAGGCACAAATGTGAGATATAGTGGTAAATATCTATCATAAATCGTGTTATTCAGGATACCCTAGTTGCATTACGCATGGATGTTTACATTATTTTGTTATGTCAACAAACCGA
>CM026390.1:82991739-83009417 GCA_014843695.1 Archivesica marissinica | reverse complement strand
CATATAGTTGACTGTAGTCTATGCAAATACATATAGTTGACTGGAGTCTATGCAAATACATATAGCTGACTGAATCTATGCAAATACATCTAGTTGACTGGAGTCTATGCAAATACATCTAGTTGACTGGAGTCTATGCAAATACATCTATTGACTGGAGTCTATGCAAATACATCTAGTTGACTGGAGTCTATGCAAATACATCTAGTTGACTGGAGTCTATGCAAATACATATAGTTGACTGGATCATATGCAAATACATCTAGTTGACTGGAGTCTATGCAAATACATATAGTTACTGGAGTCTATGCAAATACATAATGTTGACTGGAGTATATGCAGATACATCTAGTTGACTCGAGTCTATGCAAATACATATAGTGACTGGAGTCTATGAAATACATCTAGTTGACTGGAGTCTATGCAAATACATCTAGTTGACTGGAGTCTATGCAAATACATAAAGTTAACTGGAGTCTATGAAAATACATCTAGTTGACTAGAGTCTATGCAAATACATCTAGTTGACTGGAGTCTATGCAAATACATAAAGTGACTGGAGTCTATGCAAATACATAAAGTTGACTGGAGTATATGCAGATACATCTAGTTGACTGGAGTCTATGCAAATACATATAGTTGACTGGAGTCTATGCAAATACATATAGTTGACTGGAGTATATGCAAATACATATAGTTGACTGGAGTCTATGCAAATACATATAGTTGACTGGAGTCTATGCAAATACATATAGTTGACTGGAGTCTATGCAAATACATATAGTTGACTGGAGTCTATGCAAATACATCTAGTTGACTGGAGTCTATGCAAATACATCTAGTTGACTGGAGTCTATGCAAATACATATAGTTGACTGGAGTCTATGCAAATACATATAGTTGACTGGAGTATATGCAGATACATCTAGTGACTGGAGTCTATGCAAATACATATAGTTGACTGGAGTCTATGCAAATACATATAGTTGACTGGAGTCTATGCAAATACATCTAGTTGACTGGAGTCTATGCAAATACATCTAGTTGACTGGAGTATATGCAAATACATCTAGTTGACTGGAGTCTATGCAAATACATCTAGTTGACTGGAGTATATGCAAATACATCTAGTTGACTGGAGTCTATGCAAATACATATAGTTGACTGGAGTCTATGCAAATACATCTAGTTGACTGGAGTCTATGCAAATACATCTAGTTGACTGGAGTCTATGCAAATACACTAGTGACTGGAGTTATGCAAATACATCTAGTTGATGGAGTCTATGCAAATACATATAGTTGACTGGAGTCTATGCAAATACATAAGTTGACTGGAGTCTATACAAATAAATATAGTTGACTGGAGTCTATGCAAATACATCTAGTTGACTGGATATATGCAAACACAACGGAGTATGCAAATACATCTAGTTGGCTGGAGTCTATACAAATACATCTAGTGACTGGAGTATATGCAAATACACCTAGTTGACTGGAGTCTATACAAATACAGCTAGTTGACTGGAGTATATGCACATACATATAGTTGACTGGAATCTATGCAAATACATCTAGTTGACAGGAGTCTATACAAATACATCTAGTTGACTGGAGTATATGCAAATACACCTAGTTGACTGGAGTATATGCAAATACACCAAGTTGACTGGAGTATATGCAAATACATATAGTTGACTGGAGTCTATGCAAATACATCTAGTTGACTGGAGTCTATGCAAATACATCTAGTTGACTGGAGTCTATGCAAATACGTCTATTGACTGGAGTATATGCAAATACATCTAGTTGACTGGAGTCTATGCAAATACATATAGTTGACCTGAGTCTATGCAAATACATATAGTTGACTGGAGTCTATGCAAATACATCTAGTTGACTGGAGTCTATACAAATACATCTAGTTGACTGGAGTCTATGCAAATACATCTAGTTGACTGGAATATATACAAATACATCTAGTTGACAGGAGTCTATACAAATACATATAGTTGACTGGAGTCTATGCAAATACATATAGTTGACTGGAGTCTATACAAATAAATATAGTTGACTAGAGTCTATGCAAATACATAAAGTTTACTGGAGTCTATGCAAATACATCTAGTTGACAGGAGTCTATACAAATACATCTAGTTGACTGGAGTCTATGCAAATACATCAAGTTGACTGGAGTCTATGCAAATACATATAGTTGACTGGAGTCTATACAAATAAATATAGTTGACTAGAGTCTATGCAAATACATAAAGTTTACTGGAGTCTATAAAAATACATCTAGTTGACAGGAGTCTATACAAATACATATAGTTGACTGGAGTCTATGCAAATACATATAGTTGACTGGAGTCTATACAAATAATATAGTTGACTGGAGTCTATACAAATACATCTAGTTGACAGGAGTCTATGCAAATACATCTAGTTGACAGGAGTCTATGCAAATACATCTAGTTGACTGGAGTCTATGCAAATACATCTAGTTGACTGGAGTCTATGCAAATACATATAGTTGACTGGAGTATATGCAAATACATCTAGTTGACTGGAGTCTATGCAAATACATCTAGTTGACTGGAGTCTATGCAAATACATCTAGTTGACTGGAGTCTATACAAATACATCTAGTTGACTGGAGTCTATGCAAATACATATAGTTGACTGGAGTCTATGCAAATACATCTAGTTGACTGGAGTCTATACAAATACATCTAGTTGACTGGAGTATATGCAAATACATATAGTTGACTGGAGTCTATGCAAATACATCTAGTTGACTGGAGTCTATGCAAATACATATAGTTGACTGGAGTCTATGCAAATACATCTAGTGACTGGAGTCTATGCAAATACATTAGTGACTGGATATCAAATACATATAGTTGACTGGAGTCTATGCAAATACACTAGTGACTGGAGTCTATGCAAAACATATCAAATACACTAGTGACTGGAGTTATGCAAATACATATTGACTGGAGTCTATGCAAATACATATAGTTGACTGGAGTCTATGCAAATACATAGTTGACTGGAGTATATGCAATACATCTAGTTGACTGGAGTCTATGCAAATACATCTAGTTGACTGGAGTCTATGCAAATACATCTAGTTGACTGGAGTCTATGCAAATACATTAGTGACTGGAGTTATAAATACATCTAGTGATGGAGTCTATGCAAATACATCTAGTTGACTGGAGTCTATCAAATACATCTAGTTGACTGGAGTCTATGCAAATACATATAGTTGACTGGAGTCTATGCAAATACATCTAGTTGACTGGAGTCTATGCAAATACATCTAGTTGACTGGAGTCTATGCAAATACATAAGTGACTGGAGTCTATGCAAATACATTAGTTGACTGGAGTTATGCAAATACATCTAGTTGACTGGAGTCTATGCAAATACATATAGTTGACTGGAGTCTATGCAAATACATATAGTTGACTGGAGTCTATGCAAATACACCTAGTTGACTGGAGTATATGCAAATACACCTAGTTGACTGGAGTATATGCAAATACACCAAGTTGACTGGAGTATATGCAAATACATATAGTTGACTGGAGTATATGCAAATACATCTAGTTGACTGGAGTATATGCAAATACATCTAGTTGTCTGGAGTATATGCAAATACATATAGTTGACTGGAGTCTATGCAAATACATATAGTTGACTGGAGTCTATGCAAATACATATAGTTGACTGGAGTCTATGCAAATACATCTAGTTGTCTGGAGTATATGCAAATACATATAGTTGACTGGAGTATATGCAGATACATCTAGTTGACTGTATCATATGGAAAAACATCTAGTTGACGGAGTCTATGCAAATACAACACACAAACATCTATGCTGGAGTCTATGCAAATACATCTAGTTGACGGATTATCAATACATAGTTGACTGGATCTATGCAAAACATTAGTTGACTGGAGTCTATGCAGATACATCTAGTTGACTGTATCATATGGAAAAACATCTAGTTGACTGGAGTCTATGCAAATACATATAGTTGACTGTATCATATGGAAAACATCTAGTTGACTGGAGTCTATGCAGATACATCTAATGACTGGAGTCTATGCAAATACATCTACTTGACAGGAATCTATACAAATACATACAGTTGACTGGAGTCTATGCAAATACATATAGTTGACTGGAGTCTATACAAATACGTCTAGTTGACAGGAGTCTATGCAAATACATAAAGTTGACTGGAGTCTATGCAAATACATCTAGTTGACTGGAGTCTATGCAAATACATATAGTTGACTGGAGTCTATGTAAATACATCTAGTTGACTGGAATCTATGTAAATACATCTAGTGACTGGAGTCTATGCACATACATATAGTTGACTGGAGTCTATGCAAATACATCTAGTTGACTGGAGTCTATGTAAATACATATAGTTGACTGGAGTCTATGCAAATACATCTAGTGGACTGGAGTCTATGTAAATACATATAGTTGACTGGAGTCTATGCAAATACATCTAGTGGACTGGAGTCTATGTAAATACATCTAGTTGACTGGAGTCTATGCAAATACATCTAGTGGACTGGAGTCTATGTAAATACATATAGTTGACTGGAGTCTATGCAAATACATCTAGTTGACTGGAGTCTATGCAAATACACCTAGTTAACTGGACTCGATGCAAATACATATAGTTGACTGGACTCTATGCAAATAAATCTAGTGAATGGAGTCTATGTAAATACATATAGTTGAATTGAGTCTATGCTAATACATCTAGTTGACTGGAGTCTATGCAAATACACCTAGTTGACTGGAGTATATGCAAATACACCTAGTTGACTGGAGTATATGCAAATACACCAAGTTGACTGGAGTATATGCAAATACATATAGTTGACTGGAGTCTATGCAAATACATCTAGTTGACTGGAGTCTATGCAAATACATCTAGTTGACTGGAGTCTATGCAAATACGACTAGTGACTGGAGTATATGCAAATACATCTAGTTGACTGGAGTCTATGCAAATACATATAGTTGACTGGAGTCTATGCAAATACATACAGTTGACTGGAGTCTATACAAATAAATATAGTTGACTGGAGTCTATGCAAATTCATCTAGTTGACTGGAATATATGCAAATTCATCTAGTTGACAGGAGTTTATGCAAATACATCTAGTTGGCTGGAGTCTATACAAATACATCTAGTGACTGGAGTATATGCAAATACACCTAGTTGACTGGAGTCTATACAAATACAGCTAGTTGACTGGAGTATATGCACATACATATAGTTGACTGGAATCTATGCAAATACATCTAGTTGACAGGAGTCTATACAAATACATCTAGTTGACTGGAGTATATGCAAATACACCTAGTTGACTGGAGTATATGCAAATACACCAAGTTGACTGGAGTATATGCAAATACATATAGTTGACTGGAGTCTATGCAAATACATCTAGTTGACTGGAGTCTATGCAAATACATCTAGTTGACTGGAGTCTATGCAAATACGTCTATTGACTGGAGTATATGCAAATACATCTAGTTGACTGGAGTCTATGCAAATACATATAGTTGACCTGAGTCTATGCAAATACATATAGTTGACTGGAGTCTATGCAAATACATCTAGTTGACTGGAGTCTATACAAATACATCTAGTTGACTGGAGTCTATGCAAATACATCTAGTTGACTGGAATATATACAAATACATCTAGTTGACAGGAGTCTATACAAATACATATAGTTGACTGGAGTCTATGCAAATACATATAGTTGACTGGAGTCTATACAAATAAATATAGTTGACTAGAGTCTATGCAAATACATAAAGTTTACTGGAGTCTATGCAAATACATCTAGTTGACAGGAGTCTATACAAATACATCTAGTTGACTGGAGTCTATGCAAATACATCAAGTTGACTGGAGTCTATGCAAATACATATAGTTGACTGGAGTCTATACAAATAAATATAGTTGACTAGAGTCTATGCAAATACATAAAGTTTACTGGAGTCTATAAAAATACATCTAGTTGACAGGAGTCTATACAAATACATATAGTTGACTGGAGTCTATGCAAATACATATAGTTGACTGGAGTCTATACAAATAAATATAGTTGACTGGAGTCTATACAAATACATCTAGTTGACAGGAGTCTATGCAAATACATCTAGTTGACAGGAGTCTATGCAAATACATCTAGTTGACTGGAGTCTATGCAAATACATCTAGTTGACTGGAGTTTATGCAAATACATAAAGTTGACTGGAGTATATGCAAATACATCTAGTTGACTGGAGTCTATGCAAATACATCTAGTTGACAGGAGTCTATGCAAATACATCTAGTTGACTGGAGTCTATACAAATACAGCTAGTTGACAGGAGTATATGCACATACATATAGTTGACTGGAATCTATGCAAATACATCTAGTTGACTGGAGTCTATACAAATACAGCTAGGTGACAGGAGTATATGCACATACATATAGTTGACTGGAATCTATGCAAATACATCTAGTTGACAGGAGTCTATGCAAATACATATAGTTGACTGGAATCTATGCAAATACATCTAGTTGACAGGAGTCTATGCAAATACATATAGTTGACTGGAGACTATACAAATACATATAGTTGACTGGAGTCTATGCAAATACATCTAGTGGACTGGAGTCTATGTAAATACATATAGTTGACTGGAGTCTATGCAAATACATCTAGTTGACTGGAGTCTATGCAAATACATCTAGTGACTGGAGTATATGCAAATACATATAGTTGACTGGACTCTATGCAAATACATCTAGTGACTGGAGTATATGCAAATACATATAGTTGACTGGACTCTATGCAAATAAATCTAGTGAATGGAGTCTATGCAAATACATATAGTTGACTGGAGTCTATGCTAATACATCTAGTTGACTGGAGTCTATGCAAATACACCTAGTTGACTGGAGTATATGCAAATACACCTAGTTGACTGGAGTATATGCAAATACACCAAGTTGACTGGAGTATATGCAAATACATATAGTTGACTGGTGTCTATGCAAATACATCTAGTTGACTGGAGTCTATGCAAATACATCTAGTTGACTGGAGTCTATGCAAATACGTCTAGTGACTGGAGTATATGCAAATACATCTAGTTGACTGGAGTCTATGCAAATACATCTAGTTGACTGGAGTCTATGCAAATACACCTAGTTGACTGGACTCTATGCAAATACATCTAGTGACTGGAGTATATGCAAATACATATAGTTGACTGGACTCTATGCAAATAAATCTAGTGAATGGAGTCTATGCAAATACATATAGTTGACTGGAGTCTATGCTAATACATCTAGTTGACTGGTGTCTATGCAAATACACCTAGTTGACTGGAGTATATGCAAATACACCTAGTTGACTGGAGTATATGCAAATACACCAAGTTGACTGGAGTCTATGCAAATACATATAGTTGACTGGAGTCTATGCAAATACATATAGTTGACTGGAGTCTATGCAAATACATCTAGTTGTCTGGAGTATATGCAAATACATATAGTTGACTGGAGTATATGCAGATACATCTAGTTGACTGTATCATATGGAAAAACATCTAGTTGACTGGAGTCTATGCAGATACATCTAGTTGACTGTATCATATGGAAAAACATCTAGTTGACTGGAGTCTATGCAAATACATATAGTTGACTGTATCATATGGAAAAACATCTAGTTGACTGGAGTCTATGCAGATACATCTAATGACTGGAGTCTATGCAAATACATCTAGTTGACAGGAATCTATACAAATACATACAGTTGACTGGAGTCTATGCAAATACATATAGTTGACTGGAGTCTATACAAATACGTCTAGTTGACAGGAGTCTATGCAAATACATAAAGTTGACTGGAGTCTATGCAAATACATCTAGTTGACTGGAGTCTATGCAAATACATATAGTTGACTGGAGTCTATGTAAATACATCTAGTTGACTGGAATCTATGCAAATACATCTAGTTGACTGGAATCTATGTAAATACATCTAGTGACTGGAGTCTATGCACATACATATAGTTGACTGGAGTCTATGCAAATACATCTAGTTGACTGGAGTCTATGCAAATACATATAGTTGACTGGAGTCTATGCAAATACATCTAGTTGACTGGAGTCTATGTAAATACATATAGTTGACTGGAGTCTATGCAAATACATCTAGTGGACTGGAGTCTATGTAAATACATCTAGTTGACTGGAGTCTATGCAAATACATCTAGTTGACTGGAGTCTATGCAAATACATATAGTTGACTGGAGTCTATGCAAATACATCTAGTTGACTGGACTCTATGCAAATACATATAGTTGACTGGACTCTATGCAAATAAATCTAGTGAATGGAGTCTATGTAAATACATATAGTTGAATTGAGTCTATGCTAATACATCTAGTTGACTGGAGTCTATGCAAATACACCTAGTTGACTGGAGTATATGCAAATACACCTAGTTGACTGGAGTATATGCAAATACACCAAGTTGACTGGAGTATATGCAAATACATATAGTTGACTGGAGTCTATGCAAATACATCTAGTTGACTGGAGTCTATGCAAATACATCTAGTTGACTGGAGTCTATGCAAATACGACTAGTGACTGGAGTATATGCAAATACATCTAGTTGACTGGAGTCTATGCAAATACATATAGTTGACTGGAGTCTATGCAAATACATACAGTTGACTGGAGTCTATACAAATAAATATAGTTGACTGGAGTCTATGCAAATTCATCTAGTTGACTGGAATATATGCAAATTCATCTAGTTGACAGGAGTTTATGCAAATACATCTAGTTGGCTGGAGTCTATACAAATACATCTAGTGATTGGAGTATATGCAAATACACCTAGTTGACTGGAGTCTATACAAATACAGCTAGTTGACTGGAGTATATGCACATACATATAGTTGACTGGAATCTATGCAAATACATCTAGTTGACAGGAGTCTATACAAATACATCTAGTTGACTGGAGTCTATGCAAATACATCTAGTTGACTGGAGTCTATGCAAATACATCTAGTTGACTGGAGTCTATACAAATACATCTAGTTGACTGGAGTCTATGCAAATACATCTAGTTGACTGGAGTCTATGCAAATACATCTAGTTGACTGGAGTCTATGCAAATACATCTAGTTGACTGGAGTCTATGCAAATACATCTAGTTGACTGGAGTCTATGCAAATACATAGTTGACTGGAGTCTATGCAAATACATCTAGTTGACTGGAGTCTATGCAAATACCACTAGTTGACTGGACTCTATGCAAATACATCTAGTGACTGGAGTATATGCAAATACATATAGTTGACTGGACTCTATGCAAATACATCTAGTGACTGGAGTATATGCAAATACACTAGTTGACTGGAGTATATGCAAATACATATAGTTGACTGGAGTATATGCAGATACATCTAGTTGACTGGAGTATATGCAGATACATATAGTTGACTGGAGTCTATGCAAATACATATAGTTGACTGGAGTAAATGCAGATACATCTAGTTGACTGGAGTCTATGCAAATACATATAGTTGACTGGAGTCTATGCAAATACATATAGTTGACTGGAGTATATGCAGATACATCTAGTTGACTGGAGTCTATGCAAATACATATAGTTGACTGGAGTCTATGCAAATACATATAGTTGACTGGAGTCTATGCAAATACATCTAGTTGACTGGAGTCTATGCAAATACATCTAGTTGACTGGAGTCTATGCAAATACATCTAGTTGACTGGAGTCTATGCAAATACATCTAGTTGACTGGAGTCTATGCAAATACATCTAGTGACTGGAGTCTATGCAAATACATCTAGTTGACTGGAGTCTATGCAAATACATCTAGTTGACTGGAGTCTATGCAAATACATAACAAAAATACATCTAGTTGACTGGAGTCTATACAAATACATCTAGTTGACAGGAGTCTATACAAATACATCTAGTTGACTGGAGTCTATACAAATACATATAGTTGACTGGAGTCTATACAAATACATATAGTTGACTGGAGTCTATGCAAATACATATAGTTGACTGGAGTCTATGCAAATACATATAGTTGACTGGAATCTATGCAAATACATCTAGTTGACAGGAGTCTATGCAAATACATCTAGTTGACTGGAGTCTATACAAATACATCTAGTGACTGGAGTATATGCAAATACATAGAGTTGACTGGAATCTATGCAAATACATATAGTTGACTGGAGTCTATGCAAATACATATAGTTGACTGGAGTCTATACAAATACATCTAGTGACTGGAGTATATGCAAATACATCTAGTTGACTGGAGTCTATACAAATACATCTAGTGACTGGAGTATATGCAAATACATCTAGTTGACTGGAGTCTATACAAATACATCTAGTTGACAGGAGTCTATGCAAATACATATAGTTGACTGGAGTCTATACAAATACAGCTAGTTGACAGGAGTATATGCACATACATATAGTTGACTGGATTCTATGCAAATACATCTAGTTGACAGGAGTCTATGCAAATACATATAGTTGACTGGAGTCTATGCAAATACATATAGTTGACTGGAGTCTATGCAAATACATCTAGTTGACTGGAGTCTATGCAAATACATCTAGTTGACTGGAGTCTATGCAAATACATATAGTTGACTGGAGTCTATGCAAATACATATAGTTGACTGGAGTCTATGCAAATACATATAGTTGACTGGAGTCTATGCAAATACATCTAGTTGACTGGAGTCTATGCAAATACATATAGTTGACTGGAGTCTATGCAAATACATCTAGTTGACTGGAGTCTATGCAAATACATCTAGTTGACTGGAGTCTATGCAAATACATATAGTTGACTGGAGTCTATGCAAATACATCTAGTTGACTGGAGTCTATGCAAATACATCTAGTTGACTGGAGTCTATGCAAATACATCTAGTTGACTGGAGTCTATGCAAATACATCTAGTTGACTGGAGTCTATGCAAATACATCTAGTTGACTGGAGTCTATGCAAATACATCTAGTTGACTGGAGTCTATGCAAATACACCTAGTTGACTGGAGTCTATGCAAATACATATAGTTGACTGGAGTATATGCAAATACATCTAGTTGACTGGAGTCTATGCAAATACATCTAGTTGACTGGAGTCTATGCAAATACATCTAGTTGACTGGAGTCTATGCAAATACATATAGTTGACTGGAGTATATGCAAATACATCTAGTTGACTCGAGTCTATGTGATTTCTGTACTATGCAAGTGGAAACACTGCGACATATATTCTGGGAATGCCCTCATATCCAACAGTTTGGTCACATCTAAATATGTTCTTTTCGCATCAAAAGTGTAATCTAACTTTATATTCCAAATTATAAACATTGGATATAAATATATCACCAATGACCTAATAATGACGGTAGTGGTTGTTATTATTATCGTAGCAAATAATTTTTAAATAAACTCAACCACACAACTCCTATATTTGACTAGTGTTTTTAAATACATAATGAAACGAAATTAGGTAGAAAATCACATGGCTATAATAAGTTGTTACTCATATTAAAAATGGGATCAAAACAGAGGACAGTTTCTTAAGGAACAGTTGTGTTATTAATATTGATGCGTTTACGAGCGATAAGTTGTATGAACTTGTTTCGCAATCGAACTAATATAACTTTGTATAAACGTTAATTATCATCCTTTAACTCCTAGTCTATTTAAATATATTCTCACTTATATCTGTAAAAACATCTTATTCTGTGGGACCTTTCATTACACAATCTTCGAAGTTACTAACTGAAATTTTTAAAACATGTATGTATGTATATATATAATATATGTGCGTGTGTGTGTGCTGGTGTGTTGTGAGGTGTGCGTGCGTGCGCGTGTGCATGCGTGCGTGCGGTGCGTGCGTGTAATATGAATATGAAAAGGAATAATAATTAAACAAAAAAAAGTGCAGTTCCATGAATAAAACTTTTTCTAGTATACTATTTAACAAATGAATGCTGGAGGAAAAACTAACGAAGTTAACAATATGACATGACATGACATAAACAGAGCATATTTCAGATCAATACAGCCAGGTTACAATTTACTACATCCCTAATGTGCTGGTAAATCCATTACAATTCCAATTATATCAACATAATTGTTATATTGCACGGTAATGAGTATATAAAGGACCGCATTAACACTTTATGATGGCCAGACGTTTGCATTATACTGAAATAATGTGCATCTGCTGATGGAATCCGCGTGTACTACAATGCGTGTGCAAGGATATTATCTGTAACAATAAATATAAATCATATCAAAGGTCCTACTAGTCAGATGATGCGTTGCTGACTTTATTATTGGTGGAGGAAGATCAGGTGTACCTCTACAAGCAGTAGTACAGGCACGGACGGGCACTCCCCGTGTAGAACCACCGACATACTACATCTGGATAGCACGCATATGCTATGAAGATTTGCCAATACGGTTACCATACTTCAAAGAAGATCTTTATATTGATGTAAAGAATACGCATCCAATTGGGCTATTTTAATTTCCTGTTTCTTATTCATCCCGAGAACCAGCTGCGCATTACTTGCCCATCGACCTAATCAAGGTAGATAAAATACGAACTGTTTCAAATATTTCTTAATTGCCCATTAATAAAACACTTCCCTGTCACTATTGCGAACTAGTTTCCTTCTTTTCTCTTCCAGACCATTATAGATTGCGTACATTTCTAGTTTTAATCGGTATTAGTTAACAATTGTTCCTCTAGCAGACTATTATAGTTATATTGGATGTCCGATTAGCGCAGTGGTTAGCGCTCTCAATTCTCACCAATGCAACCCGGGTTCCATCCTCAGACCGGGACGTATGTGAGATGTCCGGGTACTACGGTTTCCGGCCACATATACGCTTTCATCCGCGCCAACGAGAGTGATTAATATAAGTTGTTAAAACTTGCTTCGCAATCGTTGTAAAATAAATAAAGTTTAAACTTTATTGATTTAGAATTTATTATCTGGTCGCTATATTGAAACGGGTTGTTCCATGAAACGATACATATGTATTGTGTAGTTTAGTTTATACAACTATATTTATCTCGATTACGAATCAAGTTCTTACAACTTATATTAATCGTGCTCGAGACCTCATTCCTGATGGAATCCATCGCCACGAGGGAGAGAGAAGAGGCAATGCGGAATTTAAATGCCTTGCATAAGGCCACAATCATACTGTCTCCAGTGGGGCTCAAACTCTAGGCAGTTCGCACTTTATGTGTAGTGTATGCATTGTACAGTAGTATGAGAGAAATTACTGGTGTTTCTATTTCTTCCCTTGACAGATAACCCGACATATATACTGGTACTTTTAGTTGGAATCCTTTGTATTTACTGTTGTTTCCTAACAAGATGTTGCGGTAGGATAAATGCAGTGTTAATTGATAACACTTTGTTACAGTAAATTATTCATTGGATATTCTGTACGATATCTGTCGAGATTTAATAATTTAGTTATTATAAGTTTTATTTAAACATATTTTATTGCAAATCAATAGTACATAATATTATGTCATACACGTACACTTATTATAAGATGTTATAAGTTATTATAAGATGTTATAAGTTATTATAAGATGAGAAAACGGCTGAAAATGGATAGCATGTGGTGCAAAGGTAACAACGATGTTTAGTGGTCACATCCATTAAGCAGCCAACCTGAATTAAGCAACCAGCCTCCACATATGTTGTTAAATTATAGAATTATAGATACACCTGTGTTAAGCAGACACCTATGATAGGCTCTCACTCTCCTTAGCTTCATTGGCTGGCTGTTTAATATAAGTTTGACTGTATACTTGTCTCAATATTACGATAGTAGAAGACAGACTTGTTCTAAGCGACATATTCCCTTAACCTGCAAATCACAATTGAACTCTCTTTTGCGAACATGCCGTCAGATCAGGCTATATGATATGCGGATAGTGGAGCCAACTCATGTGTCAGAATGGCAAACAACATAGATCCTAATCGGACGAGGCGCTACGGTGATCTGGATCTGTGTTGTGTGCACATTCCGTCAATTTATTCGGCAGATTAAGGGGTAACTAATATGTATTTTACATGTATTTAACGTCGCTACCGGTTGCCCATATGAGCGACGCCTCCTGAAGAGATTACTCATTTTAGATTTGTGGAGGATAGTGCAATGATACATACAGAGACCCATTACATAGTCTCCTTTGGTTCTTTTACGTGCACAATGTAAAGCACCGACACGAGACCTCGGTTTAACGTCCCATTTGAAAGATTGTTAATTTTATTAGGGTCAGACGGGGGATCGAACCTGCGATCCCTGGATTACCAGTCTACCAAGGGTCTGCATTTCGTCTGTATATGTATCGTGTTTATATCTGCAATAAAACATTGTTTATCCAATGCTGCCAAACAGGTCGACCTCTAAATTACAGCATCAACTATTTCTGCTCTTTTATAGGTATGTTTGCCATGTTAGAATCGAAATCATATGTGTCTTTGCATTATCTATAGTCGAATTAAATATTGTGTATCGTTATGAGGGCCAGTATGGACAACGTATGTCTACGGTAGTAGAATGCTTCCATTGGATTTCGCTTATCGCAAGTTGTGCTTGGGGCAGCAGACATAAGTGTATTTTCATTACGTCTGCTGCACAAAGCGCAACGTGCTGAATATAGCAAAGCCTTGTGAAGTAGGCGATAGAGGAAATCATCTCATTCTAATAACATCTAGTTTTCTACGTCCCGAAACAAATGCGTTGATGGAGTTTTAATGGAGTTGGTGGTGCACAGCTATGCACACGGACATTTTAACGATGTTTTTGTTTTTTTATCCTAGGAATGGACACGTATATATATATATATATATATATATATATTAATAATTCATATTCTCTATTGGCTGGGTAGTTTGCAATATAGTTATAAAATCAAATTTATTATACTGTAATTTTAATAAAGTACTTTATGTCATTGAACGAACAAAAAGAGAAAGTACGATGAAGGTATTTGCTAATTGTACAACTGTGTAAATTACATAGTCACCGCCTTTATCTCTCTATATTTAGTAAGCGTCGACAACGTTGTCATTTTGCTCGCCCATATGGTTTACCGGCGGCGAGGGTAAATAAACGGAATCATCATCATCGTTGTCATTTAAATATGTACATGTATGTTAATTGTATCAGTAGGTTATGTGCCTGATAATAGATCCCCCACCTTTGATTATGTACATATGTTTAAAAGTATTACTTGCCTAATACATATTAATACATATAAAACTTATGTATTCGATATTCCGTCATTTGTAAAATAAATGGCCTATTTTCAAATTCATATACATCTTGTGTTGTTTAAATAGTCCAGCAAATCTAACTGAGCTAACAATAGGAGTGCAAATGTGGATAACCTTTCTTGGGAAAATGCTACTATGGATAATAGATTGTAGTGTATTAGCATGCAGTTGGTGGAGTGAGTTGATATGCCATAAACATTATTATGACAGGCATATTACCATAGGCACAAACTAACTTCTGTCTAACACTGTGTTCAAATTGAGTGTCAATTCAATCGTCTATTAATGCTGACTATCAAATTGCATCGCTATCGCTAATTATCTATGCATACTTCATTATAATATAATACTTAAGTCGTTTTTATGGCTATAAACTAGTTGATAGCTATACCCATGCTATGTATTGTGAACTATTTAGGTGTACAAAAGCTGTTAAGGAAATTGTTGACTGCCTCCGTGGTCGAGTGGTTAAGGTCGCTGACTTGTATAACACTGTTTATGAAAAATAAAAAAAACAAAAAAGACATGTATACCACTGTAACATATCATCACTGATGGTCACGAGTTCGAGCCCCGCTCAGACCGTGATTCATTTATATGTAAAAATGGCCATTTCTTTCGGAGGTTTGTGCAACAATTACTGGATATCCACTGGAGCATGCCCATGACATATGTTGTTAGGTAAACTGCTCCTCGCTCAAATGGGTAACCGGTAGCGACGTTAGATAAACTTTAAAACATGTGAAATTGTTATTCAGAATACTGCATATCATGTCCATTCCTTAACCACATGTAAATAATGAACAGCCTTAACATGTGTTATTATAATATAAATTACTCTTTGCGATTGATTTCATTTTATTGCATTAATAATCTGACACCAAGCTGTACATTGCATTTTAATAAGGTCGTAAACTCGGTGAACTTCCGTGATGAGACAATGATTGGTGTTAACAGCGTTATTTCTATATTAGTGGGAGATGAAATTCTAAAAACGAATAAATATCAGCAAAGTAAAACAATATAGTTTTAATCATTGTATAAAAATAGAATGGTTATATACTAGAGGACATAGAAAAACGAACACCTACAGTATATGATTATTATTACATGAAAACGAAATACGAAGGATTCCATCAAAGATATATCACATCTTTATTACAAAACACAAACTGAACAACTAAAAATATTCCAAAATGCTTAAAACTATGTTTAAAAGTTTAAACTTTATTTATTTTACAACGATTGCGAAACAGGTCTTAACAACTTATATTAATCACTCTCATTGGCGCGGATGAAAGCGTATAAAAAATTATGTGATCATTCGTGTGGGAGGAAACCGGAGTACCCGGAGAAAACCCACCTGTCAGATCTGGCGATAACCGTACCATCTCACATACTTCCCGGTTAGAGTATCGAACACGGGTTGCATTGGTGAGAAGCGAGCGCGCTAACCACTGCGCTAATCGGACAATTATGCATTTATATAGTTATTGTTTTTCATGTAAAGACACACTTATCCGAAGTGTGTGTTTTCTATGTCCTATCGTATACCTTTGCTTCTTGAACATGGCATAAAGGGTAACATACATCCAGACACAATCACGTGGATGATTGCTATGTGATATGAACGTTCAAAGACTCCTGTTTGGCATGGAATACGTCTAGCTTGAGATATAATACATACTTCTTCATAGTATGATGGCAATACCTCAAAGCACATTATGATATGTTACAGCTATAACACGGGTAATTTAACCCAATGACATAAATAGATAATCGTGTGTCTAGTTGCAAGGAAAGATAATGAACTGACTTAAATGCAAACACGATATTCATTACTTTAGTATGTAGACAATAGCAACTATCAATTATATACACTTAGAGACACTTAGTTTATACACATTTAATTTAGCTCGATTGCGAAACAAGTTCTTACAACTTATACTAATCACTCTCGAGACCTCATTCCTGATGGAATCCATCGCCTAAGGGCACAATCGCAACGGCTCCAGCGTGGCTCGAACCCCGGACATTTCGCACCTGGAGCGATCTCGCATCCACTGCGCTATCACGACTTCCACTTGTAGGGCCATTTTTCTAAGTCGGTATAATTAGATTATTTAGGAAAGTATTGCATTGAAATGTGTCTATGGATAGACCAACACACCATGCTTACATCAACACACTGGCATAACACGTAATAAATTGTCCTAGGTGTATACAGTAG